>CM076576.1:917518177-918128432 GCA_034641835.2 Pinus albicaulis
GTCCATTTGCATGGTACCTTGAATCTTAGCACCCCATGATCTTGAAAGAAGCATGCCATATTTGGGGGGCACATCGGCCACTACCATATCCATCACTATGCATTTGGCTGGGATTTGGGTCAAGTTTACACAAAGATCTTTGATCAGGACTAAGCATTTTACTCTATTGGAGTCAAAAGAATACAAATCTTTATATGGCCTGGTTATCTCAAGGCCTAATCTCTCCATGATTACTTTGGGCATGAGGTTATGAGAACCCCTTAATCATGCATAGCATTATGTAAAATCTTATCATGGATATTCAAAATAACATAGAAAGGGGGGACCACTCCTTCTTGGAACTTTACTTCAATTTTAGGCCCAAATAAAAGGGTTGGCTAATCATCATTTAAGTTGACAGAGTCATTATTTTATTCAATGTTCAAATATTTTAACACCTGAAATTTATATACATCTTGAGCGACTAACTCAGTGAGGGGGATAAAGATCTTGATTTTAGCAATTTCATTTTCCAAATTGAAAGGGAACTAATTCTTTGAAAGGCTCAAATCTGTCTTGTTAGTCACTAATTTATCAGCAAAATTAGCTTGCTGGTTTTTACTATCTACATCAGTTAAAACTATTTTTACAAGGGTACTAGCTGAAGTGCTAGTGATGCTAGGGTCAACACTATGTTTATCAGTGGCTTGAGTGCCTTTCCCCTTGTTTTTACCAGAACTTTTAGCTGTTGTTTTGTTGTTTTTAGCAGCCTTTCTAACCACCTTTTTAGAATTGTTTTTAGCAGCAGTTTCAGAGGTCCTTGTTTGGGGAGTTTCTTGGTTCTTTTTTCTCATGAGGTCATATTGTTTATGGACCTCCATGATAGCATTCTCAAATCCTTGCCTATAATCCTCAGATTCTAAGCCTTTATTATGATAATATGTATATGTAGCCTAGTCATCCTCTGTGAAAAAGGCAGAGTCTTCATTACTTACTCCCAGCATGTTTATAACCGTTCCCTCTAGCTCTTCTATCATTCCCTCATCTTCATCAACATAATTTTCTTGGAATGGAGGTCTGATTTGTTGATCAGTATCTCTTTTTCTAATCTGAGGGGGGTTTCTCCTAGAGTTTTGGTTCTGATTTTGAGGTTGGTTCCTATTCTGAGCATTTTTTTGGACAACCAACCTCTCCATCATTCTTTCCAACCTATCCATTTTCTTTGCTAGATGGTCTAATTTTGAGTCAGATGTGGAAGGTGCAGTGTCTTCCCTATATGTTACTTTCTTTTCAGTCCTCATCCTAGCTCTCTTCTCAATAAGATTTTCTTACACACTAAGAGCTCCCTTCCGCATGTCTTCTAAAGTCAAGGGATCCCTTTCTCTTAGCTGATAGGCCATTTCAGGATCAAATCCTTCAGGGAATTTGGCCAAAGTTGAGCCTTGTTGAGGTTTCAAATCTAGGGGTAGTGCGTTATAAACACTATTGAATCTGGTGCAATAATTCTGAACACTTTCCCCAGTGTTTCTCTTGAGGCTGTTGTAATCTAAAAGTATTTGGAGAGGGTTCTTCCAAATTTCCCATTTTTTTATGAATGTTTGATGTAAATAAGGGAGATCATTAATACTATTAGGAGTTAAACCCTTAAACCAGTTCTTGGCTTCTCCTCCTAAACTCTAAGCAAAGATTCTGATCTTAATGGTCACATCTTCTATTTCCATATAATCAAAGGCATCATTAATCTTGTGTACATGCTATTGAGCAGTAGTAGATTCATTTCCGATGAAATGGGGAATTCTGGACTGATATTCATTGGGTAAAGGAACCAGAGGTTGTGGAAACACTAGGGGAGCATACCATGCTGCCATGATAGGATTTTTTGGGGGGAATGGAGTGGTTTGAATAGTGGGTATATGGATGACATAAATGTTTGGACTAGTAAGAGACTGTTGAGCAGATTTAGGGTGAGAGAAACCAACATTATGAGTGAAATGAATATCAGGAGGTGTGGATGGAGGGGTTTCTCCGCTAATATGTTGTTGTGAACTTGGAGGCTCAAATTCTATCTGATCTATACCACTAAGTGACTTGGTTCTTAGTAAAATTCTTGAAAAGGGTAAGTCGACTTGGGTATCTAATAGAGATGTAAGGTCTTCAGGCATAGAGTTAGCTCTATGAATGGGTCTGACAATAGTTGGATCCATAGGTACAGGAGAATTCCTAAGAATGATTTCTGGATTATCAACTATTTCAAGAGGATTTGGGTTAGGATAGGCTCTAGTATGAATTCTTTTTGAAGCCAATATTGTTAAGGTTTATACGCAAAGAAAGTTAGCTAGATATGACAATATTTAGAGGAAAACTAGCCTTTAACAAAGAAAACTTAATCCTCAAAGTTTCCTAGTCATGGGTGAGCATGATGTTTTAATGGTACTGTGGGCTACCCTAGTGGAGTCTTTATGAAAACAGGGGTAATCAACAGGCCTGCTAATCACTAGTGGATTCTTTTGGTATTTTTGGGAGTTTTGGAGTCGCCAGGTGGATGATTTCAAATGTTTTAAGATGAGTTTCAATCCACCATCAGTAATTAACTACTAATTTAAGGATGTTGTGGGTCTTCTAAGCTCTAAAGGGTGTATAAGGTGTAATTCACTTAGAATGTCCCCAGTGGAGTTTCCATTATGTTGGGGTCCCGTGATTTGGTAGATTGGCATACCAAATGACAAGGCAACATCAGAACCACTTTGGAATCCTAGGATCTAGCCCTCCTGGATTCAGAGAGGGATCTCTCTATATTTGTTTTCAAAGGATGTATCTTGAAGGCTTATGATATGATATTAGGCTAGTTATGAAGTACAAGGGATTTTTTTGTTTGTTTTTTGTTGGGAATCATTAAATGAGAACGTCATGTGAAGTGAAGGAGGAAATAAGTGGAAGGATGTTTTAGCATGGGGAGATAGGTCAAAAAACAATGCTAAACCATTGGGCTATGGATTCATAAAAGGGTTTACTTGCACAAAAAATATTCAAGGGTTTTCATAGGGCAAGTCATATGTACCAGAAGATCTTTTAAGTTGAGTTGGTGGTATGAAACATTAAGAAGTGGGGTGAAAGAAGAAAACATGTAAGAAAACAAAGGGCGGCCTAAGATCAGGTAAGGAATTTTAACCTATCCTGCTTTTGACATACTCTTAAGGGAAAACATTTAAGATAAACATAAAAAGTAGCCTAAGATAAAGTAAGGACTTTTAACCTATCCTTCTTTTGGCATACTCTTACAGAAAATCTTCAAAGCAGCTATTTAAGACTAAACAAGGGATAGGGCTAACCATAAACTTCCTTGATTAGGACTCTACTTAACATGCAGTGAAAATATCATTCAAGAACAACATCTCAAGTTCTACTTAGAAATAAATGGGCTTACCAAGGTTTCTTGACTGGTTATACTCTATTGATTCATTCTCAAACACACATTTAGAAGAAAACATAAAGAGAAAGTTTATCAGTCAGAATTAGGGTACTTTAGAAGTAAATCCTAATCTATATTTTACTGCTCTTTATTAGATAATATGAACAATGTGGAAATATAAGGAGGATAACAATAACAGTGAGAAAAACATCACCAATGATTTAGATCAGGATCCAATGAATCTGCTTGTCTATTTGATGTCCAAAACCAGTTACACACTTTGAGTCCAATAGCTTTTCTAGTCTGATTCTTCTCTTCCCAACCTACTATATTACAACTACCCAGCAACTCTTGCTCAATAAAAATTCAACAATTAACAATTTTCCAACCTTTTACAATGAGTTTTCTGTGAATACATATAGGTGAGAGAGGAAGAGTGTTGAAGGAAAAATCATAAATATCGGTCAAGACAGAAGGGGAGAGGTATTCGAATTCCCATTCTTCTTAATGACCATAGCATTAACTGATTGTACTCTTTTAGTAGTTTTTCCTGTCTTTGAGGCATATCTAGTAGGTTGGTAATAACTCTGAAGTGTGTTCTTTGAAACTAACTATAGACGAAGTACTCTGTTTGACCCATGTGACAAGTAACTTTCATATTTCGGTTCTGGGGCCTCCCATGACTATGTAGTAATTGCACTGATAGTTTTAAAGAGGGTCTCTCATCAGGATGGCAGTCACAGTGTCTTTGAAAGGTGAAGCAGAATACATGTGTCCCTTTGGTCCTTTGGTGGTGTAATATCTTCTGCAGATGTGGCATTCGAGACTTTCTTTTGCTGATCTATGTTGTTTTAGCCCTTAAACACTGATATTTAGCTTTAAATTGTGTTTTTGGCTTTATCCTTAACTTGTCGGTTAAGCCTTTGATCTTCGGATTTATGCTTTAACCTCTAACTTTCACTGATCTTCTTTGTTTTCCTTTGTGTACAGGTGGCTTGGCTTCCTTCTGCAATGGAGTGTTTATTATTTAACCCGTGTTCGTGAGTCATTGGTTAAAACATGGAATTAACGTTGCTATTCCCCTTTTGCCTTTGTTTGAGCCACGAGGAACGTCACCCTCGGCCCTAAGCCACTGTAATTGGCTGTGGGAAGACTTTTATATCCTTTCTGCCATGAAAACCTGCAACACACACAAACTGTTAAAATAAAACCTGTGATGGGGATAAAACTACTTTAGAGGGTTCAGTGGAGGTGGATGGGAATTTTCAGAGGTAGCGTGATTGCAGCGGAGGTTTAAAATTTGTATTGGCCCGAAGAATTGGAAATCATTATCGAAAAATCGACAACGATTTTCACATGGGGTGTAAGCGGTAAATGGTTTGGGACCGATCGAATGTGATGCGGTCTGGCGGTTGATGCATGTCTCCTTAAAATCGCCTATTTCGCGTTCAAAATGTACTATGTATAGATTGGGTGAAACAGACATGAAATTTAATGCTGACCGTTGGATCTGGGAAATCAATGGTGGAGATTAGAAGAAACACGATGGAAAACCTAGTGCGGTCAGGTGGGACAGGCGGGATGACATGGGAGATTGGGCACAACACTTAATGAGGACCGTCAGATCTGAGCAATCAATGGTGGGGATTAACTTATGAGATTGGAAATTGGTGGACGAGAGGGTCTGGGAAGCGGGAATTTGAAAATGTGATGTGCCAATGCCGATGGGAGAGCATAGACTGTCTGATTCGGGGAAGAATAAATGGTCGAGATTAAAGCGGGACTTCACATATCGGCTGTGAAAGAGGGTTTGGGAACGAGGAACGGGGTTCATTGATGGATCAAGGACCGTTATATCAAGGAGATCAATGGCTTAGATTTATCGGAGCTCTGTAAAAATAACTAATGCATGGGGGATGGTGGAACAATGAAAGATCGTTGACCATTGGATCAGGAGGATCGATAGCTGAAAATTCGTCGAAGAAAAGTGGATTTGACAGTAAATTAGCGGGGGGTAGTGATATTGCGAACAAATTACAACCTTCAGATCAAAAATATTGACAGTTAGGATCTTTTTGGCGGGATGCACATAGCGGAGAGAAGGGAAGGTGGAACGGAAGATTTGCGATGACGCGATGAAGCGTGGACCATCAGATGGAAGCAGATTGATGATCAGGATTCCATCGGTGGAATTTCTATCGAGGGTGCGACATCAGTGGGGTAAAGCAAAATCGGGAGGCTGCGATATGCGATGGTGCAATGATCGTCTGATATGAGGATCGACGGTCCAGATCCCATCGGCGAGGGGAAAACAACACATGGAGGAAATATGAAGAAACAAAGGAAAAAGGGTGAAGCGATGTCCGATAGCACGAAAAGGGCTTAAGACTGAGGCCGACGGTCATGGGTCCCAGTCACATGGAGGAAAAGGGAAGAGAACTTAAGCCTGCAGGGGCTTAAGCCTGAATTAATAAAAAAGTTAGATTTTAAGGTCGAAATGGGGTTTTTTTAGGTTTTTCAGAGGTTTCGATAAGTTAGAAAAAGGGGTTTAAAACCAAATAAAGAGGGTTTATAAGGTTCAAAGGGGATTTTGAAGGAAATAAAGGGGTAAAAATGGGGAAAATGGGTGAAATGAAGGGGTTTAAAACAGTTTTCTGCATGATAACAGTAGGGCTTTTTTGAAGACATCAGTGATATGGATCCTTTGGACAAATAGACACAACAAGGCTTCAATAAATAACAGATTTGTTCCAAATTTATTTCTTGAAGACTAATAGACCTGTTTTAGCCATCATAGTATATGAAAAATTTATAGATGGCTAACATAATTAAAATAACCATATTGACATAGCTATGGTAGAGAATATCCAATTACATAGGAGATATCCATGAATCGAAAATTTGATTTATTAATTTTGTTGAAGACTAGCTCAAATTATGTTCAAGAGCTATAATAATGTTTCATTTTTTATGATTTTTTTTTATTCCAACAACTTCCTTGGTTTTGTACCACTAAAGGGAGATCATAAGAATATTCAATTCATTTAATTATTATCGATTATATTTATATTATGAGTTTCTTTGCTTTTCTATAGAATAAGGTATTTAATTTTTATCAATCATGTATCTTTTATTTGTACCATATCTCTTACTTTCATTCACTTCTTTGTTAACTCTTATTTGTTTGAAAAACATCACTTAATTCCATTTTTTGTCATGTAGAACCCATAAATATTTGAGGATTATATATACATTCTTAGGAGAGATACCCAACATTATTTAAATCTTCTTGAATTCTATGGCGTGCTCCTATAAAGTCTACCCATACCTCTACTTGAAGTAATGAAACTAGATTTAATGGTCCTATACAAATATGATAGGGTATAATTAGGACTTTGTGAGAGTACCAAACCCCGCCCCCCCCCCCCAGTTACAGGGTGATCCTCCTCTATCCTTAGGGTTTTTGTATGGATTCCTACCATGTTATGGAATGGCACTCTATTTTCAAACAAGTGAAAGAAATTTTCTATTCCTCCTCTATATGGTGGAAACAAAAATAAACCTCTAATTGTTGCAACCAATTATTGAATTTGAAAAAATAGATATTACCTTGATACAACTTGATGATGGCCTTCATTTTCATCTTGAATGAGTATTGTGAATGGTTCAGAACACTTGAATTTGATAGTTATCTTTTTTTTTTCTTACACTCCTTCCCTAGTTCTTCCCAATCCCCAAATTTTCCCTCTGATATGACCTCTGAGTTAAATCATTTATCTTCTATTGTTACTAGATTTTTTTCAAGAGATTCCACAAGATGGTTCATATTACAAATTATATTTGTAACCTTCTCTTTCAGCCTTTTGAATCACTCCTCTACTACATCTCAAGTGTTATTAAAACCAAATTCACCAACCATGGTTGGGGTACTATGACTCTCTGCTTAAACCAATCTAATTTCTTGTAACACCCCACAATACACCCAAGGAAACTTTATTGGATACCAATATTAGCCATAAAATATAATGGATATTACATTATATAGTTAGTCACAATATTTCTAATAAAAATGTGTTTAAATCCAAAATCTATACTAAGAGGGTCAATTTTCGTTAGATTTTTTTTCTTTATTGAAAATGGACAAGGAATATTCTTTAATTTAATGGATGAAGCATATGGAGTGTTATCTATATACTTCTCATGGTCTCTTATTTCACATATTTTTCTGCAAAGACACCCATTGAATTATGAACTGAGTTAGAGGGACTCTTCAAGAAGTAAGATGTTGCATGAGAAAATTAGTTGGAGAATGGATTCATTAGTTTGAGCCTAACTATCTTCAACACTATCTAGGTGTTTTTAAATTTTACATTAGTATTTATTCAACTCAACTTGTCTAGCATAAATAGGAAGGAATAACAATCCATTCCCTTAATTCTATCGAAATTGTGTCTTGAATGCTCAATTATTTTTTTAGCTTCCATTAATACTAAATTTATCATAAGGAATTGCTTGAAGGATGCCTTCATTGTGTTGTCACCAAAATGGACATCCTTAGAAATAGGTCTCCTTTGAGGGTGTTTCTTTATGTTTCCTTTCCATTTGACTCCCTCTCATGCTTCTACAATTCAAATCACTCACCTCGATCTTCATATCAAAATATCCTCAATCGTCCTATATTGGAATTATTGTTATGATAAAATTTATAATTTATAATCACTAATATATTAAATAAACTATTAAAAATTTTATCATAAGTTTAAAATATTAAAACAATATATTATAAATTATAATTGTTATTTTTTTAATTAAAAAAGATTGAAATTGTTAATCTAATTATAAAAAATTCTAATTTTTTTGAATAACTAAAATTAAATAATTTAAATAAAAAAGAAATTAAAATACAAGTATTAAACTAATTATTAAAAAATTAAAAATAAAATTGAATAGTAAATAATAAATTAAAATTAAATTTAACTAAGTAACCTCCGACTATTTCAATGTTCGATGACCGTTCAGTCATACTCATCAATGTGGATTTAAATAATGTGTCAGGCCTAACTTGTTCATTTTTTCTCTTCTCACATAGGCCTGACTTATGTTTAACAAAGTTTAAAATAAATTTTAAATAAATTTTAAATAAATTAAATAAATTCATTAAGTTCACCATGGAATTTGAAGTGCATGGTAGCCTGCCCTTTCTGGATGTCCTTATTTCTAGGAATGCAGATGGTTCTTTCTCTCATCAAGTCTTTAGAAAGAAGACGCACAATGAGAATTATTTACATGCTAGTTCTCATCATTTCCCTCCTCAGAAGCTTGGGGTTCTCAGTACCCTAGCCACCATAGCCTTTATAATCTCTGATGAACACCACTTTGAAGGTGAAAAATCTCATCTGATCCTTAAAGTTTTTAAGAAGAATGGTTATAGAAAGATTCAATATCTTAGATCTTTTCAAAAATCTAAAAGAGGTCCTAGGGATAAGAAATATCCTTGTAATCATTTATCTGGAGTTCACATTCCATTTATCCAATGTACTACTGATAAAATCGCTAGGATCCTAAAGAGACATAATGTTTCCTCAACCTTCAAGCCCTCCCACACCATTCAGAGTTCACTTAGATTGGTTAAGGACCCCATTTTCCCTAAGGATGGTAAGGGTGTTTACTTGATTCCGTGCTCCTTTAGGATGCCTTACATCGGTGAAATTGGTCAATAAATTAATCAAAGAATTCATGAACATGTCACTGACCTTAAACATAGTAGATCACACTCATTTTCCCTATCAGAGCATGCTGAAAAGACAAAACATCACATTTGCATTGAATATGCTAAGGTTATTGCAAGGATTGACCATTTCCACCACCGCAAGTTGAGGGAAGCTTTAGAAATCGAAAAGAGGTTGGTTGACCTTAACAGGGATGATGGGTGGAGTGTTAGTAGATGCTGGATTCCTGCCCTCCACTATTAGTTGTTGTTTCTCTTCCCCTGTTCTGCCTCTTGTATTTTCCTTTGCTCTAGCTCTCGGTTTGTTTCTCCATTTTTGTTCTTTATAAATTTTAATTTTAATTATTATATATATATATATATATATATGATAAATTACGCAGATAGTATATTATGATTTAACTTAGTAAAATTACCTATTAAGTAAAGTAAATAAGGATTTTTTATTATGTTCAAATTATATAACATACAATTAAAAGTATTCGGTAAAAAAATAGAAATATTAAATTATATAACATTTAATTATTAAGTAATTCATAAAAAAAAGAATAAATATATAATAATACAACTGTAAATTCATTTTTAATTATATTTCTTATTCTAGTCAAACTAGCCATTATTTTACAACGGCTAGTTGGAGCTTTCCTTATATATTTAAATGGCTTCCTTGATCAGATTTCTCATCTTGTCGTGATGATGAACCACACTGGTTGGTTCGAAACATGTTGACAAAATTTTCTTTGATGTGATTTTCACAGAAATATTTTATACACATTTTATGGATCATAGAAGCCAAATATTGAAACCCTACTTGATAGGGACTTGGCACTAAAAGCTCATCATTTTGAAAGGGCACGTTTGTGGGTATCTAAGATGAAATATGATCTAAAATTTTTAAAGAGATGTAGAGACTCCTCATCTATTCCTGTGAGGATTAAGTATCCCCTCATAAATTCCAAGAATGAGCGTGTTTTTATTATAGCTAGCCTTAGCATTATCATATATGAGATTTCAAGGGTTAAAAATTTCCTCAATCTCATTTCAAAAAAGTTTTTGTCCTCTCATATGGAGGTCTCTTATTTAATTACGACGGATATTTGCGCGGTATTTGATGCTCTCTCAACTTTAAAATCCCTTTGCTGGGAAGAATTATGGAATACGAAGAATCTTTCCAAATTCCTTAGATTATCTAAAGATTCTTCTTTTGCTTTTGAGATAAGGTGCACCTATAACAATAGAGTTAATGGTAATCATATTGGAGCTTTGCAATATTTAATTCTAAATTTTGATTTATCATTGCAGTCGACTAATTCGACTTCATCATCCCAGCCTACCCCCTTTGGGAGTCTTCTCTGTGTGCCTTATCTACATCCTTCTTATTTATCTGGGCATTGGATGGAAAATAGTACAGTGGGTGTGGTGGAGTCATCTTGTTCTCCAGCATATCTCCCCTCTGCATCTGCAGCTACGTCGGTAGACTGGGGTCTCCTCAGTCCCTCATGTCTGGAAATTCACATTCTTAATTGATCTCGCCCCTCCCCCCTTTGCCAGAAGTTGTTTTATCCTGTGTTGAGCACTCACCTTCTTCTCATATCCCCTCCATCATGGTATCAAATGTTTATGATCAGTCAACCTTGATCGTTCAGTACGGGGTGTGAGATTTTGCTCCAGATCGAATTTCTTTCTCCAAGATAAGAAGAATGGGAGTTCATCTGACATCATTTTAGATTAATTTATGCGATTCTGATGGTGATGGGTCTCAAATTTTGTCTCCCATAACCTCTCTTATGAAATAGATGGTCTGTGGTAATAATTTTATTGGCCAGGTCAAGGATTCATCATATAATTTTTCTCCCTCTAACTCGGTTGATGGAATTAAGGGTATTGATTCGGTCTTCTTTAATCTTCCTAATTTTTCTAGCCCTTTAGTTTCTAACTTTTAACCCTTGATTATCCATCTTAATAATCCCTTTAATGATTTTAATAATAATAAAGATAAAATTTTTAATATTAATAGTAACAAAATTTAGCATATTAATGATAATAATAATAATTTTAATAACAATATTAATAGTAAAAATAGTGATAGCAATAATAATAATAGCCACTAGGTTAATAATTATAATAATGATAATAGAAACTATAATAATAATAACAATAAATGTAATAATGAATCTTTCTCCTCCCCCTCGAATAGGACTGTTATTAATCTCTCTAGTTTTTCCTTTGATCATCATGTCTACAATTTTTTGGAGAAGGGTCTTAATTATGCTCTTTCTCCGAAGAAAATCCCTATTCAATACATAATTGGTGATATATAATACAGGATTAGAGATTTACCTCATGCTACTAAAGACACGATCAAGCAAGATTGTGCCACGATCCTCAGAAAATCTAAGCCCCCTGTTGAACCTCAGAATTGTTCTTTCTCTGGAATCCCTTCTCATCACTTTTCCCCACCTTTTCATAAGTCCATAACTCCAATCAATGAATAATGACATGTTTTATCTCAAAGAATGAAATTGAATGATATCTATGTTATATTTTGATGTTCTTGTTATTTGAATGGATTTTTGTAACTCAGCTACAAAACACATCCGATTTCGCAGCTAATTGTTGTTTCCACAACTAATTTAATGGTTTGACAGATTCTGAAGATTGAATGAAGGAATAATTCACATGGGCATATTTATAATGATCCACATATGGATCTCATCCTATCCACCTGGTAGAATTCAACATAAAAAGGTGCATATGCTCATGGTCAAAGTACGGTCAAAGGACGTGATCCGAGAACAAAGAACTCTTGATATGCTTTGATGTAGCCAATCAATAGTTAACCAAATATATTTTTATTCTATGTTTATGTTGAAATTTCCATCTATAGGCGGAAATAGCTCCAGACAGTTACATTTAATTTTGTTTAAGTACTGGTTGTTTGAAAACCGAAAACAATATTAATTTTGTAAATGTTGTATATGATTTGAGACTCTATTCTTTTTCATAATACAAAGACCGTGTTCATGGTTCTAGTTCCTTCTTGATGCACGTATAGTTTGCTAAGATCTCAACTCATTCTATAGCAAAGGTCCCCTGCACAGAAGGAGGTTTTATTAGTTCTTTTAGTTTAATTTCATTAGCTCTGCTTTTATCAATTCATAAGTTAAATTTACACTTTCTTTGTAACTGATCTTTAGATTAAATTGTTTATCATTTCATACATTAAATTTATGAACACTTTCTTAGGATTAGTTTTATAATTATTGTGTAATATTTTTCTTACCAAAAACATCTCAAGAAAGTAGTTCTTCTATTTTCAAAAATTGGATTATGTTTGAGGCATTAGAGCATACAATTATCTTATTTTCTTTACATGCGTTTACACTGCTTTCCTAGATTAAAAACCTCAATTAAATGTATAATTAGATTCTTGTAAATCATGTCAAGAAGATGACTTTGTCATTCTTCCAAATTGAATGATTGATTATTTAAAATATACAGTAGTTGAGCTTTCATTTACATGCCTTTACACTGCTTTCCTAAATTAGATCCTCAATCAAATGTATAATTAGATGCCTGTAAATCATTTCAATAAGGTGACTTTGTCATGCTTCCAAAATTGGATGATTGAGTATTTAAAATATACAGTAGTTGAGTTTTCCTTTACATGATTTTTAAATTCTTTCTTAGATTAAATCTTTAAACTAAAGTGTTGAACCTCAAAATTACCCTCTCCTTTATAGTTTTCTCATCTCCTTCCACCACTTTTCCATAAGTTCATAAACCCTAATCAGTGAAGAATGCTAAGGTTTTTATCTCAAGGATAAATTTTAAGGATTGTCATATTATATTTTCATAATTTTTCTATTTTGATAATTTTTTGCAAATTAGCTACAGAATGCATCTTGTTCTGCAACGAACTGTGTGTTCTGTAGCCACTCTTATGGTTTACCAAGTTCTAGGTGTTAGTTGAGGAATCAAGCCACATGGGTGTTTCTATAATCCTTCCTATATGGATTCTATCCTACTAATTTAATCCAAATAGACATAAAGAGGTGCCTAAACCTATGGTCAAATTTAAAAGTCAAAGAACGTTACCTACAACAATAGGACTCCTGATTTTCTCTTCGAAGGAAATCATGAGTCCAATAGTTATATTTTGATTGTAATTTAAGTGAGACACCTGTAGCTAACTTAGCTCGCAATTAGTTATGTAATTCTTATTTAAATAGTGGTTCCATAGAACCAGGATATAGTTTAGTACAGTTCATATTTGCAAGTGAATACTCTATTTTCCAGACATTGTTTTAATAAAGAAGTTTAGCTACCAAATGCTTGTTTGATTGCACCTTTGACAAGCTAGGAGTCAACCAACTTAGTAGTAGAGGACCCCTTCTTCTAAAGGAGTTTTTTTATTATGTTTTCTAGTTAGATTCCTTTCATTCTATTTAGAAATTCCTGTTATGCTTCATTTCCAGTCTTTTTGAAATATTTTAATGATAAGTTGCAACTCTGTAGACTTGTTCTTCCAAAACGTTTCAAGAAGATAGAAATTTTGTTTTCAATATTCGAATAAGGGTTGAAGTGCTAAACACCATGGTTGTTTAGCTTTATTGTTCTTGCATTTTTATCTTCATTAAGTATAATTGTCAATTGCTGTGTCAAATTGATATTTATGAAAGCCATTTTCAATATGCTAAATTTATATTAAATGGTTAAATGTCTCACATGTGCAGTAGTTGAATTTATCTCGCTTCTTGTAATTTTATTGCTAATAACTAAAGGCATAATTGATTTATTTTAAGACATTTAAAGAGGTTAAAAACTTCACATTTGAGTGTGACTGATAAGTCAATTATACATTTGGTTGATAGTAGTTAGATCTTACATTATTTCATTTTCAAGACCCTCACTTGATTGCAAACAACAATCTTCCTAAAAACCACCCTACAAGGAACTAATCTAAATATGTTAAGAAGGGATGATTGAATGATTAAATGTAATGTAGTTTCTGAGTTATTCATTTACAGAGATTTCCTAGTTCTTTATTTCAAAATAGGTGTAATTAGCTTACTAAAACATTACTTCAAAGAAGTTCACTCTTCAAAATTGAATAATTGAAGTAGCTAAACACATCTTAGATATTTTAATTTTCATTCATTGTTTTCTATTCTAGGACATTAGAAGACTCGAGTACAAACAGTTACTAAACTCCATCTCAATAGGATCATACCTAACAATTGGATGAGAGATAACTAAAGGTACAATAGTTGATTCATTTTCTTCTTTCATAGGTATTGTAATTCTCAATTTTAGTATTTTTAGAAATAGATCCATGTATTAGGATTAACAAAAAATATATATAAATACTTTGATTTCCAAACTAGGTCTTAAACTAGCCGTTAGTTTTAGGTTTGATTTCATGAAAATTAGATTAGTTTTAGTATACTTAATTTTCTTCCTTATAAAATTAATTTAGATTCACATAAGTCTTTCCATAGCTTTAGATTAACCACCTTTAGAATTCAAAGGAAAAAAAACCCCTTTAAGAATAACATAAAACACAACACAACGAAGTAAGGAATAGGTTGCTTAAGAACATACGATGCACCACACTTATCAGTTTACTAGCCTTGGTTGATAATTAATGAAAGAAATTTAGGAACACTAAATTGACCAAAAATTTTGGTGCCATTGCTGGGGAAGTGTAACTAGGTATCATTATTTCTTACGTCCCAAAAACAATGATATACGTAGAGAAAAATAATCTAGGGGTAGTTTTATAAGAGGAAAAAGCTTAATCCCTACAACACCACTCACTGCACCAAGACCAAAAAGTAGTACACCACCATCTCAAACTCATATCCCTTATTTCACTGGTCATATACTTCCAGAGGTTCTAAGATCAAATATCCATTTAGGAGGATCTCCTACTTCATTTACTAAGGTAATCTTAGTAGAAGAAGACCCTAGGAATCCAACAGAAGGAGTAATATTTTTCACTTCTATAGGGTAACATATTATAGCTGAAGAGTTAGAAATCCCTAGTGAAGAGGAAGAAGAATATCCTTTCTTCAACATACCATTGATAGAAGAAACAGAGGAGCAGTTAACCCTACATGCTGAACCCTATATCAGCTCTGAAGAATCTATCATGGTAGGAAGAGGAGAAGAAGGAGGAAAGGGAGAAGGAGAAATTTTTAGTGGAGAAAATATAATATTTTGAGGAGGTAGAGGTAGAGGAGGAGATAGAGGAAGAGGTAGAGGAAATGCAGAAGGAGGTAAAGGTAGAAGGGGAACTGAGAGTTCTTTTGGATTCCTTATCATAGATGAAGAAACAAATGCTAGCATGAAAAATATCTCACCTTTTTTTCTCCCAAACTTTCATGGATTAAAAAGTGAAGACCCCGAAACATTTTTATTTAAATTTGAAGTTTTGTGTAGAAATTATGACTATCTACAAGATGATCAAAAACTCAAATTGTTTCCTTCAACATTGAAAGGAACAGCTCTAAAATGGCTTATGAGTCTGATCACTAGGTCTATTAGAACATGGAATGATATGAAGAGAGAATTTATAGAAAGGTATTTGGATTATTGTATACGTGTTAATCACAAAGAGGAAGTGTTTAAGATTATGCAAAAAGAGGATGAAAATTTAGACGATCTACTTGAAAGATTTAACTATAACATTAAGAGAGAAAAAATGGAAAATCTAGATCAAAACACTCTAAAAGCTCTTTTGTTGAAAACAATTAGAGATGAATGGATAGATATCCTTAACATGATGGTGAAGGGAGACATATCTCAACTTCCATTAGCTGATATTGGGGAAATGTGTATTAATGTCTTAAGAGGAAAATCAAAATTTTTGAAAGGACCAAGAGATCCTACTCTTGCTAGGGTAAAAAATCTGCAGCTGGAACAATGAGTAGGGCAGAAATTGGGAACATGATTGATGAATTCAAAAAATACATCTTAGGGAGTATTAGTGAAAAAATAGACACCCTTAAGTTGCAAAACAAGAAGAAATCTAAGACTTATGCTTTGGCTATTTTCTGTCCAAAATGTAGAAAGAAACATGCTTTGAGAGAATTTCCTCTTGAAGCAAAAGTTGCAGAAACCTGTGTGATTTGCTCTGAAAGTCATGAGACTAAGAATTGTCCTTCAATTCCTAGTCTTAAGGTTATTTTTCAAAAAGAAACAACATCAAATCCTATAGAATCTCTTGTTTTGTCTCTAGAAGACCATGGCATGGGCCATAATTTCAAGGGTTTAGCAACCAAATGAACACTTAGGCCCCACCAAATTGGAATTCTTGGCAACAACCTTGGCCCCAATCTCAATTTCAATCTCAACCTTGGGCTAAAGGAATGAAGAATCCATATGGAATATTTTCTCAGTACTATCAATATCCTCCATCATATCCAAATTATCCTCCCCAACAAATTCCTCAACAAAATCAACAACCTCCAATCCAAAACCCAAATCCACAACTCTCACTACCATTCCCTTAGAGACCAAATCATTTACCTGCCCAACCATTACCAAACCCCAACAATAAAAATCCTTAGAATACATATATGATAGAAGGTCAGCAATTTCCAACCTATATGATTACTCCTCTAGATCTTAATGATTTCCAACTAATATCTAGTAGAATATTAGAAAAGAGGAAGCCTTCTGTAATCATTCAAGAACAAGACAATTCTGAGGAAGATTCTCTACAAACCAATAAATTTTTTGAGGAATAAGTAGCTCTTCAAAACCAAAATTCTAAAGATAGAAAGCAAAAACAACAAATAAATTCAACTCCTATTATAGAGAAACCATCAGTATCTACTTCTACACCTCCTTTTCTTGAAAGATGAAAAATTGATAAAGGAGTAGAAAAGCATATTATGTTTCCTAATTATGATTTCCTAGATGAATTAAGAAATATTTGCATCAAAATCCCTTTAGTACAAGCCATCAAGGAAATTCCAATTTTAGCCAAAACAATAAAGGAGTTGAGTATGAAGAAACCAGGAAGAAAAATGAAAGAAATAAAAAATATCCATCTTGTAGGAAAAATTGCAAACATAATGATGGGAAAAATTGCAATTCAAAAATATTTAGATCCCGGAAGTCTAGTTGTTAAAACACATATCAATGGGATTGAAATTCCAAATACATTGATTAATTTAGGATCAACAATAAATATCATGAACAAACAAACCGTGGAACAACTCAAGCTTCCTAATCTTCTTTATACACCTACATTACTGCAGTTAGTAGATAGATCTATAATCAAACCAAACGGTGTGTTAGAACATATTTAAGTGTCTCTATATTCTTGGGAGTATCATGTTGATTTTATGATATTAACCCCTAAGAACAATCTAGGTGGACACCCACTCATTCTAGGAAGACTTTGGTTGGCTACAACTAATGCTTTCATTAGCTGTAGATCTAGTGACATGTATATTTCTGATGGTAATTCAACTAATAAATTCATCCTGTATCCTCCAACAAGAAAAATCACATAAATAGATGAAAATGAATGGATTGATTATGAATAATATATACAGCCTCTCTTCACTATTTCAAACATTAGTGAAGATAGCCAAATCTTAAATACAATAGAAAATTATGAATCATCTCCATAATATGAACATGATCAATTTCAAGAAAGATATAATATTGAATACTTTTCATCTAGGCAGATGTCTATTTACTCTATAGAAGAATTTGGTATCTCTACAATTGAAATATTTCCAACGAAAACCTTGAACATAAAAAAAAACTTGGAAAAATTACAACAAGAGAGGCTAATCAAAACATTGCAACAAAATTCATCTGCATATGCATGGAAATACACTGGCATGAAAGGAATTAGTCCTAAGACTTGTATACATCACATATACATTCAGGAAAATTGTAAACCTATCAGACAACCTGAAAGAAGGATGAATCCAAATCTTAGGGAAATTTTGAAATAAGAGTTTCAAAAGTTGTTAAACGTAAATTTCATCTATCCAATTTCAAAATAGTCAATGGGTTTTTCCTTTAGTGATTGTACCCAAGAAAAATGGTAAATTGAGGGTATGTATTGATTATTGAGAATTGAATAAAGCTACTCTCAAAGATCATTTTCCTTTGCCTTTTATAGATCAAGTGTTAGATACATTAGTAGGAAAGAAGTATTTATCATTTATGGATAGTTTCAGTGGTTATAATCAAATTTAGGTTGCACCTAAAGATCAATATAAAACCACATTTACCTATCCTTGGGGAACTTATGCCTACCGAGTACTTCATTTTGGATTGTGCAATGCACCTGCAACATTCCAAAGGGAAGTACTAGGAATTTTTTCTAATCTGATACATGATTGTGTAGAAGTGTATATGGATGAATTTACACTCTATGGTAATACATTTGAGGAGGCCTTAGAAAACTTGGAAAAGGTTCTTAAAATATGTAAGGAAGCAAACCTTTCACTAAGTCATGAGAGTTTTTTTATGATGTTTATTGAAGGGATTGTTTTGGGACATCACATTTCAGGGGATGGAATTAAAGTAGATAAATCTAAAGTTGAGGTCATATCCAGGTTATCAGTTCCAAGTTGCGAAAATGATGTTAGAATTTTTCTAGGATTCACAGGTTATTATAGAATATTTATAGAAAATTTCACCAAAATAGCATCCCCACTCTTCAAACTACTTACCGAAGATTGTGAATTTAGTTGGAATCCTAACTAACAGTTAGCATTTGAAACCTTTAAAGCAAAAAAAATTGAAGCACCCATCTTAAGAGGACCTAACTGGAAACTACCTTTTCACATTTCAACAGATGCTTCAGACATAGCTCTAGGAGTTGTGTTAGGACAAAAAGATCAAAAAGATTTGATCCCCTATTCCATCTATTATACAAGTAAGAATTTTACTCCCTTAGATTTGAATTACATTGTAACTGAAAAGGAATTTTTAGCTGTTGTTCATGCTATTAAAAAATTTAGACATTACATAACAGGCTATGAAACCTTTGTCCACACAGATCACTCTGCAATTAGGTATTGAATGAATAAATATATTAATAATGGTAGAGTTACAAGATGGCTATTGCTCTTACAATAATTCAACATTACTATTATAGACAGGCCTGGAAAACACAACATAGTTGCTAATTTCCTATCTAGAATTCAAAATATCAAAGATAACACTCTAGTTGAAGATAAATTTCCCGATGAATATATTTTTGCAATAACTACTTGAACCCCTTGGTTTGCAGATATTGCTAATTACTTAGTTATAGGAAAATTACCTTCAAATTTTCATTCTAGAGAGAAAATAAGAATCATTCAATTAAGTGAAAAATACTCATGGATTACTAATGAATTGTATAAGACGGGTCCATATATCATTATCAGAAGATGTGTTTGAGAAGATGAAATTCCTGAAATTCTTAAGGCATGTCGTGATGAACCCTGTGATGGGAATTTTTCTGACAAGAGGACAACCTACAAAATCCTTCATTTAGGATATTATTGGCCATCCATCTTCAAAGATGCCAAAGAATATGTCAAAAGGTGTGATAGTTTCCAAAGGGTAGGAAAGCCTTCTCCTTAAAATAAAATGCCTTTACAACCTCAGGTACTTATTGAACCTTTTGAAAAATGGGTCTTGGATTTTTTTGGACCTATAAATCCTCCATCCAAACAAAAGAATTATATTTTGGTATGCACTGATTACGTCACTAAATGGGTAGAGGCTAAAGAATTACCTTTTTCTAATGAATGATCTATAGTTAATTTTATTTTTGAGAATATCTTCACTCGTTTTGGTGTTCCAAGAGAAATTGTAACATATCAGAGTGCTAAATTTACATCAAAGATGGTGGAAAATATGGTAGAAGATTAAAATATAAAGCACAGAAAATCTACTCATTACCATCCATAAGCAAATGGTCAAGTTGAATCTACCAATAAGGTGATTAAAGGAATTCTCACTAATATTGTTCATCTACACAGAAGAGATTGGGAAGAAAGGCAGATAGGCTTCCTGAAGCCTTATGGGCCTACAGAACTACATGAAGGAATACAACAAAACATACTCCCTATGAACTTTTTTATGGGAAGAAAGTCTTATTTCCTATAGAATTTCAGATCAAGACCTTCAAGATGGCACTCCAATTGGCTCTTGATTTATCGGAAGCACAGATGCATAGACTGGAGCAACTCAATGAACTAGATGAAATAAAACAAGATGTAGTGCAAAAAACTAGTATAGTCCAGTAGCAAAGGATTAAATGGCATGACAAGTACAACAAAGAGAAAAAGTTCCAAGAAGGGAATTGGGCACTCTTGTTTGACTCAAAATTCAATGATTTTCATGGAAAGTTTCAGACTCGTTGGCTTGGGCCATATGAGATTGAAAAAGTTTTTGATAATGGAGCAGTGAAGATTAGTTTAATATATGAAGAAAAGGTATCTCTTCTTGTGAATGGTTATCGGTTGAAATTATATCATAAAACACTTTCAAAAGAAGAGATTTTCAAGAAATTTCAAGATAATATTGATATGGAGTTAGTGAAGAAGAATTATTCTTCTTCACTAACTTAGTTTTTACTTTTCCTATATTTGATAAAATAAATAAATAAATAAATAATAAAAAATAAAGTGTATAAGTATGAAAACCAATCCATGATTGGCATACTTATGCAGAAAATATAGGGTGAAAATCAGAACTCTGTGACACCCTATATTTTCCATTTTTCCTTTTTTTTTGTAATAAGTAGTGAAAACTACATTCATATTTGCAGTTCATAATCTGCAAATTTAGTTTCATTCCATCACACTCCACTATAATTCCATTTCATTCCACTTTAATTTCATTTTTCACATCCATGCCATTTCATTCCACTCTCATTCCATGTTCTTCACTCATTTCATTCATGTTTCATACTTAAAAAGAAAAAAAAAATTACATTCTGTAGCTGAGAATTTTTTTGCAATTGATTCTATTCTGTAGCTAATTTGATTATGTAGCTACTTCAATAATACTAAAATGATGATTTCAAAAGGGACTAAAGAATTATGTTTTGAAGGTCACCATGCTACAAAAGGAGTACCTAAGGAACAACATCAAGCAACAATAAACAACAAGGTTAAGTTCTGAGGTAAAGTGTAGAAATTTATTTTAATAGAAAAAGTTAAAACATGAATTGTGTATAATATGTACATTCATATGTTCCTTGATAACCTATCATTCGAATTGATTATAAATCCTCATCATGATATATCTCTACCATATCCCTCATATAACGTTGTGTAATGGTCCATCATTAAAAATCCTTGATTAATGACTAACGGTCATGATCATGACATGACCTACTTATCCATGTCTCTTCAAGACTGTATATCTTAATTATTCCCTAAATATCACCATAAACCCTTCATCAGATCCGTAGCTCATTTCATCTCCATCAATTCCACAGCTCGTTCATCTCCATCAACTCTGCAGCCAATTCATTTCCACACCACAAAGGGATAATTTTGAGGGTTGAAAGCATTTTTCATAGAAGAAGGATGGGTTTGATTGTCAAAACAGAGCCAGTGGGGGTCAAATACATGGAAGGATATCCATAGGTTAGAGAACTACTATAGTAAGCTAGATGGTTGAGGTTCATAGAAAAGTTTGATGGTTTTCAGAAGGAAATTACCAAATCATTTGCCAGATCTTTTGATGGAACCGAGGTGGAGATTTGGGACATTAAATTCACAATAATAGAGTTATTCCAAGTTGAAGCTACAAAAATTCCGAGGTATGGAGAGAGATGGTTCAAGAACAAAGAATTTCATAATGAGTCATGGAAGGTGATACTTAAAAACCCAGGTATGGATGTTTCAGTCTTTAGAAAAGGAATCCCAAGCACTACTCTAAAAATAAATGGAGAAATATGCTTTTGATTTTGAAAAAAATCATAACTTGTGAAGGAATGTATGGAACCATGTATGTTTATCATATCCGTTTATTAATGAATTTTCTAGAAAAAGGTGAGATCAAACTAACTTTATTTCTGCTCAATAGTCTAAGAAGAATGGCCTCAAATGTACAAAAGAGAATCCAATTTAAAGAGACCACTATACATCATCATGTCTTCATGAAAATATTGATTTAATTTCACTTAAGGAGAATAGAAGACAAATGGGAGGATTTCCTTGTTAGGAATCATTTTCAAGAACAACCAGAATCATCACCCAAGGAAGAAAATGTCAGGAGAAGTAAAAGAAAGAAAACTGATGTAATTGTTGAAGGAAGACCTGAAACTTCACTACAGAAGAATGAAAAGAAATTAATTCTAAGGAACTGACATAAATTAGAAAAAAAATTAAGGCTAGAGGAAAGAAAATAAAAGGGAGTGAAGCTACAAATGAAGGGAATGAAGGTCCTCCAAAACTAAGAAGGATCTCTAGACTTCAAGACATCATGAAGAAAACACCATTCAAAGGAATAAAGATCATAGATATAGAAGAGGAAACCCCAGTTCCATCACATGTTGATAATTCCCCTGTGAACAGTCCTCAAAACTCTCCTACTTATCATTTTGAAGAAGGTCCCCATAGAATATCCCCTAGTATAAATCTAGTTCATCAGTAGATATATGATTATGTACAGTCATTAGAAAGAATAAGTGCCTCAATGAGCCAAGAAACACCTGTTAATCCACAAGAACCTCTGATTGATGCTCTTAAGCAAGATAATTATGAATTAGAGACATTGAACAAGAATATCAAGAATGATAATGAGATTTTGGAAGAACAAATCAAGTCGAATAAGGCAATGCATGATAATACTACTCTGAAACTAGGGATATTGCACAAGGAGAATAAGAAATTGAAGAACAAGAACAAGAGGTTGAATAGAGAAATCATAAACCTCAGATTCAAACTTCTCATGAACAGGCCAAGAATGACATTAATTTCAAATAGGAACAGAAGAATAAGGTTGGATGTCGTAGCTGAAGTATCTAAGAACATGTAGAAATGGGGAAGAACTAATAATTTTTTCAAATTGCATGAGGACATGAAATGATTTTGCAGTGGGTGTATGTTGAACCTCACAATTACCCTCTCCTTTATAGTTTTCTCATGTCATTCCACCACTTTTCCATAAGTTCATAAACCCTAATTAGTGAAGAATGCTATGGTTTTTGTCTCAAGGATACATTTAAATGATTGTCATATTATATTTTCATGATTTTGATATTTTGATAAGTTTTTGCAAATTAGCTACACAATGCAACCTATTCTGCCGCTAAATTTTTGTTCCGTAACCACTCTTATGGTTTACCAGGTTCCAAGTGTCAATTAAGGAATCAAGCCACATGGGTGTTTCTAGAATCCTTCCTACATGGATTATATCCTACTCATTTGATCTAGGTCGACATAAAGAGGTGCCTAAACCTATGGTCAAAGTTACAAGTCAAAGAATGTTACCTACAACAATAGGACTCCTGATTTGCTCTTCGAAGCAAATCATGAGTCCAATAGTCCTATTTTGATTTAATTCAATTTAGATACCTGTAGCTAACTTAGCTCCCAATTAGTTATGTAATTCTTCTTTAAATAGTGGTTCCACAGAACAAAGAGATAATTCAGTACAGTTCAGATTTGCAAGTGAATACTCTGTTTTCCAGACTATGTTTTAATAAAGAAGTTCAGATACCAAATGCTTGCTTGATTGCACCTTTGAAAAGCTAGGAGTCAACCAACTTAGTAGCAGAGGGCCCCTACTTCTAAAGGATGTTTTTATTATGTTTTCTAGTTAGATTTCTTTCATTCTATTAGCAATTTCTATTATGCTTCATTTCCAGTATTTTTCAAATAATTTAATAATAAATTGCAACTATGAAAACTTTTTCTTCCAAAACATTTCAAGAAGATCGAAATTCTGTTTTCAATATTCGAATAAGGATTGAAGTGCTAGAAACCATGGTTGTTTAGCTTTATTGTTCTTGCCTTTTCATCTACATTAAGTAGAATTGCCAATTGTTGTGTCAAATTGATATTTACGAAAGCCATTTTCAATATGCTAAATTTATATTAAATGGTTAAATGTCTCACATGTGAAGTAGTTGAATTTATCTTGCTTCTTGTAATTTTATTGCTAATAACTAAAGGCATAATTGATTTCTTTGAAGACATTTCAAGAGATTAAAAACTGCACATTTGAGTGTGACTGATAAGTCAATTATACATTTGGTTGATCGTAGTTAGATATTACATGGTTTCATTTTTAAGACCCTCACTTGATTGCAAACAAAAATCTTCCTAAAATCCACTCTACAAGGAACTAATCTGAATATGTTAAGAAGGGATGGTTGAATGATTAAATGTAATGCAATTTCTGAGTTAGTCATTTACAGAGCTTTCCTAGTTCTTTAGTTCAAAATAGGTGTAATTAGCTTACTCAAACATTACTTCAAAGAAGGTCACTATTTACAATTGAATAATTGGAGTAGCTAAACACTACTTAGATATTTTCATTTGCATTCCTTGTTTTCTATTCTAGGATCTTAGCATACTCGAGTATAAACAGTTACTAAACTCCATCTCATTATGATCATACCTAACAATTGGATGAGAGATAACTGAAGGTACAATACTTGATTCATGTTCTGCTTTCACAGGTATTTCAATTCTCAATTTTAGTCTTTTTAGAAATAGATCCATGGATTAGGATTAAGAAAAAAAATAGATAGATACTTTGATTTCCAAACTAGGTCTTAAACTAGCCCTTAGTTTTAGGTTTGATTTCATGAAAATTAGATTATTTTTAGTATACTTCCTTTTCTTCCTTCTAAAATTAATCTAGATTCACATGAGTCTTTCCATAGCTTTAGATCAACCACCTTTAGAATTAAAAGAACAAAAACCCCCTTTAAGAACAACATAAAACATAACACAAGGAAGTAAGGAATTGGTTTCTTAAGCACATATGGTGCACGACACTTCATCAGTTTACTAGCCTTGGTTGATAATTAATGAAATTAATTTAGGAACACTAAATTTACCAAACATAAAATATAATCAATTGCTTGTAAATCATGTCAAGAGAGTGACTTTTTCATACTTCCAAAATTGGATGATTGAGTAGTTGGTGATGCAGTAGTTTCTTTTCAATTCGTTTGAATTTTCTTTCATATAGATTAGAATTTTCATTTCAATTCTTAGTCATAGGATTTATATTTTAATCCATCGATTAGAACTAAATTAAAATAGATTATAATTATCTTTAAATTCCAAAAGCTCAAGGTCATTAGAATAAATACTCTATTTTTAGATCAGATTCTAACCATTTAAAGTTTGATTTATTTTATGCAAATGAAAATAGTTAAAGAATGTTTACTTTTCTTCCTTCTTTCAAAATTAGTTTTTAACATTAAACTTCATTAGACTTATTTGATTCATCTCATAGTTTTCATTCCTTAAAATTAACCTTTATACATAAAGAAACAAAACCCCCCAAAAAACATAAAAACATACACAACAAAGTAAGAAGAAGGTTAATTAAGCATATATAGTGCACCACATTTCATCAGATTACTAACCTCGGTTGATGATTTATGATAAGAAATTTAAGACATTAAATTGGCTAAAAATTTTGGTGCCATTTCCAGGGAAGAGTAATTAGGTAACCTTATTTTTTACATCTAAAAAAAATGATATGCGTAGAGAAAGATATTCTAGGGGTAGATTCATAGTTAAAGGCAGGATTTTAATTCCAACAACACCATGCACCCCACCTAGACCACGTAGTGCTACACCACCATCTCAAACCCATATTTAATACTTCACTAGACATAGACTTCTTGAAGCCTTAAGGTAATTAATCCAACCAGGAGTATCTCCTACTTCATCCACTAAGGCAGCCTTAGAGGAAGAAGATCCTAAATCTCCAACAGAAGGAGTAACCTTTTTAACCTCTACAGGAGAACATATTCTAGCTGAAGAATTGGAAATTCCTAGTGACGAAGAGGAAGAAACTTTCTTCAATATCCCATTGATAGAAGAACCAGAGGAAGAAAAATTGAATTTACAGTTATAACCTCATATTAGCTCTAAGGAACCTACAATGACAAGAGAAGGAGAAGGAGAAGGAGAATTTTAAATGGACAAAATCTATTGTTTGGAGGAGGAAGAGGTGGAGGAGAAGGTAGAGGAAACAGAGGAGGAGGGGAAGTAAACATAATAAATAGGGGAGATGATAATACTTTTTGATTTCGTATAATTGATGAGGATATAAATGTCACAATGAAAAATAGTTCACCTTCCATTCTCCTAAATTTCCATGGATTAAAAAGTGAATATATTGAAACCCTTTTGTTTAAATTTGAAGTTTTGTGTAGATCTTATGACTACTTACAAGACTAAAAAACTAGAGATATTTCCTCCAACACTTAAAGGAGCAGTTTAAAATGGTTCATGGTTTTAGTCACATAATCTATTAGAACATGGAATGATATGAAAAGAGAATTTTTGGAAATATACTTGGATTATTGCATATATGTCAATCAGATGGATGAAGTATTCAAGCTGATGCAAAGAGAGGATGAGAACCTTGAGGATCTAATTGAAATATTCAATCATAAAACAAGAAGAGCTAAAATGGAAAACTTAGATCAAGATACTTCAAAATCTCTCCTGTTAAAATCCATTAGGGATGAATGGATAGAAATTCTCAACATGATGGGTGGAGGAGATATATCTCAATTCATAGTACCTAAAATTGGTGGGTTATGTATTCATCTCTCAAGGGGAAAATAAAAAACTGGGAAAAATTCAAGAGATCCTTCTCTTTCTAGAGTGAATAAATCTGCAACTGGAACAGTAAGTAGGGCAGAAATTTGAAATATTCTTGATGAATTTAAAACAGATATTTTAGGGATTCTTAGTGAATAGATAGACACCCTTAAATTACAAAAAAAGTAGAAAGCCGAAATTGATTCCCTAGCTATGTTATGTCCTAAATGTAGAAAGAAGAATGTCTTAAGAGAATGTCCTCTTGATATAAATTAAGTCATAAGGACCTGTGTGATTTGCTCAAAAAATAATGAAACTAAGATTTTCCCTTCAATCCCAGGTCTTAAGGTTGTTTTTCAAGAATAATTAACTTCAAATCCAGTAGAACCTCTTTTATTTGTCTCTAGAACACCATCGGAGGAGCCACAAACTCAAGGTTTTAACAACAAAATGTATACTCACCCCCCACCAAATAATTGGAATTCTTGGAAGCAAAATTGGGCACAAGAAATGCAAAATACCTATGGTAGATATTCCCAATACTACCA
Source organism: Pinus albicaulis (assembly GCA_034641835.2). Taxonomy (NCBI): domain Eukaryota; kingdom Viridiplantae; phylum Streptophyta; class Pinopsida; order Pinales; family Pinaceae; genus Pinus; species Pinus albicaulis. Next base: position 917,545,625 of record CM076576.1, read on the forward strand.
ATATCCTCCATCTTATCCAAACTATCCTCCCCAAAAATTTCCACAACAAAATCAACAACCCCAACTCCAAAACAAAAACCCACAAATTTCATTACCATTTCCAAAAAGACCAAATCAACTACCTGCCCAACCATTACCAAACCCCAATAATAAAAATCCTCAAAATTATTACATCATAGAAGGACAAAAATTTCCAAATTACATGATTAATCATCTAAATCTTAATGATGTTCAACTTAGATCTGGTAGAATATTAGAGAGGAAAACGCCTTCTGTTGCTATTCAAGAACAAGAGAATTTTGATGAAGAAGTTTCTCTATAGCCAAATAAAATTTTTGAAGAAGGAACATTTCTTCAATAGAACCAGAATTATGGAAATGAAAAACAAGAAATACCAATAAACTCAACTCCTATCATAGAGAACCCATCAATATCTATTTCTAAGCCTCATTTTCCTGAAATATTACAAGTTGATAGAGGGGTAGAAAAACATATAATCTTTCCCAATTATGATTTTCTAGATGAATTGAAAAATGTCTGTATTAAAATTCCTTTGCTACAAGCCATTAAAGAGATTCCAATTATAGCCAAAAAAATAAGAGAGTTGGGCATGAAGAAACCAGGAAGAAAAACAAAAGAAATAAAAAAATTCAACTAGTAGGAAAAATTGTAGACATTATGATGGGAAAAATTTTCATACAAAACTATTTAGATCCAGGAAGTCTAGTTGTAAAAACACATATCAATGGAATTTAAATTCCAAATACATTTATTGATTTAGGAGCAGCTATAAACATCATGAGCAAACAAACTATGGAACAACTCAAGCTTCCAAATCTTCAGTATACACCTACATTACTACAATTAGCAGACAGATCAGTAATCAAGCCAGATGGTGTATTAGAATATATTTTAGTATCCTTACATTATTGGAAGTATTTGGTCGATTTTATGATTTTATCTGCCAAGAAAAATCTAGGAGGACATCAACTAATATTAGGAAGACCTTGGTTGGATATAGTTTATGCTTTCATTAGTTGTATATCTGGTGACTTTTATATCTCTTATGGTAATTCAACAAAGAAATTCACTCTATATACTCCAGCAAAAAACAATCATGAAATTAGAAGATGAATAATGGATTGATCATGACAATGATATACAACCTCTCTTTCCTATTTATAGTATTAGTGAAGATAGTCAAATCTTAAATTCAATAGAAAACTTTGAATCCTCTTCAGAATATGAACATTATCATTTTCAAGAATAGTGCAATATTGAAAAATTGTCATATGGGTAGATGTCTCTATATTCTATGAAATAATTTGGTAACTCTATAGTTGAAATGTTTCCAAGAAAATATTTGAACATAAATAAAAACTTGGAAAGATTACAACAGGAAAAGTTAATCAAAACATTAGAACAACATTCTTCTACATATGCATGGGAATACACTGACATGAAAGGAATTATTCATAAGACTTGTATACATCACATCTACATTGAGGAAAATTTTAAAACTATCACAAAACCTAAAAAAAATATGAATCCAAATCTTAGGGAAATTTTGAAAGAAGAAGTGCAAAAATTGTTGAATGTAAACTTTGTTTTCTCAATTTGAGACAGTCAGTGGGTTTCTCCCTTAGTGATTGTACCTAAAAATAATGGTAAGTGGAGGGTATGCATTGACTATCGAGATTTGAATAAAGCTAACCTAAAATATCATTTTCCTTTACCTTTAATAGATCAAGTATTGGATACATTAGTAGGAAAGAAGTATTTCTCATTCTTGGATGGTTTTAGAGGTTACAATCAGATTCAGGTAGCACCTGAAGACCAAGATAAAACCACATTCACCTGTCCATGGGGAACCTATGCCTACTAAGTACTTCATTTTAGTTTGTACAATGCACCTGCAACATTCCAAAGGGAAGTATTAGGAATTTTTTCTGATCTAATACATGATTGTGTGGAGGCATATATGGATGATTTTACAATTTATGGGACTTCATCTGAAGAAGCTTTAGAAAATTTGGAAAAGGTTCTTAAAATATGTAAAGAAGAAAATCTTTCATTAAGTCATGAATTTTTTTTTATGATGTGTACTGAAGGAATTGTTTTATGACATCACATTTCTGGAGATGGAATTAAAGTTGATTCATCTAAGGTCGAAGTCATCTCCAAATTATCAATTCCAAGTTGTCAAAAGGATGTTAGAATTTTTCTAGGATTCACAGGGTATTATAGAATATTTATAGAAAAATTCACTAAAATATCATCCCCACCCTTAAATTTGCTGACTAAATATTTTTAATTCAGTTGGTATCCTGATTGCCAATTGGAATTTGAAATTTTAAAAACAAAATTTTCTGAAGCACCCATCTTAAGAAGTCCAAATTAGAAACTACCTTTTCACATTTAAACAGATGCTTTAGATACAACTTTGGGAGTTGTATTAGGACAAAAATATTTGATCCCCTATGCCATCTATTAAACAAGTAAAATTTGACTCCTGTTGAGTTAAATTACACTGTAACTGAAAAATAATTTCTAGTTGTTGTTCATGGTATTAACAAATTTAGACATTATATCACTGGCTAAGAAACCTTTATTCATAAAGATCATTCTGCAATTAGATATTTAATGAATAAATATATTACTAATGGCAGAGTCACAAGATGGTTATTGCTCCTGCAAGAATTCAATATCACCATTCTAGACCGACCTGGAAAACAAAACACAATTGCTAATTTCTTGTCTAGAATTCAAATTGTCAAAAATGATATTCCAGTAGAGGATAATTTTCCTAATGAATATATTTTTTCAATAACTACAAAAACTCCTTGGTTTGCAGATATTGCTAATTACTTATTCACAAGAAATTTACCTGCACACTTGTTTCCTAGAGAGAAAAGAAGAACTATTCAAACAAGTGCATTTTACTCATGGGTTAATGATTAATTGTATTAAAAAAGTGTAGATCTCATCATCAGAAGGTGTGTTCGAGAAGGTGTGTTTGATAGGTTATAAAGAGTGAATGAAGGAATAATTCACACGGGAATATTTAGAATGATCCACATATGGATATCATCCTACCCACCTAGTTGAATTTGACAAAAAAAGGTGCCTATGCTCATGGTCAAAGTGAGGTCAAAGGACGTGATCTGAACTAAGAACTCTCGATTTTCTCTGATGTAGCAAATTGATATTTAACCACTTATATTTTTCTTCTATGTTTTAGTTGTAATTGCCATCTATAGGTGGAAGTAGCTCCAGACAGTTACATTTTTTTTAAATACTGGTTGTTCGAAAACTGAAAGCAATCTTAATTTTGTAAATGATGTGTATTCTTTGAGACTTTGTCCTTGTAATATTCCCAATTATCCAAGCTAATGGAAATATAAAATTTTGCTTCATTTTTTCTATTTCATGAACAAAATTGTAAAGGAGGATCAATAAAACTCCTAATTAGAAAAATAAATCAGTGCCACATGTGAACAAAGTTAAATCTTGGCTATTTACATAAGCTCACTTAGGTGTGAAAGAGGCTGGATCATTTGACCAAGTCAAATAGGACCAAATCAATAACATTGTCTAGATACAGTGAATATCCTAGATGCACAATGCAGTTTTAGTTGGAGGCTCCACATGTGAAAGGAGCTAAATCATTGAGGTGGTTTAGGGTTTGGCAAGGCTTTCATCTTATAAAAGGAAGAGGAGGACAATAAAATAAGTTTGTTTATTGAGTATATTTCTGAATATATTTTCTGTTTGGACATATATCATTCTCTTGATGTTTAGCTGAGAATAATGTTGTTTAGTAATAGGGTATCCCGATCAGGAATCCCACCTCTTCCATTGAGTAACTCTTGGAGGAATCTTGCTGATCTTGTCCACTATCAGGCATTTGGCCAAGCGCATATTCCAACCAAAACATAGATCCTGTTGAGGGTTTGGTTGTCCTTGTAAGTTGCAGCAAGTGGAGGCTAGATCTACTTAGATCTAGGCCAATCTAGTGCCTCTTTTCAGTGGGAAATCCTATCCCCTTGAGATGAGAGTATTAGATCTTTGGAGCTACATTTTCAGATATCGGCATCAGTCCAAAACAGTTGTTAGAACCTACAACACATTTTAGCTTCCAAGAATGCATTATTTGCAAGTGTACAATTGCAGGGTGTTTTGAAACACATTTGGAGGAAAAATCTTTGGTGTTGGGGTTATGCCCTACACTATGGTGATCCATGGATTATACTTATAATCCATGTTTTGTTCAGATCCAATCTACTTATATTGTATTTATCTTTAGAAATTTTTGAATATTACTGCAGATCTACAGCTTTAGATTTCAGATCTACTCTTTGTGTTTCATGTTTTGCTCAAAACCCCAAGGGGAGTTTGTAGAGGAGCTCTTCTAGTGTACATATCTGATATAGATCTAATATTTTGTACATAGATCTGTTATAGATCTAGAGTGTAATATACAGTTTCTGTAACTCTTAAAAATATTTTGTTAAGCTATTTTTCAGTTAATACATGTGTTGCAACCCCTCTTTTTGAAGAATTTCTTCTATTCTTGTCTTATGTATTCTATCATACATTGTATGGGCCTCATTATGGATCTGATTTATTGATTTATATATGAAAATTGAGCCTTTTTATTGGCCTCCTATTGTTTCTCAGAAAAACTGCGTTATTTTCGTGCAATATTGTTGCATATTGGTGTAGCCCCATTCTTGGGTGTTTTCCAACCATGCCAGGTGTGGGAGGTTTGTTTACCTCACCTAGTTTGATTTGTTTTTTTTCTCCTATTAAATTTAGATGCTATATTTCCAGATGTAAGGGATCCATGAGATTCAAATTAATTTCAATGAACATACTTCTGAAAAATGCGTTATTCTAGCAGGTATTGTTGAATCTTCCCTTTTGGGGATATTACAGTGGCATCAGAGCAATCATCTTGGCACAACCTGTGATTTTCTTAATTAAAGAGCCAATATGTATTCAAAAGAAGAGGAGCCTCTCACTAACAAAAAGAAGAGGTACCTAAGAAGAGTATATAAGAAATTTGATTACACCAATGATGACTAATACAAGGGAAAAGCCCCTAAATCTGGAAGTGATGAAGATGGGAAGGAATTTGCAAAAACCCTTCTAAAAGCCGTGCAAGATATTTCTAGAGATATAAAAGAGAGGATATTAGATAGGATCAAGGAATATCCTAGGATATTTCATCCTGGAGAAAGCTCTAGCATATCTCACCACTGGAATGATCAACCAGTGAACTAGCCATAAGCTCCACAACGCTCTACCATGCGTACTTTTTTGGCTGTGGAAAATGAAGGGCCTCAAGAGCAAGAATCCCTTGAAGACTAATTTGAAGAATATGAGTCTCAGAATCATAGATTCAAGGATCACTTGAGTTTTCAAGAGTTTTTTCACCTCAAGGACAAAAGAAGAAGACCAAGGCATTAGTATAGAGATGGTGGATTCACTCAGAATCATGATCGACATCACTCTATGGGCAGATTATTTTTACCCAAGTTTTATGGGTCATCCAACTGTTCTGCCAAAGCATGGGTAGAAAAATTAGATATCTACTTTTAGTTGAACAAGGTCCCTGAGATGGAAGCTATCAATATTGCAACGCTGCACTTTGAAGGTGAAGCACACAACTGGTGGTTCCATGGGTTCTCTAAATTGGGTAATGCCAATGTGACTTCCTATTCTGAGTTCACTAGAAGACTAGTGGAGAGGTTTGACAGTAAAGATCCAGAAGCACCTTTCATGATCCTTGCAAAGTTGAAGCAGTCAGGTAATATAGAGTCTTATATCTCTGAATTTTTGAGATTATCTGTTATGGTTCCTGATTTAGCTGCAGCAAGGAGAATGTACATGTTCATCGATGACCTAGATGAACCTTTGCATCGATTGGTTAGATCTACCAAGCCCACTACCTTGCATGATGCCATTGAGAGCGCTAAATACCTTCAAAAGCAAAGGCAAAATTTCAGAACAAGCCTTATTTTCCTTATAAAGGGAAGGAAGAGAAAGTTGCTCCTTCAAAGGATAGCTCCTACAAGAAGCCTCTTGATGATGAAGTCTAGAAAGATCTAAGAAAGATGAAGCTATGCCTCACTTGCAGTACTTGGACATAGATGTGCTACTGGTAAAGCACACTATATAGAGGTCTTCTCAGATCTTGAATAATATGAAGATGATGAACCAAGAAGAGGTCACAGCGTTGACAATATTGAAGGAGATCCAACACCATAAGGAGATGGGAATGGAGCATTTGATCCTATTGGAGGAACTCTTGCATATTTTAGAGGAGTACCTAAGTACTTGACCTTAAGAGTTCAAGGTTTAATCATGAATCAGATGGTTTCTGCATTGATTGACAGTGGGGCTACCCACAATTTCATTGATTACCATCTTGTGCAAAGGAGGGCAATACCCACTGATTATTTTGAGGGATTCTATGTTTTGGTACCAGGAGATAGAAAAATGAAATGCATGCATTACGTCCCATCACTTTTAGTCACCATGGGATCCTACACTTTGGTGGATCACTTCTTTGTAGTTGACATACCAGACACCATTGTTATTTTGGGTGTTCAATGGTTGATTACATTGGGAAATTTCACCACTAATTGGGAGGATTTGCAAATGGAATGGGTGGAAAATAAGAGTGGTGCATCTAAAATGATCAAAGGCATTCATACTTACCCCTCACACAACACTTCCACACAAAAAACAGAGATGGATTTGTGTAGTGGAAGCAAAGACCTCACTGTCCCTTCTATTATGTTCAAGAGATTTTTGCAAGGGACACTCTTATCTAGTGGCAAACCACTTGGGAGGCCACCTGATTCATTTTTGGTGAGATATATCTCACTATTTGATGCTCCAAAATGAGACCCAGGAGGTATGGGAGCATTAGGATACATAGCTACAATGTTGGAAGGCTTGGGCAAGCACAAGAAGGAGGGAGATTTTCTTCCCTCATCATCATCACCCACCTTCATTTCTAATTCTACGTTGTTGGACAAGAAGAAGGGAAGGTATGTCCTTCCTACATGTACCTTTGGCATAGGATATTTCAAAGAGGAGATCATAAACATGACAGATATTCCTGTTGATGCATCATTAGCGTTGTCATCATTGGGGAGTGTAGATCTATATTGGAAATCCTAGCTATTGGTGCATTATTCCAAAGATTTTCACACTTGTATGATGCTTGATAACCAGCTGCATGAAGAGGGCTATCTAGTCCATGAGGAATTCATCTATCATCATGATAGGATATTCTTACCTAGAGCCTTCAAGCTCAAGGAGAAGATGCTACAAAGGGCCTACAAAGAGTTATGTTTCAGCCCTACCTATTCTATGAAGATCTACAACACTATCATGAGATGCTTTGAATGGGAAGACTTTGGAGGAGAGTTACATCAGAATTTTCAAGAATGCATGAGCTATGTGGATTTGGGGCAGCCAAGGGATTCTATACAATATTCATTTCACCCATCTCTTCCTTCTCTTGAAAGAGGAGAAAATTCTATGTACAACTCCATATGTAGGAGAAACATTGTTGGTGAAAAATCTGATCATGTACAGAAAGTTTCATTTTCTGATTTGACATATTCTTTCACCATGTTTTCGTAGGCCATGACTCCAAGGAGGAGTGATGTATCATGTGAATCTCATGGTAAAAATCGGGCCACTAAAATTTTTGAATTTGGCCACTCCCTTGTTATGCAAAGGGAGATTTTCTTTCATGATGGGTGCTTCCCAAAGGCACCAAACATATCTCACATTTTCAGCCACAATGAGGTGACATGTGAAGCAAGTAAGTGGTGGTAAAACCACTTACCATACCTTGATCTGATACAGGTAGGAGATGCACTGCGCTGGTATCATATGTGGGACTATGACCCACCTCCTCATGCTCCAATTTTTGTTTTTGTAAATGTAATTTTGCTTCCATACCTTGATGATATAGTTGTACTTTTTATGGGATTGTATGGAGGGAGGATGGGCATATTGTATGTACCACATGGGATGGAAACTCTCTATGTACCTTATGATACATGTTTTAGAGTGAGTATTGGTTCAGCCATGTTTTTTTTAGTTGAATTCTTGACTCCTTATGGGATGGATTATGTACATCTCATGATGATTTCAGAGGAACAATTCATGGAGCTTTGGATTGGTGAACACTTCTCTTATGAACAAAGCTTGATCCTTGATGGTGTTACCAATGGAGGATGACAAGTGTTTCAACACTCACCCTATCAGTTGCTTGAGGACAAGCAACATTTTGGAGGGGAGGACTGTAATATTCTCAATTAGCCAAGGTAATGGGAATATACAATTTTGTTTCATTTTTTCTGTTTCATGAATAAAATTGCAAAGGAGGATCAATAAAACTCCTAATCAGCAAAATAAATCAATTCCACATGTGAAAAAATTTAAATTTGGGTTATTTACATAATTACACTTAGGTGTGAAAGAGGCTGGATCATTTGACCAAGTCAAATAGGACCAAATCAACAGTGTTTTCTAGATACAGTGAATCTCCTAGATGCACAACACAATTTTAGTTGGAGGCTCCACATGTGAAAGGAGCTAAATCATTGAGGTGGTTTAGGGTTTGGCAGGGCTTTCATCTTATAAAAGGAAGAGGAGGACAACAAAATAAGGTTTTTTATTGAGTATATTTCTAAATATATTGTCTGTTTAGACATATATCATTCTCTTGCTATTTAGGTAAGAATAGTGTTGTTTAGCACTAGGGTGTTCTTGATCAGGAATCCCACCTCTTCCATTAAGTAGCTCTTGGAGGAGTCTTGTTGATATTGTCCACTATCAGTCATTTGGCCAAACTCATATTCCAACTACAACACAGATCCTGTTGAGGGTCTGGTTTTCCTTATAAGTTGCAGCAAGTGGAGGCTAGATCTACTCAGATCTAGGCCAATCTAGTGCCTCTTTTCAGTGGGAAATCCTTCTATCCCCTTGAAAAGAGAGTATTAGATATTTGGAGCTACATTTTTAGATCTTGGCATCAGGCCAAACTAGTGCTAAAGCCTACAATGCAATTTACCTTCCAAAACTGCGTTATTTGCAAGTGTACAGTTGTAGGGTGTTTTGACACACATTTGGAGGAGAGATCTCTGGTGTTGGGGTTCTTCCATTCACTATGGTGATCCATGGATTATACTTCTGATCCATGTTCTGTTCAGATCTGATTTGCTTCTATTGTATTTATCTTCAGAAATTTCTAAATATTACTGTAGAACTGCAACTTTAGATCTCAAATCTTCCCTTTATGTTTCATGTTTTTCCCAAAACCCCAAGGGGAATTTGTAGAGGAGCTCTTCTAGTGTATAGATCTAATATAGATCTAATATTTTGTACACAAATATACTCTAGATCCAGAGTGTAATATACAACTACTGCAGCTCTTAAAAATAATGTTGTCAAGCCATTTTTTAGTCAATACATGTGTTGCAGCCCCTCATTTTGAGGAATTTCTTCTATTCTTTTCTTTTGTATTCTGTCATACATTGTATGGGCCTCATTATGGATCTAATTTATTGATGTATATATGAATATTGAGCCTTATTATTGGCCTCTTGTTGTTGCTAAAAAAAAAAATTTGCCATACTAGGTGTGGGAGGTCTATTTACATCACCTAGTTTGATTTTTTTTGCTCTCCTCTTGGATTTAGATGATAGATATCCAGAACTAAGGGATCCATGAGTTGCAAATTTATTTCAAGGCACATACTTATGAAAAATGAGTTATTCTAGTAGGTATTCTTGAATCTTCCCTTTTGGGGATATTACAGTCCTTTTTCATAATAAGAATACCGTGTTCATGGTTCCAGTTCCTTCTTGATGGGTGTATAGTTTGCTAATATCTCAACTCATTATGTCACAGAGGACCCCTACACAGAAGGAGGTTTAATTGGTTTTTTTAGTTTAATTTCATTAGCTTTGTTTTTTTCAATTCATAAGTTAAATTTACACTTGCTCTACAATTGATCTTTAGATCAAATTGTTTATCATTTCATAGATTAAATTTATTAACACTTTCTTAGGATTAGTTTTAGAATGACTGTGTAATTTTTTTCTTACCAAAAACATCACAAGTAAGTAGTTCTTTTATTTTCCAAAATTGGATTATGTTCAAGGAATTAGATCATATAATTATCTTAGTTTCTTTACATGCTTTTACACTTCTTTCCTAGATTAAAAAACTCAATTAAATGTATAATTAGATGCATTTAAATCATGTAAAGAATACAACTTTGTCATTCTTCCAAATTGAATGATTGAGTATTTAAAATATACAGTAGTTGATATTTCCTTTACATGTCTTTACACTACTTTCCTAGATTAGATCCTCAATTAAATGTATACTTAGATGCTTGTAAATCATGTCAGGAAGGTGAATTTTTCATGCTTTCAAAATTGGATGATTGAGTATTTAAAATATACAATAGTGGAGTTTTACTTTACATGCTTTTAAAATGTTTTCTTAGATTAAATCTTTAAAGTAAAGAATAATCAATTTCTTGTAAATCATGTCAAGAGGGCGACTTTGTCATACTTCCAAAGTTGGATGATTGAGTAGTTGGTCATGTAGTACTTTCTTTTCAATTCCTTTAAATTTGATTTCATTTATATTAGTATTGTCATTTAAATTCTTAGTCATAGGATTTATATGTTAATCCATGGAGTAGAACTAAATTAAAATAGATTAGAATTATCTTTAAATTTCAAAATCTCAAGGCCATTAGAATAAATACTTTTTTATTAGATTAGATTCTAACCATTTAAATTTTGATTTATTTTATAAAAATTAGAATAGTTAAGGAATGTTTCCTTTTATTCCTTATTTCAAAATTATTTTTTAACATTAAACTTCATTAGACTTAGTTGATTCATTTCATATTTTTCATTCCTTAAAATTAACCTTTAGACATGAAGAAATAAAACCCCCCAAAAAAACATAAATAAATACACAACGAAGTAAGAATAAGGTTAACTAATCATATATAGAGCACCACACTTCATCACATTAGTTACCTCGGTTGATTATTTATGATAATGAATTTAAGACATTAAATTGGCTAAACACCCCCTAAGAGAAACATTCACAAAGCAAAGTTTGAGGCTCTTAAATCATTAAACAGTAACTAGGACATTATTGTTTAAGGCGGCTAAGGGACGTGCTACAATTATTTAAAAAAAATATGATTATCATAATAAGATGTTGGATCACCATATTAATAGAGGGAGCTACAAGAAGCTAGAAAAATCCCCTTAAAAAGGTTTCAAAAGTGGTTTCTTTGGCTATAAAATTGAGTAACACTGTTGTCTCCCTGAGTAAAAAGCTTATTTAGAGTAACCCCCTCACTTCGAGGATTTATAGTCCTCCTAATATTCACAATGAAGGATCTCCCCTTCACCCCATTGTCAACACCATAGGTGGTCCGACTTATTTTCTTGCTAAAATTTTAGCCAGTAAACTTAAACGTCTTGTGGGAGGAACCAACTCCTTTATCATGGACTCATCCTTGTTTATTAACAAATTGAAATGAATTAAATTCGATCTCGATGATAGGCTTGTAAGTTTTGATGTTGTCTGATTATACACTTGAATTCCCATTAAAGAAGCTATTGATGTCATTTCTCAGGTCAAGGATCCTGATACTGCTCATCTTGTTGAGATCTATCTAACCTGGACCTTCTTTACTTTCGAGGGTGAAAAATTTGAACAGACTTGTGGTGTGGCCATGGGTTCCCCCCTATCCCTTGTGTTGGCTAATATTTTCATGGGAGACTTAAAATTTAGAGCACTTTTCTCCTCCCTTTTTCAACCTAGTCTTTGGAAAAGGTTCGTTGATGACACCTGTGTGGCTTGGCCCCATGGAAAAAAAAAAATTGGACCTTTTCTTCCAACATCTCAATGATCAATCTGAATTCATTAATTTCACCATGGAATTTGAAGTGGATGGTAGCTTTCCCTTTCTGGATGTCCTTATTTCTAGGAATGAATATGGTTCTTTCTCTCATCGTCTTTAGAAAGAAGACATACACTAGGTAGTATTTACATGTTGTTATCATCATTTCCCTACTCAGAAGCTTGGGGTTCTTAGTACCCTAGCCACCAAAGCCTTTAGAATCTCTGATGAACACGACTTTGAAGGTGAAAAAGCTCATCTTCTTAAAGTTTTTAATAAGAATGGTTATAGCAAGATTCCATGTATTAGAGCTTTTCAAAAAGCTGAAAAATGTCCTAGGGATAAGAAATATCCTTTTGATCATTTATCTAGAGTTCACCTTCAATTTATCTAAGGTACTATTGATAAAATCACTAGGATCCTAAAGAGACATAATTTTTCCTCAACCTTCAAGCCCTCCCACACCATTTGAAGTTCGCTTAGATCAATTAAGGACCTAATTTTCCCTAAGGATGGTAAGGGGGTTGATTCTGTGCTCCTTTGAGATTCCTTATATCTTTGAAATTGGTCGATCAATTAATCAAATAATTCATGAACATGTTGCTGACCTTAAACATAGTATATCACACTCATTTTCCCTAGCAGAGAATGCTAAAAAGACGAAACATCACATTCGCATTGAAGATGTTAAGGTTATTGCGAGGATTGACCATTTCCACCACCGCAAGTTGAGGGAAGCCTTGGAAATTAAAAAGAGGTTGGTTAACCTTAATAGGGATGATGGGTGGAGTGTTAACAAATGTTGGATTCTTTCCCTTCATTCTTAGTTACTGTTTCTCTTCCCCTTTCTCCCTCTTTTATTTTCCTCTACTTTGGCTCTCGGTTTGTTTCCCCCTTTTTGTTCTTTATAAATTTCAATTATTATTATTACTATTAATTTTTATTTTTAAGTAAATTAAATAAGAATTTTTTCTTATATTAAAATTATATAACATATAATTATTAATGAATTTTAACTATATAACATATAATTAAATTTTTAGGTAAAAAAATGAAAATATTAAATTATATTCAAAATATAAATATTAAGTTATATAACATTTAATTATTAAGTGATTCATAAAAAAATAAAAAAATAAATGAATAAATAAATAATAATACAACTGTAAATTAATTTTTAATTATATTTCTTATTCTAGTCAAACTAGTCGTTATTTTACAACGACTAGTTGGAGCTTTCCTTATCTTTTTAAATGAGTTCCTTGATCAGATTTCTCATCTTGTCCTGATGATGAACCACACTAGATGGTTCGAAATGCATCGAAATTTTTTTCTTTGATGTAATTTTCACCGAAACATTTTATGCACAAGTTTTCTTGAGTTATGTAACTACCATCCATTTTTTCCAAAAAACGTTAATTTATTTAAAACACTCTTTATTCAATAGTTTGGCCTATTTATTTATTAATTATAAAATCTATTTTATATTAAGTTTACAATGACTATTCATTTTTATTATCACTAGGGATTACCCCCTGTGGTAAAATTAAGGTTAGCCCTTGTCACCTAGAGTGGGAAGATCTAGGATCCTCAGTGATGTGGTATGAGATTGTCCTCAATTACCGGGAAAATTTGTGCACCAAAACATTCGATTATTTTGTTGCAACTCTTACCCATGAGTAAGATAAATTTTCCAAATGTATTCCCTCAAGATAACAAAGGTGCATGCACTTGTTACAAATGACGGAAACGAGACTATTATCAAAGTTAAATAACAATTCAAAGGAAATAAATACTTGGATTAGAAGAAGGAGAATAATCTAAAATATACATAGCAATCCTCCAACTCTAAAACTATGAAAATAAAGAAGGAAAATTTTATATGTGTTTACTACATGAAAACCAATCAAAAAGAACATGTAAGCATGAGGAAGTATATTGATCAAATGATCCAACTTCATAGGAGCCATAATATCAATGTACCTAATAATATCAAGAAGAAAACTAATAAAATTGAAGAGACACAAGATAATAAAGATGAATAAAAAGAGATATTTCATGTACTTCTTTCTATATTTTCCTCATTATCTACATGGGTTCTTGATTCAGGATAGTTAAATGATATGTATATGAAAACTTGAGAGTTTATGGTGCAAATTGCATGTGAAATGTGTAGGGTTTTCAACCAATTATGTCAATTTCATTAACACATAAACGTGTTTTAAAACTGAGTTTTGCAGAAAATAAAAAATATATAAATACCATAACACTATACATAAGACAAAAAATTATGGATTTCACCCCTTCCAAGCTACATCTCCCTATCCAACTTCCAATGTTGGACCTCTTTCAAATGCTCAAAAACATGTGTTTACATCAATTTATATTGCTTAGAATTCTAAAACTGTGTCTCCAATGGCTCTAGAACAGTCAAAAACCCCTAGCTAGGCTCTTTCTGCACTCAAATAGGTCAAAAATTGACTGATTTATGCTCCATAGATTTTTTTTCTATTGATTTTCCTCCAATTCCCACCCACCTGCAAATTGTTCTACAGCTTTCAACTTTTGCGGCCACATGGAACGATAAATTTTCCCTGCATCGATGAGATTTGCACTGCACCTAGTGAAAAATGTAGAACAAATCATTTTCCTATGTCGTCCTGGAACAAATAAATTAGTGCTAAGTGACACAGTCATATCCGTCAGATTCAGGGTTTTTTTTACCACCGATTTGTTGAATTTGCGTGCCATTTAAGGTTACCCAACCTGCAACTATGGTTACACCTTTGATTCCCCATCTATGTTTTGGTTTGCAGGACTGCTACGCAAAGTAGTTTCTGCTCCCTTACTAGTTTAAACCATAACATCACCATCATTTTTGTTCACATGCAAGCCGCCTCTGGAATCACCACGTAGACTGGCATTAAAATTGACCCATTACTTATGGTATTAACCACCAACATAAAACGTAACCTCTATCGCTCATTGGTTAGCATGCGATATGACTTGAATTATGACCACCGGTTTAAACCTTATGAACATGCTCTAGACTTTGGATAAAAAATTAATATATGGTTTGTAATTTGCATACTTCGTTGATCCAATACATGGTGTTAATACTTTGTGTTTGGCATATAATTTATGGTTGGGGTTGTGATTAAACTTGAAACCCATCTTCCCACCACTTTATGTGGTTGGCTGGACTGGGTTCTAGGGTTAACCCTCGTCCCGACCCCCCACAACTTTTCCCATAAACTTTAAATAAGACATGAGTCCCATAGTAGTTAAGAACTAACATAGGCGGGTAGGTGGAGGGCTTGGATGGAAGTTGGTAAGTCTTGAATTCGAATATTGTAGACGCGGTTTGGCCTAAAACCATAAATTTTCATGACCATTAGGAGGCCACATGCCAGCTATTGATTCACCCACATGGCTCCTCATAATCATTCCACCCTAAATGCATTTGAACCAATAGAAACTCACCAATCCAGTCGAATAAACCATTTCCACTTGTCCCCATCCCATTGGATGATGGGAGGAATAGTCACCCTGCCTAATAATTTCCCAATCAGCGTATGGAATACTAACTGGGAATCCCTGCAAACTCATTTTAAATTTTTTAGCTATTTACCAATTCTATCAGAATGTGATATCAAGAGCATCTGATGCCAGTTTTGAGAGAAATGATTTGCGTTGGATTCAAGGCGAGGAGATCTTCGCTTTGGTGCTAGTTTTGAGCTAATATTAGAACTTTGAATTTTGAGCATTTTATTGATCGACTAGATCATTCCTCCCCACTAGAAGATTTTGGACCCCAAAATATCACTTTCAGCTAAAAAATATATGAAGGTATTATTCCCTCACCCTTCCAATCTCAATCCATTTGGCTCTACTTGGATTTGTTCCCTTGAGCCCCACATGAAGGTATTCCACGTTCCCTCATTTTTAATTATTTATTTTCCTATCAAGGATGGTGTCTTGCTACAATTCTTCAACATATTCAGGAGAGAAATATTCAACTGAAGGAATTTTAACATTCTCTCCTTCATATTTAATTAAATGAGGCTCATACAACCTTAAATTATCAAAATTAACAACTAAATAAATTTTCATATATGAAGGCAAATCCAACCTCAAAGCATTATTACCAATCTTTTCTAGAATTTTGAATGGACCATATCGAACTGGCTCTGGATTTTTACCTTCTCCTTGGAGTCCCTCTTTTCTAATGTGAAGACAAACTTCATCGCCGACTTGGAAACTGTGATCCACACGATGCTTATCATGTCTTGTCTTATACTTGACTTGACTCTTCTCCAACTATTCTTGAACTATTTGATGTACCAATTGACTTTTTGCAAGTAATATTTTATCTTTTTCTATTCACTATGACCATCAATAGAAATATCCTTCCAAAAGATAAAATATGAAGGATATTTGGGCAAGTATCCCAAGAATGCCTCAAATGATGTTGTTCAAGTCGATGAATGCTTGGCCCGGTTGTAAGCATCATTAGAAAAATTTTGAGGTATAAAATGGGCCTCCTAAGAAAAATGATCATCCAAAAAAAAATTTATAAGAACCAATAGGATTCAAGATGATGATGTCAACCATGGGGGATGATTCACCAATTTTGGGGTAAAAACATAAAAATAATAAAAAATAATAAAATAATAAAACTATTTTTTCAAATTGTCTTTTCAACTTATATCCCTAAGGTTTTACTCAAATTTCAAGTGGGAGTACTTCTTAGATGCAAAATTTAATTCCTCATCCAAGGAGTATCCATGTTTCATACTTTCTATGGACCCTACTACATGAAAAATCAGAAATACATCAAAAAAGGTGGTTGCAATCATGTTTTTCATATATTTTATCATTTTTCATGTAGAAGAGTCTATCGAAAGTATGCAACATGGGTACTCCTTGGATGGGGAATCAAATTTTGGATCCAATGAGTGTTCCTACTCGAAATTTGAGTAAACACATAGGGAGATAAGTTTAAAATACGAGTTGAAAAAATAGTTTTTCTTTTCCCCTCTAAAATTTGATGATGTAATCTAATATTATTTTATTATTTACACTATTATTTTATAATTTCCTTAGGATGCCCATTTTAGACCTCAAAATTCCCCTAATGGTTGAATATAGTGCAAATGTTCATCCCACAACTTATGATGATTGCTATAATACCTACAAAGAATACGTATCACCGTTCTGTTCACCACTTTTGTTTGGCCATCTATTTGCGGATGGAATATTGTACTATTTTTCAATTTGGTGTCCATGAGTCCCCACAAGCTTGAGAAAAAGTTCCCAACAAAGAGAGAATGTCGATCACTAACAATGGATGTGGGAAACCCAAAATGTACCCATACATTCAAAAATAATAACTAAGCAATCTTTTCAGTTGTAACCTACTTTTTGCAAGGCATCAAAATACACATTTTTCTGAACCTATCCATAAATACATAAAGATAATCATGACCTTTCCTAGACATAGGTAGACCTCCTACAAAGTCCATAAAAACACTCTCCCATGGACAAGAAGGTACCAGAAGTAGTATATACAATCTCAACTTTCTATTCCTAGGTTTAATGATGACACATAATGAACATCCTCTTACAAATCATGAAACACTTTCTAGCATACGAGGATAGTAACAATACATCTATAATTGTGCCACCGTCTTACCTACACCAAAATGACCAGCAATAAGAGAAATATGTGCCTCCCTTATGGTGTTGACTCTCTCTCCCTATCGAATACAAAGCTTTCCAATATGGTACAATAAGTTATCGTCCACATGATAATCCAATTCCACTACTTGGTTACCTTGACACAAAGTCGCATATACATCTTCGAAATCATTATTTAAAGCATATTTCTCAACATAACTCTCATGCATGATTGAAATATGCTTAATAATAATGGATGCACTAACAATTTGTCTATGAATGATATGATAAACCTTGTTATAGATACTTGTCTTATACCTTATTACCAAGTGGAATTGTTGAATAAATCCCATCCCTAGGAAGTGCCTCACTTGCTGCAAATTTGTTTGTGATTGAAAGTATTGCAATGGTTGATGATCCATCTGAATGATTGTTTCTGTTGAAATTTTCAATAAGAAATAGTGAAATTGGCATCTAGAAACAACACACACATAGATGTGGGATCATAGGTCACACAGTGATGGGTGCTAGTGATACATTAGTGTGAAACCAATTTATTAAATAAATTGGAAAATTAATTGTAATCTTCTCTCATAACAATTTGTAATAGTTAACTAAGTGTGATAGACTTATTTAGCTCGAGAATTTTGAGTTGAGGGTCCAAGGATATGCATGTAGAGTGATTCTATTATTAATAGGGTCTAGTTGCAGTTGTAGCACTAGTGTAGTGTGGGTAGGATCAATTAACTCACAATAATTGAGTTAAAATTAGTTTAATTAGTTCTAACTATTTGATGAGCTAGTGGAAGATCAAGTGAATTAAAATAGATTTAATTCACCAGTAGCGATCTACCAAGTAACTGATGATTGAATATTTATAGCTACATGAATGCTAGCTCTAGTGGATACCCAGTTGAGACAAAGGTTCAAGGCTAGTAAACTATCATTTGTATTCTAGGGAAACTACCCAGGTGCAATTATAAAACCATGGGAATCCCATGATGAATTGAAAAATCAAGGCTAGTTTAATTTCCTATTTAATAGGGGTTTAATTCTGTAGGGATTGCGTAATCAGGGTAGGTAGAGGGCAGGCTAATAATTGGCTATGTGTTTGTCCAATTTTGCCTAGATCAGTGTGAAGAAATTGGTAGAGTGTATGAGGTTGTGGTGATCACAAATACATTATATTGTTTCATGATTCCTTGGTTTATTATACAATAAATATGGAGGGGTTTTGAGCAGTTTCTTTCCCCATGAATGTCTGGTGTTGTCTATTGATTTACTTCTTTCTCTTACTTGCATGTGATTGAGCGATCATGATTTATATTTTGCAGATTTCATAGAAGGATTCAATATCTTTCTTTAGTACATTTCATGATCAGATTGAGTCCATTGATATAATTTCTACATGGTATTATAGTTGTGTTAGATATTTTCTACATGGTATCAGAGCGCCAAGAATCACAATAGTGGAGAAGAAATTGAGTTTGTGTTGAACAATATTCAAATTTTCAGGCACTTTCTTTGGAGCTATAAGTGGATGAAGATGTATTTCAATGGAGTGAGACTTGAATATGCACTCAAGGGAAATTCAAACTATATTGCATGGAAGGACAGGATGGAGGAAGTGTTGGAGGAAAATGGGTTGCAGGAATTCATAGATAATGATATGCCAAAGTTCGTAACAATATATTCCCAACTTCTTGAGCCATGGCAAAAGAAGGTAGAAAAGGTGAGGAGGATATTGTTAGAGGGAGTTAAAGATCATTTTTTCTCAAGTATCCATGGCAAATTGACTCCATATGAAATTTGGAAGGCCTTGATAGATCTGTTTCAAAGTAGGAGTGACAATAGAAAATTGGCACTCAACAACAAGATCAGGAAAATAAAAAAGAAGAAGAACAACACGAAGGATCCAAGAGATACAACGGGTGAAGCTTTGGCCTCAAATTTTGAGCTGGAATTCTCTCTCATCACATTCATGGCATCGATTGTGATGGGATCTATGTGGTACCTGGATAGTGGAGCATATTTCCACATGACAGGAAACAAAGAACTATTTAGTATCTTGGAGGAGAAGGATCTTCAAATGCACATCGAGATGGGTGATGATGGGAGGTATAGTGCTACCGAGATTGGTACAGTTACTTTCCAAAGATAGTCAAGTAAACCTTTCTTATTAGAAGATGTCATGCATGTACCAGGCTTTAAAAATAATTTAGTTTCCATTGCTATGTTGGAGGATCTTGTATATGATATGGTTTTCAGTGAAGGAAATGAATTCCTTCGTCACAAAGCCACAACACAAGTAAAGAATATTGGGATTCGTGTGAATAACATCTATAAACTTGATGTAGATGGATGCACAAAATTGAGCAGTAAAGGAGGGAAGGTGGTGAGCTGGGATATAGGTGAGTTATGGCATAGGATATTTGGCTGCACAGGATATTGGGTCATCTACACCACAGTGTTTTGAGGATCATGCAATAGATTTCTACAGGTCTTCCAAAGGGTACTCTTGTGCAGATAGACACACACAAGGGATGTACCATGGGGAAGTATACTAAGGCCACCTTTCATTAGAAGAAGAATCGAGCAGCAGAAATCCTTGAGAGAGTTCACTCATATGTGTGTGCACCATTCTCTATGCCTTCCAAAACAAAGCACATGTATTACGTAATTTTTGTTGATGATTTTTCTAGAAATTGTTGGATCTTCTTTCTGAAAAATAAATATCAAGTGTTCTCCAAGTTTTGTGAGTTCAAATAACTAATAGAGAAAGATACAGGGAAGAAGGTGAAGGCTCTAAGGAGTGACAATGGTGGTGAGTATATCTCTAAAGAATTCAAGAACTTTTGTGCCAAAGAAGGAATTCTAAGAGAATTGATTGCATCTCATAATCCACAACAGAATGGGGTTGCAGAAAGAAAGAACAGATTAATTATGGGAGCAACATGAGCTATGTTACATGATCAGGTCATAGTGTTTCATCTGTGGGAAGAGGGATGCAACACAATGGTATTTGTGCAGAACCGACGTCCTCATAAGATACTTTACATAAGTACACTAGAGGAGTATTTTCAGGTAAGAAATCAGATGTTTCATATTTTAAAATTTTTGCTCATATGTCTATTCCCATGTGACCAAAGATGGCAGGAATAACATAGAACCAACATCATAGGCTGGGATATTTTTTGGGTACATTTATACTCACAATAATTATCGAGTGTATTTGTCAGCTAACAGAATGATAGTTGTCAGGAGAGATGCTAGATTTGATGAGGAGAAAGCCATGTGATTGTCCCTTGAGAGGGATCTTGACTTGCATGTAGATGAGGAACTCTTATTTCTAAAGTATGAACCTTGGGATGTGGAGAAAAAAAATATGAGGATCATGCAGTGGCAGAAACCAGTCATGTAGAACCATCCACCAGAAATGGTAGAAGCACACCAGAGAGGATGGCAGATTGATGATAGATGCAACTGAACATGTAGGAGCACCTACATTACAGCGCAGGCAGAGAAAGTCCCCACATAAGTACATTGGATACATGGCTCTTATAAGCAAGTGTATTATGACAAAACCATCCTCTTTTGAGGAAAAAATGAAAAAACCAACATGGGTTGATGCCATGGTTAAGGAGTATGACTCCATTATTAGAAAAATTGCACTGGAATTGGTCCGAAGACCAATGGGGAAGTCATTTTTTGGGTCTAGGTGGATCTACAAGGTGAAGAAAATAGAGACCTCCATTAGGGGGAAATTTCGAGCCAGATGGGTAGAGGGATTACATGCAACTATACCTCTAGGTGTGAGGTGGGGCATTGTACAGATATGATCCCAAGAAAAAATTTCGGCAGGGTCCATTGAGATGGTGTGTCTCATGGATCAAACCTAGATACAAGGAGCCCATAGTACATCAGTAGCAGGAAGGATAAATTATATTGATGTAGTCAAATGTCAGGAGGATATAAATCAAAGCGACGGGTGTCAGATACTGGAGTGCAGATCAGAGTTGGCAGTAGTGCAGAGTGCACAGATGCAGATGTCAGCAATAACGTAGAGAGTCCAATAAACATCTGCAGTAGCTAGCATCAGTTATAAGACTCTGATGAAAAATGCACTATATTGATTCAGTTGTTTGGAGGCTATTCAGTTTCAGGAGAGCTTTATATGTGAACAACACTAGGAAGTGTTGCATGCAAGAACATTCCAAAGGTACCGGATTGGGACATATTGATTCCTTTCTTGTTGAGAGGGAGTGGTGAAATTTGAAACAAGAAACAATGAAATTGGCATCCAAAAAAAACACACACTGGTGTGGGATCACAAGTCACACAGTGGTGGGTCCTAGTGATACATTAGTGTGCAACCAATTTATTAAATAAATTGGAAAATTAATTCTAATCTTATCTCATAACAAATTGTAATAGTTAACTTAGTGTGATAGGCTTAGTTAGATCAAGAATTTCGAGTTGAGGGTCTAAGGATAGGCATGTAGAGTGATTCCATTATTAATAAGGTCCAATTGTAGTTGTAGCACTAGTGTAGTGTCGGTGGGATCAATTAACTCACAATAATTGAGTTAAAATCATTTTGACTAGTTCTAACTATTTGATGAGAAAGTGTAAGATAAAATAAATTTAATTCACCAGTAGTGATCTAACAAGTAACTGATGATTCACTATTTATAGTTGCATGCATGCTAGTTCTAATGGATACCCAGTTGAGACAAAGGCTCAAGGCTACTAATCTATCAGTTCTATTTTAGGAAAACTGCCCAGGTGCAGTTATAAAACCATGGGAATCCCATGATGAATTTCACAATCAAGGAAGGATTAATTTCCTATTTAATAGGGTTTTAATTCTATAGGGATTGTGTAGGCAGGGTAGGCTGAGGGTAGGCTAATAATTGTCTATCTGTTTGTCCAATTTTTGCCTAGATTAATGTGAAGCAATTGGTATTGTATGATGTTGTGGTGATCACAAATACATTGTATTGTTTCGTGATTCCTTGCTTGATTATACAATAAAGATGGAGGGGTTTTGAGCAGTTCCTTTCCCCTGGAATATCTGGTGTTGTGTATTGATTTACTTATTTCTCTTACTTGCATGTAATTGAGCGATCGTGAATTATATTTTGTAGATTTTGTAGAAATATTCGGTATCTTGATTTAGTAAATTGCATGATCAGATTGAGTCCATTGATATAATTTCTACATGGTATTATAGAAGTGTTGGATATTTTCTATAGTTTCCATACCCATCAAGTAATGTTTCGACTTTTTCACACGTTGCACCAATGCATAGAATTCCTTTTCATACGTAGGATATTTAATCATTGCACCATTAAAAGTTTATGAATGAAAAAAAAAAAGGCTTACCATGTTGCATCAAGACTGTGCCCATGGCATAGTTGCTTGCATTGGTCTGTATCTAAAATAACTGTCTCAAGTAAGGAAGTGCAAGTGCATGAGCTAAAATTATATTTTCTTTCAATGCATCAAATTATTTTAGTTGTTTTCCTCCCCACTGAAAAACCTTCTTCACACTTTTCAATGCATGCAATGGAGCTGTGATAAAAGAAAAGTTACAAATCAACTTTTCCCAATATTGGGTTGCTCCCAAAAAACTTATAACCTCTGTCACTGTATTTGGATTTTTCCAATTCAAAATGACATCAACCTTGGAGGGATATATTTTCAACTCTCCTCCTTCAACAATATGGCCCAAGTAGACTAAATAAGATTTTCCAAATTCACATTTCAACATCTTTAAAGACAACTATTATTTCTTCAAGACATTTAATACTTGCTTGGGATGCATGACTTTTTCTTCATGGGACTTGCTAAAAATTAATATTTCATCTAATTATACTGTTAGTATGAATCTTAATCACAATTCTATGAAAAAAGACCACTTTAGCTGTGCATAAAAAACAAC
The DNA here is from genome assembly GCA_034641835.2 of Pinus albicaulis. NCBI lineage: Eukaryota > Viridiplantae > Streptophyta > Pinopsida > Pinales > Pinaceae > Pinus > Pinus albicaulis. The sequence continues at coordinate 917,569,219 of CM076576.1, forward strand.
CCTAATAGCAAATATGGTTGCTAATATCTTTAGATCTGCAATTATTTGACCAAGATAAATGCTACAAAAATCTAGATTTATGCATTAAAAGAAATTAGGTAGTAAATAAAAACAAGATTTTCTCCATGCATCCAATAGACAAGACAAGAATATGTTGAATTAATTTTGTATTAATGGTGTTGCAGCTCCTAGAGACAGCCTAGAGTTGCCATAGACCAGTGCCTAGGACATCTTATATAGCAGAGAGTCAAGATCATGTAATAAGGATAATCTTAGCAGAACCGGGCTCTCACACTATTTATTTGCAGATGGGAAAATTAGATTTAAATGGTACCAAATACTTCAGAAGCTCAACGTTGAAGGAACAATAATGAATAGGCAAGATGTTAAGCTCCAACATAAATGCATAAGACAATTCCAAGACAGTTCGCTGTAAAAAGGGTTGGATTCTCAATACTTCACAGAGAATGATGATTGAAGGACATCTACTGAATACGTAGAAGAAAGAGAATATTAACTGTTATTAAGACAATATTCAGAAACATATGCTAACATGTGGTGGGCTTAAGAAGCTAAGAATCCACACACGATAACAACATTTGTAAATAACACCTCATAGCAGCCAATATAATAGAAATGTGGATGAATTGAAAACGGGACAGCATATTACACCTGAGCCATATTTAAAGTGCCAAGAAGCCTATGATGTAAGTATCAACAAGGATAAATTTATATCAGAAGCAACACGCTACTCGCATTCCAGAATGTAATACCAGATATATGGATGTAAGCGAAATGAACGACTACACTACAACACACAAGAGAGAATTACACACTGTAAAGAACCAAAATCAGAATTCTTATCAAAGACAAAACTCCTTTTCATTGAGACCCTACGGGCTCTTTGCATTCATATTAGAACTTTCACAAAAATTGCATACAAGAAGCTCTTACACAGTCAATTCTTCAGAAAATTTGGAACCTGTCTTTCTCATTGGATTTACCTTATATAGACTTCCTTCCATCTCAGCGAGAAGATATTTTTTGGAAAAATATCTTCTTCGCATAAACAAAATTTGTTAACTGTCATTTTCAAAACAACAAAATTCATGATGGGGAATCAAGCCTTCCATCCTGTATAATTTGGCCCTCGGCCGCTTTTAAAAATAGAAAATTAACAACAGTTTGGTGAAAAAGTAAAATGCAGGAGTGGGGAAAACAACCCACTCAAAACTTAAAAGAAACTAACTGAGTAAAAGTAAAATAGGCCAGTAAGGCCGAATCATGAGTTGACAAAGAATCACAGGTGCAGCTGAGTGGAGGCAGTTGCTGATTCTGGCGGGAGCATGTTTGCAGATGAACTGGCATGCTGGCTCATAAACTGCGTGCACCTCTGCTGACTGTCCGCGGCTAGCTTGGGCATTGCTGAGAACCCCTCCACTTCGACAAAGGCCTCAGTGAGGGTGCGGAAGCCTACCCCAGTAGGGAGCTTGTGTTTAATCAAGTGGAGGAGGTTGAACTCTTTTCGCAGGGATGAGACAATCGTGTCGGCTTTGAGCTGAGCTGCTTTTCCCATCTGAAGGTCAGTTCGGTCTCTTTATTCTTGCAAGCGTGCTGTGTATCGGTCCAGAGGCAAGAGCACGGCAGGGGTGGTCGGGTCCCAGTAGGAAGGGAGTCCAGCTGTCATAATCTCGCCCCATACCTCGTCGAACCGTCCAACGTTGGTGACCACCTGTTGGAGAGCTCTTGAAGATGTGACCCGGGCCGTCTCTTTGTCGATAATTTTGCGACACTCGATAGCCTCAGTGAATCGGCTAGGAATGCCGTGCTTCTCCATGTCATCGGATCCTAGCTCGTTGAGGAACGAAATGTACTCTTTGGCATGTTGGGCCCTGTTAGACAGATCAAGGTCTGCCTCCTGCAGTTTCCTACTAAGGTATGGTACAGCAGAATTATGCTCCCCCATCGTCCTTAGGAAGCCCCATTTCTCAGTCACAGCCGAGATTATATCAGACCAAATTATGCTCCTAGCCTCAAGAAGGGTGAGATTTCCCATTGCACGACTTCTCATGTCTGCAATAGTTTTTTGTTGATCTACCGTTCTCTTCTTCTCTTGCTTTATTTCTTTCTGCAACCCTTCAACTATTCTGGTGTTTTCGGCCAGAGCGTTTTCCAGGTTCGTGATCCTTTGCCTTGCTGTAGACGCTTGCTTTTCCAATATCTCAATCTCAGCTCTTGCTGCGGACAATTGCTCAGACAACGAGCTAGTTCCACTTGACACCACAGTTGGCTGACAGCTATGTGAGTCCCATCTATCTTGTAGCTCTGTTGCTTTATCCTGTAACACGTTGATTGTTTCGGCCATATTTTCTTTCTCCTCCCTTTCTTTTGATAGCCTAGCAGAAAGTTCTGCCTTCTCCTGCTCCACTTGCACCAGTTCAGCTGTCTGGACATGGTGGGTGGCTGGTATACGAGCCTGAATTTTTGCCGATGCAACTTCCTTTTGCAGCTGTTCAATGAGAGCTGCCTGTGTATTTGTTCCCCCCGTATCTTTTCTCTTGATCAGGTCCTGGAGGACACGCACATGATTTTCTCTGGCGTGGCAGGTAACTTGTTCGGCTGTCAGGGTAGCCCTCAACTGGTCATGTTTCTGCTCTAATTTCTTCAGCACGAGGGTGACCTGCATCAGCTTATCTTTCATCATGTCACATACCGTCTGGAACAGGTCGCACATGTCATTGGCTGGTACCTTCTTCATGTCGATGGCAAACTCGAGCACCCGATAGCTAGGGACATCAGTATTAGGATCCAGGATAGCTTCTGCCATAGACAATACCAGGCTTTCGGTGTCCGCGTTGATGGAGGCGGAGAGCCTAGTATGATACTTCTCAACATATCCCCCCATCTCAGCTTTGTACTTGTCGCGGATCGCTTTATTCACTTGATCCCTTTCAATTGCCTTGGGCGAAGTATGCTCTATGATAGCCTACGTGACCTCTGTGAAATCAGAAGAAGTGGTACTGTCTCTTAGCACCGTTATCCCGGCCTTGCCTTTATCCAATTTACCATACACCGTGAAAGGTTCCAGTAGTTGCTCCTCCCCTATGACCTTTGCCTCACTGGCGGCTGTTCTTTGTCTTTTGGGAGGAGGAGCTACCCCTGAAGTACCTGCTTCTTCTACTCCTTCTCCACCTGTGCCTCTATCGACATTCTCTTCCTCCCCTGTAGCAGATGAATCTGTCTCCATCTGCGAAAACAAGGGCCAATTTTCGAGGTTAGCCCTCCATTCCATAAATGGCCTCGGCTCATGCATGTAGGGTGCATACCTGTTCCTTTTCCTTTTGTTCGAGATAATTTCTCGAGGGTCATAAGCCCAACTTTTTCCCAGCCTTAGGTCCAGACCTTGCAGCATTTTCTCAACGATCGGGAGGGCATGTCTCAAGTTTACCATGAAGGGGCCGATTTCAATGGGCAGCCTTAGGATGTAGCCCTTCTTGGCAGGAACAAAATGGAGCTGATCGGCCTTGAGGGCTTGCCTGATGTATTCGAGTGCATAAACTCGTCGGACAGGGAACACTGGTAGCTGGTAGGGGGCAACTTCGGCTCCATAGACCCAAATTTCGGTGTAGTCCTTGAATAGAAACCAATCTCCGGTACTCTGGGATTTTTCGGCTTGCAGCCAGCCTTTCATTTATGGAAAGACCCTAGGGGAAGGCGAGTCATGAATGATGGTATAGGTGATAGACTTAAAACTATTCATAAAACTGGAGTAACCCTCCCCCTTAGGTAATTGACGCACAGAGAAATTCCAGTCGAAGACTAGTCTGGGTTGGGAATTATCAAGATAAACTTTGTCTAACCCCAAGCCCTCAAACTTATCAGCGTGCTGGTACAAGAAGAGATAAAAAACCATTGAACAGAAATGGAACCGACGGGTTTGTGGAAGCTCCTAGAATTGGGTTCGAAGGGTTGAGGAGAGGAAACTCGGAATATCTAAAACTACCCCTTTTTGGGACATGAGCCATAAAAAATGAACGCACACTATGGAAATGTCTTCCAGACTCCCTACCCCGAACAGGCCATCAATTAAAGAGAGAATGGGTCGAACCTCTTCAACGAACAGACTTAATGGGAACGGCCCTACGGCGGGAAGAGAAGTAGCCTGGTCGATGGTTATAGAGGAAATGAAGGCTCGCCGGGTCTCCCATGGCTATTTGATAAACTAGGCTGCCAAGGCCTCGTCCTTGAAACTAACATATGTGGCGCTGGTAGGGAAGCGGAGGGCTTGCTTGATAACATCGGGAGAAAGGGAAAGAACCCTATTCCCCTGAGGGGAAGTGAAGGTGCCTCGATGCACGTCGAAGACATCTCTGAGCCAGGTGATGAAATCAACCACGAAATGAACTTGAGGGGAAATTTGATGCTATAGGCCCGACACGACTACCCGGTAGCAGTCTGTGTTCTTAAGATGGCGACTGAAAAGCAAGGGTTTAATGCTGCGGACATCGAATGGGTATTTAGGGTCACAGATGCCCGCATGCAAGTCAAGGAGAGGGTTGAAATCAGGGGGATTCCTAGATTCACGGACCTGGGGGGTTTCTGGTTCACTCTTATTTGGCGTTACCCTTCCCATGGCCGACATTCAAAAATTTGAAAAAGCGAAAGGAAAACAGAGGGAGAATGAATAATGGAATACCTGAACGGAAGGTAAGTCTGCTCGGGAAAGCGACACAGGGAACTCTGACAATGATTGGGTAGACAAGGTGCTCTTTCCTACTTGGTATATGCTGTGGACGGGAACCTGCGACCTTTTACTGGAGTGAAATACGGAGGGAATGTTATCTCTGGACTGGGTAATTTTAGGTAAAAAGACGAATAGATAAAACGAGTGAAGGAAAGTGTCCTAAGGACACTGACAATGAGGCACACGGTGCATAAGGATTGGGAGTGTCAGGGTGCAGGTGGGCGCCTCGTGCCAGGTGTAAAACTGGTACAGGTCTTTGTACCAGCTGACCTAAAGGACTTTACCTTACCTTTTTACCGTATGCGCTGTATAATACCTGAAACATATGAGCCCTTATGCAGATTAAATACATAACCTACCCATCGTGAGGGTCCACCTTTCGATCCGACACGTCACCACCATGCGAAAAAATCCTACCACCTCCTTCTAACATTGAGTCCCCACTACATCGTGTGTTCACAATTCCGCGGGGGTATGGGTCTCTTCCTTCCCTCGCTGCTCGACCCCCTCGGAATTTCCCTCGTGCATCTTCACGTGGCGGAATTTTCTTTCAATACATAGGTTTTGCATTTAGTGCCGTGTTCTGTGGCCTTTTATATTTTCTGTTAGCCTTTTGGCTTTACACTTCATCCTTTTTGTGCTAATTCCCCATCGGCTTTAGCGCGCGTGGCTTTCATTACCTTGTCTCCTTTCGACCCACCTTTGAAATATTTCGCCCCTTGATACAAAGTTTAATACATGGCTTGTCAACCTTTTAATACACCCATGACTAATGTTAGAGATTGAACAACATTGGCTCCACCTGGGGGTGGCACGTTTGTCCCCGAACGTGTCGAGAACTATGCAGACCGTCTGTTTATCTTGTGTGAACGCCAGCTCTCCAGCACTTGTGACTTCTCTCTGGACAAATCATCATCACTCATGCATTATTCAATTCAAAAACAAAAACAACATCTAATGTACAATATAATACAATCAGGATTTTTCAGCCTGCTTCAGAACTGAAAATATGGTTTGAGGAACTGCCCATTTACAGGGGTGTCGAGCAGATCTCCCTGCAAATTCCCCAGCTTAAAAGTATTATTGCCACCTTCCTTTGCAATTTTGAAAGGGCCGAACCAGAGAGGATCGAACTTACCATGCTTGCCTTTATCAGCCCTTCGAACATCCCACCTGAGTACTAGATCCCCTACCTACAGACTTATGTCTTTAGCACGTTGATCGAATAGCTCTTTCATCTTCTCCTGGTACTCTACTAGCTTTTGGTTTACCTGATTGCGAGTTTCTTCGAGTTCTACCAGTTGATTAATTTTCCTGATAACATCATCAGGTTCCTCCTGGCTCTCGTGCATAAATCGAGCCACTGGCAAGGCTAGCTATATAGGGAAGACAAATGCTCGTCCATATACCAACTCGTATGGAGATTTCCTAGTTGCTCTTTTGCTGGTAATTATTTTTGCCCACAGAGCGAACTTCAGCTGAGAATCCCAATTCTTCTGGTTCTCGTTGATAGTCTTCTTTAGTGCTCGGACCAGAGTTTTGTTTGAGGACTCTGCGAGGCCATTCCCTTGGGGGTAGTAAGCTGTAGAGTGACCCAATGAAATATTATATTGCTGGCAGAAATTCGCAAATTTTGTAGATTTGAAAGCTTGCGCATTGTCAGTGATTATTCTAGCAGGGCAGCCAAACCTGGATATAATATTCTCTTCCATAAATTTCATTATAACTGTGTCTGTAGCATTTCTTGCAGGTATGGCTTCTACCCACTTCGTGAAATAATCTGTGGCAGTCAGGATCCATCTATGCTGGCCACTTGAGGGTGGGTGAATTTCGCCTATAAAATCAATTCCCCACTGTTTTAAGGGTTCGTCCACATGGATAGGAATCAAAGGCAGAGCTGCGAGTTTCTATTTTTCTACAAATTTCTGGCATTTATCACATGCCCTAACCCAAGTGAAGACATCTCCAAACAATTTTGGCCAGTAGAAACCAGCCTTCAAGATCTTATGAGCGGTAGCCCTCCAACTGTAATGGCCCCCACATATACCTTCGTGGAACTCTGCTATAATACTTTCCACCTCTTCCTCGGTCAGACATAAGAGCAGGATGCCTGAGGGATCTCTCCAGTATAGCCGGCCGTTTGCAACCATATACTTCTATGACTTCAACCTCAGTGCCCTGTATTTAGCCTTCTCGCAGCTAGGTGGAAAGCTTAGTGTTAGGAGGTACTCCACTATTTCCTTGTACCACTGGCTGGTGAGGTATTTCATCTGTATCTTTTGGGAGGCTATCTCCACTCCCTGTGGTTTTTCTTTTTCCTCAGAATCTTCGTTTGCTGTCATAGACAGATTGATACCCAAGGCCTATAAATTTGACTCAGATAGGATCTTGGCTAGACCTTGCCCCTTGATTAATTTGGTAGGACGAATATCTAACTCATATTCCTGTATCTTGGCTATCCATTTTCCTCTTTTTCCCTCACTGTCCCCTTGGATGAGAATGTCCTTAACAGCTGCTGTAGGAACAAATGAAGTGATATGGGACTGTAAAACATACATTCGAAAAGCCTTGAGGGATTTCACTAGAGCATAGGCTTGCTTCTCCAATATGCTATATTTGAGCTCGGCATCACGCAGTACTTGGCTGAAGAATGCAATTGGCTGCTCATAGCCTTCCTCGTTTTTCTGCAACAAAACTCCAGCCACTGTTTGGGATGACACAAAAGAAAAAATCATAAAAGGTTTGGAATAATCTGGCCCGACCAATACAGGGGCTTCAGCAAATGCATTTTTGATTCTAGTAAAGGCCTCTCTTGATTCAGATGACCACTTCACTTCATTGTTATTTTTTAACATGTCAGTGATGTGCCTAACTATCTCAGCATAGTTAGGGATGAACCTCCTCAGAAATTTTATTTGGCCTAAAAATACTTGAATTTCCTTTTTGTTTCTGGACAGGGCAATGCCATTTATAACTTCAACTCTTTTAGGGTCTATCTTCACTCCATCTTTGGTTACAATGTGCCCCAAGAGCTTGCCCTCTTCTAGTGCAAATAGGGACTTCTGTGTGTTAAGGGAGAGACCATACTTTCTACACTTCTCAAAGGCTCTGCACAGGTGTTCTATGTGCTCTACATCATTCTTCGAGAATACCGTAATGTTGTCCAGATATACCACCATAAACTGGTCCTGCTCTCCAATAAAAGCAATATCCATGGCCCTCTGAAAAGTGGCCCCTGCGTTGATCAGCCCAAAAGGCATTCTGGCATACATGAACATTCCCCATGGAGTGGTGAAGGCCATCTTCTTTTGATCTTCTGGTAATACTGCCACCTGATTGTAGCCCGAGAACCCATCCATCATGGACATCTGGGAAGCTCCAACCACTTTCTGCAAGATATGTTCCATTTTAGGCAGCAGGTAATTATCCTTTAGGGATGCCATGTTCAGGTTCCTGAAATCAACACATAACCTTATTTCTCCATTCTTCTTTCGCACCGGGTCTAAATTGGCCACCCACTCAGAATATCTCAATGGCACTATAATTTTAGCCTTCAGCAGTTTCTTTATTTCTTGCTCAATAGAAGGCAACAATAGGGGGTTAATCTATCTGAGTTTTTTCTTATGTGGTTTTGCATCTCCCTTCAGTGGAATATTATGCTGCATAATGCTGACATCAAAATTTTTTAGGTCTTGATATGACTAGGAAAACACATCTCTGTAGGCCTGGAATAACTTTTGATACAGTTGTTTGTATTCCTCCGGGACCTTCTTGGACAGCTTCACAATTTTTGGATCCTCTTTAGTGCCCAGATTGAGGTCTTCGAATTGGTTTTCTGCCACCATTTTATTTGGCTGTAAAGGAACATCATTTTTGTTAAACAACCTCTCTAAAGGCACTAGCCCTCGGGGAATGACATTCCCTTTCAACTGCAGAAATTTGTGGCCGGCTATTCTCTCTTCCAGCTTATCTTCTGGAATGTCTCCAGTCTCTTCCTCACAACTGTCAATATCCATGTTGGAAAACTCCCCAACAGTTTCTAGGAATCTCTTCACTTGCTCCTCATATTCAAACACTTTCTAGTGCTTGACGTTATCTGGGATTGAAGGTCAGTACCTTACTTCGATTTCATATCTCAAAAGAGGGTTCTGAGGTGGGTGGAAGGTACTAGCAGCCACTGCCAAGGAATCTTCCATCCTATTCTATTCTCGGGGCATGAATTGAATGTTGAATGCCAGGAAGGAGTTCTCTCCAAGATCCCAAACTTCATTTCTATAGGCCTTTAGCCTAGGATGTTTGGCTTGGCACTGATTTCTCACTTGTCTGACTACCAATTCAGAATCTTCCAGCACCTTTAGATTTTGTATGTTCATACTCCTTGCTGTTTGTAGCCCCAATATGAGTGCTTCATATTCAGCCACATTGTTTGTGGCCTCATACTCCAGCTTGAAAGATAAGGGGACCCATTGACCCATAGGTGAAATTAGAAATACTCCAGCCCCATTTCCTTCCCTGGAATTTTCCCCATCAAAATGGAGTGTCCAGATTTCAGATCCATAGTCCTGCACTGATGATTCAGCCTTTATCTGGCAGAATGAGGGCTCGTGGGCATATTCTTGATCTTCTTCCAAAATCAAACACGAGAAATCCCCATCTCGGCTGTAGACTGGGGAATTAACTGAATCACCTGCCTTGGTGACTGTTTTGACAAATCTGGTTTCTCGATACAATCTCCTCTCTTGGCCACCAAAGACAGGGATAGTGGCATAGGTCAGGTCCAGCTTAATTGATCCTCCGATTCTGGTTCCCCAAGATCTTGACAGTAGCATACCGAAGCAGGCTGGGATGTCAGCCACTACAATATCCATCACCACACTTTTGGCAGGGATCTGAGCCAGATTAACTACCAGATATTTAATCATGCCCAAACATTTCACTCTTTTGGAGTCAAAAGAATAGAGGTATTTGTATGGGCGAGTGATTTGGAGTCCCAATTGCTCCATGACAGATGGGGGCATGAGGTTGTGAGATGCTCCTGAGTCTAACATACAATTATGCAATAATAGATCATGGATCACTAAAGACACATAAAAGGGAGGTGTGGAGGGATCTAACTCTTCAACGTGTGGACCGAACACTACCATAGGTCTTTCTTCTTGCAGGTTAAGACTATCTAGAATGTGTGATGCATCAGGAGGAGAGATGAAGGAAGTGACCTGTGAATGATAAGCAGGTTGTTTCAATAACTCAGACAGAGGAACTGGTATTTTTACTTTTTCAAGCTCTTTTTGTAAACAGAAGACAAATGAAGGCTTATCTACTGACACTTCTTTTTATTTTGACTCTTTACTTTGCGGGGGAGGCTTAACTTATTTTACGGTGGGCTTATCATTAGGGGATATAGCTACTTTTGAAGATGAAGGCATTTGATTACCAGATTGCAGAGATTGGTTAATGGGCCTCTTACCTTTTTCTGGGGGTTTTTGAGTATTGACCTCCTTCTGTGCAGATGCTGACTTTTGGGGTGTGTCCTCCTCTTCATCTTGAGTGCGGGTTCTCTTTCTGGAGGACCTGAGGTCATATTTTCTATTGAACTAGGCTTGCATGAAGTCAATGAACTGTTTACAGTAACCATCAATCTCGGGCTCTTCAGTATCCTCGTTGTTCTTCATTTCTGAGTGAGCTTGTAGTTCCCCCTCCTCACTTTCATGTACAGTACATTCTATGTCATCACTGTCTGAGAAGACAGGGCATGCCTCCTCTTGTTCATAGGCAGGATCTTCAGGAGAAGCCTCCACTTGCCCCTCCAAGTATAGAGGATGTGGTACCTGATCTTGTTACTCCTTCTGTCCTCTCTCCAGTATCTGCAAGGGTGGTTTCCTGTATTGAGGATTGAATCCCCTGTTTGGAGCATTCTTGAAATTATTTGGGGGTGAATTCTTGGCATCCATCTCAAGCTTGACCAACTTACTTGAGAGATTCTTGATCATTCTATTCATTTCCTCAATCTTGTCATTTTCTGAATCTCTATCTTGGCCTAAGGTGGATACTTCCTCTTTTCCCCTCCTTCTGACATCGTGTTCTTGTTTCCCTTTGGATTTTCTAGTCGAGACAAAGTTTGCTTCTATCTCCAACGCGTCTATCTGTGCATCATCCAGAGTGGCTGACTTTCTCTCTTTCAATGAGAAACCAAATTCAGAATCAAATACTGCCACAAAAATGACCTTGGCAGCGGTCTGATGAGGCTTCATCTCGGCGGGGAGACTTAGGTACAATTTGTTAAATCTTCTGATAAACTCCGATACCCCTTCATTGTGATTCTTTTTCATAGTGTTGAACTCAGTAAGGACATTACCGTGATCTTTCTTTCCCCCCCACTTTTTGATGAAAGCGTCCTCCATTGCCTCCCAAGTGTTGATGGAACGAGCTCCAAGTGTTTTGAACCATTTTCTGGCTTCCCCATCTAAGGATTGCACAAACAGCCTTAGAACTACGTCCAGATGCTCCACATTAAATTCTCTGTGAAAGAGAAAAAAATTTCGACATGTTTCTAAGATTCAATGTCATTCTCACCACCTAATCTGGGCAGAATCTTTAAATAATCCTGCGGCATATCATTTAGTACTGCAGGTAGCTCCAAAGGAGCGTATCTGTTTTGCAGGAAGCTAGGGACATTAGCCATTGGGGGAGGTGGAGGTAGTACAAGAGTCTGAGCTGTAGGGGGAGGAGGAGAAGGTGGAAGTGAAGTATGGATAATGATGGGGATGTAGTGAACAGCGGCTACTTCTGCAACTTCCTTAATCTCCTCAACTTCAGGGGTAGGGTGGAAAGAGTAATGCGGAGTATAACTAGACTCGGCTTCGTCTTTGATATGGATGCCTCCCCGAGGTGGGCTCTCTGAATAGTAACCAGTATCTCTTATGATAGGGTTAGGGCCTTGTATTTGGGCGATTTGAGAGGAAGAGGATGGAAGATATAGAAAGTTTTCTAGGGATAATTCAGGAATCTCGGTATGAACTGACTGCCTTTCCCTCCAGCCTCTTCTGTGTAGGATTCTTTCCGGGTTAGACACGGAGGTTGTTTTTGGCTGAGATGTACCTGACCTTAGGTGTGGTTTGTGAGGAGCCAGGACTGCAAAAAGTTGTAATTGAAAAATGATCGTGGAGTCGCCAAGGTGAGGGGTACACAACTCTCAACTCTTCGTGTTCACCTAACTGAAGAGTGGATGGATTTTGTCGAGGCCGAGGGATTTAAATTTCTTCAACTTCGATCCCTGGCAACGGCGCCAAAAATATTTTGCAGCTCCTAGAGACAGCCTAGAGTTGCCATAGACCAGCGCCTAGGACATCTTATATAGCAGAGAGTCAAGATCATGTAATAAGGATAATCTTAGCAGAACCGGGCTCTCACACTATTTCTTTGCAGATGGGAAAATTAGATTTAAATGGTACCAAATACTTCAGAAGCTCAACGCTGAAGGAACAATAATGAATAAGCAAGATGTTAAGCTCCAACATAAATGCATAAGACAATTCCAAGATAGTTCGTTGTAAAAAGGGCTGGATTCTCAATACTTCACAGAGAATGATGATTGAAGGATGTCTACTGAATACGTAGAAGAAAGAGGATATTAACTGTTACTAAGACAATATTCAGAAACATATGCTAACATGTGGTGGGATCAAGCAGCTAAGAATCCACACACGATAACAACATTTGTAAATAACACCTCATAGCAGCCAATATAGTAGAAATGCGGATGAATCGAAAATGGGACAGCATATTACACCTGAGCCATATTTAAGTGCCAAGAAGCCTATGATGTAAGTATCAACAAGGATAAATTTATATCAGAAGCAACAGGCTACTCGCATTCTAGAATGTAATACCAGATATATGGATGTAAGCGAAATGAACGACTACACTACAACACACAAGAGAGAATTACACACTGTAAAGAACCAAAACCAGAATCCTTATCAAAGACAAAACTCCTTTTCATTGAGACCCTACAGGCTCTTTGCATTCATATTAGAACTTTCACAAAAATTTCATACAAGAAGCTCTTACACATTCAATTCTTCAGAAAATTTGGAACCTGTATTTCTCATTGGATTTACCTTATATAGACTTCCTTCCATCTCAGCGAGAAGATATTTTTTGGAAAAATATCTTCTTCGCATAAAAAAAATTTGTTAACTGTCATTTTCAAAACAAAAAAAATCATGATGGGGAATCAAGCCTCCCATCCTGTATAATCTGGCCCTCGACTGCTTTAAAAAAAAAAAAATTAACAACAGTTTGGTGAAAAAGTAAAATGCAGGAGTGGGGAAAACAACCCACTCAAAACTTAAAAGAAACTAACTGAGTAAAAGTAAAATAGGCCGTTAAGGCCGAATCATGAGTTGACAAAGAGTCACAGGTGCGACTGAGTGGAGGCAGTTGCTAATTTTGGCAGGAGCACGTTTGCAGATGAACTGGCATGCTGGCTCATAAACTGCGTGCACCTCTGCTGACTATCCGCAGCTAGCTCAGGCATTGCTGAGAACCCCTCCACTTCGACAAAGGCCTCAGTGAGGTTGCGGAAGCCTGCCCCAGCAGGGAGCTTGTGTTTAATCAAGTGGAGGAGGTTGAACTCTTTTCGTAGGGATGAAACAATCGTGTTGGCTTTGAGCTGAGCTGCTTTTCCCATCTAAAGGTCAGTTCAGTCTCTTTCTTCTTGCAAGCGTGCTGTGTATCGGTCCAGAGGCAAGAGCAGGGTAGGGGTGGTCGGGTCCCAGCAGGAAGGGAGTCCAGCTGTCATAATCTCGCCCCATACCTCGTCGAACCGTCCAACATTGGCGACCACCTATTGGAGAGCTCTTGAAGCTGTGACCCAGGCTTTCTCTTTGTTGATAATATAATGACACTCGATAGCCTCAGTGAATCGGCTAGGAATGCCATGCTTCTACATGTCGTCAGATCCCAGCTCGTTGAGGAACGAAATGTACTCTTTGGCATGTTGGGCCCTGTTAGACAGATCAAGGTCTACCTCCTGCAGTTTCCTACTGAGGTATGGTACTGTAGACTTATGCTCCCCCATTGTCCTTAGGAAGCCCCATTGCTCAGTCACAGCCAAGATTATATCAGACCAGATTATGCTCCTAGCCTCAAGAAGGGTGATATTTCCCTTTGCACGGCTTCTCATGTCTGCAATAGTTTTTTGTTGATCTGCCATTGTCTTCTTCTCTTGCTCTATCTCTTTCTGCAACCCTTCGACTATTCTGGTGTTTTCGGCCAGAGAGTTTTCCAGGTTCGTGATCCTTTGTCTTGATGTAGACGCTTTCTTTTCCAATATCTCAATCTCAGCTCTTGCTATGGACAATTGCTCAGACAAAGGGCTAGTTCCACTTGACACCACAGTTGGCTGGCAGCTGTGTGAGTCCCATATAGCTTGTAGCTCTGTTTCTTTATTCTGTAACACGTTGATTGTTTCGCCCATCTTTTCTTTCTCCTCCCTTTCTTTTGATAGCCTAGCAGAAAGTTCTGCCTTCTCCTGCTCCACTTGCACTAGTTCAGCCGTCTGTACATGCTGGGCGGCTGGTATATGGGCCTGAATTTTTTCCGATGCAACTTCCTTCTGCAGCTGTTCAATGAGAGCTGCCTGTGTATTTGTTCCCCCCATATCTTTGCTCTTGATCATGTCCTGGAGGACACACACTTGATTTTCTCTGGCGCGACAGCTAACTTGTTCGGCTGTCAGGGTAGCCCTCAACTGGTCATGTTTCTGCTCTAATTTCTTCAGCACGAGGGTGACCTGCATCAGTTTATCTTTCATCATGTCGCATACTGTCTGGAACAGGTCGCACATGTCGTTGGCTGGTACCTTGTTCATGTCGATGGAAAACTCGAGCACCCAATATCTAGGGACATCAGTATTAGGATCCAGGATAGCTTCTGCCATAGACAATACCAGGTTTTCGGTGTCCGCGTTGATGGAGGCGAAGAGCCTGGTATGATACTTCTAAACATATTCCCCCAGCTCAGCTTTGTACTTGTCGTGGATCGCTTTATTCGCCTAATCCCTTTCAATTGCCCTGGGCAAAGTATGCTCTATGATAGCCTGCGTGACCTCTGTGAAATCAGAAGAAGTGGTACTATCTCTTAGCACTGTTATCCCGGCCTTGCCTTTATCCAATTTACCATACACTGTGAAAGGTTCCAGTAGTTGCTCCTCCCCTATGACCTCTGCCTCACTGGCAGTTGTTATTTGTCTTTTGGGAGGAGGCGCTACCCCTGAAGTAATTGCTTCTTCTCCTCATTCTCCACCTGTGCTTCTATCGACATTCTCTTCCTCCCCTATAGCAGATGAATATGTCTCCATCTGCGAAAACAAGGGCCAAATTTCGAGGTTAGCCCTCCATTCCATAAATGGCCTCGACTCATGCATGTAGGCTGCAGACCTGTTCCTTTTCCTTTTGTTCGAGATAATTTCTCGAGGGTCATAAGCCCAAATTTTTCCCAGCCTTAGGTCCAGACCTTGCAGCATTTTCTCAACGATTGGGAGGGCATGTCTCGAGTTTACCACGAAGGGGCCGATTTCAATGGGCAGCCTTAGGATGTAGCCCTTTTTGGCAGGAAAAAAATGGAGCTGATCGGCCTTGAGGGCTTGCCTGATGTATTCGAGTGCATAAACTCATCGGACAGGGAACACTGGTAGCCGATAGGGGGCAACTTCGGCTTCATAGACCCGAATTTCAGTATAGTCCTCGAATAGAAACCAATCTCTGGTACTCTGGGATTTTCCGGCTTGCAGCCAGCCTTTCATTTATGGAAAGACCCTAGGGGAAGGTGAGTCATGAATGATGGTATAGGCGATAGACATAAAAATATTCAAAAAACTGGACTAACCCTCCCCCTTAGGTAATTGACGCACAGAGAAATTCCAGTCGAAGACTGGTCTGGGTTGGGAATTCTCAAGATAAACTTTGTCTAACCCCAAGTCCTCAAACTTATCGGCATGCTGGTACAAGAAGAGATAAAAAACCATTGAATAGAAACAGAACAGACGGGTTTGTGGAAGCTCCTGGAATTGGGTTCGAAGGGTTGAGGAGAGGAAACCCGAAATATCTAAAACTACCCCTTTTTGGGACATGAGCCATAAAAAATGAATGCACACCATGGAAATGTCTTCCAGACTCCCTACCCCCAACAGGCCAGCAATCAGAGAGAGAATGGGCTGAACCTCTTCAACGAACAGACTTAATGGGAATGGCTCTACGCTGGGAAGAGAAGTAGCCTGGTGGATGGTTATAGAGGAAATGAAGGCTCGCCGGGCCTCCCGTGGCTGTTTGATAAACTGGGCTGCCAAGGCCTTGTCCTTGAAACTAACATATGTGGCGCTGGAAGGGAAGGGAAGGGCTTGCTTGATAACATCGGGAGAAAGGGAAAGAACCCTGTTCCCCTAAGGGGAATTGAAGGTGCCCCAATGCTCATCGAAGACATCTCTGAGCCAGGTGATGAAATCAACCACAGAATGAACTTGAGGCCCGACATGACTACCCGGTAGTGGTCTGTGTTCTTAAGATGGCGACTGAAAAGTAAGGGTTTAATGCTGCGGACGTCGAATGGGTATTTAGGGTCGCAGATGCCCGCCTGCAAGTCAAGGAGAGGGTCGAAAACAGGGGGATTCCTAGATTCACGGACCTGGGGGGTTTCTGGTTCACTCTTCTTTGGCGTTACCCTTCCCATGGCCGACATTCAAAAATTTTAAAAAGCGAAAGGAAAACAGAGGGAGAATGAATAATGGAATACCTGAACGGAAGGTAGGTCTACTCGGGAAAGCGATGTAGGGAACTCTGACAATGATTGGGTAGACCAGGCGCTCTTTCCTACTTGGTATATGCCGTGGACGGGAACCTGCGACCTTTTACTGGAGTGAAATACGAAGGGAATTTTATCTCTGGACTGGGTAATTTTAGGTAGAAAGACAAATAGATAAAACTAGTGAAGGCAAGTGTCCTAAGGACACTGACAATGAGGCACGCGGTGCATAAGGATTAGGAGTGTCAGGGTGCAGGTGGGCGCCTCGTGCCAGGTTTAAAACTGGTACGGGTCTCTGTACTAGCTGACCTAAAGGACTTTACCTTACCTTTTTACCATATGCGCTGTATAATACCTGAAACATATGAGCCCTTATGCAGATTAAATACATAACCTACCCATCGTGAGGGTCCACCTTTCGATCCGCCACGTCACCACCACGCGGCAAACTCCTGCCACCTCCTTCTAACATTGATTCCCCACTACGTCGTGCGTTCACAATTCCGTGGGGGTACGGGTTTCTTCCTTCCCTCGCTGCTCGACCCCCTTGGAATTTCCCTCGTGCATCTTCACGTGGCGGAATTTTCTTTCAATACATAGGTTTTGCATTTAGTGCCGCGTTCCGTGGCCTTTTATATTTCTTGTTAGCCTTTTGGCTTTACACTTCATCCTTTTTGTGTTAATTCCCCATCGGATTTAGCGTGCGTGGCTTTCATTAACTTGTCTCCTTTCGACCCACTTTTGAAATATTTCGCCCTTTGATACAAAGTTTAACACAGGACTTGTCAACCTTTTAATACACCAACGACTAATGTTAAAGTTTGAACAACAAAGTCCAAAAAAGAAAAACTCAGTTCCTCCGTGAAATTTTAACGAGTCACGCGGAGAAAACTCGATTACTTTTTCAGTTTAAAGAGCTTTGAAAAAGAGAAAAGAATGGCTCCTTACTTTCTGTCGTGGTAGTTTAACGAGCCCGACAAAGGAAACTCAGGGTTTTTTCAATTTTATGAGCGAGAAAAAGATTCCTAAAAAGAAAGCTCAGTGCTTCTTCATAGTTTTAATGAGTCTGAAGAAGAAAACTCTAGGTTTTTCGGATTAACGAGCAAGAAAAAGACCATACAAAAAGAACGCTCGATGTCAACTTCGTATAAGTTTAACGAGTCCGAAGGAGGGAAATCGAGGCTTTTTGGATTAACGAGCCAGAAAAATACTATAAAAAGAATGCTCAAAATTTCTTGATCTCTTTCTCGTCGGTAGAATTATCTATGTCGGAAATTTTCTTGTGAGACCAAGCAAACACATCGCGGAATTCCTTGAAAAGGGATGTGAAGCATGCAATTTCCTCAGGATTGTAATCAGCTCCAATCTGAATGTTTTCCACGATACCTGTTTTGACCGAGATATCAATGAGCATTGTCTTAGAAATATTACCCATGTTCCCTTCGGAATCGATATTTTGAACAGTCGTGTAAGCGGAGGGAACCATCTCAGGTTGGTCAAAAGATGGGATTTCAGTTTTTATCGCCTCCGAGTCAATCATCGAAGCGGGATGGTGAAACTCTCCCCAAGGTCATTCTTCTAGAGACATGATCTCTTGAATAGCTTCGTCTGTAGGCAAGACTTCATTGATGAGATCCTTAGAGAGAACTGTGATGGGCGAGAGGTTTTTACCTTCAGTCGAAACCATAACAGTGGAGGGTTCAGATGCTATTTGGATGGCTGGGTAAGCCAGCTTGGCCGGTGAGTGCTACATCTGATCTCCGTAGGAATCAATGTCTGAAGGTGCCGAGATGATCCATGGGTCGATAGAGCCATCCAAAGTGGTGGATATCATTGTAACCGTGTTTGGGATCTATGGTGGCGGGAGAGGAAAACAACCCAGTAGGGAAGATGCCTTCAGAAGACGAGTATCGATACTGACATAAGACTCAGGAAAGCCTCCTATTAGGGGTACAGTGCTATTTGGTAATGTGGCATAATCAGGGGTGCAGAAGGATAGCTGATCCACTGTGACTATTTTCTCATCCAATGGAAATAGGATGAGTAGGAAGACCGAAGACACAATGGCAGTCATGGCATAAGACCAAATGCAACCAAGCAATAGATTATAGTCTAGATGGCGCTCTACGACTTCAACGTCCACATTTACCATTTTCCCACTCAAAGTGATGGGAAAGCTAGCAAGGTATCCTTTTGGGAGGAATGTGTGGCCATCGAAAGCTTTGAGGGAATTCAATGGCGGGGTGAGGGTAGGAGAACATAAATTGAGCCAGCAAGCTTGTGACATGACGCAGGTCGAAGCACCTTCGTCTATGGTAGTGCGATGGATTGGTCTCCCTTTCGACACAACCTGCACCTGGTATGCAAGTTGGTGTGAGAGGCGAGGTTTAGCCTTTTCCATATCAAAGATAGCTAGCATGGAATCCTCGGGATCTATTCCACCAATGGCCGAAAGCAAGGCTTTCCTTTTGCTGGACAGGTTTGTAATACTTTGAGAGCATACATGGCTGACGGTTCCTGCGCCAAATCTTCTACAATGTTGTAGTTTTGGGCTGCACGTGCAAAGGTGTTATGAGTCGTGCGTCGAAGTGTCCCTTTGGGGGGACAAATCACAGGTTCAGCAGTAGGCCGTTCGATATACAAATCGTTGGGCGGCGGTGGATTTGAACTAGTACCAGGTTCTTGAGCATCTATGGTAGGATTTCCATAAAGCTTGGCTCAAGTTTGAATTTCAACACTCTCGATGCCATAAATGGAAGATGGTCCTTCGCCGAAAGGATGTGAACCACCATTGCCCCTTTGATGGGGTTGTGGCGGATTTTCAACCATGTGTTGATGTTGCTGTTGTTGATTTGGGAAAGGATTATGAAGAATGGTAGGTGTTCGCCCAGAATCCTTGTTGGCAATAAAATCGGTGCATTCCTGCAGCCGAGGACATTTTTATGTTAAGTGGTCCTCCGCATAGATCTTGCAAGGAAATTTCATGGGTTTATCCTTCCCTTTGTCATTTTTGGTAGCGTTTTTCTGATTAGGGTTATTCTGATTATCCGACTGCTCTTTCGAAGAAGATGTCTTTTTTCTTGTTCTTCTTATTTTTCCCGCTAGGTTTTTGTGAGGTTTGCACAGAATTTACCTCAGCGGGAGGAAGAGTAGTCATTTGGTGAGGGGCGGTGGCAGCCGAAGATGGCTAGGAGGTTTTCCCTCAAGACTTCTTTGTGGCCACACCAGAGATTGTGCCAACGAGACCGTCGGCATGTGCTCCGGTTTTCTGAGTGTCCAGAGGATTTGGGTTACCAGGGGCATGGGGGAGTAGATCGTATAGCGTGCCGGATTGTGAATAGGTTAAATCCAAATGCTGGGCACGACGAATACATTGATCTTCTGTAACCACACCAGAAAGGCCAATATCTTTAGAGATGTGGGGTAAAAGAGACTTGCAAAACCAATTGGCTAAGAGATGATCCGGGATTGGCGCTTTGACTAGCCTCCTCCTACGTCTCCATTCATGAATATGATCGAAGATGTGGGTGGTGGTGTCTTGGTGCAGCGAGGTTAAAAATTCCATTCCGATTTCAAATCTAATTGGTAGTTGGAAGTTCTTTAGAAACTCCATCACTAAAGCGCCAAAAGTATTGATGGCGGCGCGTGGCAATTCAATGTACCACTTGGCGTCATTGCCTGTAAGGGTGCAGGGAAACAGTGGAAGTCGGACACTATCATCCACCATGGAATTGGATATAGACCATAGATGAAAGGTAGTGATGTGTGCGGCTGGGTCGTCCCCTTGTTTCCCGTCGAACTTCGGGATGTCAGAAGGAATCTTATGCGATACTGGAGGCCAAAGCGGGTTGTGATTGATGGGGACGTTAGTCAATTTATGGATATCAGGAATGTCCAAAGCTGCCAAAAATGGAAATTATGGATTTTTCCCCGAATCTAACCAAGGCAGTATGGGCTGACTACTTAGACCATAGGGTCCACCCATCAACGTGTTACCAGGAGGATAAGTGGGACTTTGATAAAAAATTCCGATAGGTGGAGGAGTAGGGACATATTGTTGTTGTCCATAGGGCATATTGTATTGCAGGGTGAACGGTTGGTTTCCCCCAGTATAAAAGTGCCCTCCCATTCCTGATGGAGGTTGGGGTTGGTTAGTCCAAATGGATGCAATAGAGTTTCCTGGAGGCATGCTACTACTTGCATAGTTTGGAAACGGCATAGACCCTACACCTATATTTGAACCACTTAAGGGAAAAGTATTGACAATAGGTTGTCCCATTTTCCCTAAGGGTTGTAGGGGAAGTGAAATGTTCCCTGCTACCTGGGTGCTAGTGACACTACCCCCTGGTATAGTGGCCAAGGGGTTTGAACTTAGCAGAGGGTTCCAACCGAAAGGGTTGCTAAAAGGCACCGAAGTAGTCATACTCGTGGGAGGAGCTACCGTGGGTCCCAACGTGGTCACAGTAGGAGTAGATGTCGAAGGATTCGGTAAGCTACTGACAGTTGTGATGACTGTAGGGTTTGGAGTAGGTATATGTTGACTACTGGGGTTACCCAGTGATGGCATAGAACTGACCACCGGCGGGGAGGATGGTGGCGAACCTGGGATGCTTGCCATTGGCATCGACCCTGTGGATGCCGGTGGTGAAATGGATGTTTGTGTTGCTGAAGACATATCTTGGCGTGGTGGAATCTGAATTATCACAGGCCCCAACAGATCAGTGAGTGGAGGATTGTAATGAGGTAAAACCCCTTCCGTGAAAGGGTCCTCCGGAAATTCCGTATGATATGAGGCTGTGTGAAAATCAAGATTAGTCAGTGGAGACTGCTCTTCCATAGAAGGCACGGGTTCACCAAGGTTCAGTTCTTCCTCAATAGTTAGAGGAGGTAGACCTTGTTATCGTCGAGACAGACGGTGTGGGTCGAAGGACGCCATGATGACCTATTTAATTTTAGCAAATTTTAATAAATTGTGATGTATTATAAAGTCTCAATGACAGTAACCACACACCTAAAAAAGAAAAAAGGACTTTATAAAATCAATCAGAAAGCAGCCAAAATAGGGTGCCCTGTCTGAGTACTACCGTTTTCTGGTGATGAAATCCAGTATCACAATAGTATACAAAGAGGGTTGGTCGAAAGTACAGTTACGGTCACTCTAGAGCTTTGCCTGAACCTCAGACAATAGGTGTAAGCACTCTCGTGAAGATGAGTACCCTCCTAAAGACCGAAGACAGAGTGGGTCCGTCTGTTTCAGGTACCAGGACAACCCGTCCCGGTCACCTTGTGTAAGTCCCTAAAAATTATGGCCACTAAAGATACCTCAAATCACAGACATCATCAGGGGTGTCCACAGTCAAGGACAGTATGCTATATGGGCAGAATACCTAGATCCCCGATCTAGTTTCGACATCCCCGAAGGGAACCCCAATATATAACACACCCACCGGATGTAGTCGAAGGTGAGCTACCTTCTTGTGCACCCAAGAGCTCCGGTAAAGGAACCGTCCCGATAATATGAGTGCAGTAGGATTTCGCTCGTTAATGACTCTAGTTTCAAGTTTTGAGATCTTGGGTGATTTCTCACTTTTCCTAACCCAAGATCCTAGCTTGAACTACTGTTTGTGTGAGCTCAAAAAGAGTAATGTGATTGATTTTATTATTGCTTGATTCTTAGTGTACTTGATTATTAGTCTTGCGGAGGGGGAGTGGACCTATGAAATGTAATGAGACTCTGACTCAAGAAACCATGCAAAACATGCTCTAAATATTCAATTCGATGAAGATTATTTCTACAAGGAGAGGTTTCTTTTCAACATCCATGCACTAACATTCAAATAACACAGTTCAGCTTTAAAGATTCAGACTTCTATCTACCTCTTCTTAATAGTCTATGAACTGAAAATTTCATAATTAACTCAGCTAGATGCAAAAAAACTAAAAAAAGAAAAAATCTTCTCTAAAAATTAAATCCTTTTGACACTAACTTTTCAAACAAGAGCAAACAAATAGAAATTCTAGCTTAGTAAACAGGCACAAGGATTCAGTCAAGGAGATATACTGATGGCCAAAAAACTCTGCAGCTAAAACACAATCACAGCAGTGAACAACAAGTTTTGGCTGAGTAACGCACTGTCTCTGAGTAAAGATAGCGTTAATCCAGAGACTAACGCACTGTATTTAAGCAAAGTCAGCATTATAACGCACTGGAAAACCTACAAAGGTAGCGTTAGCCAGGGAAAAATTCTTCAGATGCTCAAACAGAAATAGGATTGAACTCTGCAAGCTTTTGAAATGTTTACTGGGCATAAGTACTAGTTAGAAGGATCTGTGAACAGAGGAAAGAAGAAAGGAGGAAAGAAATAGTCCGGAAACTATGGGGAAACTCCCCAGCGGAGTTGCCAATTCTGCTATAGGGTAAAATGCTTGGGTTTTTGGTTATCATATATCCCTCTCAGGGATTTACGGTGCCCGAGGAAGACAGTAAGATTAGCTGTACAATTCACAAAGATGGCATATACATGTTCATATTAACTTAAAACAACTTGATGGAATGCGATAGAAAATTACCTCTTTGACGATCTTGGAGTCCCTTAGAGAGCACTAGGCAGTGAAACAAGAGTCCTTCTTCACCGGCTCTAAATCTTAGTCCTGCAATCAATCAAAGCACCCGTGTAATTTCTAACACAACATATATCCTATCAATTAAGCCAATATATAATGAACCTCTAAATTATGCACATCTGAGCCATTCATATCATACTATGTAAATATTCAAACAATAATGACAATATTAAGCATCAAATGGACAAAACAGATACAGTTATATTGATTTTGAAAGAAGGAGGATTACAACCGTCAGTTGTACCAAGCCCTCCTCAGCCTTCCAATATCTCTATCTCTCAAGTAGTGAAGTCTTAGTCAACAGGCTCTCTAGGAACCTCTTTGACTCTTGGCCTTCACACTATAACACTATTCTCTACTTCACAAGTATTCAGAACGTTAGCAATCCTTCGACCTTCAACTAAGAGCCTTCAGCTCCTTTTTATAGGAGAGGGAGAAAGCCATTGTTGCCTTTCTCTTTCCACTAGTTTGGAATAGAAAAAACTAAGATGTTTCTTTAATCTCTATGCTTTTGCCTCCTTGGGAGTTCAGTCTTTTATGGCAGTGACCAATAATGAATTGGTGCTTTGTAGTTTCCTTTGTGAACTGACTCTCTTGTGAGGGAAAGTCGGAGATTCAAATCATTCTTTGTGGGTTTTTCCCTTTTCAAACTTAAAACACGGGTAACACTTCCCTATAGTGTAAACAGAGCGTTGCCCTAGCCACTAACGTGGCACATTCACTGATCAGATGCGTTATAACGCTCTTGTGTTGTTATAGAGAGGCGTTACCTTGGCGGAAATAGGTTTAATTTAGGTCTTTGTATTCCTTCCATATTTGTCTTCTCCTCTGAGCTGATGAGGAGGTATTTTGACCTGTAGGTAAAATGCTTGGGTTGTTAGTTTTTTCGTATATCCTTCTCGGGGCTTTCCGGTGCTAGAGATGGACGATAGATTAGGCTGTACAGTTCACAAAGATGGCATATACATGTTCATATTAACTTAAAACAACTTGATGGAATGCGATAGAAAATTACCTCTTTGACGATATTGGAGTCCCTTGGAGAGCACTAGGCAGCGAAACAAGATTCCTTCTTCACCGGCTCCAAATCTTAGTCCTGCAATCAATCAAAGCACCCGTGTAATTTCTAACACAACATATATCCTATCAATTAAACCAATATATAATGAACCTCTAAATTATGCCCATCTGAGCCATTCATATCATACTATGCAAATATTCAAACAATAATGACAATATTAAGCATCGAATGGACAAAACAGATACAGTTATATTGATTTTGAAAGAAGGAGGATTACAACCGTCGGTTGTACCAAGCCCTCCTCAGCCTTCCAATCTCTCTATCTCTCAAGTAGTGAAGTCTTAGTCAACAAGCTCTCTAGGAACCTCTTTGACTCTTGGCCTTCACACTATAACACTATTCTCTACTTCACAAGTATTCATAACGTTAGCAATCCTTCGACTCCTCAGTGCCTACCTTTCAACAGATCTCTTCCTATTGACTTCAACATCTTATCTAGGAAGCTGATCTAGAAACCCATCAGTACCCGGATACTTGCAGAAATCAGTGGCAGGTAGTCTTGTGTTTGATCAGGGGTCTTCATCATTGGCTCCTGGTCGAATGATTCTATGAGTGTTCGACTTCAACTCATTTTATTCACACTTGCTAGATTGTACTGTGCATATTAGGGACCATCATCATTATCGGTGGCTGCCTTCGCGTCTGTTAACAGTTTTCATTATCGATTGGTAATCAGACGATTTCTCACATGTTCGACGAAAACTCCTTCATTCACATGTTGAGGAATATGCAGTTTAAGTGAATCGGCGGTCAAGACCTTGGGGCAAAGGCTACATCATTAAAGTTGTGTTTCCTTCCCCAAGTTGCGATATTGTTTATGGAGACAGCTTCTTCAGCCTGATCCTGTTATGATAGACACTTCCACATTGTGCTTATCGGTGGATAGATTCTTCATATCTCTATTCTAGAGAAATCATGTTGTTTAAGCTACTGAGCATGGGAATGCCTGACTCAAGGCAGATACTATATTTTCTGACATATGTTGTTGTTTCAAGTTTTCCTCAGTCTTTCAATCTCTTTATCTCTACACAAATTATAAATTATTTCGGCCATCGTCTTCTTCTCTGACCTCACACTTTAGGGGGCATCTGTTACAGGTCAAAATACCTCCTCATCAGCTCAGAGGAGAAGACAAATATGGAAGGAATACAAAGACCTAAATTAAACCTATTTCCGCCAAGGTAACGCCTCTCTATAACATCACAAGAGCGTTATAACACATCTGATCAGTGAATGTGTCGCGTTAGTGGCTAGGGCAACGCTCTGTTTACACTAGAGGGAAGCATTACCCGTGTTTTAATTTTGAAAAGGGAAAAACCCGCGGAGAATGATTTGAGTCTTCGGCTTTCCCTCACAAGAGAGTTAGTTCACAAAGGAAACTGCAAAGCACCAATTCATTATTGGTCACTGCCATAAAAGACTGAACTCCCAAGGAGGCAAAAGCATAGAGATTAAAGAAACATCTTAGTTTTTTTCTATTCCAAACTAGTGGAAAGAGAAAGGCGACAATGGCTTTCTCCCTCTCCTATAAAAAGGAGCTGAAGGCTCTTAGTTGAAGGTCGAAGGATTGCTAAAGTTCTGAACACTTGTGAAGTAGAGAATAGTGTTATAGTGTGAAGGCCAAGAGTCAAAGAGGTTCCTAGAGAGCTTATTGACTAAGACTTCACTACTTGAGAGATAGAGAGATTGGAAGGTTGAGGAGGGCTTGGTACAACCGATAGTCGTAATCCTCCTTCTTTCAAAATCAATAGAATTGTATCTGTTTTGTCCATTCGATGCTTAATATTGTCATCATTGTTTGAATATTTACATAGTATGATATGAATTGCTCAGATGGGCATAATTTAGAGGTTCATTATATATTGGCTTAATTGATAGGATATATGTTGTGTTAGAAATTACACGGGTGCTTTGATTGATTGCAGGACTAATATTTGGACCCGATGAAGAAGGACTCTTGTTTCGCTGCCTAGTGCTCTCCAAGGGACTCTGAGATCGTCAAAGAGGTAATTTTCTATCGCATTCCATCAAGTTGTTTTAAGTTAATATGAACATGTGTATGCCATATTTGTGAACTGTATAGCTAATCTTACTATCTGCCTCGGGCACGGGAAAGCCCTGAGAGGGATATACGATAACCAACAACCCAAGCATTTTACCCTATAGCATTGGTATGAAAGTTTTCCACCTGCTTGTATTTACTGTTTAAAGGATTTTCATATCATGTTCTTTGAAAGGTATAAAGAATCTTATCCATCCTTAACTTTAGTTTAGAACTGTTGTAGCCATGTTCATAGTTTTATTGAAAATCTTGAAAAATTTTATGAAGATGATGACTTCATGGATGATGAGATCATGGAGGCTCTGTACGAAAATCCATTTTAGCAGCATAAAGAGAACTTAGAGGATACCCATCAAGATGCTCAGGAAACTTTGCAGCAGGATCAAGATCTTAGTACAATGGAAAATGATGAAAGAGAAGGTTTTATTTCATATCTGTCCATAGAAGAAGACAATATGCAGGAAAGTCAAGTTTCAATTTCAGAATGTGATAAATTCAAGTTAGCTATTTTAGATCTAGATTCAGATCGTGATGATCAAGAATACCTTGTGCTGAATCCCATGAAGGAGAGCTCTATTGTTGAGATCATCTGGAATGAAGAATACAGATTTATTGATCCAAATGTTCTCATTTCATTAGAACAAAGCCTTCATGAGGAGGTAATCAAGTCAGCTCATGAAAAACAAGATGAGATCTTTGTTCAAGTAAGTGAAAAATCTTCTTTCAATAACTCAGTGATAAATGATAATTTGATTGCCATGTCATATGAAGATGATCAACAATGTTTTCAAATTTCAGAAGATCAGGGAATTAAGGACTGTCATTCAAGTTTTTCATGTTTTAAAATGTTATTTCATGAATACAATCACTGTTTGAGCAAAAGAAAACAAAAAGTATTATCTCCTTTGTCTGAAGATGAGATAGATCAACTCCAGAAAGTTCATGTTACAGCCCAAGCTAAAGCAGATTTGTAGTGCCCACATGGTCAAGAAAGTGTTGGTTAAACTTCTTCTTCTTCTAAAAATGATGACGGTCTTGTAATTAGTTTTATAGATCAGCAAACAGATAATATTTTCTTTCATGAAGATGATAAGGCTGTCATGTTTGATAATCTTGAAGATTGTTTTCTGTTTAAGAATGACCTAGACCATGAAGTTGAGGAATCTGAGCTTGAGAGAGAAAATATGCCAGAATTTCTCATGGTCAAGGAACTTACAGCTAACACTCAGATGGCAGAAGCTTATACCTCTCTAGGCCTTCCTGTCACTCGGCAATCAATTGTTCTTTCAGATCAGAATGAAGTGAGTAGTTGTAATTTTGCTGCTGGATCTCAAGACCAACTAGTGCTTCAGGATTTTCAAGATCCCTTCGGCATTTTTTTGCAATCATCAGAAAAGATAAATGTTGCCTGGTTCGTTATCATAAGCCTTGGTTTCAGTGGTTATTGTGAATTGCCTACATGTACATCGTTCTACCTGCTCGAGAAAAGTGAGAGCAGAATTTTGGTATGTAGCCATCTGCTGGATTGGTTACATTGGAAGGCTCACTACACATGATTGTACATATTCCATCAGTAGGCAGTTGGTTTTCATCATGATTTGAAGCCCTCAAATCTCAATGGACTGTTGCCATTAAAAAAGCTTTGTAAGTACTGATTGAAGAAAGCTGCGGACTGGTCTGAGCTCGCGTTTTCTGTCATTGTCTGTGCTAGGCTTCGTTGTTGCTATGGAGACTCTGGGCGCTGCCTAGGTCCCCCCCACTCCGCCTCCCCCTCTTGATGTTGAAGCCTTCCTTAAGCTTCTTGCCTCCCTGCCGAAGAAGAAAGCCACTGAGGCTTCTAAGTTTGTCAAAAGATTGGAAGATATCCCAGAAATCTCGCTCCCGCCTGAGGGTCTGATTCAGGTCGCCCTCTCGTTAGCTGATCATGCTTTGGTAGGCTAGTTCACTGGCCTCTGGCCCTCTCCCAAAGCCATGGAAAACTGGGTTGCTCAGAACTGGGCGCCGCTGATCATAAACAGAGTCACTTCGTATTTTCTAGGGAGGGGTTTCTTCCTGTTCGAATTCTCTGATAAGGAGGATAAGGACTTGATTTTACGGAGTGGTCCCTATTTCATGGGTCCTCAGGGGCTGTATCTAAACAAATGGACGCCCGATTTCGACCCTGCAGTGGACTTCCATACTGCTTTTCCTGTGTGGGTGAGGCTGCCTAACCTGCCAGTGCATTGTTGGAATTGGGAGTCCCTCAAGCACATCGGGAACTCATTAGGCAAATTTATTGATCGCGCAAACAGTAAAGACCAATATGACTGTGCTAGAATTTGTGTCGAAGTTGATCTGGAGGTTGGTCTTCCTGAGGCAATAAAAATCAGGGTCGATAGTTGGACTCACGTCCAAAAACTGGACTATGAGCAGCTCCCGTTTAAATGCCGGAAATGCCATGTCTATGGCCATTTTTCTCGAGGCTGCCCATCAAATAGTGTAGTGGAGAAAGGCAAGGAAGAAGGATGGAATCAAGTCAAAAGGACCAAAACTTCCCACAAAGCCCCAAGATCAGGAATCTCTACTGGCAAGGTCCCTCATACAAATCATGTGATTCAAACTCCCCACATGGAAGAGCATAGTAATAAGTTTGTTCAGTTAAGTTCAGAAAATGAAGCCACCCTTGATTCCAAGAAGCAGAAGGAGGATTCGCCACACAAAGAGTCCCCCTTGCATTCAAAGCAAGTTGAAAGTAATGTAGACAGATCGAAAGAGATTCACATTGAAGAGACCGAGGAAGTGCAAGTCTCGGAGGACTCTGAAGAAGAAGGTTGTTGGGCCGTTAATATGCCATTATTATTATCACTTGTGAACGCTTATTCCACCCATTTCTACCATTCTTCATCACGTCATTTATTATAATTTATTATTTAAATCCATTTTATAAATGATTTATGCTCTTATGGATGAATATTATTTATCTTCCTTTATTTCTAATAAATTGATGATTATGAATTATTTTATCAATGATGGTTTTAATAAGTTGGTTATAACATTATTCACCATTTTTAGCCTCCAAGATAATTTCCAGATTGAAGATTTGATCATTAAAAGTGCCAACTCAGAAATGCGCAGGAATAAGGAGTGACAGTTTTTCAGTTGAGATTCTAAGCAAATGAAGACGAATCTGGAAAATCCAGAACATGGGTTTTGTTCAGAACGGACCCAATTAACTTTATTGAAGAACGGTTTTCCCAATTTCGGCTTGTACTAAGAGAAACGCAGGGTTCTTTGAGCACGATTTTCTCAGATCTGTGGTTGCGGCCGTCCTCCAAATCTCAGCTACAAAGCCAAATTCGACTTGCTGTTGTTGAAAGAGGGATGTAAATCTATTTTATTGTTGATCAATTGGTTGGAAGAAATTCAATATTATTATTAGAGATCCTATTTGCTATTTAATTTCTCCACCTTCTCATTATAAAAGGAGAAGCATGTATTGTGTATGGGGGGATGGAGAGACTTTTCTTATTGTAATTTGCAGAATTGTGCATCGGCTCTTGTTAAGAGAGTGTGAGCTGTTTGTAAACATTATTAATGCCTGATTAATAAAGGAGTTCACTTTTGTTCCATTTCTCAAGCACTGGAGTAAAGCACAGCAACGCTTCACCGGTGGTTGAGGGCCCGGCCCTGGTGGAGCGATCTGCTGTTTGTATTTCTATTAGTTTATTTCTGTTGTGTGAAGTTCGTTTATTACAATTAAAGAATTGAGTTATTGCTAATTGGATCAAATACATAGTCATTGTTATTCCATTGTTTACAAGAAGCATGATTCATGATTCAATTGTTATAAAATGTTGTTTTTTTGTATCTAATTCCAATTGTTGTTCCTTTTGTTTATGAATTACGATAGTTGATTGTTGCGTGGCTGTCGACAGGATTAAAGAGTAGAAATCTAGCTTGCTTGGTTATGAATTGAATTCACTGTTTATTTTACGCTGCTATTCAATCCCTGTTCATTGCTTTTAGATTGGTGTTCCTTTCCAGTTTGCGTTTTAGATTTCATTTCCTTTGAGTTGTTTTCACTTGCTTTGAGATATCTAAACTGTAGAGGGCAGAGCTAATCATTCCAGGTCCCCAGATTTGGTCATCTCACATCGACTTCTAGGGGAAAGAGTTATTACTACTGCATCCCTAATCGATGTCTAGCAAGGTTGCTGTAGTGTAGTCTTTACATTTCTGTCATTTGTAATCAGATTTCTTTTCAAGCAGATTTCTTTTCAAGCATTTATTATTTCTGCATTTGTATTTCTATGCTACATCTTCACAAACATTACTCTTGAGTAAATAGCCGCCTCAGACTGAGTACACTCTTGAAACAAAAAGTCGTCCCTGGGTTGACAATTAATGTGAGGTAATTAGGAGTTACAAAGACACCTTTTTATCGCTCCACAAAGGTGAAACAGGAGATTCGCAAACCTCGGCCAGAAGATCAATGAGAGGCCGAAAATCTTCCCGTGAAAAAAGAGAGCAGGAAACCTATAAAGACAAAATCTAAGGAAGTTAACCAACACTAGAGAAACTCTTGGCAAGAACTTCGAAGATGACAAGAAACCAGTCCCAGATCTCTAGAGGAGCTCAACATCCCAAAAGAAAATAATGAAGATAGTCTCCTGGAATTGTAGGGGTTTGGGGAGCAGAATAAAAGAGGAAGCAGTTAGAAGCCTTATAAGATCATAATCCCCTGACTTTCTCCTCATCCAGGAGACCAAAATGGAGGACAAAGATGTTCTCCATATTAGCAAGAAACTATGGAATAATAGTGAAGGCCAAGCAGTCTCAGCTAGAGGTGCTTCCGGAGGTCTGGGCACTTTTTGGAATAGCAACAAATACACTAAGATCAAAGAGATTTGCAACATCCATTGGCTGTTTTCAAAACTACAGCATGTCGACTCTAAGGACATTCTTTGTCTCTTTAATGTTTACGTTCCTGTCAGCGCAGGGGAGAAAAGGACTTGCTGGGATTCCATAAGAAGACTGGCAGATTCGGAAAATCTGACAAATATCATAATCGCTAGGGATCTTAACCTCACTTTTTCCATATCTGAAAAGCGGGGTGGGTGCATTGTCAGAGATTCGGCGCGGGAATGGGTGGAGGATCTGCTTCAGGATTGGGATAGGATCGACATCAAACCTTCCTCGGGTAAGTACACTTGGTCCAACAAAAGGCTTGGGCCAGGGCATATAGCTGCAAGATTAGATAGATTTCTTGTTCACAGCTCATTTCTTCTCTATGGGCTAGAATCTAGAATGCATATTTTGCCTTGCAGCGTTTCTGATCATAGACCTATAAAGCTTGAGCTTCTGGCCCATTTGGATCCAGGCCCCATCCCTTTTAAATTTAATCCTCAATGGATCAAAGATCAGTCCTTCATGAAGTTTGTTGAAGAACATTGGAAACATCCAGTGAAGGGTTCGGCTTTTTTTGTTTGGGAGGAAAAACTAAGAAGAGTCAAAGCTGATATAAAAAATTGGGTAAAATCCCTTCCTCATCCAGCTTTGGAAAGGAAAAAGATTCAATTCTGTCTCGAGAACCATCATACGAGAGTGGAAAATGAAGAGATTACTAAGGAAATCCTAGATAAGGAGGTTGACCTTCAGCAAAAGCTTCATAAGGCAAGCTTGGCAGAGGAAGAGTATTGGAGGGTCAAATATCGTTTCCTTCAGCTTAAGGCGGGAGATAGGAACTCCTCCTTTTTTCACAAACAAGCCCAAGCCCGGAGGAGTTTCAACTCCATCTCAGAAATCAAAGATGAGACCAGCAAGCATACAGACATTCAAAGCATAAAAAGAGCTGCTTTTCTCCACTTTAAAAACCTGTATAGCGAAGAGGAGGGGTTGGGGTATAATCCAAACCTGGTGAATGAGGTTCCCTCTCTGATCTCCCCCAGAAAAAATAAGTATTTGGAAGCAGAAGTAACTAACATTGAAATAAAAAATGCACTTTTTGCAATGGAGCCAGATAAGGCACCAGGCCCTAATGGTTTTACTGCCAGATTCCTACAGTCATGTTGGCAGATTATTGAAAAAGACTTATGCAGAATGATACGGAAATCTCAAGACTGTCATAAAATTGGGGGAAGCACTAACTCAGCGTTTCTAGCCCTCATCCCCAAGGAAAATGGAGCCAATTCCTTCAGCAGATTTAGGCATATATCTCTTTGCAATATAGGATGCAAGTTGATAACTAAAGTAATTGCAAACAGATTAAAAACCATACTTCCAGACATTATTCCAGAGAACCAGGGAGGCTTTATTAAGGGAAGGCAGATTGTAAACAATTACATTCTGGTCCAGAAGGCGATTCATTCTAGTCAGCTTCGGAAAGAGAAAGGAATGGTTATAAAGTTAGATTTAGAAAATGCCTTCGACAGGGTGAGACATATATTTCTGTTGGATGTTCTTCTCAAATTTGGCTTTGGCTCTAAATTTATTAACTGGATTCAGGCTAGTATCAGTGAACCTTGGATAGCTCCCCTGGTCAATGGGAGGGCGACTGATTTTTTCAAAGCTTCTCGAGGACTAAGGCAAGGGTGTCCTCTTTCTCCCCTGCTCTTTGTCCTTCAAGCTTTTGTTCTCAGCTTCCTCTTGAATAACAAGCAGCATGATCAAGAGATAATGGGTCTATGCATTGCAAGGGGGGTTAAAAGTATAAATCATGCATTATTTGCTGATGACTTCATCTTACTGGGTGCAACCACTGTTGCCTCGGCCAATAATTTTAAAGAGGTGGTGGATGGCTATTGTGAAGTCTCTGGAAGCAAAATTAATAAAGGAAAATTCCATATCTACTACTGGAACACTTCGGCCAGCACCCTCCAAGCCATCTCCTCCTGTTTTGGCGTCGCTGCCTCCTCTTCATGGACTTCCTTTAAGTATTTGGGGCTCCCCATATTCCAAAAAGGCACCCTAAGCAGAGACTGGATTCCTCTGCTGGAAAAATTCAAAGTCAAGATCCAATACTAGGGCTTCAATTGGCTAAATTTGGCAGGTAAGTCTGTGCTCATAAAAGTTGTTTTAAATAGCCTTCCTATTTACCAATTTGCAGTCATGCTGGCTCCAATTGGCATTATGAAAAAAATGGAAGAGCATATCAGGATATTCTTCTGGAAAGGTGGGAAATCGAATGACAAAAGAATCCCTTTAATCAGCTGGGATAAAATCTCCTTGCCCAGAATGGAAGGAGGCCTGAACTTCAAGAGTATCAGCACTCAAAATGTTGCATTGGGGGCGAAGCTGCTATGGAGGATTATTGCACCAAAACCGGGATGGGCGCAGCTGGAACTGTGGAAAAAATACTTCTGAGGGAAGAGAAAACGATGTTTGGATAATCCCATCTCTAAATCTGGTTCGATGATCCACAAGCTCTGCGCTAAAGCTCACTCTTTAATCAGTCAACACGCACACTAGATCCCTGGCAATGGCAAACACATAAAAATCTGGGAGGATCGTATCATGGCCTGCGACCCTTTTGCTGATGACAATTCCCTTAGGTTGCTAAAAGATTGGATGAATAGAGCCAGATTCAAAACTTTGTGGGACATCTCCAATTGGGAGGGCGACGTCTGGAAAAATTGGATTAAGCTTGAGGTCCCTCAAAACCTGTCCAAGGAGGGCACAATATTTTTAGATTGTTTAAAAGGCAAAGCCCCTTTAAACAGCAGTAAACCAGACACTCGAGGATGGGGTTCGTCACCGGGGAGTTATGCTATCTCAAAGGGTTACAAGCAACTGATTTCTCACCCTCACGTTCCTCCTGATCCGGAGCCTTGGAAGGGAATTTGGTCACACACCTCGATTCCAAAAATTGACATATTCTGTTGGCTCCTCTGTCACAAGGGGATTTTGACCGATGATAGACTCCAGAAATGAGGTTTCCTGGGGCCTTCGAAATGTTCGCTCTGTGGTGTTAACGAAGAGTCTGTCTCCCATTTGATGATTCACTGTAGTTTTGGTGCAGAGATTTGGCATGAGATTTTAGGCCCTTGGAGGTCCGAATTTGCCTTTCCCACTAATATCTTCGATCTGTTCTCGTGTTGGATGGGTAAGTATCCTGGAACCTCTCCTAAGAACAGTCATATAAAAGTTGCCTGGCTCGCTCTCCCTAAAATAATATGCTGGAAAATTTGGCTAGAAATAAATCAGAGGATTTTCAGAGGTAAAAAGAAAGATATCAAGATTGTTCTGGTCAAAATTAAATGTCAGTTAAAAGACTGTTTGGGATATCATCTGGACGGAGCAGATCTGAATGAGCAAGATTCTATATGGATTGATATGCTCAGCCTGAAATTAAAAGACATTGTTCGACCCCCCATACTTCTCAAAGATTGGCAAATTCAGATAAATGCAGATGACTTTCCTGAGTATTGCTCAAAGCTAGGCTGTTTCGTCCTTTTCTTTGACGGAGCAGCAAAGGGTAATCTAGGATCTTCCGGAGCAGGTGGTATTGTCAAAAGTGTTGATGGTAGAACTGTGATCAGATATGCCTGGGGTGTGGGCTACAACACCAGCATACAAGCCAAAGCGCTGACCCTCCTCCAAGGTCTTAAACAACTCAAATCTCTTGGTATCACAGAAGCAACTGTCTTTAGAGACTCCCAGTCCATTATTAAAATCATGGTTGACAGATCTTCTCCCTCCGACCTAAGACTATCAAGATTGATGAGCAAAACTAGATCTTTGTCGAAATGCTTTCAGAGACTGAACTTTTTGCATGTAAAGAGAGATAGCAATAAAGATGCAGATGCTGAAGCCAACAAATCTGTCCTTCTCTCCCTAGGAGCCCTCCTAAGAGATGGAGATGAAGGTTGGGATCCCATTCCTTAACTTTATAGTTTTATGTTTTATTGTCTTTTATTGGAGCAGTTCGTTTTCATCTTCAAATTTGGAAAGACAGTGGATATTGGTTATATTATTGGTTGTAAACAAATCTGGACTATAAGTGAAAGGGCCATTTTTTTCCCAGCTGGAGAGATTATCTGGGCATTGCCCTTACATATTGTAATCTGAATTAAGGCCTTTAGGCCAGGAATCAATATATCCCACTAACCGTTTCTGTAAAAAAAAAAGCTTTGTAAGTACTAATTTCAGTTAAGTAGGTCTTGAGTCATTTTTGTTTTAGTCAGTTTCAACATAGTTTTAGAGCAAGTGTGTACTGTCGTCATTCATTCAGTTTGGGGCCCGAAGTGAAGGCTATAAAACTGAAGGTCTGATTTCAGTTTTTGTGTGTCAGTTGTTTGAGTCATTTTTGAGTCAGTTTTCAGTCTTGTAATTAAGTTAGTTTGTGTCGTCAAGTCGTCAGTTTTCAGTCATGCATCTCAGCTTGAGTTTTTTACTCTATTTCCCAATGGATAAGGCACTGGTCTGCTCTCCCAAAGATCTGTCGTTCTTGGCACCTCCAAGGAGCTACCATCCCCATTGGAGCCAATGTTAGTTTCAGTCTTTGCAACCTTCCTCCATTGATTAAACATGCTCTTACAAAGTGATTTTAAGGTGTCAAGGTCAAATTTTGTCATTTCAGTGAGTCTTCAAGCAAAATTTGGTCACTAGGTATTAAGTCTAGGGTTTGCTTTTACTCCTGTCAAAGTTGTCCAAATGTCGGTCCATGCCACCATTCAGCTGAGTGTACCATCATTCATAGGGTTTTCATCATCATGTCAGGTTCCAATGGGTCATTTTACACCTTGTTCATGCTTCATTTGTGCCTAGGTAAGGTTCATTTCCCTCTCCTAGGGTTTTGAAGGTAATTTCTCTTGGATGGTAAAATCATCAACAAAACTTGTATCCTGATGTTCATACACCTCCCCCTATCCTTAATGTACCTTATTAAACACTTCCCATCACTTATATCCCTCAAATTCCTCATTTTCGCACAAACCCTAGTTTCTTGCTACAACTTGACAATTTTCGAGGCTAGGCATGTGTTTCGCCCTTTATGACCCCTTCCCCTCACTAAATCTTTGAAATTACACTTTCCCCTGCTTCCTAACATTCCTCCCTACTTCCAAAAAAAAATTCGAGAATTAAGAAGCCCCTTATCCCCTTCATTTCACTTCATTTCGACAAATCCCTTGTTCCACACATCGAGATAGGTTTTACTCCAATGATGTTTCTGATCAATAAAAGATGAATTTTGGAACAATGAGAGAGGTTTTTTTCCAAAATAGGCCAAGGAAGAAAAATGTCCTTCCATTTTTACACAGGTTTCATGGTTTTAGAGAAATTTCAAAAATGCAGTTGCCTCAGGAGAATTGATGAACCTCTGAAGTGACCTTGGGAAAATCAAGCTTTCTCCTAGCTTGGTTGGCCAAATGACTTTCTTGATGAGTCAAATGATAACTATACACAAAGATATTTCCAATGAGATATCATTATCTCAATTTTGAGTTTAGGAAGACCTTCAAAAGTTGACTGCAACAACACTCTGCCTTGAGGCAGCCTCATTTTGCACATTTTGACCAGTCTTGGGAGATTTGACTTTTGACAAGGAAAATGAACTCCAAATTGAAATATTAAAGTTGGGTTGGAAATTAGACTCAATAATATTTCCAACGAGCTATTCCACGCCCAATTTTGACACCGGGAAGGCCTCCAAAATTTTCCTACAAAAAGGCGCTACACATTGAGATGAATTTTGGAAATTTTGCCTTTAAAAACAGAGTTTTCAGCCCAATGCGTCGCGCCACTTGGCGCGCACTTTTGATGGAGGGCTCCTTTTGGTGAAAAATTTAAATTTTTTTATTTTTCATGGAAAATCATGCATTCCTACTTATGGCCAAGATATTTTGACAGGTTTTGGGCTTCCAGAAGGGTCAAAAACACCCTAAAAATGACCTTTCTGCCCCTTTTTGGACACACAGGAAGCAGTGTTGGGAGAACTCATTTTTGGAGGGTAAAATGGAAGCCAAATTCATAAATTCCACTTGTGTTGGAAATTAGATAGGAAGAACTTTCCAACAAGCCCACCTGGAGCAAATTTTGACACTGAGAAGGCCTTCAAACGCAGCTCCAAACTGGCGCGATGCATAGAGAAATCAAGCGCGGCGCATTGGGGATTTTTGCTCAGTTTTGACTCAGTAACTCTATTTTTCGCCTAGTTTTGGATAGTTTTACTTTATTATCTCCAAATTTTAAACTCATGATGTAATTTGATGTAATTTTATGATTTTTGATGTAATTTTGTCAAATTTTTACTCATGGAATAGATTCATCCATCAAAAGGTGAATTGCAATTGAATGAATCAGTTTCCTATCTTATAGAGGCAAGTTGTTCCACTGCCTATTTTCCAGTTCTCAGTTTAGATCTTGTTGAAACAGCTCCTAAACTTGTGAGCTTGACCCCTAGAGGCTGGGGATGAGTTTTTGGTTGCTTATATCTTGTAATTTTTTAGTCATTGGCATAGGTTGGACACTTGGGATTGCTTTGAGCATCATTGTACATTCATCTCTATAGTTTTGCAAAGGAATAGACTAGGGTTTGCAACACTCCTTGGGATTGATGTGGCTCTTTGTTTTGATGATGTGTTTCTCTCTGTTAATGTAAGTTTATTGGTGTTTTATGTGTATCATTTTCCCTCTTATTTCTTCTCAAGTTAAACAAACAAGGATAAAGGTGGAATTCATTAAAATTTGCAGTGCTCTACCTAGGGTTTGTTTAATTTTCTATGTTTTCAACTGTTTGAAGAGGATTCCTAAAATTTTCTTTCCCTCTTCAACTCCTCACCGGTCTGAGCTATCCATTTCATTCAAAATTGAAGTGTCAAAATAATTTCCTACCTTGCCCCATTCAGATCTCTGCAAAAACTAGGCCTCATTCCCCAGACCCAAAATCTACCTTTCCCTTTGATCCAAAAAACACCTCAAAATCAAATCAAACTCTTTTACATATATACCTAGCCTAAAATCAGCCTTTATTCAAGTCATCTCAAGCCTCACTGATTATTTTTACTAAGATTGACCAGGAGAGAGCCCTCTCCCGATCTGGTAGGGCTAGCTACCAGGTTAAGCGTAGTTTGATGTTACCCTAGACTCTGCCTTCCTCAGCCTGAGGTATATTTAGGCCATAAAAAACCCAATAATAACCAGGGGCTAACCAAATATTGCATGGGAATTTTGACCTACCAAATTAATATATTCTAGGTCAATAAGGATTTTAATGGTTTCTACTTGTCGAGATGTTCCCGTTGATATATGACATGCCATGTAATTCTTCACAGTTTGAGAGATAATCATGTTTGAAGTTTTTAACCCTAGTTAGTGGGCTAAAACCCCATGGGGTTATGGCATGGGTCATTGAAAAGAAATAATTAATAGTTTTTAAGCTCCTAAAATCCCTCCCACGTTCACTTGTTGAAGCCCCTCTCAACCTAAGCATTTATATAAATTGTGATCCTCATATCCTCCTCATGCAAGGGATTTCGTTATCTGAAATAGGTCATCATGGAATTTTCGCTCTAAATTTTTTTCTATGAAGGTTCAGAAGCTGAAATTTTTATGAGGCAAAGATGAAATTTTTATGAGACGAAGCTGAAATCCTGAGGAAGCTGCTGTGAAAATTTTAGATCAAGGTGCAATTTATTTTCGGAGATATGATCTGTAAAGGTCAGTGTTTTTGTAGGCTCCTGAAATTCATCTCAAAGAAGTGACCTTGGGAAAATCATCATAACTCTCTCTCTGAGTATCAGGTTGGAATTCTATAAAAAGTGGATGATATTGCACAGTCTGTGTTTTTCACTCTATCAATTTCAGAGCCAAATGAAGAAACAGTGACACGTACCACGCTGTACAAGTTTGATTTGCTAAAACAGTCCATAATTAGGGCATTGTGAGAGAGTGGGTATAACTCTCTCTTGAAGAATCCAAATTGGGTCAGACCTATGGCATTAGAAAGACGACTCAGAGTACTACTACAGTACCAAAAATCAGATATTGGGGTTCTGAAATAACATAGATACACCAAATTCACTAGAGAGCTCCAGAAAAGTAAAGAAAAATCTAGATCATGTGTTTTCAAGGGCTGCAAAGGACCAGAATTTCTAGGGAAGCAAAGCAAAGCAAGGTGCAACAGAGAGTAGCATGACAAGAGTAGCAACCAAGGTGTAGAACAATGGCAATAAGTTCATCACATGAAATCTTCAAGTGGGAAACACTGCATACAATCATTGTAAAGGTATCATTGTACTTAGTCATTGTAAATACATTATTATACAAATTTTACTTGTGTCTATCTGCAAAGAGTTGAAGAGGCTATGTCTAGTGGTCTAGGATCATCATTAGGTGGTTGTGTCTAAGTTGGGGGTATGGTCTAGTATATCTTCTTCTTCTACATCATTCTACATCATTGTAAAGTGGACCATTTTCCCTGGTATGGGAGTCCATTCTTCTTTTATTCTTCTATAGTGTGGTAGGGTGGTGCTAGGGTGAGTTGTAGCTCATTGGGTGTTGGGGCGTCCATTCAGTTGACTACTAAATAATATCGGGCGTTGGAGTGTTCATCCAATGGGAGCTTGAGAAGAATGCTTTTCTAGATTCTAGGAAGTTGGAGCTTTATTTTCAATTGGTTTTTGTCTCGGAGTGGGTTTCCAGGTTAAAAACTGTGTTCCTCTTGTTTGCTGCTATCATTGTACAAACACTGATAATACTTGAAGATTAACTAATGCTCTAATTGAAAGGAATACTAATTCACCCGCCCCCCCCTAGTATTTCCAACAATTCGTTTCAGAGCTTGGTTCCTTCAATATCAGTTTAACAGCTGGAAGGAGGTCATGGAGCATACCAAGAATGGTGTACCTATGTTCAATGAAAATAATTATGCACTCTAGAAAGGGAATGGAGGTTTATCTCTTGGCACAAGGTTATGAAGTATGGTACACTATTCAAAATGGATTTACATCAACCACGGATGAACAAGGTAAGAAGAATTTGGTAAATGATGCAAAAGCAAAGAATATTATTATTAGTGGACTTATTGAATCTGCTTATCATAAGGTGTTGGGTTGTAAAACTGCCAAACATGTATGGGACAAGCTTGAGAATATATATGCCGGTGACTCAAATGTCAAAGAAGCAAAGCTTCAAATCTATAGAGCAAAATTTAAGCAACTCAGAATGAAAGAAGATTGCAACATTGGTACATACTTCCAATACGTTGATGAAATAACCAATACTATGGAAGGATTGGGAGAGCCAGTTGATGAGAAGACTATTATACGAAATATTCTTAGAACGTTACCAGGAAGATTCAACCCAAAGGTATTGGTTTAGAATACAGTGCAAATATGGACAAACTCAGCAAAGAGGAATTACATGGAGTTCTCATAGAATATGAAATGAGACTTGATGAAGAAGAGGCTACTTCGCATCTAGAAACTGCGTTTGTTGCATCTAAGAAAACCAATCAGGATAAACAACCTTCAATTGAAAAGACATGCACCTGCAAGTGTGAAGAAAAGGGAGATGATGAAGAATATGCTTACTTCACGAGAAAACTAAAAATTGGTAAGGGAAAATTCAAAGGTAAACTTCCATTGATATGTTTCAGCTATGATGAGGTTGGGCATTCCGCAGCAAAATGTCCAACAAAAGTGATGGCAACTCAAAAGGAAAGAAAGGCTTTAAGAAATTCAACAAGCAAGGATCCAAAAGGAATTTTATCTCTAAAGAAGATAGCTCATCATCCGATGAAGACAATGACAGCGAAGAAGAAGCCAATGAGAGAGTATTTTTTATGGCCAAGCACAATAAACAATAGGTAGAAGGATTGACCATAGAATAATTTTATAAGGAAGCAATCAAGCTTATAAAAGATCTCAAGGTAGAGAAGATCCGTTCCAATACACTTGAAGAACAAGTTCAAGGTCTCAAAATTGAAGTTGAAGAACACAAATGCATGTTGGCAATATGATGCAGAGTGTTGTCCTTGATGGCAACCCACTTGATGAAGATGATGGCAACCTACTTGATAAAGTTGTCCTTGATGGAATGTGTCTTGATGAACTTGT
Source organism: Pinus albicaulis (assembly GCA_034641835.2). Classification (NCBI taxonomy): domain Eukaryota; kingdom Viridiplantae; phylum Streptophyta; class Pinopsida; order Pinales; family Pinaceae; genus Pinus; species Pinus albicaulis. The sequence continues at coordinate 917,610,567 of CM076576.1, forward strand.
TAAATGATGTAAATCTGATGTATCTACAATGATTACAGAAGGTAATGATGGAAGGAATGTCAGTATGTGCCAGAATATGATGAAAAGAGTATGTCTCAAGGCATACGCAGATTTTTCTAGATGAAGTAGCGTGTGCACGCGGGAAATAACATGCCAAGTCGCGTATGGGAAAAAGCGCTCTAAATTTGTAAAACCAGGGGTAATTACCATGGTTTTGACCCATTGTATTGAATGATGGTTCGCCTATGTGATCCCGTCCAGGAATACCATTGGAAGTTATGTGGTTTTGACTCATTGTATTGATGAAGGGTAACCCTATATAAGGAGAAGAAAATCATTGTGCAAGATGTGTGCATGTGTCTGGGCTTTGATGAATACTTCACTCTGAAGTATATCTGTATGGTTTAATCCTGTTCCTAATTGATAGATCTGAATCTATGATGAACCTATGAACATGATGAAGGCTCAAGATCTCTAGATCTAGAAATGGTGAATGTCAAGGATGATCTTAAAAGAAGTGAAGAAGACCTGGCGCAATCTTGTTGAAGAGATTGAAGAAATCTGGGTTAGTTCATAGATCTGGTCTGTACTGCAAATATTATCTTTTATAGATCTATACATAGGTTCGTTTCATGAAAAGCGCGTGTATACGCGGGTCTGTGGAAGGAAAAGCGCGTATGCGCAGTTAGGGTTTTTCCCTGGAAAATGCACTGAAGTATACGCGGGTTAGTCTTCTGGAAAGCACGTATATACGCGGGTCTGATTAAATAAAAGCGCGTATGATTTCTGATCTAATGGTTGCTGAAGGTTGAATGTGTTTCTGCATATCTATTCTGAAGTCTGGGTTATATCTGATATTCTGGTTACAGTGGTCTCACTGTTATGTTTGAAGCAATGAGCAAGGTATGATTGTTGATAAGTGAAGGGTTGTGTTGAAGCTGTTTGATCCAGTTTGAAAATTGATGAAATGTGGTCTGCAGTGGTGCTAAGGGTCGAAGCCTTCAGTCAGGGGGTTGTAGCTCCCTTCCAGGAGAAGCTGGTAAACGAGTTCAGGGGGTCGTAGCTCCCTTCCAGGAGAGGCTGGTAAACGAGAGCAGGGGGTTGTAGCTCCCTTCCAGGATAGGCTGGTAAACAAGAGAAGGTTGTAGCCTTCTGCAGGTGGGTGCCTGCATGCTGGTTTGAGTCTACACCAGTACATGATTGTAATAAGTTTTCTTAATAATAAATTTTGAAGGCTGAAACGACGGCAGCGGTGGTTTTCTCCCGAATTGGGTTTCCACCTAAAAATCCTGGTGTTCATGTGTGTTGCATATGTGTGATGATTATTCTATTCTGTCTGCACCTGTTTACTGTTTCTGAAATATCTGATGAATGAATAATGCAATGATCTGAGTTAAGATTCAAACACATAATTATATCTCTGGACATACGCGAGTTCTGTAAAGGATATCCGTGTATATACGCTCGTTGCCTTCAGTAAAGTAGCGTATGGGTTTTTAGAAAGGAAAAAGTAAAAGTTTGATTGTCTGCACTAAATACTGATTCACCCCCCCCCTCTCAGTATTTTTCCCAACAATGCATTGAAGAGTCACTTCAAAAGAAGTTGGAAGAAATCAACCAAGAAAGGGAAGAATTAGAAGCCGAAGTAGTCTCGTTGCGTGAGGAATTGAAGAAAGGAAAAATTATCCAAAACTATGCCAACAGCTCAAGGGAATTGGAAGAACTCATCAACAATCAACGATCTTACAATGACAGAATTGGCATCGGTTACAAAGAAGAAGAAGCAGGACCTTCTACAACAAAATAAAATGAACCTATGAGATCTGACATGCATGTAGACTTAATTGGACAAGATTCACAAGAACAACCTTGGAAGACAATTCCTCGACGAAAATTTCCATACAGGTACCAAAATATTTTTGATGGCTAATGTTATTCATGTGGAAAATTTGGTCATAAAGCTGTAGAATGTTGCACGTACCCTAGGAACGAATACAATTCCAGGAGATCTGTAAAATATGAACCTCCCAGGGCATAGTGAAACATCAATAGATTTGAACATATAAGAAATAATATTGAATGTTACAAATGTCAAAACTTTGGACACATAGCCAAAGACTGCAGACTTGAAAATCCTCCAGAAGAATCTTTAGCCGTCGTACGAACAAACATGGAAGAAGAAGAAGATCGATAATTGTGCTTTTCGCTTTCAAGGCTCAAAGAAACAAAGATGTATGTTGATAGTCGTTTCTCAACGCATATGACCGGAGATAGAAATAAATTTGTATCTCTAAAAGAGAAGAAGGATGGAACCATGTCCTTTGGAAATGATGGATCTTCAAATGTTATACGATTAGGTACTGTCACTCTCGGAAAAAAATATGCTCTAGCCAAGAATGTTCTATTGGTTGAAAAAATGAATCACAATCTGCTCAGTGTTGGACAAATTTGTGATCAAGGACACATAATACTATTCAACTCCACAAAATGTGAAATCAGGAAAGGCATGTATGGTGAAAATGTGGCTACAACAAGTCGAGCTCCAAACGACATATATGTTCTGGATGAAGCAACTAAAGCATGTCTAATCTCTAAAGAGGATGATATAGTATTTGGTAGCAATGATGATCGACTAAGTAAGAAGTTTGCTACAAAGGTGCAAAGTGATTTCGAGATGTCTTTAATTGGTGAGCTCACATAATTTTTAAGGCTTCAAATATCTCAGTAAGAGAAAGGAATGTTTATATGTCAGGTCAAGTACATCAAGGAAATGCTCAAGAAATTTAAAATGGAAGATTGCAAACCCATCCTTACTCCAATGGTAACAGGTTGCAAATTGAGCATAGACAACTCATCTAAGGATGTGGATCAAAGGTTGCAAATATCTATGATTGTTAGTCTTCTATATGTAACAACCTCCTGGCCAGATGTTATGAAAGCAGTTGGACAAGTAGCAAGATTCCAAGCAGCACCAAAAGAATCACATATTATTGCCATTAAAAGAATTCTTCGATATCTAAAGGGAACAACAGAATATGGCTTATGGTATCCCAAGGGTAACAATCTCATTATTCATTCCTTTAAAAATGCAAATTAGGCAGGAAGTGTTGAAGATCGTGAGAGTACTCGTGAAGCATTGGAATAATCTAGCTCAAATTTGGGATTCTCCCAAGTTCTCATTAGTTTTGTCTAATATAAAGGGGGTTTGGAAGTGTGTACATGTCACATGATGGTCGTGTGTTAGGGGAGGGAAGTTTGTACAGTCTCAGCAGTGCAGATGGTTGTGTTTCCATCAATGTCAAAGGAGATTGTTGATCAATGTCATTGACGCGAAACTCCAAGAAGCACTAAAGGAGCAACTAAATATTGCATGGGACTTTTGACCTACCAAATTAATATATTCTGGGTCAATAATTCTTTTGATGGTTTCTACTTGTCTAGATGTTTCCGTTGATATATGGCACGCCATGTAATTATTCACAGTTTGAGAGATATTCATGTTTGAAGTTTGTACCCCCAGTTAGTGGGCTAAAAACCCACGGGGTTGGGGCATGGGTCATTGAAAAGTCATAATTAATATTTTTTAAGCTCCTAAAATCCCTCCCACGTTCACTTGTTGAAGCCCCTCTCAACCTAAGCATTTATATAAATTGTGATCCTCATATCCTCCTCATGCAAGGGATTTCGCCATCTGAAACAGGTCATCGTGGAATTTTCTCTCTAAATTTTTTTCTACGAAGGTTAAGAAGCTGAAATTTTAATGAGGCAAAGAAAAAATCCTGAGGAAGCTGCTCTAAAAATTTTAGATCAAGGTGCGCAATATTTTCGGAGATATGATCTGTGGAAGTCAGTGTTTTTGCAAGCTCCTGAAATTCATCTCAAAGAAGTGACCTTGGGAAAATCGTCATAACTCTCTCTCTGAGTATCGGATTGGAATTCCGTAAAAATTGGAAGATAGTGCATAGACTTTAGTTTTCTCTTTATCAAATTCAAAGCTGAATGAAGAAATAGTCACACGTGGCACACTTTACAAGTTCGCTCTACTAAAACAGTCCATAATTAGGGCATTGTGAGAGATTGGATATAACTCTCTTTTGAAGAATCAAAATTGGGTCAGAGCTATGGCATTGGAAAGACGACTCAGAGGAACACTATAGAACCAAAAATCAGATATTGGGGATCTGAAATAACAGAGATACACCAGATTCACTAGAGAGCTCCTAGAAGAAAGAAAAAGCTAGATCATGTGTTGTCAAGGGCCGCAAAGGACCGAATTTCTAGTAGTGAAGCAAGCAAAGCAAAAGCAAGGTAAATAAGAGGGTAGCATGAAAAGAGCAAAGAACCAAGGTGTATAACAAGAGCAAGAAGTTCATCACATGAAGTCTTCAAGTGGGCAACACGTACAATCATCAGAAGGTATCATTGTACTTAGTCATTGTAAATACATTATAATTCACTACTAGTGTCTGTCCGCCAAGGGTTGAAGAGGCGTGTTCGCAACTGAATCATCATTAGGTGGTTGTGTCAAAGTTGGATTTATGGTCTAATATATATTCTTCTTCTACATCATTATATATCACTGTAAAGTGGACCATTTTCCCTGGTACGAGAGTCCATTCTTATTTTATTCTTCTATAGGGTGGTAGGGTGGTGCTAAGGTGAGTTGTAGATCATTGGGTGTTGGGGCATCCGTTCAGTTGACTACTGAATAATATCGGGTGTTGGAGCGTCCATCCAGCGGGAGATGGAGAAGAATGCTTTTCTAGATTCTAGGAAGTTGGAGCTTTATTTTCAATTGGAGTTGAATATTAAAGAATTATTAGAAAAGCATTAGGTGGTTTTTGTCCCGGAGTGGGTTTGCACCTTAAAAACTATGTTCCTTCATATCATTGTGCCAAACACCGATAATAATTGCATATTTAAATAATGCTCTAATTGAAAGGAATATCATTCACCCCCCCCCCCCTTCAGTATTTCCAACAATTGGTTTTAGAGCTTGGTTCCTTCAATAACAGTTTAACAGCTGGAAGGAGGTCATGGAGCATACCAAGAATGGTGTACCTATGTTCAATGAAAATAATTATGCACTCTGGAAATGGAATGGAGGTTTATCTCTTGGCACAAGGTTACAAAGTATGGGACACTGTTCAAAATGGATTTACATCAACCACGAATGAACAAGGTAAGAAGAATTTGGTAAATGATGCAAAAGCAAAGAATATTATTATCAATGGACATTGAATTTGCTTATCATGAGGTGTTGGGTTGTAAAACTGCCAAAAATGTATGGGACAAGCTTGAGAATATATATGCAGTTGACTCAAATGTCAAAGAAGCAAAGCTTCAAATCTATAGAGCAAAATTTGAGCAACTCAGAATGAAAGAAGATTGCAAAATTGCTACATACTTCCAATACGTTGATGAAATAACCAATACTCTGGAAGGATTGGGAGAGCCAGTTGATGAGAAGACTATTATACAAAATATTCTTAGAATTTTACCAAGAATATTCAACCCAAAGGTATCGGTCTTAGAATACAGCGCAAATATGGAAAAACTCAGCAAAGAGGAATTACATGGAGTTCTCATAGCATATGAAATGAGACTTGATGAAGAAGAGGGTACTTCGCATCTAGAAACTGCGTTCGTTGCATATAAGAAAACCAATAAGGATAAACAACCTTCAATTGAAAAGGCATGCACCTGCAAGTGTGAAGAAAAGGGAGATGATGAAGAAGGTATTTCAGATGAAGAATATGCTTACTTCATGAGAAAACTAAAAATTGGTAAGGGAAAATTCAAAGGTAAACTTCCATTGATATGTTTCAGCTGTGATGAAGTTTGGAATTTCACAGAAAAATGTCCAAACAAAAGTGATGGCAACTCAAAAGGAAATAAAGGCTTTAAGAAATTCAACAAGAAAGGATCCAAAAGGAACTTTCTCTCTAAAGAAGATAGCTCATCATTCGATGAAGACAATGACAGTGAAGAAGAAGCCAATGAGAGAGTATTGTTTATGTCCAAGCACAATAAACCCAGGCACAATAAACAAGAGGTATCAAATAATGAAGAAGAAGGATTGACCATAGAATAATTTTATAAGGAAGCAATCAAGCTTATAAAAGGTCTCAAGGCAGAGAATATTTGTTCCAATACTCTTGAAGAACAAGTTCAAAGTCTCAAATTTGAAGTTGAAGAACACAAATGCATTGAAGAGTCACTTCAAAAGAATTTGGAAGAAAGCAACCAAGAAAGGGAAGAATTAGAAGCCGAAGTAGTCTCGCTGCATGAGGAAGTGAAGAAAGGAAAAACTATCCAAAACTATGCCAACAACTCAAGGGCATTGGAAGAACTCATCAACAATCAACGATCTTACAATGACAGAACTAGCATCGGTTACAAAGAAGAAGAAGCAGGACCTTCTACAACAAAATTCAATGAACCTATGAGATCTAACATGCATGTAGACTTCATTAGACAAGATTCACAAGAACAGCCTTGGAAGACAATTCCTCAATGAAAATTTCCATCCAGGTACCAACATATTTTTTATGGCTATTGTTATTCATGTGGAAAACTTGGTCATAAAGCTGTAGAATGTTGCATGTACCCTAGGAATGAATACAATTCCAGGGGATCTGTCAAATATGAACCTCCCAGTGCTCAGCGAAACATCAATATATTTGAACATTTAAGAAATAATATTGAATGTTACAAATGTCAAAACTTTAGACACATAGCCAAAGACTGCAGACTTGAAAATCCTCCAAAAGAATCTTCGAAGCCACAGAACGAACGAACATGGAAGAAGTAGAAGATTGATAATTGTGCTCTCGCTTTCAAGGCTCAAGGTAACAAAGATGTGTGGTATGTTGATAGTGGTTTCTCAACGCATATGATTGGAGATAGAAATAAATTTGTATCTCTGAAAGAGAAGAAGGATGGAACCGTGTCCTTTGGAAATGATGGATCTTCAAATGTTATAGGATAAGGTACTGTCACTCTTAGAAGAAAAGATGCTCTAGCCAAGAATGTTCGATTGGGTTAAAACATGAATCACAATCTGCTCAGTGTTGGACGAATGTGTGATCAAGGACACACAATACTATTCAACTCCACAAAATGTGAAATCAGGAAAGGCATGTATGGTGAAATTGTGGCTACAGCAAGACGAGCTCCAAATGACATATATGTTCTGGATGACGCAACTAAAGCATGTCTAATAGCTAAAGAGGATGATATAATATTTGGTAGCAATGATGATCAACTAAGTAAGAAGTTTTCTACAAAGGTGCAAAGTGATTTCGAGATGTCTTTACTTGGTGAGCTCACATACTTTTTAGGGCTTCAAATATCTCAGTAAGAGAATGGAATATTTGTATGTCAATCCAAGTACATCAAGGAAATGCTCAAGAAATTTAAAATGGATTATTGCAAACCCATCCTTACTCCAATGATAACAGGTTGGAAATTGAGCATAGACGACTCATCTAAGGATGTGGCTCAAAGGTTGTACAGATCTATGATTGGTATTCTTCTATATGTAACAGCCTCTCGGCCAGATTTTATGCAAGAAGTTGGACAAGTAGCAAGATTCCAAGCAGCACCAAAAGAATCACATATTATTTCCATCAAAATAATTCTTCGATATCTAAAGGGAACAACAGAATATGGCTTGTGGTATCCCAAGCGTAACAATCTCATTATTCATTCCTTTATAGATGCATATTGGGAAGGAAGTATTGATGATCGTGAGAGTACTTGTGAAGCATTGGAATATCTTTTCTAGAATCTTGGGATTCTCCCAAGTTCTCATTAGATTTTCCTTATTTAGAAAATAAAGGGGGAGTGGAAGTGTGTACAGGTCCATAGAATGGTTATGTGTCAGGGGGAGTGGAAGTGTATACAGGTCCGTAGGATGGTTGTGTTTTAGGGGGAGTTACCCTTTTCCATTGATGTCAAAGGGGGAGAGAATGTTGTAGGAAGAGGTGTCATGATCACAGGGGGAGTACTTGTGTTTCCATCAATGTCAAATGGGGAGATTGTTGATCAGCGGTTATCATGGATGTCAACCCAAGCAACACCAGAGGCTAACCAAATATTGCATGGGAATTTTGACCTACAAAATTAATATATTCTAGTTCATAAGGTTTTTTATGGTTTCTACTTGTCAAGATGTTTCTGTTGATATATGGCACGCCATGTAATTCTCCATGGTTTGAGAGATATTCATGTTTGAAGTTTGTACCCTCAGTTAGTGGGATAAAACCCCATGGGGTTGTGGCATCGTTCATTGAAAAGTCATAATTAATATTTTTTAAGCTCCTAAAATCTCTCCCATGTTCACTTGTTGAAGCCCCTCTCAACCTAAGCATTTATATAAATTGTGATCCTCACATCCTCCTCATGCAAGTGATTTCGTTATCTGAAACAGGTCATTGTGGAATTTTTTCTCTAAAGTTTTTTCTATGAAGGTTGAGAAGATGAAATTGTTATGAGGCGAAGCCAAAATCCTGAGGAAGCTGCTGTGAAAATTTTAGATCAAGGCGCGCAACATTTTCGGAGATATGATCTGTGGAAGTCAGTGTTTTTCCAAGCTCCTGAAATTCAACTCAAAGAAGTGACCTTGGGAAAATCGTCATAACTCTCTCTCTGAGTATCAGATTGGAATTTTGTAAAAATTGATAGATATTAAATAGTTGGTATCTTTCACTCTATCAATATCAGAGCCAAATGAAGCAACAGTGACATGTGGCACGTCGTACAATTTCGCTCTCCTGAAACAGTCCATAATTAGGGCATTGTGATATATCCCTTGAAGAATCAAAATTGGGTCAAACTTGTGGCATTGGAAAGATGACTTAGAGGACTACTACAGCACCAAAAATCAGATATTGAGGATCTGAAATAACAAAGATACACCAGATTCAATATCAATCTCTTAGAAGGCAAAGAAAAAGCTAGATCATGTGTTGTCAAGGGCTGCAAAGGACTAAACTTTCTAGGGAAGCAAAGCAAAGGAAGGTGCAATAGAGGGTAGCATGAAAAGAGTAGAAAACAAGGTGTAGAACAACAGCAAGAAGTTCATCGCATGTAGTCTTCATGTGGGCAGCACAACATACAATCATTGTAAAGGTATCATTGTACTTAGTCTTTATAAATACATTATTGTACAAATTGTACTAGTGTCTATCTGCCAAGAGTTGAAGAGGCAGTGTCGGGTGGTCTGGGATCATCATTAGGTGGTTGTGTCAAAGTTGGGGCTATGGTCTAGTGTATCTTATTCTTCTGGACCATTTTCCCTGGTATGGGAGTCCATTCTTCTTTTATTCTTCTATAGGGTGGTAGGGTGGTGCTAGGGTGAGTTGTAGCTCATTAGGTGTTGGGGCATCCATTCAGTTGACTAATGAAGAATCTCAGGCATTGGAGCGTCCATCCAGTGGGAGCTAGAGAAGAAGGCTTTTCTAGATTCTAGGAATTTGGACCTTTATTTTCAATTGGAGTTGAATATTAAAGAATTATTAGAAAAGCATTAGGTGGTTTTTGTCCCGGAGTGGGTTTCCACCTTAAAAACTGTGTTCTTCTTGTTTGCTGCTATCATTGTACAAACACTGATAATAATTGAAGATTAACTAATGCTCTAATTGAAAGGAATATTGATTCACCCCCCCCCTCTCAGTATTTCCATCAAAATCAACACAAATAAAGATATCGCAGTACTTGATCAGAAGAGTGGGCCCAACTCTCTGATCAGGGTTGTGAAAAACTTGATCAGGGTTGCGAAAAACTCACAGCTTACAAGTGAAACAAAAAATTATTGTGCATTCAATTAATTGGAAAGTGCTCTGTTACAAAATCTGTGTCTTCCTTGCTTAACCTCGATTCACAGCCCAAAGGCCCTCTTTATAGAAACGTTCAGGAAATCGTAGATTTACTTCAACAACTAACTGTCTACAATTATACTTTTTGTTATAACAACAACCTAGTTTCCAAAAAGAAACTATGATAAGCCTAAAATATTCTTGGGGTAAGACGAAGTCTGTTGCACTATTGCAACAGGTTGAGATAACGCTAGGAATCAGGAATTACTCTGTGTCTCGCAGCTGTAACCCCTTTACTTTTGCCAAATATGTGAAAATATCGGAGTTAATATTTTCAAAGGTGAAACCTTCGTGACTATTACTTCATTAATCAAATATCCCATGAAAGATAATGGGAAGAGGTTTACCTCATGTGTTTTAGAATAATTAATGATATAAAGAGATAGAAAGGTGGGCGAAAATGGGAGAGAAAAGTATACAAATTCAGTACCCAACATCTCCCCGCAATCGGTCTATCTGCATGTCCTCATGCAACTCGTCATCTCCTCAGATCTGGGTTGGACTGACTGTGGCTGGCATGAAGCTATGTGAGATTATATTCTTCAGCCATCTCTATCCCAAGGGGTTTATAACCTTCCGTCAAAAAAACATCCTTCCACCAGTTTGAGTCAACGTTGTATGCAGGAGTATATTGCTCTGCTGGCAGCCAAATAAGGGGAAACTGGAACCTCAGCCCCATCCACCTGACCCCACAAGTCTGAATGCATGCTACAAAATGTGGCACTATTTCTAGTGCCCGTGCAAAGTTAGGTGCTCCAAAAGGTTCTCGGCTTCCGATGGCTAAAGATGACAACATCCACCTCTTTTGACAACTGTCCAGTGCTTCACCTTGGAAATTTGTTATCTATTTGACACAGAGGTTAGCACACCATTTCTGGGTATTCAACATATGTCCTCTATGCCCCCTGATCTGTAGAAAGGTAAAATGTTTTTTATAAATGTTGGCTGCCTGGCCATGCTCCCTCCTCATCATTAGGAGCCCGATGGCTTAGTTTTCCTCAAACGTGTCATAGGCCTTTCTCCATTTAATCTGATTGATAGTGTAGGAGGTGAAAGCTCTTAAATGAATGTCCCCCACGAATGTAATAGGGTTGAAGGCCTAATCGTGCCTTAAGAAGTAACCATGCATGTGGATCTCACACATTAAGTGCTATCCTATGATATCATGAATTTTTAAGATACAGAGAAACTGGATTAGGTCCTCAATCTCGTGACAAATTTCCTTATGTATACTCTCAAGGAAAAATAAAAGAAATTTTTCATGAAGGAATAAGGTATATCTATGTGCAGGAGGTCTACAGGCCATTACCCGCTGCACCAGGAAACACATCTTCTCCTTATCTGATTGTAGCAACAGCACTTTTTCTTCTAAATCCTCTATCTTGGCCTTTTGTTTTTCTTTCTTCTACCGCACTTTATCCAACTATTCTATGTATCCTATAACGATACTAACAACCTGTTCTTGAACCAGCAGACTACCATCTCTGGATTTCAGCAGCAAGGATGAATTCTCGGCCTTCAAACAACTGTTCAATTGGACTAGTTTGTGTAGCTGCAGAGGAGACCTCAAATTTTTCTTTCACTACCTTCCACTTGTAGACTTTTACCTTCTTTTTCAACCGGGAAACTTGCCTCTTCAGCTCCTGAACTTCCTTCTTTAATCGCATGTTTTCATTGAACTACAACTGATACCTTTTATTGAGAGGTAATCTTCTTTTCTCACGATGTTCAATTCATTCTTGTTTGACAGTAAATTCATCTCCCAGGCTTGTAACAGGCTCCGAAGGTGGTGGAATGATGTCGGTATTATCCACTAATTTTTTTGTTAGGTCTTTCTGGCTGGGCTCCTCGTCTTCAGGGGCATTTCCTTCTGCATTTACCTCAGGGAATTCAGTTTCTTGTTTAGTGCCTCCTTCGACCATCCTGTGTTCCAGTGTTTCCACAGGAATTTTGTCTTCCTTGTGAGCCTCTAGGTGCTATGGCTATGTCTCAGCAATTGATGGACTGATTTTGATCACATTCTTCCCTAGGTCGATGAATCTCAGCACCGATGGAACATCTCTTTCCTCCATCAATCGTTGGGACGAGCGGAATCCCCTCACCCTCTAGGCATCATAGACTAGAACGGAAATGGGGAATAGATTCATCATCGTCATTTCCGACTTGGGCCAAATTTTCATGCACTGTTGCTTCAGTCGGGGTCAACACTGGTTCTTATGGAACAATGTTGATTCTGATGATCGTTTCCTTTCTGTCCTCTTGCCCTTTATGCATTACTTCCTCCTATGTGGTCAATACTAGTTCTTGAGTAACAATATTGACTTCACGGGTTATTTCTCCTCCATATTCCTGTTCTTCATGGATTGCTTCCTCTTCTATGGTCGGAACTGGTTCTTGTGGAGCAGTGCCAACTTCACAGGTTGACTCTTCCCTATTTCCCTATTCTAGATGAATCGGGGGTGGTTCTTGTGTAGCACCCCCACTTATTTCAATATTCATATTTTCTTGGGCAGGTGATGCTATTTCTTATAAAACAGCATCACTTGCCATCCCTCTGTCTAATGTTCCACCTTCCTATTCTTCATTAACAAAACTTGAAGACTATATGATAGTCTCAACTTCATGCACTATATCCATAATTCCTTCATCTTTGGGTTCTTCAGGTGAGGTTGGTTCTTGTGTGACAGCCTCAACTATGTCGCCAATTGTATCCTCCATTCCCATTTCTTCAGGTTCTTCCTGATCAATCTCCATCTCCATCTCTTTCGGTTCTTCCTGGTCTAATTCCATTTCCTCTTAATGTTCTTCCTCTACTAAACTAGCCGAAGAGAATGGTTCTTCTTCTCTAGCAGCAATGACAGATGTTATCTCTTCTTTTGATGATTCACAGAGTTCTGCCCAAGAAACTCGAAATCTGACTATTGCATGCATGACCAGTAAACGCACCAATCCATGATTGGAGAGAACTGCCGACATCTAGTGTGAACGCCGAGTGGACTATTCCATGTATTGTGATTGTTTTAATAGAAAGAAGGGCATATTTAAGGAATGCACCTGAGCCTGCAGAAATCGAAGGTGAGCTAAAATTTTAAAATGATATTTAAACAAAATTGTGGCCCAACCCTCGCAAGTTATGTATTTCATTACAAAACCTGTGACTTTTTTCCATGGATATGGTACAGACTTGCGCTCATATCCTCTGCCCAATTGAACGAAACTTTCCTCGGCCTGCAAAAATAGTTCGGGAAACTCTGAGAGGGGAACTCTCCGAGAAAACCACTGCTGCCCTTACTATCTCAACCCGCTAACTTCTACAATTACTTCTTTTGTGACAGGAATTTCCAATCCTCTGACCCGCAAGAAATTCTTGTCCAAATTAAGTGCAAACTCCATTTTTATTCCTCTGTCAAACCCCTGCAATCTATCGAAGTAGGTATCCCATCCTGCATCGACAATAACTTTCCATACCTCTAGATTATTGTGGAACGAGGTTGTATTTTCAGGTTCATGCCGCACAGCCAGTCCACCAATATTGTGGAGACTGTAACAACACTCTGGAACAAAAAATCGTTGGACGGAGTGGTGGGTACCAAATTTGGCAAAACAACATGGTGAAAAATGAGGGGTAGTAACGGTAAATACGGATGGTAATTCTCAGGGAATGAGGAAAATCATAAAAAAGTATGGTAAGTGCGATGAATGGAATAGTAATTATTTCATATGAGGTGGAAAAGACGTGTTGTGGAACCCAATACATATTTAATTATTATACGGAGTATGATAAGGATCGTAGGGTGTACCACACACGGAATTGTACTAATGACTTGTGAAATCATCATTACGCTGTCGTTAAATTATGATGGTGCACCCCCCAACTTAAAATTTGTCATCTGCGGCATTAATGTATTCACATGGAATATTTAATTAAATCTGTGAAATTCAAGTGGAGACGTACCTGGCGGCCTACCTAGACGAAGTGACGGTTGGTAGGATGAAAATGCATTAATGATACATATGGAGTAACAGCAATACAAGTAACAGCATCTGGAGTAACAACATGACGAGTAGTAGCATTCGAAGTAACAGCATGACGAGTAGCAGCATCCAGAGTAACAGCATCTAGAGTAACAACATTAAGAGTAGCAGCATCCAAAGTAACAACATCTGGAATAACAGCATGACGAGTAGCAGCATCTAGAGTAACAACATGACGAGTAGCAACATCCGGAGTAACAACATCTGGAGTAACAACATGATGAGTAACAGCATTCGGAGTAACAACATCTGGAGTAACAACATGACGAGTAGCAACATCCGGAGTAACAGCATCGAGTAGCAGCAACTGAGTAACAAAATCATGAGTAGCAGCGACCGAGTGACATCATCATGAGTAGAAACAACCAAGTAACATCATCATGAGTAGCAGAAACCAAGTGACAGCATCATGAGTAGTGGCAAACAAGTGACAACATCATGAGTAGCAGCAACCAAGTAACAACATCATGAGTAGCAACAACCAAGTGACAACATCATGAGTAGTAGCAACCAAGTAACAGCATCATGAGTAGCCGCATCCAAGGAGTAACAACATCAATACTTAGAAAAAATTTAGACTCTAAAACATTACTCCTTAGTAGTAACTCCTGCAAAAATATAGGAAAACAATATTGGGTTTCTTATAGACTGAATTTTAGCCAAGGAAATTGGACAATGGGGAAAATTTGGGAACATGTATGCAACTTGGAATACTGGTCACAACAAAGGTAGGAAATAATGTGAATTCTAAGGTTTCACGAGGAGTATATACATGGAAACAAGAAAAAAAAAATCTTAGCTAAAATAAAAATGCATGAGATTGAACAAGAGGTGATTGCATAGATAACAATAATTATGGGCACTCTTGTGCAAATTAAGCACTAAATAATTGTTTTCGGAGCAAATTGCATCATGATTATAAATATTGTGATCAATTTAAGGGAGACCAAGGAAAATTAGTCATTTCGACTATGAGGAGATGAAGGATGAAGAAATGGTACATTGGGTGGAGAAAGACATGGATATTGTCAAATAGGACTCAGATGAAATAAACAAAAGCATGGAAGAGGATACTAGTTGTTATGCCTCTATTAATTTGTATGTATTTTTTTAAGCTATTAAGATCTTGGGTTTATAATGTAGAATCTATAGAATTGATAAATGTTAGGAAGTTTTACCTAAAGATATAAATAGGCTATGTAATAGGATTATAATTGGCATTGTCCTTTTATTTTTCTTTAAAATTTGAAACCGAACATGATATACTTTTGTTGCTAACATTAATGTAATCTTGTTAATATAAAAATCTCCCAATTATATTTAATAAATAAAATAAATATATTATTATAATATAAACTTTTTAGATTAAAAAAATTAATACTACTAATTTATTTTTTATCATTAAAGTAATAAAAATTATATTCTTATTTATTAAATATAATATTTTATTTAAATAGAGAAAGATAGTAAAAGCCAAATTCTTATTTTACATTGTTAGGGAGGTTAGGGTAAACTTGAATCGGTCAAGTTACCGATAGTTTTTGAGCTAAAGGTTTATGATAACACATGGTTTTTCCCATGGTATACATCTCTAATGTAGTCTTATTAAAGGTCGAAAGGCTCTATGTTAATTTTCCTTGGTGACTAGTGGGATCCCAACAACAGTGTCTTTAGACACCACCACTTCTCTGGGTGTTTTGGGATCCTTAAAAATGATATCATAGCCTGGTGAATATAAGAGTTGTGGTCAAATCCAAGTGAATATTAGAGCCTTCACGGAAAGTGGTTGGTAAATTTTGAGATTTCTTGGATTTATAAGTCATCAGAGTGGATCATGTGTCACAA
The DNA here is from genome assembly GCA_034641835.2 of Pinus albicaulis. Classification (NCBI taxonomy): domain Eukaryota; kingdom Viridiplantae; phylum Streptophyta; class Pinopsida; order Pinales; family Pinaceae; genus Pinus; species Pinus albicaulis. Next base: position 917,626,328 of record CM076576.1, read on the forward strand.
TTGATAAATTATATTTTGGAGGTCATGGAGAAACTGTCGGGAAAAGATTGTGCATGTTTTGTGAAAGGATATGTTGCTTGTAATAAAGGAGAATGATGCCCACTAAATGGATAGAAGTTGTGAGGGATTGTGTGGATCTAGAAAGTAAAAATGGTGTTAGAAAGGATATTTCAAGGTATGGATCACCAAAGCCAGTGATGTAGTGAGAGAATGGTCGTATGGACGAGAAAATGGAGGTGGATTCAATGTTGTTTGAGGATAATAAAGGAGCTAATGTGCGATGAAATACACAGTGGTGTGATAGCACCCTAATTTTTTTGGTCCAAGACAAGTGTATTTCCCAAGGAAGTTGTAAGACCTATTGTTCAGGAATATGTGTTACACATGAGCATAAATTGTTGTAAGGCCTTTACAATTTGATTAGGCATACATGTAGTGCAGTGGCACATGGATTCAATGTTAGATTTCTTTAAAACCTATCAAGTGATTTGTAAATTTATAATTGTGAAACCAAAAATATAAATAACTACTCTTTTGGAAACAAAAATCACAAATACACTTATTTTTATAACTATGGCATGCACAATAGAAATTAATTAAAATCTACAAAATCATGACAACCCCTGCACACTTTTGCTATTGTACGACCATGTGGTAAAAATTCCTTGCACACTGTAAGAATTGTACAGATGTGCAGTTCTCTCTTCCTATAGACACTTTACGATTATGTTATATCTAGGATGAGAATGATTTAATATGACCTCTCTTTTCTCCCTCTCGCCTATTGATCCTCCTTGTTGGTTGTTGAAAACCCTAACTCTTCTTTGTTAAGCTAAAACACATTTTCAATGCCAAGTGGAACTGGCCACATCTACACACTATTCCATCTTATAATTCGACCTGGGCCCACCAACACTCTTGATGGATGAGATTAAAGCTTGATGAAGGGTTGAGATTAAATCATAGGTTGACTTTCAATTTTTTTTCTTTTTTCTAAGTCCAACTTTAGGAAATAGTTTAAAAAATTAATATTTTGTTAAGTGGTTGTCGTTTGGGTCCCTTTACTAGCCTTGGAAACTAGGAAAGCAGAACCCTTATTGCTCTACTCCAATCAACACTCTGTCTTAGAGAGGAAGGTGTTTTTCACTACACCCAATTTCTCTCTGAGGTAAACAAATATGTTCTTTTGCAATTCCTTGGTCATAATTTCTTCTATTTTCTCCTCTTTCAGTATGTAATAGAGTCTGATTGTTCCTCTCTAAAAAATGTACTATATGTGATGGTAGTGAATCCTGATGTGCTTTGAGTGATGATGAAACACTATATTCTAAGATATTTTGATGCAACTTTGATTGTTGAAGTGGATCACGATAGGCTCTGGCTCTTTCCCAAACAAGTCCATGAGAAGCTTCTTCAACCAAATGGATCCACGCGTTTCTAGACTGGAAACTAAGTACTCGGCCTCTGTTGAGCTTAATGAAATTGATATCTGCTTCCGGCTAAGCCAAGAAACATATGTTGATCCAACAATAAATGTGCAACCCAATGTGCTATTCCTATATATGGAGTTCCCTACCCAATCTACATTAGTGGAGCCCTCAAGCCTCACTCCTTCAACATTTATATAGCACAATCCATACTCTACCATCCCCCTAAGATACCTCAATACATGCTTGGAAACAACCCAATGAGATTTGATAGGCTCAATCATAAACTAGCTTAAATAATATACTATAAAACATATATCTCGTTGTGTGTTCACTAGACACATAAGTGAACCTACCAATTAATTGTAAGTGAGGGGTATACTCTCACTAAGATAGATGTTTCCACCTTCCTCCAATTTGTGACTAGAGGCGTGGTCATGGTTCTGCAATCATGCATGTGGAATCTCCTCAGAATATCCATCACACACTTTTCATGTCCCAAGAATATATCCCCATCTGCATGCCAATTCTCTAGCCCAAGAAAATAGTGCATCAACCTCATATCCTTCATCTCAAACTCTAATGTAATATCTCTCTTACACTCTTATATGGGCTTATATGTGTTTGTTAAAATAATATTATCCACATATAACACTAGAATAAGTGATTCACCTCCAACAATAATGTAGTAGAGGTTGGGGTTCGCTTCACACTTGGTGAAGCCCAATCCCTCAAGGTAACTGAAAATCCAAGCATACCATGCATGTGGATCCCATTTGAGTCCATACAAGGCCCTCCTGAGTTTGCATACATGAGTCTCCTTGTTGTAGGTCTCAAACCCTTCTATTTTTTCAATATAAATCTACTCGTCAATAACCTGTTGGCGTGGGTTTTATGCACCCTAGTTAACAAGGGAGAAACAGCCCATGCCAAAGCTCTTTAATAGCCCTAGTTGTTTGGTGTAATCATACTCGAAGGGTTTTAAGGCTCCATTAGCCTTAAAATTCCTCCTCTTATGATGAAGAAGAAGCAAGGAAAAGCTAATCCTAATATGTACTAACTATATATATATATATATATATATTATTCAAGATATCTAAAATACATATTAATGAAATAAATACAATCTACAAATTAATGACTAATAAATAAAATTAAGACAATAATTGCACAATCATAATATCAGTTAAACAAAAATAAAATACATAAATTAAATGAATGTTAACGATATCAAAACATGTACAAATGACTATCATACATATCAGTAAAGACCATTACTGAAATTTAATTGGTACAAGATAACCGAAAATAATTTATCTACAAGAATAATAAAATCAAATTCCTAATTTTTATTTATATATAAAATTATAAATTTAAATTAACACTGAGAAAAATAATCTTTAATGTAAAAGAAAAGACAGATAGCTGCTACAATGCAAACATATTATCTTTCGAACATATGAAAATCAAGTTGCATCAATTCTAATGATTAACATTAAGAATGATGAAAAGTAAACTAATTGATGCAACCTATTATATTTCTCGGACGAGATGTAAAGGATTACTCTAATAATATCATAAAAGGGAAATTCATTCAATCAATTGTTTATGAATAAAACCAATAAACAGAAATTGAAATGAATTTATTAAACACAAAAATTATTACAGAAAATTAATTCAATTTGTATGTTGAAAATGACATAATCTAATTTCTAAATCACTGGGATACACTACAAGGAAAAGACCCTCTAGCGGAGGTTATAAAGGAGGTTTTTAGTGTTATAAAATTGGCCAAAATTGTCAAAAAAACATATGCTACCACATCCGTTTCTGGTAACGGAGGTTTTGGTGGAGCTTTTAACGGAAATTGAACACAACTAAAAAAAAATGGGCGGCCGGAGGTTATTACGGATGTTTTTCCATCGGTGCTCTTATCAAGTTTGAACGCCCCTGTGCGTATTGGTAGACAGCGCACTAGGGCGATCTAAGGAGAATGCACCAGGCCGTTAAGGAAAACAACAGCACCGGGCCTGGTGTTGGTGATACAATGCACGGGGCCATTCTAATTGGTCTTGGGATTTGAGCGGTGCCCATAGGTCATATAAGCACACCAGTGCGTGTATCTTTATGAGGCACCGGTGCTCCGTATCACAGAAAGGAACCAAGATTTATAATTGGTATCGGTATTCGTGCGGTGCACATGGCATCTACAAATGCACCGGTGCTTATAGATACATAAACGCCCCGGTGCGCAGTATCACACAAACGCACCGATATTTATAACTGGAATCGGTATTAGTGCGGTGCCCATAGAATCATAAATGCACCAGTGCGTATAGACACATAAACGCACCGAGTTGCATTTTGTTTTTTTTAGAAACATCCACCTCTGTTAGTCCAATTATTGTGATTGTTTTAAATTCATTATTCATCAAAATTCGACACATATATATAATCTTATAACAATATTCATATGAATTAAATTTTTATTAGTGCATTTGAGAACGACAATGGAGAACGCAATAGAATAAATTAAAACATATTTTATGATTATATATATATATATATATATATATATATATATATATATATATAAGACAATCTTTATCATACAAAATGGGACAATTATTTGTATCCCTTTGTCTTTCAATTGGGACACTATGTCCATTAAATTAAACAAAATGTCTGATTTCACAGACATATTTCAAAAAATAAAATGCCTTGCTTTGATATCCAAATTACATAGTGATCATCATTCTTCACTTGAACTGTTGTTATTGCTAGAGCTACTTCCATGACTTGGATTATTTTCAGGAATGTTGTGTTTACGGCGTTGATTGTTTTCTTCTTCTTCACTTTCCATCTACAAACATAAAAATAAATTGAAATGAGTGTATATACATTGGTGAGAATAATGAAAATTCCAATATTAAATAATATACATCAATGTAAATAGAAAAGAAGAATGACGTACCATAGCAACAATTGACTCATAAACTATACACATTCTTTCAAAACCATGTACCACGCCTTCTTTCAAAATTTCCTCTGTTGGCATAGTTCCATACTTTGTTTCCTGCAAGTTTTATACCCCATAACAAATCATATATTTAATATAAAAGATGTTTTTGTTTTATTAATTATAGAAGGAGCTAATTAAAACAAGATCGATAGATGCTTACAAATTCCACAATTAACTTCTGATATGCCAACATATACTCACAACCCATATTTAACCCAAGTTCAATCAATTCGTCTGATGGTTCTTCTTTGTATGTTAGCACTTGTTTGAAGACATTCAATAATGATTTTTGTAAAACAACTTAAAAAATACAAAAATGAAATCTAGTTAAGTTGTTATAAGGAAGTAACAATTACTCACAAACTTAGAGATCAACCATTTTCTTCCTTGTTGTCCTGTTTTATGTGTTGAATGGGTTCCATTTTCTTTTCTTTTCTACAAGAAAATTCTTGAAAATTAATATTTAATGCTAAATTGTTTATTTATTGTACCTAATGATCGAAAAATTCAATGATTACATATTACATTTGAAACACGTTGTTGTATTCATTCCACTAGATCCCTCAAACTTTTGTAAAAAAATTTCCCCCTTTCGTTAACTTCCAACACCACTCCAGATGAGCCAAGGAGCAATTCATTTTCATTTGCATGTTCTATTTTTTTTCTTTTCTTAGAACAACATTCCTTTTCTGAGTTGTTGGTACCTGTAGAACATTAAACAGATGTGAATTAGTAGACTATTTGACACATGTTATCTAATAATTTTAAGTATATTATTAAGGATAATTAAAAAAAGAAACTTATATTGGATCGATAGTATTGTTTCATTTACCTGATTAATCTTTTTGCAATTTTTCCATTAAACTTTTACGCTCTTCTAGTCGTAGATCAGAAATAATCATATCGAGCTTCGCCATTTTGTGGCTCTGCATGATACACAGTAAACAATACATATTAGTTAAAGTTACATATAGTTCAAAAATAATATTTTTTATAAATAATTTACAAAGAACTTGCCTTTTTTTCTTTTCTTGATGTGTTAACAGTATTTTTGTTACTTGATATCTTGTCAGTAATTTCTTTATCAATTTGAAACCTGTAGAATATCATTCATTAATATATTTATAAATAAATTCTCAACTTTTCAGGTAGAAAATAAATCTTGAGACACCGGTGTGCCTTTCATTAAATCCGCACTGCTGCCAATGCGTGGATATATTAAGAACGCACCACAAAACAGTATAATACACCGTACGGTGTGTTCGATATTATAAACGCACTGCAAAAACAATGTAATAGACCTAACGGTGTGTGGGGTATTATAAACACACCACACAAATGGTGTAATACGCAGTACGGTGCTTTCCTAGTTAAAGAGAGCACAGGTGCCCTATTTCAAATTTGGTGCACGGATTTAAAAAAAATGTTTTCATTTTTTTACGACACAGAACTTGGGCAGTGCATTGTAATAATACAGAGCACCGATGCAGTGGCGTACACAGGGCACAGCGATAAAGAAAAATCCATTTTTTCAAAAATTCACACAATGGCCGAATGGATTGGGATCCGACTATGCAAGTCGTCTCATGGGTTGGACGTCAATCTAAAATGAAAAACCCTAATTCTGAGATCACATAAACAGGGAGAAGAAAGGGAAAAAACAAAAAAACGAAGGGTTCAGGGTAAAAATGGATAAAACTGCAGGAAAAAATAAAAAACTGCAGAAAAAAGTAAAAAAACATAATTAAATTTAATCACGAAATGGTTTGAAATTCTATGATAAAGGGCTAGAATCACCAGAATTTTGGTTTTTGATTGTATGAATACTTATGTTAGAACGTATTTCACCATCCACAGTGCCCTCGTGCTCTCATGCTCTAGGTCTGTCTCCTCCAAAAATCTGACTGAAAAATTTTAGCAAAAATAGTGAAATAATGAAAAGTGTTTAGTATTTACAGAATTATTTTATCAAATTAGATTTTCGAAAATATTTTGCTTCCCATTTTTCAAATTGCTGTTTTTTTTTTAACTTAAACAAAATAGAGTTGCGTTTTTTAATTTACGTTTATTCGTTTCCGGTGCACGGAAATGTGACGCACCGACGCATTGTATTAATACGACGCACTGGGGCCTGTTAGGATGATAAGCACACTGGACTTTTTAAAAAAAAAAATTTTCTCATTGTATGTAAGATCATAATAAAATAATGATAATTATAAAGTACATGAATTTATTTTCATTATTTTCTAAACTTTATGTTACAAAAATTCGTATTATTCTAGATTTGTTATTTTACAATTATTTGCAAATTTACAAATTTAAATATTTTAATAAAATCATTTCACATTATTACAATTAAAATTTTCACATTAATAGAATTAATATTTTACAAATTAATATTTTACATTAATTTCACATACATGAATTACAATTAGAATTACAATTACAATTTTAATTTTACATACAATTTTACATATAATTACATTTACAATTACAATTACAATTTTACAAATATTTTACAGACAATTCAATTAAAATTACAGTTACAAATACAATTACATTTACAATTTTACATAGAATTACATTTACAATTACAATTACGATTTTACAAATATTTTACATATAATTCAATTAAAATTACAATTACAATTTGTGAAATTTACATACAATTAGAATTACAATTACAATTTTACAATTTTTCATATATACAATTACAATCATTTCGGAATAAATTAAATATTACAATTACAATTAAAATTTTACATTAATAAATATTTTACATACAATTACACTTAAAATTACAATTAGTACAAATACAAATACAATTTTACAATTTTACATAGAATTAAAATTTAAATTACAATTACATTCACGACATAATATTTAATAAATATCATGGTCATTTAATAATATTAAATTAATTAATAAACATCATCATGATCATGCAAACCATCGTAGAAACATCATATTTGACTAATAACCACATTCAATTAACATCAAATTAACATTGTATATTAACATCATCACAACACAAACATCAAATATACATCTCAATATAATGTCAAATAACTCATGTGCCTATCACATATACACATCTATCTGCAAGCTAAATATTAAATGAACATATCTAACATGACTAACAATATGCACCACATCATGATGATCATCAACATGAAAATTAAGTACAACTGCAACATGGACCATATATATATATATATATATATATATATATATATAGCTGAATAATGTTAAAAATATACAATTGTAATATAAATTTCATGGATCAGGCACTAGTGGTAGTATAACAACATCAATAACACTAGTACAAGTGGATGCGGCTTGCTCAGTAAAGTTGGGTGCAGCCTCGATAATCGATGGCCGACTAACCTGCTCATGATCATGATGATCACTAGTACTTATAGATGCATCCGCTGGTGGTAGTACAACATGATCAATATGAGGCGCAGTAGTAGTGGAGGCGGCCTGCTTAGTCAATGGTACTGCATCTTTGGCAATCGATGGTCCAACCTTCTCATAATGATCATGACTAGTACTCATGATGGATGTTGCAAGTTGCTGACTAGAGGTGGCCGATGGTCCAGCCTCATCTCCATGATGAATAGTGTCAGATGCTGGCGGTGGAGCCTCATGCTGATCATCAGACGCACCGCGAGGTGAACGATCACGAGATGCATCTAAGTCCCTATTGGCAGACTGTCCATCGCGTGCCGCAGCTTGACTACGCCTATAGCTATGGACAATTCTCCTCAATCATGTAACAGTTGTCGTAGCTCCTATGACATGCCACATCAGGCTGTACATGTTACGCAGCATGCCTCTCCACATCTGTAACAATCTATCATCACCCTGTATCTCTTTGTAATGAGCAGGCCTGATGCCCACATCTGAAATCAATCCACAAAGTTGGATGTCCAACTCCATCCGATATCTAGTCTCAAGTTGACCACGCCTAGCAAAAGGTGGTACCAGTGCACCATGAGGCGCATGAGGATCAGCACGTCTCTCTGTTGTGCCACCGGCCTCATCCTCCGACGCATCAGCCATCTCCTGATCGTAATCATCAGGATCGACACCTGGATCATGTGGTGGATCCGGCATCTCATCGCCATCAAAAGAGCCAATGTCTGCAAAATATATACAAGTACACAACAATAATTAGACAAACTCATTACACAATTTAATAAAAACATGTTAAAGAACATGTTAGAATAAATATAAATAAAACAATAATATTACCTCTATCATCTGGCGGCTCATCAGGAGTGAAGAGGATGTTGGGACACCCTCACCAATCTAGTCCAGCATAAGGACATGGGACCATAATGAAGGGATGCAACCCACCAACACTGGCTAGTAAGTCTAGCGAATCATGTGATATCCTCACTGGAAACATAGTGTCTCCCCTCTTGGGCATCATCTGCCCCCACATGCGCATCCGGGCCTCGAACATCGGACTACGAGGCTATCGAACAAAACTAGGTCTCATCTCTGGAAACCTCTCAAAAAATAAACAAAACAACTCTGAAGCAAAAGGGAAGTTGACCCTCCCTTGTGCATGAGCATGACATCTATCTAAGGCCATACAAAACTGTCACAAAAAAATGGCAGACCACCTGACAAGTTGTGGCTATTGTACTAAAGAATCAACATAATATAAAAGCGAGCAACTAATGCGTTTCCCGTCACTGGTGTTGTGCGAAATGATCGAAGCGATAATAGAGAGGCACTGCACGTCCTGTCTACCAAAAGCACCTATACGTAATTGACCTCCAAGTACCTGAAACTCTAAAGGAGACAGTACATGTGCTCCAATGTATATCTGGGAGTAAACTAACTGACTCCCTGCTACACAACCAGCAGGAACGTCTGGGAATGAGGGAAAATCCACCCCTCTCCTTGATAGTCCTATAATAAAATAAATTTCCTCCTCAGTGGGTGTGTACCACTTGTCAGGACCAACCTGAAAAGTCTATCGATGGGCATTCCACCTACCGATAAGATGTCTCAAAAGCACACTATGGACCTTTAGGCCGGAAATAACCTCATTATAGAACTTGAGGAGGCCTACCTACATAAGGATCTCCTCGGTATCTACAGTAATAAAGCGAGGGCATCCATCTCTCTCCCTCTCTCTCACCTCCCATAGGTGAATCATGTCATATTGTTCTACTTGTTGTTGCTGTTGTTGCTCCTGTTCTCTCTGAATCATTACCATATTAAATTATTTTTTTTATTAAAACAGAAATGTATTTATAAATATACATATATAATTTTTTTTGAAAAAAAAACAAACATACAAGTCAGTGCTCCATAAAAACAGTCACGCACCGGTGCCGGTGCGTCCTAATATTTTTGAGCACCATCCCCGGGGCCCCTAATGAAACAGACCGCACTGAATTCAGTGCATATGTCTATTTTTCAAACATCGTGGACTGTATATAATTCAGAATAGCAGTGCGCTGACTGAAATATACGCCCCGGCGCGTATAGTCGTGTCAGCACACCGACTTCATGACAATGACATAGTTGACAGTGTGATCTTTTGCCTGGCTGCACCGTCGACCCTATCGGAATGAAAAATGCAGTGCATTAACATAAACTAGGGTGGCAAATGAAGTCAACACACCGCACTATGATTTTCGGGGTCAACGGTGCGCCTGGATAAATGAGCGCACTGCCTTTTTTCTTTTTTCTTTTTAGTTTAAAATTATTCGGGGCATCTTCCGGCACCGCCCCAAAAGCGGTGCGGTTACCATTAGCACTGGTAGCAGTGCTACCTGTAAATTTTATAAGTAGCAACGCTATCCGGTGCGAGCCATTAAAAGGCTTAATTATAGAAAAACTAGAAAAATACATGTACATTTCACCGTCAAGGAGGCATATTGGCTGTAAAATTTGGAAGGAGATTGGTGGCCAATGCAGAGCAGGAGTGTGTGCAATGGGTGCAATGAGAGCACCAATGTCAAGGCGGCTCAGAAATAAGGAAATAGCACCAGGGCTTGAGAGCTCTGGAGCACTGAAGAAAGTGAATAATGAAGTTTTTTGGCCATAAATGTTTTTTTAATTAACCCTGTTTCGGTGGGGTTTTATAAGCGCATCGGTGCTGTTAAATAAAACCGTACGGGGATGTTTCAGTTTCAGCGCAAAAATTTGATGATGCACCAGGGCGGCGTAATGGTAAAGCACCGGTGCGTAATAGTCACAAAGCACCGATTTTTTGGCCTTAATTTTTTTTTAATATATAACGCTATTCCAGTGCGTGCAGTTTCTGGCACACCGGTGCTATTAGAGAAGAACGCACCAGCTCGTTTCTGTTTTGGCGCGGTCTTTTATGATACACCGGAACAAAAGAGTATTGATGCCCTGGTGCGTTACAGTAATTGGACGCCTCGATGGTGTGTGTACTTCACGCATGTTGTCCGGTGTGCCAATGTTCGGTGCGCACCGGTGCGTTCTATGGTATCGTGCGCACCAGTAATTGATAGCTCAGGAGCACTGGAAAACTGAAAAATCTGAGTTTTTTGTCGTAAATATTTTTTTAATTTAACCCTTTACTGGTGCACATTATTTATAGGCACACCAATACTGTTTGCTACAAACGCACCGGTTGGTTTGTATTTTGGCGTGTTTTTTATGATGCACCGGTGCGGTTTCTGTCTACCGCACTGAGTGGTTTCGATGTTGGCGTTGTGTTTTATAATGCACCGGCGCGGACAAGTTGTGAGGCACCGGTGCTCTATTATATTATGTCGCACTGGGCGGGTGTGTATGGAGTGCACGGTGTCCGATGTGCCAATGATTTTTTCCGCACTGGTGCTTTCTTTTTTTAGAGCACCAGGGCGAGTTTTAACGATAAGAGCACCGATATGAAAACATTCACAAAACCCTCTGCCAGCCAACCTCTTCTAGTAACCTCCGCTAGAAATGGATGTATGGGGTATTTTTATTTGTGGTCCCTCAAAAACATCCTCTATAGGGTCTTTTCCTTGTAGTGATAAAGCCACAAAAAATTAGATTATTTATATGTTCGGATCAGTGACTAGCCTCAGGACACCAGTCACTAGAGAATATATTCATCAAATAAAAAAAAATAAGATTGAAATGATATTTAAGACGGAAAATAAAAGTAATGAATGTTAACTGCTTGCATAATAAAACCAAACAAACAAAAATTATTGTTTGTTGAATCTTGATGAATCAAATCACACAGAACGAAAATAGACCATGAATAATAATAACTATGGAACAATTCAAAACACAATAAACCATCAACTAGATAAAACCAATTTTTATACTCACACTGTAATTCAAAAATATCCACAATCACCTATAAGTTCTTAGAAACATTTCTTCTCCAAAGTATCCCCTACAATCATAAGGATTCCCCCCTCTCTACTTTAAAAACAAGGGTTTTATATATCCATTGTTCCACTAACTATGACAAAAAATAAACTAAAAGTCAAAACTATCTTTTTACAATAATAATAATTGTGTGTTTAGTATTTCAACCATATATTAACAAACAAAGAAATAAACATGAACTAACATAATTCCTTTGGCAACATTTGTAATAGTTGGAGGATATCCAAAGTGATCCTTTCCAAGAAGGCAATTTTCTGACCATCACAGGGACCTATTACAATTTAAGGAAAACAATATTACCATTTGACTCAATTTTGAAGAAGAGGGTTGTTACATAATAGATTCTTTAACACCTTTCTTAATTTTAGTAATGAAATCAAAACAACACCATACCTCAATATCTCTAAGGTTGAAACATACATATAAAATTAAAACCTTTATTTAGAATCACGTTTATTTTCAAGATTTGAAGCAATAATTACTTTAACTCGAGATGATTTCACAATTTTGTGCGTATCCGAAATTTGATATTGGTTTTCTGAGCTAGCAGACTTTTTTTCTTGGTGTGTTTCCCTAGCTCAACATGAATCTCTAAGCTATTAATTTTCCCTCATTAAATGGTTAATTCGACCATTCAAGCATGGAATGGTAAACAAGAAATTGTGACGCCATAAACAGAGCATAATCATAGTTATAAAAATTGCCAGGAGTTTTTTCAGACACTATCATGGTTGTGAAGTTCAAAATTACCATGATCAACAGAATTTTCAACTCGATGTTTATCATTCTTAGGAAAAGGCTCAAGAAAAGGCTCCAAATATACAAACACCTCTTTGCTGGAGGGTTTTCATACTTGTTCCTGCTAGATCAAGCAATTTTTATTTGTATTTTCTTGATTTTAATCGAGGATTGAGAGTCATTATTTTCTTCAATAATATTTTCTTTGAATACAAGCTCTAGAGACACAGGCTTAGGATGAGGATTAGCCCTTGAGGGTTTACTTTTCTTTTCAAATTATTGTTTTATCTTACACTATTTTTGAACATTGTCTTTGGCCATACTCCTGTCCAAACGAAATAGAGTTGATTAAGGGTTTTCAGCTCTTTTATCCTCTAAGATACAAGAGTTTTCCTCTTGAAACGATTCTTTAAATTCATGTTTTGATGAGTGACGAGAAGGAAACTAGATATAATCATTGAGAGAAGGGTAAAACTCAAAGGAATTTGATGGTTCAATTTCTCCAGGAAGTTGGGGTTTGTTAAACTGGTTTTGACTTAGAAAGAATCACATTGTTCCCCAAGTTTGGCCAATTGGTGTTTCACCAGTATAAAAATAAGACTGTGGTGGAAGAGTGAGTGCTCAAAATTCTTCCATTGTAATTGATAAGTGCAAGACATCTTAGTCAGACTCTTATACAAATATAAGGGAAAACTAAGCTTATAGCCAAAAAAAACCATCAATAGGCTTATATACTAAATAAAGAACAAATTATAATGTCCTTCACACGTTACATAATGATGCAGTAACAATACCAGATTCTTTCATTTGGGTTTCAGAAAAGTTATAGGCATAAATTTTACATCATACACACAATCCTAGTTAGGCAGAAGCTTGTTCCGTGCAATATCGCGAACTTCAAAATTATTTGACCCCTTTTCTCCTTCGACAGGAAGATGTGTGGCTTTGAAAATAAAATATATATCCACTGGAATCTCCATATATCCAACCTGGGCTTTCTCGCCATCAAATGAAGATCCAAATGCTTCTAAAACACCTTGACTATAACCTTTAAAGAGTTGGATAAAATCCCACCAACCAACATGGAAAAATAGGTTTGTGCACTCATCATAAGATTCAACCATTTCAGTCCTAATAGCTTATGGCGGAACAAAACAATCCATAGCTAAACTGTGGGGAATTTTCAGTCAGATCAAAGGCAAAATAAAAATGGTAAATCTTCGACCGATGACGTCCGAAAAACCATAGCTCATGACAAAGGAAAAGAAAAATTGAAAGAAGAGAATAAGATAACTGAAAGGTGGTTTGGAAGAAACCCTAGAGATTAATTCAGAGATTAGTAGTTGAGGAGAATGGTACAGGAGGAATAATGTGTGCAAGGAACAAGAAATCATATGTGGTAGATTCATTACAATTGGTCTCGATCAGGGTAATCATACCTTATTGGCATGACATATCACCCATAGACTCTAATACCAATCCTGAAACCATAACTTGAAATCTGAAAACATCATATTCATAATTTCAAATCAAGAAGTTTCGACTGAAATATCTCCAAATATAGGAATGCAGAGTCATAACCCATAGTCGATTGTCATATTAATATATTAAACCAAGTCTAATACAATAGGACGAAGTATAGTAGGTGTAAGACATGGAACATAAATCAATGAAAAATAAATCGAACATATATATTTGACACAAGGTTTAATATTCCATCAACTGATAACCATAGATATATCATATATAATTGTAGATATTATGGTCGATGCATGTTTTATGTTAAACATAAGAAGTGTAATGTTAGAGAGACATAAAAGTGTGCAAATTTAAAATAAGACAAGGCTACTACAAAATAGAAATTTTGTAGCATCCTTATTCACTATAACAATTATATGAAATGTAAATGCATAGGCTTTGAATATAATCGATGAGTTTGTTCAGTGAGAAGATGGAGATTCAGAGTGTTAGGGTTTGCAGGACAAGGGTTTTGGGTGATGCAACGGTGGCTCCCCTAGTTTTAGCACCTGGATGGGAAGTTTTTCAGTTCACTTTGGGGCTGGAATACACGGATGGATGGTTTAAGCTAACTGGCCAAGCAGAGGGTCATGGCGGAGAGGGGAAGCCGACTCTAAAGGTGCGACAAGACACAGAATTCTGACCTCCCATCCCATGCAAGTTTTTTAAATATGAGTTTTCTCTGGGCTCACTGCTCTCCCACTCGGCGATTGGGTTTTTTGGGTTCTTACTCGCTCCGAGCACCACGTTTTTTTCCCTTGAATGTGGGATCAGGGAAACATGGGACGGAGCTAATGGACTGGAGACCGTGGCAGAAGCTGGAGGCCCGCTGCCACAATGGAGATTGGGGAGTGGTGATCTAGCTGAGGATGAACCCATCTACATTGGTGGCTCCATCATGGATATCTTGCATAGCCCACAAACAAGTAGAGGTGTTGATGGTTATGGGTCCCCCTAAAAATACTTGGGGTTTTTTGGATCCAAAGGTTGCGCATCGTTCGGGTACCCCTCTCTTCATGCTCTGTTTTTTTTGTGATTCGATATGCAGCCAAAGTTTCTTCACTATGTCCTGAGGGACTAGGATCTACGCCCACTCTGTGGGTTGTATGGATGATGACATCTCTTTTATCCCCTCAGCGGCATTGGTTGCAGGGGAGTAGCGGGGTCGCTCTCACTAGGGAAAATCTCCTATGTGAGGCCTTTTTGTTTTCTGGAATCAGAGAGAGTCTTGTTGGCAATTTTGGGTCAAGGGGTTTACCCACAAACCCCACAAACCCAGAAAAAAGAGGGTGGATCTATGAAATGGAGGTCCAGTTTCAGATTTTCATTAAAAATTTAGATGGGGAATCCAAAAGCATATGGGTATAGGAGACAAAACTGGTCTCAGATCTAAAGTTAAAAAACTGGATTTCAACAGGCATTACGTCCATGAAACAAAGCTTGATTTATGCTAGGAAGTTACTACAAGGGGGAACTCTTTTAAAGGATTAATCCATCCAAAGGAACACCTTGATTGTTCTAAAATTAAGGCTCAAAGGAGGAGTTGCAGGAGGAATTACCTCATCTAGATCTGAAAAAAACAGAACACATGGACAGATAAGGGGATCCAACACCTTCAAAACTGGAAACCTAATCGGCCCATCTCATAGGAACATCTTACAAGGAAAAAACAAAGCAGCAATACCAACAAAATGAACTGAAAACACTCCCAAACTGTACACTGTAGAGTAGTTGAACTGCGTAGCAGAACTAAATATTAAGGCACTATAGATCGATGAACATCGATCCACTTTTGAACATAGGAAATAATATGCAGATTTAACAGCTACTGGCCAAAACCAATGGAGTTGGTCCATTAGATATTTACAAACTAGACCATGGACTACGACATACATCTCTGCTCCAAAGGATATTTTATTGTCAAGTTTCAATCACAGGAAGCCAAAGATATCATTCTCAGGGCAAGACCGTGGTTCTGGGGTTCTACTAGACTCTTCATCACCCACTGCTTCCCTGATTTTAATGCAAACATGATGGAGATCACCAGGATTTCGTTTTGGGTCAGGCTATATAACCTCCCTCTACACTTTTGGAATGAAGGTGTATTAGAGGGAATTGGTAACAGCCTTGGGAGATATATCAAAACAGACATCCAATGACTGGAGGAGATAATATTCACCTTTGCATGAATATGTGTGGAAGTGGATCTCAGTAAGGGGTTGCCGGAAAGTATCTATCCGATCCATAATCAACAAAAATGCTACAACACCTGGACTATGAAAATACAACGTTTAGATGCAGGATTTGCAGGAAAATTGGGCATCTACAAAACACATGCGCGAATGCAAAACTGGAAACTAGAAAGAAGAAGAAAATAGGGAAAGTATCCAAGGGATTGGAATTCCCTACATGAGGACCATAGCAAGAGATAGAATATGAAGGGGATATACCAATCTAGAACGAGAGGAAACAGTCATTAGAAGACGAAGGGACATAAGAACAAGATTTACAAGAACCAATGGAAACTAACAGGACCTCTCAGGTTGACCCGACAATGGATCCAACACCACCTGAAGCACGTTGTGATGTAAGCTTGGGAGCAAACAAGAGAGCACATGTGTCTGAAAGCTCAAACTCCGAAAAATAAAATACAATAGGGAACAATGAGCTGGCCTTGGTTCCTTCATCCCTGCATTCGGGGAATTGGCAGATCATCCAAAATAGAAAAGGCAAGCATGAAAATCCCAACCCAGCTGGCAATCTGTAATTTTTATTGGTAGATTCGCTACACGATGTACATAAGCACACGGGCCTAGTGGGCATCTTGAATGCTTAATTTCATGTACTAAATGTAACTCTCATTAAATTATTAAAATAAAGTTGCCGGATTTTCCCCCGGAAAAAAAATTCATAGGCCTTGAATAACTCATTTGATATGAGATAAAAGACAAGTTTTTCCCTTTTATGCTAGCACCGAATGAAATACATATCCATCGAGCAAACATCGAAAACAAATTAAAAAACAAGCACACATGTAAAAGCAATCAAGGTCATGTCATATAATCATTCAGAAAATAAAATTTGTGCAATAGAAACCATTATTATCATACAAAATCAAAGCCAAGAATTAAAAAATAAGAATTCAAAGGTAAAATTGAGGAGGGGCCCATATAATTTCTTCAAAATGAGAGGGGAGTTAGTTAGGCTGCTAACAATTTCCAACTGACTGGGGAACTAGTTATCTCTATATTTAAACGAATAAGAGAAAATAAAAATACCAAATATTGAATTATAAATAAACCAAAATAATATGTAAATTTTTGTTGTAGTTTTTCTTGAATATAAACTCAATTATCATATATCTCTATACAAATAACACATAGAAACCGAATAAAAAACCAAAGTGTAATTTATAAATTATCCATTAACCAACAAAGTAAGAAGATTGGGTGAATTTTCAGTAGTTGTTGTATTTGCTTTTTTTACTTTAATACCATGGGTATGGTCTTTGTTGACCGCAAGCGTCCATAGCCTCTATAGGGTTACACTTTAATCTGTATTTAGACACTAGTATCCCATTTGACCAGTTATAGTTTCATGATTTGACATTCTGGATATTAACTGTTGGGGAAGCAAACCTAGAAGCCTTTTACATCCATGGACGACATACATATTCTGAAATATTTTTTTTAATATTTTATTAAAATGTTGATTTGGAGTCTCAGATGCCACAGGCAAAGCCACTATATCTAGTAGACGTTCATAGCCTCGACATGGTCTCCCTTTAACCATTTTACCTGAGTGATTTTATCCCAACACAAAAAACAACGAGAAGTTAAAATCAAGAGCATTAATATATCAATTCCAACTAGAATTTTCTAGACAATGGGGTAGCATGCCTAAAATTCTCCTTAAGAGACAGAATGGTGTGAAAAGTCTGAAAAATCATCAATTTTAGAATGATTACACTAAAATAAATTGTTAGCAATTTCATGTATCCTTTTAACATCATACAATTAATGATAGAACAAATTATGTAGCGTTAAATTTAACATAAATCTTTGAACAAGAATTTCAGTTATTTCCATAATAAACAAACCAGTTAATAAGGGCATAAATAAAATCACGTGTTCCAATATTTTTTTGCAATAAGTTCTAGACAAATTTTTTGATTTTATGGTTGTGGAAAAAAAAATAAACTCAAACAAACTATAAGAAAATAAAAAAACAAAAGCACACTAAAAAGCGAAAGTAAAAAAAATGATATTTACAAAGAGATAAAATCCCAGAAGGGACTCATAAAAAGTATTTCTTTAAAAGTTGGCCATTGATTGGAATAGGTTATATCCGGCCTTCCAAATTTTTTAGATGGAATGTTCTATGACCAACCTTGTCTGTAACAGTGAATGGTCTAAGCCATAACCTTTGAAATATGGAATGTACCCCTTTGTCCTCGTGGGATTTATCCCACTTCAAAACCAAGTTGTAGAGCTATAAAAAGGGTCTCTTTCACCTCTAATTACCTCACATTAATATGTCAATCCGGGAGCGTTTTGTTATTCCAAAGAGTGTCTCAGTCTGAGGCTATCACTTGTCAGAGTAATGCTAGTAGTACATTGTTTAAAAATACAAGAGTAAACGGATGCTTGTTTATAACTAAGTTACTTCAAAAGAATAAATCACACATTCAGAAAACTAGGCAGCTTATCAGTCAAGGGTTCAGCAGCGATAACCCATCCCTTTGGAAACTGATGGAAAGGAAATTAGAGCATAGACCACGGGTCTGGGAGCTAGACAGTGAATGCCAAAGCTCACTACAGCCTTAGATCGTCTCTCACACCAAAACAACAAATGCGAGTAAATGGAACAGCAAATAAAGAATTGAACAGCAAATCTGGAATGGAATAGTAATTCTAAAATGGAACAGCAATCGAACAACTAAGTCTCGCGAGTCGTAACCAAACTTAATCTATTAACCCAAATGCACTCTTCGCAATCAAATAACAATCTTTCACTCTTAAGGCAAATCAAGCAAAACACACTAATGGAACAGCATTAACTATTGATAAATTATAGAGCAGCACTAATAAATCATATACGCACACAACACGCTGGAATAGTAATCTGATCAATCTTAATCAACAGGGATACGACTGTGCTTCCAAATAGAACAGCATTATTTCTGAATCCAACAATTATGAAGAACACTACTTCAAATGAATCTATGACATGAATGTTCAGTATAAAAGCTTTGTAACAGAACAGTAAGAATATTCGGTTAAGACTAATAACATGCAATTAACTCTGAAAGAATCAATAACATAATGCAGAGTCAATACACAATTCTATCTGTAAAAACCTTAATGATTTAATCCTAACAGAGCATGTAATAGCAACTTATAAAGCATATCAGATTACCAAATAACAACGATAAACAAACCACGCAGAAATCAAATCGTAGTGATACAAAAGCAAGTGTCCTCCGGGGCCGAGCCCTTAGCCTCCAAGGGTACACCGCCTTAAGTTAATCCAGATGCAGAAATGAGATAATCACCAAGTTTTCATTAATGCATAAGACAAAAGTACAATGAACCAGTTCTCAACGAGACTCGATAATCAGAGTTGATTTTTAACCGAAAATTACATAAGAAGTATATCCATTATTATCTCCAAGCTAACAGTGCTGTCCCTTTATATAAAGGTGACGGAAGAGATGTCCAAGTAACAAGATAAATAAAGCAGCGATCCCTCAGGATCAAAGATCTTGAGGGATTCGCCAAACTGTTAATCCTTCATCTTTTCTTTTCTTCTCCGCCGAGCTGGTGTCTTCTCCTCCTTTTCCGGGCCGATTTGCTTTGATCTGCTTAGCCTTGTTTGCATTCGGTTCCCCTTCAAAGGGACACCAGTTACCTCGTCTTTGTCCTTTCCTTTGGAACGACAACTCCTTGTTTTCACCTTTTCCTGCACAGAAAAATAACAATTATCAGCGATTAAGTCTTGCATATCAATTCTCACATGTTTTGTTATAATTCCTTATTATTTTCCAAATTCATGATGCAAAAAGGTTTACAAATTCTACTAAAAAGCCACTGAAATGATCATCAAAAGCATACCTTTTTAGTACTCCACACACCCCCCTGCTTACTTTGTTTCATGTCCTCATGAAAACATTGTAGTTGACATGCAAGGCAATGAGAGAATAGGCTGGAGAAGGAATCTCATGCGGAGGCCTACAGCCATGATGAGTGATTAGATAGTCAAAGAAATGACCTGTTTTCCCCTTAGGCATCTCATACAAGGCTTGATATCCGGGTGCAAGGTGCCAAATAATTGGAGTGCGAAATCTATATCCTAACCAGGATGGCCCTGCTTTCAAAATGCTCTCGCCATAGAGGTTCAAACGGTTGGTAGCTAATTCAAAATTCTCATACTTAAATGGTTCCCTGAGCTGGATGTTTGGATTAGAGATTCGGTACCGAAATTTGGCTGCATCAATGGCGAGGTCTTTGATGGAAAGAAAATATTCTAAACTCTGTCAAATGAGTGCCTCATGCATGGGTCCTAATGATTCAATGACACCCGGAGTCCTTATGAGGTTTCTATGAGCTTTCCACAACTGCACTGGGTTCCTAGGCTCAGCCCTTACCCGTAAATCTAGGCCATTTTCCTGACTCTGGAAAGTATCATAGGCTTTGAGCCACTTAATCTGATTAACCCCGAATGAAATGAATGCTTGTAATTGGATGTCTCCAACAAAAGGGCCAGGGTTCAACTCAGTCTCCTGATCTAGCACAAGGTCATGCAAATAAAGTTCACACAACAATCTCTGGACCTTCACTCCATAATGCTTACAACAGTCTATAAAGTCATTGACAGTGTTGATTTGTATAGGGGCGCCTGCTTTAACAGCTTTTATTTTTAATTGTAAATACCGTTCTAATAAAAACAAAGCATAGTTTTTAGCAGGGGCCCTACATGCTAAAACGTCATTGTATAAAGAACATAAGGTATCCATCTGCTTGATAACAGTATCTAGTCTACGGGTTACCTTTGCAACTTCCTCTTGTTCCTTTCGCCACCCTTCAAAGGCCTGGCTTGTGGATTGATTGACGTCCCTTAGTTGCTACTGTAACTCTTCATATTTCTCTCGGGGGACCGTTTGCTCTCTAAGTTGTTCGACTTCTTGCTGGGCTTGCTTCATCATCTTATGCAAGGTTCTTGTTTTCGGATCTTTTTTCCATAGGTCAGTGGAGGCCGGGAGTTTTACCTGAACTTTCTTATTACGTTGTTTGGAGTTCAGAACCCTTATTACCCCTGAGGGTGGTGCCTCTGTCTGGATTTTCTTGTCGCTGGTCCTCATATCATCCCTTTCTATTTTAACGCGAACATCAGTCTGTTGCTGTTCCTCAACATCATTTGGAACGGCAGCTGGATTTTCAGCAGGGTTTTGAGCAGCAGGGCGATTGTTGGTCCTTCGCCTTTTTGCCTTGCGGGATTTTATTGCAGTGGCCCTCTTTTTCTTCCCTGCGGTCTTTCTTACCCTCTGGTTTGCTTTCAGAATTCTAATTTGTTGTCGGAGCTGGGCTATTGTATTCAATAATTTCTGCCGTTCCTTTCGCAATTTCTTAATTTCCAGCGTTTCATTAGAAGGAACAGCAGGCTGTCTGCTGCGGTTTGGACCATGACTAGTTTCTGGATCTTTCTCTTGGGGTGCTTCCTCGCTGTTCTGCTCTGGCTGTTCTGGGGTAGGAACCTTGGCTGGTTCCGTCTCTTCCTGGGAAACTACTTTTTCTGCTCCTACTCCCTCCGGAATTTCCTCTGGTGTCCTGGGAACAGATTGTTCCCGCTCAGTATCTCTTATCTCCTCTTCATCATGAACAGGCAGATTTCCTTCTTCTGCCTCTACTGCATGTGATTTTTCAGATGTGTTTTCTTCTTGGGGTTTGTCGTGGAGGTCTACTGGACTAGAAGGTTGGCCATACTTACCCATATTGGCTAGGACTGCGGCCAATTCATCTTCTCCCACTGGGTCTTGTAGTGGGCTACCTTCCTGCTGTCCCATTTCCTCCTCATGTTTGGATTGTTCAGCTTCTGCTTCTGAATGCTCAGCTTCTTCCTCATTTTCCTCTTCGGATTGCTCGTCCTCAATTACCACTGGTTGGCTGGTGCTTTCCTGGAGCTTTTCCAGCCTTCCTCGCATCCGAGCTAACCGGGCTGATTTTCTGGGCTTCTCTGGCTGTTCGGGTGTATCAGTGGCATGCTTGCGCTTTGCCGATTCCTGGTGTATTTCTGGTCGTTCAGATGCACTAGAAACATGTTTTTGTTTTACTAATTCTCTGCGTTTTTCCGGACGTTCTGGTGTGCTTGTAGAATGTTTACGTTTTGGGGATGGTGCTGTCAATCCCCCCTCAATCATTACAATCAGCTCTTCCCAGCTGCTCTACTGCTGGGTGAGACTATGACTAACTATTAATCGTATTAACCCATGGTGACTGACAACTGACTCTACATGCTGTGCCTTTTTTATGCTTCGTGCAGCATCATGCAATAATGAATTCAGAAGTGCAGGTAGATTTACAGAGCATTTCTGCTTTAAAACAGCTAAGAGTTTAAGATGTCGTGGTCTTACCACGTCTTTCCTCCCCTCGCAGGTGATGTAGCTCTGCACTGTTCTTGCTAATTCCGTCAAGGGTTCTCCTAGGGTTGTTGGCAGAACTCCCTTCCCCTTAATTGTCAAGCTCTGGCCTTCGTCCTGGAAAATTCCCATGCTCTTCTGTAATCTTTCCTTCTTTAATGTCCATACTGGTCCGGTGGCTGGTAGTCCCGAAACTTCTGCAATTATATCGTCGGTGACCGCTATCCACTTCCCCCTTACTGTGGAGTGATCATCCTGCAGGTTCTGCAAAAATTCCATCGCTACTGTTTCATTAGACTCCTGCAGGCGACTGAGATAATTCAACCCTCCTGCTCTTTCCAGGATCTCCCGGGCAGCAGCGGAGATTGTCAACTTCTGAGGTTCGCTTCGAATTGCCCTTCCTCCCATGGTTTCACTGTGGATTCTCAATGGAATAGCAACTGCTTGTGCTGTTTGAAACACAGAGAGGGTGATAATCGCAAGATTTCGAGAAGAAAAAAAACACAAAGTATGCACAATGCAACAGAAATGGATTATGAACAGCAACTTGTGTAAAAATAGAAATGCCATGTCGTTAAGCCATGCCATACCGTCGTACACTATCTTTCCCGAATAGTGAGCTGACACGTAATTCAGGGAATAATGAGGTTAACCTCCCCCCCTCGCAAAGTGATAGGCTGTCCCAGCCGTCAAATAAAGGAGCAGCACCCGATCTGCAACCGAGTCAGAAAGGAACAGCATGTGGAATTATGCCATGTTTAGACAGACAAAGAATTACCGAAATCGAGGCGGAGAGTTGATTGCGTATTATGTAAGAGGCTGCTGTGTTATGATATGAGGCTGGTGGGTAGGACATCTGTCGTACTTGCCAAATCTCAAGTGGTCATTGTCACTTCCTTTGCCATGATTGGTGGTAATAAGTGTTCATGAGATGTATAAATCGGGAAATAATATATGATTATTTCCTAGGATATAAGAAACAAAAGAGTATTAGTATCTTACCCATTGGTGTAACCAAGGTGACTTCAATACCATTAACAGTGCTCTGCTGCCGACAGGTGTCCATAACCTTGGCAGAGTTGTTTTTTTCACCCTTGGAACCATGATCCTTTGTGTATACTTAGGAATGTTGTTATGTCAAAGTGTAGACCATTATGCTGGCTTGGTGACCAGTTAACCATAATGCCATTCACGAGGAAGGAGCGAAAATTGGGCAGGCCGGCTCGTGATGAGACCTCCCGTTCCAAGGTTCGATTATTTGATATACCTTTTGGACCATATCCCTGGTGTGGTGGCCATAGTGGGAATGCCACTTCACTTCCATCCTCATGATCATGGTAGGCTGGCTCTTGATGAGACCCCCTATCCTGCATTTGACATCTCACATATCTTGTTCACATATTTTTTCTTTTTCATAGAGTACTTTTCCTTATTTATACATAAAGGGTGGTTCAACACTCCTTAAGAGTAGGAATGGTGGAAGAAGTCTTATCATCTCAATAGGAAGATATAAGCCCTTTGCTCTTATTCCTAAATAATAATCAAAGAGGGTTAAAGGGATCAGCATGATAAAGATAACCAATCAGGGCAAAATTAGTAAAACAATCAAAAGATAAGAAATAAGTATGTCCTTCCTTTTGTCCTCTTACTAATGCAGAGCCTTATAAATATAGCGATTTATGGTTTGCGGATTTCGGTATGTTGTGATTTTATATTCATTGCACAAGTACATAGCTGTATCTTAAAGACTTGAAAGAAGACGGGCAATAAGCATCCTCAATTTAGATCAGCAAAAGGAATAAGTTGTTTCACAAGGAGAGCAAAAGTATGCTAGTGGTGTTCCTTTTGAAAAAGAAACAACGACGGACGATAGATCGCAAAAATGCAAATGCCGTTCCTTTGAAAAAGGAACAACAAAAATAAAAATACTATAAAAACACTCAAAATGCCGTTCCTTTGAAAAAGGAACAACAGCAACAAAAGAATGTTGTTTCTTTGAAAAAAAAAAAGGAACAGTAGTAACCAAAAATGCTGTTCCTTTGGAAAAGGAACAGCAAAAGACGCAAAAATGCCGTTCCTTTGGAAAAGGAACAGCAAAAATCCAGAATGATGTTCCTTTAGAAAAGGAACAGCAAAACAAGCAAAGCCAACAGCATAAAAAAACACGCAAATGCCATTTTTTTAGAAACAGAACGGCAAAAAATCGAAATTTTGAGAAAGAAAAAGAACAGCAAAAAAAAATGACAAGAAAACATTTAGTTCAAACATATGTACAAGAACGACTCAAAAACAAGAACTTATGTACAAATTGTAAAAAGAAATGAATTCCTTAATGAATTACAGGTGAGGAAGATTTTTCTTCCTCTCCTAAAATCTCCATATCAGTGTCTCGGCGTAGCTGCTGGCAGAAGGATTCCCGAGTGAGTGGTTTGCAATAGAGACGAACTCGGTGGCCATTTACTTTGAATGCATATCCAGAACCGTCAATGGTAATTAGAGTAAGGGTTCCGTTGTCATGCACCTTCTGGATTTCGTATGGTCCCAACCATCGAGTCTGAAGTTTTCCAGGGAAGTCCTGAAACCGAGAGTCGTATAACAGAGCCCAGTCTCCCTCGTGGAAGACTTTGTTTTTGATGAGCGCATCATGCCATTTAGCTCGCTGCTGTTGAATCAATGCTGTATTTTGTAGTGCAGAGAGCCTAATTTCGTCCAATTCATTGATCTGCTGTAGTCGATTGATTTGTGCCTCGCTTAGATCTAGGCCAACTTCCTGTGCTGTCCATAATGTTTGGATTTCAAATTCTATGGGAAAAATGGGTTGTTTTCCAAACACTAATTGATAAGGTGAGTAACCGGTGGTGCTCCTCCATGTGGTTCTATAGGCCCAGAGTGCTTCAGGTAGTCGGGTAGCCCAATCACGTCTATGTGACGCAATGGTTTTCGTTAGGATTGATTCTATTATCTTATTGCTACTTTCTACCTGCCCATTCGCCTAAGGGTGATATGGAGTAGTGATTTTATGCTGGACGTGATAATTGTTGAGTGTTGCAGCTAATCTATTCCCAGCAAATTGTGGTCCTCCATCTGTAATGATTTCCCTTGGAAGGCCATAACGTACAAATAGATGGAACAGGAACTATATGACAGAGTCTTCTGTGGCTCTTGGCAATGCTTCTGCCTCAACCCATTTGGTGACATATTCTGTTGCCACCAAGATATATGTTTTCTGATTTGATGATGGGTTGATGGGTCCAACGAAATCAAGAGCCCATCGTTCGAATGGTTCAATGACTAACTGTGGTTTCAGAGGCATCTCATCATCTTGACCAGGTCGTCCTGCTCGCTGGCAGCTGTCACAGGCTTGGACAAATTTCTTTGCATCTTTGAAAATCGTAGGCCAGTAATATCCTGTCTGCAATACTTTATGTCCAGTTCTACGCTCAGCAAAGTGTCCACCACACGGTCCATTGTGACAGGCTTTTAGGATGTCAAAGATTTCATCTTCTCGAACACATCGCCTGATATGCATGTCTGCCCCTGTGTGAAACAAATAGCCCCCAATCCACGAGAATCGAGCACTCTTCTGAACAATCTGCTTGCGCTCATTAGGGGTTAAGTGTTTTGGTAGTTTACCTACCGCGAGGTAATTGGCAACATCAGCATACCAGGGTGTTTGAACGGCAACAGCAAACAGGTGCTCGTCCGGAAATTGATCTTCAACTGCTGCTGCATCGATTGGTTTTGGTATCCTCGAAAGAAAATCGGCTACAGGGTTTTCTTTGCCAGGCCGATCCTTGATTGTGATATCGAATTCCTGCAATAAAATCAACCATCTAGTTACTCTGGCATTTGTGATAGGCTTATTTGCTAAATATTTTATGGCAGAATGGTCTGTATACAAGATAACAGGATAGCCTGTAATATAATGTCTAAATTTATTGACAGCATGTATTACAGCTAGGAATTCTTTTTCAGTAACAGTGTAATTTAATTCAGCAGGGGATAAATTTTTGTTGATGTAATAGATAGCATATGGTTTTTTATTCTCTTCCTGCCCAAGGACTGCGCCAATAGCTGTATCTGAGGCATCAGATGATATCTGGAATGGTAGGTCCCAGTTTGGTCCTCGAAGGACTGGGGCTGTGGATACGAGCTTCTTTAAATCCTCGAAAGCATGGTCACATTTGTCTGTCCAAAGAAAATCAACGTTACCAGTTAGTGCATATAAAGGAGCAGCAATGTGCGAATAATGCTCTATAAATCGTCTATAATAACCAGAAAATCCAAGAAAGATGCGTACCTCTATTTGAGTAGTAGGAGTGGGAGTGAGCAAAAGTATTTGGATTTTGGCCGGGTCTACCTGAATGCCGGCTGCTGAAACATAATGTCCTAGGATAAGTCCTTCAGTCATCATCATGAAACATTTTTCGTGGCTTAAGCAAAGCCTGGTAACAATGCAGCGTTGTAGGACTTTTTCTAGGGTGTCTAGTGTTGGATCAAAATCATCTCCATATGGTGTAAAGTCATCCATGTAAACTTCAAGTCCATCATTTATTAAATCTGCAAAAATGCTAAGGATAGCCCTTTGGAATGTGGCAGGAGCATTACATAGGCCAAAAGGTAGAACTCGATAGGCAAATGTTCCCTAGGGACAAGTAAAAGTAGTTTTATCCCGGTCTTCAGGGGCAATCTGAATCTGATTGTATCCACTGAAGCCATCCAGGAAAGAAAAGAATTTCTTTCCTGCTAAAGTATCTAATACTTGGTCTATGAATGGGAGAGGAAAATGATCTTTCTGTGTTGCCTTGTTTAGTTCCCTATAATCCACACAGATTCTCCATTTTCCATTCTTTTTTGGTACCACCACAAGCGGAGAGACCCATTTACTATCAGAAATAGGATAGATAAAATTGACATCTAAAAGTTTCTGAAGTTCAGCTTTTACCACATCCTTTAGATGAGGATTAAGTCTCCTATGCGGCTGACGAATAGGTCTGGCATCTTTTTCTATATAAATGTGGTGTGTACATAATTGGGGATCGATTCCTTTCATATCAGGGTAATCCCATGCAAATGCTTCTTGATATTTTGTTAACAGATGGATGAGCTTTGTTTCTTGTTCAGGCGTGAGATTGGCATTAATGTTTAAAGTTTTTCCCGGTTCAATTTCCATAGTTTTACTATTTGCAACAGAAGTAACAGGTATCGTTTGGTCATGCGTATCTTTCAGAGGATCTTCCTCCAATTCATTATCAAATGCTGCTTCTATCATGTGACACTATGTGCGAGATTCAGTTTGACTAATGAAATTATTAATGGCATCATCTTCTGTTTGGTTTTTAAAATCAAGTGCCTCTTGTATAGTTAATGGAGATCTGATGTTATCAGTAAGGTATGATACAGGGTGCTTATTAGTTTTGATTATTGTGACACTTGGCTGCGCTGGAGGATATAGAACTAAATTCTTGCTATTCGGTCCTCTGGTTATGGTCATATTTCCCTGCCGACAGCCAATGTAGGCATTGGCAGTGGCAAGCCAAGGTCTACCTAAAATTAGCGGGTGTCCATCAAGTCGGGTTTTTGGATTAATTATCAGGAAATTGGTTGGATACTCCCAGGAATCAATAGAGACCATGACATCCTGTAGAATACCCTCTGGTCTAACCACAGATCGGTCAGCCAATTCTAACAAAGTAGAGGTGGGTTCTACAAATGTAATGCCGAGCTTTTGGCAAGTAGTGGTTGTTAAAATATTAATTGCAGCTCCTAGATCAACTAAGGCATTAGACAGGGTCTGACCATAAATTTGAACAGTTATAATTGGATTTCCCGGGTCTTCATATTTAATGGGTGTTTCTTTCCCAGATAATAAGTCAGATAAAGTACCGACTACTTGGACTCTTGGATTATTTGTTATATTCCTCCTTGGTTTCTTTATGCACAACTCTTTGATAGTTTTTGCGTATATAGGAATGTCCTGAATGGCTTGGAGGAATGGGATTTTTATGTACAGATTTTGTAATTCTCCCAGAATGTCAAATTCAGGATATTTTATGGGTCAAGGTATGACTAATCGTTCTGGGAACGGAGGAGAGGATGTGGTTGCTTGATTATGAGTCTACTACTTATTTACATCCTCTTGTTGCAACTGATGTTCTCTTGGTAACTGATCTTCAATATGAACTGTTTTATCTCCCTCAGTTTCAATTATACGTCCAGATCTTAACTGAAGATCATTGCACTCCCTCAGGTCGGGTCCTATTTCTGGTGATTCTATGATTTGGATAGATTGGACCGGTCTGTTATTTGGATTGGGATCGGGTTGGGCTGGGAGTTGCGGTCTCAAGTTAGACTGGAGATTTTGTTGTAAGGCTGGCAGAGTAGGTTGAGGGAGCGGAATAGTTCCAGCTGGCTGGTGCATCGGTCTTTGCCAGCTTCTCTGCCAGGGTGAACTTTGTGAAGTAAGGGGAGTCCATTGTGAAGGATATGGGCCATTTTGCCAATATGGTGGAGTGTAAGGGAAATTCGGCCAACCAGATTGGCTTGTTTGATTCAGCCATGGGTTTGAAGAAGGAAACGATTGTGGTGACCAGTTTGAAAATGGGGGTTGAGATTGATTTTTCCACATACCATATTGTTGAGCATTATACTATGGCGGTTGAAAAAAAGAGGTTGAGTCCGGAAACATACCAGATTGTCTCGGCTGCCACTGGCGACGCTAGTTGATCAAGTACACCGATTCTGGTTCTTCTTCTGCTTCCTTATATACCGCTTTCAATCCAGGAAGTGAGGGGCAGCTCTCCGTAAGGTGATCTTTTGTACAGATGGCGCACGTTTGGACTTTATCCAGTGGACATTCCTTGTGGCTATGTTTTTTTCTGCATCGGGGACAGAAGATCGCCAAATTATGTTATGCCTCCATCTGCTTCTGTTTAGCCTGCACCATATCAAGTTGTGTAGTTAGTGTCCCCAGAATATCAGTTTTGAAATTTTCTAATAAATTTCCAATTTCTGCACGTGTTACTCCTTCTGTTGATACTTTGTTATCTCTTGCAAAACGATCATATTCTGTCGGTTTTATTCTTGTGCTGCCTCTCGAACTCCTGATACATAAATCAATGATGTCAGCAAAATTCTCTTGATAAATATCCCCTTTTCCCATGATGTTTAATGTTTCAATCCATTGTTCCTTCATGCCTCTTATTAATGCAGTTTTTAACACATTATCAGGTAAAGGTAGCGATGCATAAGGAGATCTTTGTAGATTGTACTAAAAACGTTCCACATACTCCTCCAATGTTTCATTCGGTCTGGCTGTCATTTGGAATATTTCGTCTTTTAATTCTCTAGACCTACAATAATCCTGATATTTTTTTAAGAAGGATTCCTTCATTTGATCCCAATTGTTGATAACCCCGCCACCTAGTCCCATAAACCATCTTAAAGCAGCCCCTTTTAATGTAGAGGGGAATAATTTCAATTTCTGGGGATCGGTGGTGTAATCATACCCCCTGCATAACACATCAAATTCGAATAAAAATGCATCCGGATCTTCTGATGTGAGACCGTGAAATGTAGGGATATGCTGAAGAGGGATAGCTTTCATGGGTGCATTTGCTGCAGAATCCACTATAGGATATTGTAATGTAGAGGTTTGAGCATTTGGCTGGTTCTGAGCCATGGGATCAAATATATGCCAATAACCTTCTGGGATATCTAGGAGAGTATTCCTAGGTTGAGAGGGAATGGTTTTGACAGGGATAGTTTTAATAGCACTTCCCTTATCTGGAATAATGAGAATACCAGATGTCTGAGGAGATTGGATTCCTTCAACAATGATTTTTGCAGCACTCCCCTTATCTGGGCTATCTAATGGCTGATTTGTTCCAATAGGAGATTTTGGTTCCTTGGTTTCCCCTGTTTCTCCTTCTCCTTCACAAAAGTTGTTGGAATTCCCTTCCTGCAATAGTTCTGGAGTAGAATTTTCGATTTCTTGAAAGTCCTGCTCTTCAGTTTGACTATGCACCTCAGCAAAGGCTACAGATGGTGATCCTGTGGCCTGAAGGGAACTAGTAGGCTATTTAGAAATGTTTTTCCTGGGGCCTACTGATGGCTGAGATTCTGTTTTCTTATAGATTTCGTCTATGAAGGTCGTTCGGCCAAGGGTCACCGGCCCCTTAGCTTTTTCAGGCTTGGATGGGGGTTTGATATTTTTTTCTGG
The DNA here is from genome assembly GCA_034641835.2 of Pinus albicaulis. Lineage (NCBI taxonomy): Eukaryota > Viridiplantae > Streptophyta > Pinopsida > Pinales > Pinaceae > Pinus > Pinus albicaulis. Next base: position 917,657,272 of record CM076576.1, read on the forward strand.
TCTTTTCTGCTTAGTCATGCACTCAAATGAACTACCAAATTCTATTCAAACAAAGCAAAAACAAATCTGTTAGGAAAGCGGACAGTGGAGCAGGGTTTTTACATGCTCCGCACGTAGGTTCTTACCTTCCGTTTTTAAGATCCAACTCTTCCCTAGCAGGTTCGTACACTACTCTCAAAAAGACAAATGGCTACACTCTTTCCCCGGCAACGGCGCCAAAATGTAGAGCTATAAAAACGGTCTCTTTCACCTCTAATTACCTCACATTAATATGTCAATCCGGGAGCGTTTTGTTATTCCAAAGAGTGTCTCAGTCTGAGGCTATCACTTGTCAGAGTAATGCTAGTAGTACAGTGTTTAAAAATACAAGAGTAAACGGATGCTTGTTTATAACTAAGTTACTTCAAAAGAATAAATCACACATTCAGAAAACTAGGCAGCTTATCAGTCAAGGGTTCGGCAGCGATAGCCCATCCCTTTGGAAACTGATGGAAGGGAAATTAGAGCATAGACCACGGGTCTGGAAGCTAGACAGTGAATGCCAAAGCTCACTACAGCCTTAGATCGTCTCTCACACCAAAACAACAAATACGAGTAAATGGAACTATAGATAGCAAAATAGAACAGCAAATAAAGAATTGAACAGCAAATCTGGAATGGAATAGTAATTCTAAAATGGAACAGCAATCGAACAACTAAGTCTCGCGAGTCGTAACCAAACTTAATCTATTAACCCAAATGCACTCTTCGCAATCAAATAACAATCTTTCACTCTTAAGGCAAATCAAGCAAAACACACTAATGGAACAGCATTAACTATTGATAAATTATAGAGCAGCACTAATAAATCATATACGCACACAACACGCTGGAATAGTAATCTGATCAATCTTAATCAACAGGGATACGACTGTGCTTCCAAATAGAACAGAATTATTTCTGAATCCAACAATTATGAAGAACACTACTTCAAATGAATCTATGACACGAATGTTCAGTATAAAAGCTCTGTAACAGAACAGTAAGAATATTCGGTTAAGACTAATAACATGCAATTAACTCTGAAAGGATCAATAACATAATGCAGAGTCAATACACAATTCTATCTGTAAAAACCTTAATGATTTAATCTTAACAGAGCATGTAATAGCAACTTATAAAGCATATCATATTACCAAATAACAACGATAAACAAACCACGCAGAAATCGAATCGTAGTGATACAGAAGCAGGTGTCCTCCGGGGCCGGGCCCTTAGCCTCCAAGGGTACACCGCCTTAAGTTAATCCAGACGCAGAGATGAGATAATCACCAAGCTTATATTAATGCATCGGACAAAAATACAATGAACCAGTTCTCAACGAGACTTAATAATCAGAGCTGATGTTTAACAGAAAATTACATAAAAAACGTCTTCTCATTATTATTTTTTAAGCTAACAGTGTTGTCCCTTTATATAAAGGTGACGGCGGAGATGTCCAAGTAACAAGATAAATAAAGCAGCGATCCCTCAGGATCAAAGATCCCGAGGGATTCGCCAAACTGTTAATCTTTCGTCTTTTCTTTTCTTTTGCGCCGAGCTGGTGTCTTCTCCTCCTTTTCCGGGCCGATTTGCTTTGATCTGCTTAGCTTTGTTTGCATTCGGTTCCCCTTCAAAGGGACAACAGTTATCTCGTCTTTGTCCTTTCCTTTGGAACGGTAACTCCTCGTTTTCACCTTTTCCTACACAGAAAAATAACAATTATCAGCGGTTAAGTCTTGCATATCAATTCTCACATGTTTTGTTATAATTCCTTATTATTTTCCAAATTCATGATGCAAAAAGGTTTACAAATTCTACTAAAAAGCCACTGAAATGATCATCAAAAGCATACCTTTTTAGTACTCCACACAAGTCTCCTACTTTTATATTTTTTTTATGTTAGAAGAATATTTATTATCAAACCAACATTTAACAAGATGTTGGTGTTGGTGTAATTTATGTCTAGATTGTTCTCTTACTTCTCTAATTTTAGTAAAGAATATATTTTACTATGCATGGTAGAAGACTTGACTTCTTAGACTTTCTAAGATAGTTGTAGAGAAGGAAGGCAAATGTTATGAGGTAGGATGGTTTCTATGCCATAAATAAGGAAGAAAGGGGAGTTACCAATGGCAGCATTAGGGATGACCCTATCACCCCAAAGTGCATTAAAAATGGGGCTTTGTCGATTCTTATGGTGCTTAGAAACGATTCTTTTAAATATTTTGATAAAATTCTTATTAGATGACTTAACAAGACCATTCCATTGGGTGTAATATTTTTTTGAGTATTTAATGTGAATTACTTTATCAGAAGCATAAGAATTTAATTCCTAAGAAGCAAAGTAAGAGGCATTGTCAAACACTAGTGATTTTGGAACCCTAAAATGAGTAACGATGTGAGAATCAAGAAAATCTATTACATGTTTTGTATTTACTACTCACAAGGGTATTGCTTCCACCCATCCGGTAAAGTAATCTACAACTATTAAAATATATTTATGTTTTTTAGAGGATGGAGGGTTCATGGGACCAATAATTTCAAGACCCCAATGTTGAAAAGGAGCTTCAGTAGTAATGGGTTGAAGGTGAAAAGTTGGTTTCGTAGCCCTACCAACAATTGTTTGGCAAGATTCACATTTTCGCAGTAGGGCATGAGCATCCTTAAACAATGTGGTCCAATAATAGCCAGGACTTAGCGCTTCATGAGTGGTGGTTTCTCCACCAAAATGACCACCAATAGGACATGAATGAAATTCTTGAAGGACGTGTTGGGAATCATCTTGTTCAAGGAAACGCAGTAAAACACCATCATATTTTTTATGAAACAGAACATTATTAATCAATTGGTAAGGTGCATATTTCAACCTTAATGCTCTTTACTTCTTGGGTGGGAGATGTGACGGTGTTGTACCATTCTGCAAATAAAACTTGATGTCTGTATACCAAGAATTAGGGTTATCATAAAAAACAACAAGCTTTATTTTGTAGCAAAGAAACTTCATCATCAAAACAAGAATCTTGATTTGAAGGGTTTACAGACTCAACAACAAGCTTATAGAGACATTGGCTTTTCACTATTTGTGCAGGCTTAATCTCCAAGTCATAATCGTGGAGTGTTGTCATCCAATGCACTCTTTTCTCTCCCAACTCTTTTTACACAAATAGATTTCTCACTAATGCATAGGGAACTAGTACTTTTGTTTTAGATTTAAGCAAGTAAGATCTAAAGTGATTTAAAACTTTAAAGACTACAAATGATTGTTTATCTACCATTGGGTATTTAATTCCAACTCCCTTGAAGGAATAACTCATAAATGCAATGGGAATTTCAACATCGGATTTTTTTTCTGTGTAAGAACAAATAAATAGGCGGAATCGAAAGCGAAAGTATACAATATAAAATCCTTGGAAAATTCAGGTCTCATTAGGATAGGGGCTTCATAAATAGTTTGCTTTAAGGTACAGAAGGATTGTTTTTCTGGTTCATTCCATTTGTAAACAACAATTTCCTTTACAAGATCCTAAAGTAGTTTCACTATTTGGGAAAATCTTGGGACAAATCGTCTTACAAAATTTATCTTATTATTGAGCCCCCAACAACCCCCCTTTTTTTCTAGAAAAAGGAAGGGACCTTCATATAAAATTTTGAAAATGTCACCTTGCTTTGCATTTGGATTCCTACTTTTAATGATTTTTAGATTTCTTATTTTTTAATTTTTTAGATTTCCATTACCTTCGCGTCATTGAGATGTTTTCAACCATATAATTGTTTTCGAATTTTGACTCATGAATCAAAAAATGTAGTTGTTGGAAGTTTTTTGTTTTTAACTCTTTTTTAATTAATTTTTAATTATTTTAAATATTCATTTTATTATTTTATTTTATTTTTATATTAGTCGGGGATGTTCTCATATACTACAGGTTGTTATTTGATTTGATTTTAATTTATTTATTAATTTTTGTGATTTTATTTTATTTTTAATTTTAATTAATTTACGAGGTTGGAGATGAAGGAAAATGATTTAATTTCATGTAAACATATCCACCTCTCACTCACTTCACATAGGTTTTTTTTTCCATATAACACCCATAAACCTTCCTCCCATACCTCCATACCTTTCATTGAATTTTTCCCATGCATGTGGGATTTTTGTTAACGGTTCGACAAAACACATAAATGATTCCACAATTTGTGTGTGAACTGCTACAAGACTTTGACTTCTGGAGGTAATTTCTCGAGCTACATGGAATAAAATCAGGCCCAGGATATCTCTTTGGAAAGAGGATATCGAGAAAAACAATTTGGAATAATTTATTTCAACAAAATTTCATTCCAAACTACCTAGAAATTAAACAGAAAAAGGGCTACATTTTTTAATTAAATCTAAATTTCTGAGTTATTTTTTGAGAATAAAACTGGATGGTGAAACTTTTTGTTGCTCTCATCGATTCATTATTTATCTATCAAAATTGCAACAACACAAAATTATTTGGCTTAGATTTTTGGATTTGTTGCTAATTTACAGGAGTTCATTTTTTCTTTTAATTTTAATTGTTTTGGATTGATTTTTTTGTTTAAGTTCTAATATATTTGTAATGATTACTTTTGTGAATATTTTTTGCAAAAATTGTAGAATATTTTTACCACATGGAACTTCAAGATTCATTGATTGAGCTTGAAAATGGGAAAGAAATGATTGTTCAAATACCAAGAAATAAGAAAACAAATTTTGTTGAACTTGTCAAGAATAAAAAAATTATTTTATTTTTAAATTGAACTCTCTAATTTTAAATAGAGGGTCTGTAGAAGATTTGGATGAGGCTGAACCAAAGAAAAAAGAACCAATATTATTGTTGGATCTTTCTTCTCAAATCACAGTCCCAAGAGAGTTGGAAATTCTTGCACTTTAAGACTGTGGTTTTATAATCAGTATTTTACTGCCAATTTTTGAAGACCAATCAAGCATCGGTGTTTACTGAATGATGTGATATGAATACTGTATGATATTTTAATTACTTAAAATTCATTGATCATATTTTCCTCTATTGTTTTTGTTTATATCGATACTTGTTGAATGTTGGAATGTTCTTCAGTCACTTCTTTTTAAACGGTAAAGTATATTGTATTGTCAAATTGTTTTAATTAACTCGGTATTTTCTCAGTTTATTTTAAGTGAATGGACATTCATTTCTGATATTCAAAAATATAGTTTATTAATCTTGCTCTTGTTTTCGAGATAAGTTTATGTTTTGTCATTTAGATTAATTTATTATATGCAAATAAACATTAAAAACATAAAAAATATAATCAGTTTTTCATACGCTCTTTAAAGTAGAGCCCATATTCCAGTCAGGGTTTTCACTAATTGAACCATTTCTAGTATTTTATTTAAGTGCTACATTTTTCTGATTCCCCATTCCCTATTTTTAATATTATTCAAGCAGATCCATTGATACACAACAATTTTTATATTTGTTTATATTTATTTATAAGTAATTAGAATGATTATATTGGATTAATTTTCTTTTTAATTGGTTTTATGTATATATTTTGAAGTTAGATTAATATAGGAAACCAGACCTTTGTAGAGTATATAGCCACACCAAATGAAAAGGGGTCTAATTGAGACCCTGATTGGGCCAATACTCACTCGTTGTGGGGGGAATTCTTGTACCTCTCAACAATTTGGCACTAGAAGGAGGGAAAAACGACAATATGACTTGTGGAGCTTTGCACATTAAGTTATTTATTTTTAATGGCTCTTTCCCAAATCCCTATTTAGAGTTGCATATTTAGATGAGTATATTTCAACACTCCATAAAAGATAGTAAATGTTTTGTCAAAAAATATATTTTATTGTGAGGGTAAAATAACTACATATGAACATCTTAATCAATTCTTTCAAAATTGTGTTTCTCATAACATGATTTATAAAGGTGTCATGTGCAGGATTATCACCCTTACTTTCGAAGGTCACGTGAAGATTTGGCGTGAAACATTGTCGCCTGCATCTATTCACTCTTTGGAAGAGTTTATAGATGAGTTTTCATTTGTTTTTTTATTATTTGATTGCGAAGAAATTAATAATATTAAGGTAGAATTTGATTAATATATGGAAGTTTTTTCCATAAGATTAATTCATTTTTGTTATGGATTTCCTTATGATGACATGTCTTCTATTAGTGAATTTTTTGAACATATCATTTCTCTCCTTGATAATCATGAGAAAATAACTTATAATAATTTTAAATCATATATTGATTCTTATCCATATAATGGTTTAGATTCTAAAAATATGGAAATTATAAATGAAAAACATTGTACACACAACGAGGTTTCAAGTAGTCAAATTTTTTTGAATAGTAATGAAGAAAGTTATCTAATTCTTGAAATTAATATGTTTTGCTCAATCATGGAAGAATTTGTCTCAAGTTCATAACATAGAACAACCCTCTCATAGTTTAACTGATGAGATTCAAAATCGATTCCCACAAATTCTATCATCAATAGTATTTCACGATAAAAATATCTTGAATCTTCTCATCTTGATATATCTAATGATATGCTCTTTCCTTCTTCTTTTTTATGATGTTTTAAACCATGCTTCTTGTTCAGATACATTAGAAGAAAGTATAATAGAAGTTGATCATCTAGCTGTTAGACAAGGAACTTAAATCATATTTGGAGGTTAATGATTCATGAGATGTATTTCATCTTGCAGTACCCATTATTCATTATATCCTGATTTATTTAACAATTATGTTTCTTAGGAAGATGCTTTAAATCTTGTAGATTTATATTATGTTGAATCGGAATTTAATCAAGAGAAAAATGACATTAATGGAATATTTTCTTCTTCTCAAATTATAATTTTTCAACCTTCTAGATGGGAGGAGGGAATTTCAGTAACAAATACATTTTCCAAAGCATTTTTCGATGATTCATTTTTTTTCCAATTAGTGAAGAGTCCTGTGATTTAAATAATCAATTTGGTGAAATAGAAATTTGTAACCAATCAAATAATGTTAATAGTTGGCATTCTACTAATAAAAAATTATCTGATATATTGAAGGATGACATTCCATATACAATATTTGATTCTACTAATCTGCCACTATATGATTGTTTAACATTTCAATTGTCAGAGACTTGTCAAGATGATGTGACACGTCAATCACAACTTATCGTTGTGCCATATTCTAATGATATTGCTAAGATATATGATGTTAATCACAACAAGATTTTTCCACTAAGTTTAAATCATGATAATTTTACACATAATCTAGTCTCATCTGTAAAAAAAATCTTGATTTTTCACACCAACCATTGTACATATCATGAAAGAATAGGTGATTATTTAGAAAAATCTTTCAGTGAAAAATCCCCCTTAAATAGTCACATTCTTTTCATGCACATGTTTGATTCAGTGAACTACATTTATTATTGTTTTGATTTCTGTTTTTAGTTTATAGTATATATTTGATTGTATTCTTTCATTTTCCTAACAAAATTTGTTGTTATGTCAATGTTGACAGTTTAGTGGGAAGGGATGCATTTTTTTACTCAACTGATTTCCTTCAAAATGATGAAACAACACTACAATTTCTAATCATAGTTATGCTTCATCATCTTGTTATACCTTTCAGAACCCATTTTCATGATTCCACATAGACTTCAGTATTTGAAATTAGTCCTAGTTATTCCTACTAGCCAAAGTGTTCATCTATAAGTTTTTTTGAGTCTTTAATATCTCTTAAACTTGCTTATTGCAACTCAACTAAATTTTGGTTGGAATAAATATTGATGAAGAAACACTTGTTACATAATGTTTTTCATGATACAATTGAATTATGGCTAGAGGAATCCTTTCAAGCAAAATTTTATGTAAATAACAATGAAGTTTTATTTTTACATAATGCATGAAATTGTGAATAGCCCATTTCTTTTTTTTCCTCTTATGATTTTAGTTTTTCCTCTAATACTAATTTTTGATGTACATAAGTTTTCAGGTTTAGAGTTACTTGAATGGTTACATTGGCATTACGATTTTACCTAATTCATTTTCAGCTAGTATAGAATAGGTCTAGGAATAGATTAGTTTTTCTTGTTTTTCGAATAGTCTCATCATGCTTGTTTCAATATGCAAGTTTGAATTATTTTGTTAAATATTCATAATACATTCACTATTTTTGAAAGGAAGAAGAGGAATTGACTAAGGATTTCTATAAAATTCTCAGATTCAACTTAGTGAAAATTTTTAATTCTTTCTTTTGAGAAATTTTTGTTAGAAATTTTTGAATTAATATTATTTTTAGATGTGATTCACAAGAAAAATCATATTTAATTCTCTATTCACATTTCCCTTTGATAAGAAAGAAATATCTTACACATAAATCTTGAGATACTTGATTGTTCAAATCCCTCTAGTAGAATTATTTCTGGAAATTTATGCATGTTGTTGATGGGACATTTCACTTCCAAACAATAATTATGTCATATTTTCATCATTTGTCTATAAACTAGAGTGAAAATAAGAGCAGAAAAAACCCAGAATAGATGTCACCCCTTTGAAGATTTGACACTTATTTGGTAAAAATTTTGAAGGAAGATCATTCTCTTGTAATCAATATTCTGATTTATAAATATCTTCTTTTGTTCTAATTTTAGTAAGTGAGGATGAATTTTTTTGAAGTTACATTCATGGACCTCTCCGATGATTGTATCTTCAAGATGTTTCTTGGGCCTTTTTATTTTGAAAATTTCAAATGATATGCCCCTATGCTCTTCAACTACTTGTGAATAAAATATTGACATAGATAATATTTTTAATTCCAATATATTGAAAGAGCATGGGGAAAATATTATTTTGTTAGCAAAAGAATTTATTTGAGATGTACATGGTATTAAACAATTTTTTTTTTTATCTTGTCTAGGAAAAGTTTGAATTTATTTCAGTCATATTGATGATACTAAAATATCTCCTATATCAAAGTGTTTCGACGGTACAACTAATAATGATTTAGGAAAATATATTTCTTTTGATGAGGTATTTGGTAGAAAAATCATCTTAGCTTGATTTCCAATAGCCATTAATGTTTATGTCCTGATATATTTTTTATTCTCATGTGCAAATAATTATACTGAATATCCTAATGAGGAGATAAATATCAGTGATTTACAAATGAGAAAGATGAAGTGAAACAAATGGCATTCTTGACAAATAAATATCAAGTTGAAGATGAAACATCATCAAGATTATTTCAAGGAAGTTTACTTTAGCTTTTCATCTCCCTTAGATTTTTATCATCTTGCTCATGATTACATTCGTCAAATATTTCTTTTTAGGTCCTTATCCATTAAGAATTATAAGTACTTAGTTATGAAATGTTTAGTTAGATCATTTTTTATGATTATTAAGAAAGAATCATTTTAAGAAAAAACTCATGGAATTAGATTGATGAAGATTTTAACATTGATATCATAACTATGCATTTAGTTTGAAATTTAATTTTAGGAAAAATTTAATTTTTGTTTTAGATACATTTGTCTTTTTTTATTTCAATAAAAGTCACGAATATCTGGACATCCAATCTATTGGTGAAAGAACTTTTATCTATCTCAATCTTAAATTAAAGGAAATGAAGTAATTAAAGAATTTATTGGGGAGAAGAGTTAAGCTTTCAATTCCATATATCCCTTATTATCCAATTTCTCTTTTTCTATTTTGAATGATGATATGATATTTTTCTTCACATTTTCCTTATTGGGATTTTTTTATTTTCAAGAGGCTTAATTTTTAGTTCACTTTAAATTAAATGATTTTGGATTTTCCTTTTCTTTTCACTCCCAATTTTATTTTATTATTCTGGGTTTTACTTGGTCATTTTATGTTGAGATTGCAACAAGATGATGAGCTTAGTGGAAAGAAGTTGCCTTCACTAAGTGGGCCCGCAAGCTAGTTTTGGCGCAAAGTCTATTTTTAGACTATGTATATTTTTAGACATATGGATCATGTTCTATGAGTTGCAGGATGCTATTTGTGGATGGTTGGTCAAGTTGGAAAAATAGATGGACTTCTATTTTTAGAAATATTGGGCGGAATCTATTTTTAGATTTCTAGTCTAAAAATAGATATGTCGAATATTATTAGCTCTTAATAATATTTGGACTATAAACATTATCTTATTCTCTTGGAGAACTTCAGTTAAGTGCACAGATGTGGCACAGGAGATGACAGAAGGAATTACACTATTCCTAAGGGTTAAGTGGAGCTATTGCATGGATACTTCAGTTAGAACTCATGTGAGAGAGTTTGGTGGAGTTGATTGAGGAAGTTAATGGAGTTGTGTTCATTTTAACTAATCTAAACATAGTTGAGCTATTTGTATCTAGTTTAACTGATTGATACAATTAGTGAGAGTGGTGTGAATTAATTATTAATTAATTCACTAATTATAAAATCATTAATCAAATAAAGAATGCATCAGTTAACTTCAGTGCATGGACAGTTTCAGTGGAGACCAGTGCAGAAATAGGTGAAAGAGCAGTGTGACTATCAGTTGTGACTATACTGTTGCTATTTGCAACACACAGTGATTGGAGAAGCCCATGAGGATTGCGCAGTACAAGCTAGGTAGTTCAAGTTATTTAATGAGCCATCCCATAGCATCTATTACGCAATAGAGGTTGGCTATCAAGTGGAAAATATTGGAGCATGTGTTTTTCTAGATCTAGCTTGATTAGTGTGTAGCAATTCGAGGGTGTGCTGAGAGCTTGTGAGGAGATTTGTACTATGATTGTTACATGATCTCCATGAAATATAATATACAGATAGTTGGGGTTTTCAGCTTTAAGCTTTCCCATTAAATACTGTGTTCATATGTGTGATTGTCTATGGTTTTAATGTGTGCATGCAATTGATTTTATTTCCGCAATTAATGATCAATGGTAGAAGAGATTATGTATTATGCATGAAGCTAAAATAGTGTGTGATCAGGAGAATCTCGGTGAATAATATATAAATTATTCAAAAATTTCTACATGGTATCAGAGTGATATTGATCATTGGAGCAATTGCAAAACATTGAAGCGGTTGAGTTTTGTGCTAGTGGAATTCGAATTTGCAGTAGTGTTTTCTTGGCGTCGAAGTTGAGATGTCTTTCAACGGATTGTGATTGGAGTATTCCCTTGAGGGTAGCTCGAATTATATTGCATGGAAGGATAGGATGGAGGTCGTGCTGGATGAAAATGGGTTGAAGGAGTTCATAGATGCAGAAATTCCAAAGCCTACTTCTAGCGATGATGCCGTACTTGACGTATGGAAAAAGAAGACAGCAAAGTGTCGAAGGATTCTGTTGGAAGGTGTGAAGGATCACATAGTATCCAGCCTTCATGGAAAGCTTTGGATTCCTAAGGGTACTCTTGCGCAGTCAGATCAGTGCAAGGGATGTACCTTAGGAAAATTTGTGAAATCCACCTTTCACGAGAAGGATAGTCACGCCACGACAATCCTTGAGAGAATTCACATAGACGTGTGTGGACCTTTCTCAGTAGCTTCGACAGCAAAGCACAGGTACTATGTGATATTTGTTGATGATTTTTCTCATAAGTGCTAGATCTTCTTCATGCAGAAGAAGAGCGAGACATACTCAAAGTTTTGTGAGTTCAAGGCACTGGTTGAGAAAGAATCGGGGAAGCGGGTGAAGGCTCTTAGGAGCGACAATGGTGGTGATTTCATCTCTGGTGAATTCAAGGAATTTTTCAGCGCAGAAGGAATTCGAAGAGAGCTCATAGCACCTCATAGCCTGACAAAATGGGGTTGCGGCGGAAGAACGAACGTCGTGGGTGCTGACGTGCCGCGATCGGGGCCTTCCCATGCTTGTCTATTTTTAGTTGTCTTGCGGTATATGTGTATGACCGTTGTCCTCACGAGGATACTTGGCATGAGTACACTTCGGAAGATAAGGGAAGTAAGAGCTGATACTGTTGAACATGGTTCACCTTTTTACATTCATGTGACGAAGGATGCCAGGAAGAAGCTGGAGCCGACCGCAGAGGTTGGGATATTTGTGGGGTACACTGATACGCCCCACAACTATCGTGTGTATTTTCCAGACAGTCGCAAGACTGTTGTGCGACAGGATATCAAATTTCATGAGGAGAAAGCCATGAAGTGTTCGCTTGAGAGGGAGCCACACTTGCATGCAGATGAGGAGCTATTAGTTCCTAAGGATGACCCTAAGGATGTGGATCAGCCACAAGAGGAGGTTCATGGAGTGGAAGAGACCACTCATGCAATGCCAACCATCAAAAGCGGCCGCCCTCTGGAAAAATTGGTCAGTAGCTCAAATCTGAAGGTTGTAAGACTTCTACATCAGTAACAAAACTGACAGATCACTGTTGTTATCTTGGGTGTTGGCATGTGTTGTCTTGATGGCAACCTACTAAATGAAGTTGTTCTTGATGGCGGCTTGATGATTTGTCTTTGGATGTATACTTGATGAATGATGGCAACCTACTTGATGAAGTTGTTCTTGATGGGAAACCTACTTGATGATTTCCTATGATAAGCAAACTATGTGTTAAATATGTAAGGATGATGTATCTATGTGTTAAAAGGAAGGATGACGTATCTATAGATCAACTCAGAAGTAACAGAAGAAAGGAATTTGAGTAAGTGCCAGAGAAATGATAAATAAGACATGTCACAAAGCATACGCGGGTTTGTTAAGGGGAAGTAGCGTATGCACGCGGAAAAGTACGTGCCAAGTTGCGTATGCCAATTTGCGCTCTAAATTTATAAAACCAGGGGACATTACCATGGTATTGGCCCATAGTATTGAGCGTTGGATTATCTATTTGATCCCGTCCAGGAATACCATCAGCGGTTGAGTGGTTTTGACTCATGGTATTGATAAAGGCTAAATCTATATAAGGAGAAGAAGATCATAGTGCAAGGGGGGAATAGGTCCAGGTTTTAATGAATACTTCACTCTGGAGTATATCTGCATGGAATGGGTAACAGTTTATTGATTGATCTGAATTAATAATGCACCTATGAAGAAAATGATGAAGAGGGATCTCTAGATCTGAAATGACTATGTATTTTCTAGATCTGTTTATGGAATGTTTAGATCTGAGATGAGGCGAAATACTTTCTGGAGTGAAGGATGAAATATGAGTTGTTTATCTGATCTGAAGAGCTGCACAGTCTTGAAAAGTTACAGATGTATATGCAGGTTCGCTTCAGTAAAAGCACGTGTATACGCGGGTCTGCTTAAAGAAAAGCACGTATGGGAAGTTAGGGTTTTCTGAAGAATGCACAGAAGTATATGCAGGTTGGTGTGCATAAAAGCACATACATACGCAGGTTCAATTAAGTAAACGAGCGTATGGAATCTAGGGTTTGCTGAAGTAAGTGGAATGAAATGTCTGATCTGTTTTGCTATTTTACTGTTATCTGTCAATGATATATTCATACAGAACTGGGCTGTTTGAATGATGAATATGCTACTGATTATGTTAATTAAAGATCAAGTCATTGGTTGATTGGTTGATGATTCAATAAATGAATTGATGGGGTTATAAGTTTCAGTTTGATGAATGATGAGCTTAAATGTGTGGAGTGGGTCCAGTCTAAAAATATGATGAAAAGAGGCCTACAAGTTGTGTTGTATGGAAGTTGTTGGATCCAGTATGAAAATTAATGAAATGTGGTCCGCAATGGTGCTGAGGGTCGAAGCCTTCAGTGAGGGGGTTGTAGCTCCCTTCCAGTGGTAGCTGGTAAACGAGAGCAGGGGGCAGTAGCTCCCTTCCAGGAGAGGCTGGTAAACGAGAGCAGGGGGTTGTAGCTCCCTTCATGGAGAAATTTGGTAAACGGGTATAGGGAATGTAGCTCCTTCCGGAGAAAGTTTGATGGCAACCGTGAGGGTGTTTGGTTCTTCCAGGAAAGTACAGTAAAAAAGAGAAAGTTATGTATACACGGAGTGAATGCACAAAATGCGGCATGGTACGCGGTACATGGTTGTAAGATGTTTTCTTTATAATAAATATTAAAGACTGAGACGACGACAACGGTGGTTTTCTCCCGAATTGGGTTTCCACCTTAAATTCTGGTGTTCATGTGTGTTGCTTATGTGTGATGATTTATTCTGTTCTTACTGCACATGTTTACTGCTTACTAAACATCTAATGAAGGAATGACGCAATGATCTAAGCTAAGAATTATCAGCATAATGAAATCTCTATTAATACGCGAGTTTTATTAAGTATATCCGCGTGTATACATGACTTGGGTTCATTAAAGTAGGGTATGGGTTTAGAGAAAAGAAAAAGAAAAGTTTTCGATCTGCACTAAAGTCTTGTCTATGCCCCCTCTTAGTATTTTTTCCAACCAATTGGGATCGGAAGCGAGGTTCTTGCGGGAAACGATCGCTTGAAGGAGATCCGTCATAATGGGAAGTCTGGAAGGAGTACTTTCTCTAAGGCCACCTTTGTTCAATGGAAGTAATTTGTTATTCTGGAAGATACGAACAAAAGCATATTTGCAAAGTCTTGGTGCAGAAGTATGGGCAATCGTGGAAGAAGGTTATCGGTATCCGACAACTATTCCTACTGATGCAGCAGAAAGGAAGAAATATGAAGTCAATGCCAAAGCAGTCAATGTTTTATTAGGAAGCCTGTCTGAATCAGAATTTGTTAAAGTGATGTAGCAAAATTCAGCAAAAGAAATATGGGACAAAATCATTCTAAGCTATGAAGGAGATACAAAGGTAAAAAGTGCCAAACTCCAAACTCTCAAAATTGAATATGAAAATTTAAGGACGCATAGTGATGAGAGTATTGCCAGTTTCTTTTTACATCTAGATGATATTGTAAATCGTATGAGAAGTTTGGGTGGAACCATAACCGATACTACTCTGGTTGAAAAAGTCTTAAGATCTTTGACTTCAAAATTTGAGTCAAAAGTATCTGCTGTTGAAGAAAGGCAAGATATGCAAACTCTTACTGTTGTTCAACTACATGGTATTCTAACTGCTTTTGAAATGAGAAAATAAGGTCCCTCTCAAATCAGAGAAGTTGCCATTAAGGCATGTGCAAAAGGAAAAGAAAAGGAAATTTTCAAGGAATCAAGTTACATATCAGAAGAAGAAGAAGAAAATTTTGTGAGAAGACTCCAACCAGGTACTAGAAGATTCAAAGGGAAGCTTCCTTTCAAGTCTTTTAATTGTGGAAGAGTTGGTCATTATGCTGCTAAATTTCCTTATGAAGAAAATCACAATAAAGGGAAACAATTTGAAAAGGGAAAGAGCTATTATACAAATGAAGATAATGATGAAATGTCAAATGAGGATGAAGAAGATTCTGACCAAGATCTGCTAGTGCTCATGGCAAGGAAGCAAAAGAAGAAGGCCACTCAAAGAGAGGAGATATCTCAGAAAACATGTGAAGCAGAAAATGAAGAAGATGAAAAAGATACTAATCTTTGTGATTCACTTCCTTATGCAAGCAATGGTGATGATAGTGAAAGTAACAGTATGGGTCTAGAAGAAAATCTCAAGATTAATGATGAAGATCAATTTAAAAGGAAGGAATCTATCTACAAAGATATGATATCTAGAATGAATGGTCAGATAGAAATTTATCAAAGACGGATAGAAATGTATCAAAAAATGTAGGATAAAGTAACCAATCGAAGTGAAAGACATGAAGCAGAAATCATCTCTCTGAAAGAAGAAATAGAAAAATCAAATAAGAAGAATGAAGAACTTCTACAAAAATTTGAAGAACAAGAAAAAGGGTTGAAAGAAGAGATTCTAAAATTGAATGATCAAGTAGAAGAAGGAAGAAGGATTGAAGAAAGTATGAAGAAGCAATGCCAAATATTGGAGGTTGAGGTAAACATTTTAAAAGGTAAATTAGAATAAAAAGATAAACTCTTGAGGTTTCAATATAGTACTAAGATTCTGGACAATATTCTTAGTAGTCAAAGGTCTCCTTCTATTAAATTTTATCTTGGTTTTCATGAAACTGTTAAAGGAGAATCTAGTTCACAAGGAAGTGCTAAAGATTCAAAGGATATCAATGCAAAATCTGAAGTGTTGAAAGAAACAAAAGATCAACCGACAATCATGAACTCTCAAAAGAAATCATTCCCTCCTATGATCAATAATGTTGAATGCTTTAAATGTCATAATTATGGGCATATTGTAGCTAATTGCAAAAGCAGAATGTTTCAATCACATACAAAAATATTCTACACAGAAAGTTACACTGGTTTCTTCAAGGGATATTGTTTTTCATGTAGCAAGTATGGTCATAAAGCAGTTGATTTCAATAGAAGAAAGAATAGAAAAACACATTATGATCCTTATGCTTACTTTTCTGGTCATGCAAGATGTTATGCCTGTAACAAGTATGGACATGTATAAAAATAATTTAGGATGAATGGATCTGAGAAATTGGATAATTTCCAGTACACAATAAGAAATTTCAAGCAAAGCTGGAAAAGGAAGGAGGACCGGTCAAAAACGTAGGAGATAATAATCCTACTGCAGTCATCTGCTTCTAAAGCTTACTTCTCATAATGAATGCAGGAGTAATGTGAGACACATTATATGGATTAGTAATGTATCATCACAGGGGGAGCAATGTATGATGATTCCCATGGTTGGTTTGGTAATTATGGGTATGTTTATTTCTGACAGTGCATCTGATGTGAAGAAGACAGGTACAGGTGGCATAAGTTCAGGGGGAGATGAAGGAGTAAAATTTTTAGTATTTCACTTTCCATACGTGGGTTTAGTGAAAAAAATCCGCGTATACACATGAGTTCCTTTGGAGACAAAAGCGTATGCTTTTATGTTAAGGAAAATAGTGATTCAACTCAAGAACAGGAGCACAGGTTCAGGGGGAGCATCAGTCTAACTACTAATAATTGAATTGTTGGCATTGTATCTGCTTATTCCTTATTTATTGTAATAAATCATACTCAAATAATGGTGACATGATACTTGGTTTCTTATAATGATATTATGGATGAGCCCTGATTTATTTTTGCTGAAAAGTACCTTTTGATTCACATGGATGAGTTGGAAGTCTTATGATTCAAAGATAAGAATAGATCATGCAGAATTTGTTGCTGTGGTTGAGACCTTTTTCCTACGTATATTACATCATGATGAATCTTGAAGATCTTGGTGATTTTAGATCACATGAATGATTGCTTGACACATATTTTCTATTGAAGAAGTTGTTCTGGTATGATAATTCCTATTGGGAAGAATTTTTTGATACTACAAAAAGTCTGAAGGCCTGGTTACTGATGCACTCATGCTACAAATGTTGATGACACTTGAAAACAGAGCTACATTGTCCTATCTTTCTTCTCTTATATATCCCAGGGAAGAATTCGAATATCTCAGATGGAAGCTAGGAGTTGTCTCTGCCATGAACAAGATCAGATCTACTTAAAATCAGAAGATTAAAATTGGATACGCGAGTTTCCTGAAATACAGTTGCACATATACGCGAGTTTATACACAGAAAACCGTGTATGGGTATTTTGGTTCAGCATTCTTCAGCACAGCTTCAGTGTTGTTTGGTATCTCTAGTGGTGTTCCAGTTCTCATAATTCTGTTTCATTCTCTAAATATTATTGATGAAGATGCCTTGATGATTTGCTGTTGAAAGTGTTCAGGATGCACAAACAAAGGGGGAGCTTTGGTCATATGGAAAGGATGCATTGGATGCACAGTTTCAGGGGAGCATTAGCCTTGCTGAGTATAATGCATAGTTTGCATTATGATGTTTCTGAAATATGATCTCTCTCTCTTGAGGTCTTTTTGATATTGGTTATAAAAAGTCATATTTTTAATGTGATGAAAAGGACATGCTGAGACCTATGATGTAAAATTGTAATTTTCATACATGTAAGGACTTGTTCAAATTTTTAAACCCACTTGGTTGGGTAGTTGAGTCAAATTGTGTAAACCCACTTGGTTGGGTACTTGAGTCATATATGTAAATCCACTTGGTTGGATCTTTGATGTAATTATGAGTCCTTGGTGATAGGAAAGGTCATAGAGTCATGTACTTCATTGAAAAATATGTTTGAAGATTCCGCATGAACTCAGGGGGAGCATGGTAACTTCAGTGAACATCAGATCTACAGAGCTCTTCTTTCTACATGTGGAGAAAAACATTGTCTTGGCTTTGATCTGCCCTTTGCCCTTGATGTCAAAGGGGGAGAGTAACATGGTGTTTGAATAGGGGGAGAGTATCATGGTGTTTGCATAATGGTTATAATCAATGTATCTATCTGTTGTGGTGATAAAACACCATCATGGTTGCCATCAAGTCCAAAGGGGGAGATTGTTGGCATGTGTTGTCCTTGATGGCAACCTACTTGATGCAGTTGTCCTTGATGGAAACTGATTTGATGTGTTGTCCTTGATGGCAACCTACTTGATGAAGCAAGATTGTTGGCAATATGATGCAATGTGTTGTCCTCGATATGGCAACCTACTTGATGAAGTTGTTCTTGATAGAAACCTACTTGATGCGTTGCCTATGATAAGAAACCTATGTGTTAAATATGTAAGGAAGATGTATCTTGTGTTAAATAAGGAAGGATGATGTATCTACAGATCAGCTCAGAAGTAACAGAAGAAAGGAATTCCAGTAAGTGCCAGAGAAATGATAAATAAGACATGTCACAAAGCATACGCGGGTTTGTTAAGGAGAAGTAGCGTATGCACGCGGAAAAGTACGTGCCAAGTCGCGTATGCCAATTTGCGCTCTAAATTTATAAAACCAGGGGACATTACCATGGTATTGGCCCACAGTATTGAGCGTTGGATTATCTATTTGATCCCGTCCAGGAATACCATCGGAAGTGGTGTGGTTTTGGCTCATGGTATTGACAAAGGCTAAATCTATATAAGGAGAAGAAAATCATGGTGCAAGGGTGTGTGCAAGTCTGGGTATTGAATGAATACTTCACTCTGAAGTATATCTGCATGGAATGAATTGATTGATCTGAATTACTAATGCACCTATGAAGAAAATGATGAAGAGGGATCTCTAGATCTGAAATGTATATGTATTTTCTAGATCTGTTTATGGAATGTTTAGATCTGAGATGAGGGGAAATACTTTCTGAAGTAAAGGATGAAATCTGAGTTGTTTATCTGATCTGAAGAGTTGCACAGTCCTGAAAAGTTACAGATCTATACGCAGGTTCGCTTCATTAAAAGCGTGTGTATACGCGGGTCTGCTTAAAGAAAAGCGTGTATGGGCAGTTAGGGTTTTTGAAGAATGCACAAAAGTATACATGGGTTGGTGTGCATAAAAGCGCGTACATGCGCAGGTTTAGTAAATTAAAAGCGCGTATGGAATATAGGGTTTGTTGAAGTAAGTGGAATGAACTATTTGATCTGTTTTGTTGTTTTACTGCTATCTGTCAATGATGTATTCATACAGAACTGGGTTGTTTGAATAATGAATATGCTGTTGATTATGTTAATTGAAGATCAAGTTGTTGGTTGATTGGTTGATGATTCAATGAATGAATTGATGGGGTTATAAGTTTCAGTTTGATATATGATGAGCTTAAATGTGTGGAGTGGGGGTCCCAATTCGAAAATCCGATGAAAATAGGCCTGCCGCTGTGTTGTATGGAAGCCGTTGATCCAAAGATGAAAATTGATGAAACGTGGTCCGCAGTTTGTGGTGTTGAGGGTCAAAGCCTTTCTGGAGGGGTTGTAGCTCCTTCCAAGGGTAGCCGGTAAACGAGAGTGTGGTAGAGCCCTTCCAAGAGAGGCCGGGTAAATGAGAGCAGGGGTTTTAGCTCCCTTCCAAAGAGAGTCAAACAGAAGCAATGGGGTTGTAGCTCCCTTCCAGAGAGGCCGGTAAACGAGAGCAGGGGGTTGTAGCTCCCTTCCAGGAGAGGCCGGTAAATGAGAGAAGGTTGTAGCCTTCTACAGGTGGGTGCCTGCGTGCTGGTATGAGTCTACGCCAGTACATGGTTGTAAGATGTTTTCTTTATAATAAAAATATTGAAGACAGAGATGACGGCAACGGTGGTTTTCTCCCAACTTGGGTTTCCACCTTAAATCCTAGTGTTCATGTGTGTTGATTATGTGTGATGGTTTATTCTATTCTTACTGCACATGTTTACTACTTACTAAACATCTAATGAATGAATGATTCAAAGATCTAAGTAAAGAATTATCTGCATAATAAGATCTTTGGTAATACGCGAGTTTCATTGAGGATATTGGCGTGTATACGCGACTTGGGTTCATTAAAGTAGCGTATGGGTTTTATAGAAAGAAAAAGTAAAAAAATTTCAGTCTACACTAAATACTGATTCACCCCCCCCCTCCTTTGCAAGATTTTTCCCAACATACATACATGGCTCTTATGAGCAAGTGTATCGTGATAGAGCCATCCTCTTTCGAGGAAGCTGTGGAGGATCCCGCATGGGTAGATGCCATGGTGGAAGAGTATGATTCGATTGTCATAAATAGTGCATGGGAGATTGTCCCAAGGCCAGAAGGGAAATCAGTGGTGGGTTCGAGATGGATCTACAAAGTGAAGCAGGCAGCTGACGGGAGTGTGGAGAAGTACAAGGCAAGATTTGTTGCCTGAGGCTTCTCACAGATAGAGGGGATCGATTATGAGGAGACCTTTGCACTTGTCGCAAGGTATTCTTCCATACGGACGATTCTTTCTCTCTCAGCGCAGATGGGGTGGCACATTCATCAGATGGATGTGAAGACTGCGTTCCTCAACGGAGTCATTGAGGAGGAGGTGTACATAGAGCAGCCCGAAGGTTTTGAGATCTTCAGCAGCGAGTCGCATGTGTGCAGGCTCAAGAGAGCATTGTATGGGTTGAAACAAGCACCTCGTGCTTGGTACACACGGATAGACAGTTATTTCACCGGACTTGGATTCTCCAAGAGTGAGGCGGATCCTAACCTATACCAGATTGTGGTGGAGGGTAAGTTGCCGATCATTGTACTTTATGTAGATGATTTGATTTTGACAGGTGATGAGCTGTTGATACTCTCATGCAAGGAGGATCTTGCAAAAGAGTTTGAGATGAAGGACTTTGGGCCTTCTGCTCATTACTGGGATTAAAATTTTATGTTGCAGTGATGTAATGTTTGTTCTCAAGGCAAGTATGCCTTCCATAGATACTTGAGGAGTTCACTGCATGGCCGCAAGCCTATTGACACTTCTGGTGGATGGAGGAAGGAGGATGCTACTTGGCCGAGGTAGTGGATGCCACTGCTTATCGACAGCTGGTGGGGTTGCTTATGTATTCGGTCAATACACGACCACAGGTGCTATGTCATAACTGGCCTTTCACAAGCAAGTGGTTAAGCCAACCAAGCTCTTCTCTGAAGGCAGTAAGCATGTATTGAGATATCTCGTAGGCACATCGGGGATATGCATTATGGTATGTGACAATGGATGAGGTGAACTGTGGAGCCACGGATGCGATTAAAGGTGGAGCCCAACTACAAAGAGCACATCTGTGAGGGATTTCTAATATCGCAATGACATTTACCAAGAATTTCTTGGTACACAAAGAAAGAAGCAACAGTCAATGGCACTCATTTCAGCAGAGGCTGAGTATATGGCAGCAAGCTTGGCTGCATGCGAGGCCATATGGATGAGGAAGATTCTGGTCGGGTTGTTCGGGTCACACTTGGAGCCTAATGTGATTTATTGTGATAACCAGAGTTGCATTAAAATCTCGGCTAATCCAGTATTTCATGATAGATCCAAACACATCGACATCAGGTACCATCATATCAGAGATTGTGTGCAACGGAGAATCATGTTACTTTCATATATTCCCACGGAGGATAAGGATGCTGACATCTTGACGAAGGCGCTCACCAGGAGCAAATTCGAATTCCACAGAGGCAGGATAGGGGTTGCATATAATCCATATCTTGTTGAGAGGGAGTGTTGAAAATGCAACAAGATGATGGAGCTTAGTGAAAAGAAGTCACCTTCATGGGCTCCGTTGTGCTATTTTTGGCGCAAAAGTCTATTTTTAGACTATGTCTATTTTGTGATTAGACAAATGGCTCATGTTCTATGAGTTGTGGCAGATGCAGATTGTGGATGGTTGGTCAAGTTGAAAAAAATAGGTGGACTTCATTTTTGCATTATTATTGGGCGGGAGTTATTTATAGCCTGCCTAAAAGAGGATATGTCGAATATTATTAGCTCTTAATAATATTTGGACTATAAACATTATCTTATTCTCTTGGAGCACTTCAGTTAAGTGCACAGATGTGGCACAGGAGCTGACAGAAGGAATTACGCTATTCCTAAGGGTTAAGTGGAGCTACTGCATGGATACTTCAGTTAGAACTCATGTGACAGAGTTTGGTGGAGTTGATTGAGGAGTTAATGGAGTTGTGTTCAGTTTAACTAATCTAAACATAGTTGAGCTATTTGTATTCAGTTTAACTAATTGATACAATTAGTGAGAGTGATGTGAATTAATTATTAATTAATTCACTAATTATAAACTCATTAATCAACTAAAGAATGCATCAGTTAACTTCAGTGCATGGACAGTTTCAGTGGAGACCAGTGCAGAAATAGGTGAAAGAGCAGTGTGACTATCAGTTGTGACTATACTGTTGCTATTTACAACACACAGTGATTGGAGAAGCCCATGAGGATTGTGCAATACAAGCCAGGTGGTTCAAGTTATTTAATGAGCCATCCCATAGCATTTATTACGCAATAGAGGTTGGCTATCAAGTGGAAAATATTGGAGCATGTGTTTTGCTAGATCTAGCTTGATTAGTGTGTAGCAATTCGAGGGTGTGTTGAGAGCTTGTGAGGAGCTTTGTACTATGATTTTTACATGATCTCCATGCAATATAATATATAGATAGTTGGGGTTTTCAACTTTAAGCTTTCCCATTAAATACTGTGTTCATATGTGTGATTGTCTATGGTTTTAATGTGTGCATGCAATTGATTTTATTTCTGCAATTAATGATCAATGGTAGAAGAGATTATGTATTATGCATGAAGCTAAAATAGTGTGTGATCAGGAGAATCTCAGTGAATAATATATCAATTATTCAAAAATTTCTACAATTTAGATTAATAATGATCTAAATTTGAATGTTAGTTTTGATGTGCTAATTCCATCTTCAAGTTTATATTAAAAATGATGATCTTTGCTTCATGTACATAGGCTTATTGAAGTGCTTATGATTGTTTAACAAGTAAATGTGTGGATATTATGTTAAATTCTTGAACATAAAAACATTGAAACTAAATGTTGAATAACAACAAACAAACACACAACAAACCATCACAATTGATACATTAACACATTTAAGTATGAGGATTTTCCACAGTGCATTATATTAGATATCATTTTTGGGATTCAACTGCCTTAACACATTGTTTTGATGAAGGAGTTCACTCCTCCTGGGCTACATCTCCTTGGTTCAACTTCCATGGCTTGGGCCTTTGTATTAGCTCAATTGTGAAAATATTTCTATTTACAGTGTCCTACTGCCTCTGATACCTGCTCCAGTGCGTCCAAAACATCAAAATCTACCAGGCATGACTTTTCCTGAGCCAAAATTGGTCGAACATTGCTCCAGATATGGTCAAAACAAATTTTCCTAGTGAAATGCCTCTAAAATTGGAGGAGACTCCAATTAGCTCTGACAAATTAGGGATTCCGCCGAAATTGGAGAAGTCCGCTAAACCCACTGCCATATAAATCTAGGTTAATTAGCAATAAATCGTGCTTAGTTGGTGGATAATTCTATCTTAATTGTGCATAAGCACATTTCAAATAACACAATTTAATTATCTTAAACACCAGATTAATGGATTAACCCGCAATTATAATTAAACTCTGCGCTTAAACATTTTGCTCCGCCTATGGTAGTTGCAACAAGGTTGTATGGTGAGGGGGTTGGCCCCCTCCAAACCCCCGCCATAGAATTCGATTGATTTTAAATATAATTTGGAGTCTTATGCGGTTAAGACCCAGCGCAGCAATATGACGGTAAGGCGGTCGGATGGTGTGGGGGAGGTCGTGGGTTTGATCCTGACCCCTGCACAATAATTTTATTCCATAATACGTTGCACATGTTAGGATCCTTAATAATAGGAATCATAATTTTGAATTGACTATGTTAGAGTCTTATAATATTGTAGATACTTTTCTTTCTGTAAATGTTTTCCCATATTAAAAAAATGTAAAGAGGGTAAGTCCTAAAAGAAAAATCAAAGGACTGAAAGAAAAATATCAATATATATATATATAAAGTATGAACCCCACCAAAAAGAGATAAAAATAGATACTGAAAGTGCTGCAAATTCAAATGCCACTACTTTTACTTTACTTTGAAAATATATTGTGTGCAGCTTGTCAAAAATTCCATAATCCATGATGATAAAAAGTTTTATCTTGATTCATTCATGTTTTAAATTTCATGTCAAAATAGTTAGAGAATAAAGATCTGGCCAAACCATTTAATCTTGGCAGATCAGTAGTTAGGTAGAGAATAATAATGAGCTCATTAGTTTAATCTGAGTCATTGGAATTTATAAGGTTAGAATTAGATTAGTTTGCTTATCAAAAGAAAAATAAAGGGTCAGCAAGCTCAAATGCACCCAATAAATGAATAAAAAATGTTAGGGTAAATGATGGGTAGGTAGATTACTTTCACAAGGCATGGAAAGCATCAATTGGTCATTTCATATCACTAATATCCCCCAAAATCCCCTTCCCCTTACTTCACCCCTTTTCCCTTCCTAAAAACCCTTTCCCTAGTTAAAAATCCATTTTTTCCTTTGAAAAAAGTAATTCCCACTTTACTAACCTCATTTTCAATTAAAACATGTAAAAACCCACTTTACATAGTTTAAAATGGTTAAAATAATGTGTCAGGCCCCACTATAACAATCCTTCCCCGAATATTATTTTTAACTCATCCCTAGTGTATTTTAATATGCCACACATATATTAATCTTGTGTCTAACTTCATTATGTTACTCCCCGATCCCATATATTATTCAACTTTAGCATATAGTTATATGTAAATTCCTCGCTTATATTACAGTTCCCAACCCCACATATATACCATGCTAACCCCACTTTCATATTAATTTAAACCTATGGTTTATATAAATCTCAGGTCCCACTTCTATTTTAATACCCATCGCATGACTCATCCCCGGGCCCTGCTTATCAAATCCCCCCTATTCGTCCATCCACCTGATTTTCATTCATCTAATCCAATGGCCAATAGAACCATTCGAACTCTCCACTGCCCAATATTTAAAGCCATTGGAGGGGTTCGAAATAGGTGGTTTCGCACCCCCGCTCATGTACCATGCATCAATCACTTATTCTATCACATCCTCCATTCCAAAACAGCCTAACCAATTTTCGTGATGTGATAAACCGCCAAGTTGTTTCTTCCCATTGAAACAAAACCACCTTCATGTTTGAAAGTTAAGCCTTTGCACCAATGTTTAACCACTTCCAGTTAAAATCCATAAAGCCCACCTGAAACACATTTTTTCTATTATTTGTTGTGTATTTTCCAAAAACTATTTATTTGCGGAGAAGAAGCCAAAAAAGACCGAAGCCAACCTATTTTCAAGCTAAAGCAACCTTTTTTGATTGATGTTGAAGCCAATATAAACCAGAATTCAAGCTAATTTGCTACCAGAACCTGTACAGACTAAGTTTAAAGCGTTATAAGACAAAGAAAAGCCCATACTTCCTCCAGAACCCCTTTTGCAGATTGAAATCACCTTTTCACAGGTATTTCTAAGTGCCTGAGCCATTACTTCAGCACAAGAAAGTAATAAATTGTTAAATTAAACAAATTAAAATGGCTTCCCAGGGCATTGTGATTGTTAATCCCCTACAACCTCCTATAGTTGATGTTGAACATACCCCCCTTGTAGACAAAGAATTCAAAATCAGTGACACAGTCACTGATTTCAACCTCTTGGACATCCACTAGTGGAGCCATAATAAATCCATTGACCAGGCCAATGATATCTACCTTTGGGAATCAAATTTGCCTAAATATATCTTCCCATAGACCTTCCAATTTCTAGAAATAATGAGGCTCTATCAAATCAATTATCTGCCCAATGAAAGAGCCCTAATAAACCCCAGTAAAGATATTTTGTTCACCATCACTGCAGAATCTATAAACCAGAGGTTACAGATCCAACCCAAGCCTTATGAAGCCCCTTTGTCTATTGAAATCCTCACTGAATTATATCTAAAACTGGACTTTCCCAAGAGGTTTCAAATCTTCCAAACCTTTCTTCCTCCATCAGTTGAAACTCCAAAGAGTAACCCTCCTTATTCAGCCTCAATTTTCTCAGAAAGAACCAGACAGATTGTCACAATGTTGTCTTGTATATTAGGGTACTTCACAGGTGAATATGTAGATGCTTCTGTCTTAGGTTTTCTATCTATTTTCTGCCCGAGATAGCCTCCAGCTTCCACATTTAACTTTGCTCAACACCTATAAGATGCCATCCATGAGCAACTAATTAAATTACCAGAAGAAGAAGTGTTTAATTATTCTTCAGTGTTATTTCATTTATTCCTATACTTCCAATCTAAAAGGTTTGCAGTTAGCCTTCAAAAACTGGGCACAGAGGGTAACCCCCAATCTGTAGTCTTCTGGAATTCCTTAATAAGGATAGATTCCACAGATTTCGCCTTAAAGGACTTCATTGATTCATTTATTCATCCAATTGTCAATATGTTAAGCAGTAGCAGTGAACCTAGGATCAGTGAAGAAATCAAGAAAGTATTACAGTTGTTTGAACCTAGTAGAACAGGAGACTGGTATTTATACGAGAACCACACTGAAATTAGGGTGTATGGATGTCAACTCACTCCATACAAGCTGCCCAATACCTCCCAATGAGGTTATTTTCACTAGAATATATCAGGGATATCCTAAACTCAGATGAGGTTAATTTTTGTCAGCAAAGAAGAAAACTTAGTTTAAAATAAAAAAACTAGATTGGTCCTTTCATTTGTAACAGTAGAAGTGTTGGTCAACAAGCAAAAATAAATTTACAAGAATTCAAGTTCAGTGAGAGTTTCAAATGGCAGTATGATCCTTTGGGAGTTATTAGCAAACTAAGAGTTAAATTCAAATTAACTCCTTTTGTTCATGAGTCTAAACCAGAGATTGAAAATTACTCCAATCAGTCAAAGTGGTTAGAGAATATTTTGAAAGAGGTGGAGAAAACAGTTGAGACTAGCTCTGTCTTGAAAACTCCAGCCCCAAAAGATAGGAACTCCAATATGGCAAGAGAAGAAGGTTCATATTCAGCTCAAACCACTACTACGACTAAATTCAAACTAATGTATAGGAAGAAGCCCAAGCTGAATCCAGTAATTGAACAGAAAGAGACAGTTGAGACAACTGAAATCATTGATACAGACACAGTGGTTAAAGAAAATGCACCTCAAGAAGTTTTAGAGAACACTCATCAGCCATCAACCTCTAATACACAAATCATTCATAAACAACACAGTGTAGAGGTGTATTCATCAAGTAAACCAGTAAATAACGAACAGGATATAATGGAGAAGTATAAAGAAATCAAACTCAAGAATGAGGCATTGAAAGTTGTAACATATGCCCAATATTGGAAACAGACACCTAGTGACCAGAACAGGTCACTTTCTGCCTTTTATTATAAAACCAGGAAAATGGAGATGACCTTTTTGCAGCCCACAGTGAAGGCTCCAAAGTCATCAGCTGACTATAAGAAAACAATATTTGAAGTTCAAGCCAAAGATCTACATCCAATAGATCAAATTGAGTTCCATAAGAAAGTTGGATAAATGATTTACTCCACTATGACTAACAAATCTATGAGTGTTCAAAAACTTCAAAATTCTCTAGAGAACATCAGAGGACAGTTAAAACTAGAGAAGGCATCTTCACAAGCCAAGGAAAACAAAATCAAATCAATTAAAGAATTAGTCATGGAGGTTGGATATGATCCAAAGAACATCAAAGCAGTTGAAGAGCTTATCAAGAAAAATAATGCAGACTTTGCTGCATTGAAAAAACAACTAAAATTGCCTCCCACTGAACAACCACAAACTAAGGAAGTTTTAGAGAATGAAATCCAGAAAGATGAAATGATGAATTTCATCATTCAGATGACAGCTCAACTGAAATAGATGGAGAATGAAATGGATAAATTGGTGCAATAAAAGAAGGAAAGCATGGAAGCAATCCCTGTCACTTACATTCCTACAGTTACTATAGCAGTTCCATCTACTTCATCAGCTCTAGTGGCAACAACAGTTCCAGTAGCTACAACAGTTCCAACTACATCAGCAACATATTCAACAACAGCAGTAGCTCATCCCAATGATGAAGCAGGTAAATTGATCAGAGCCATGCATGATATGTCAATCCAAAAAAATGAAATTAATTGACTTAAAGAACAGATAAAAATTCTAGAGGATGAAAATAATTTGGTACAATGTTTCGGGGAAATATCACCCTAGAGGTTGGTTGGGATACAACCTCCACAGAGCAGGGGCATGCTACTTAACAGAGACTCACACAACCATGCACGTTCAGAATAACTAAATAGAGTAGAATGAGAAAGTTACCCGTAGGTCCTACGGTTGAAGCAGATCCCGCAGGGTTCAAACCCCCAGCAACCGTCCTTCCTTCTTAACCTGAAAGACAAGAAGAAACAAGCACAAAGGACTGGTTGTACAACATATATCTACTCTAAATGTTAGTGAGATTCATATAAAACATTAAATAAATCATAACGAATGCTCGTATAACAAATATTCTCATACATATAAGCATACACTAACACGTTTATTTCAGGAACAGCATGGTACTTCTGTATTATAAATAGCATGTACAAAAGTAACGAGTGGAGAGATCACCTGATCCTTCCACGGCCTTCGAGCAGACCGTCGTCTGGATCCGTCCAGCCCTTGCCTCACTAAGACTCCTTCCAAACTGGTGCATACGAGATGACATATAGGGAGATGAGCATCTCAAGGAAACAAGGGTTTCCTATAAGGAACTGGGAAAGTGCAGGAGGCACGGGGAATCAGACTTGGATAGGGAATACCAACAGAGTATAATATCAATAATTCTCTCTCTCCCTTAGGCCATACACATGAGGGCTTTTATAGTCCCTCCAAGTAGTTTCAGCAGTTGGAAACAGTTGACCACGGGCTGGGGTGGTTGAACTACCTGAGTAACCATCAACCCAGCGCGAAATTAGGGATTTTTTATATATATTTTTAATCATTTTAATGGCATACGTGGAAAATTCTAGCTGGACTCGCGTATACACGCGGAAAAGTACGGGCATAGTCGCGTATGGGGATTTTTACACTGTTTTTAAGTGAATTTGTCCAAGTCTGTAGGAATGGGTGCCCAAAAGCCATGAAGCAATCATGAATCATGTCAAGGTGAGAAATGATGTTATAACAGATGCCCCCTAATATATGAGGTCAGAAGGGGTACATGATGGCCGAAATGTATTATGCACATAGAAAGAACTTCGCAAGGACAAGAGAGGACTTCACCAGATTTCAGCCTGCCAAAAACCAATGAAAGAAACCAGAGAGTCAACTCATGCTGAGGCGGGCATACCCATGCTCAGTCAAAGATACATCATATGGAAAGTACTGAAATAGATCCAACATGTATACAAGTATAGCTGAACTGAAAATACACAATGAATCATCTGAGCATGGCCCGGAAATACAAGTCTGAATCAATGTCCAAGTATCACATATAGAAAGTTGATCAAAGATGGTGCAACTGGATGTCTGATCATATAAGTAACTGAATCTCCAAGTACCAGATCATAAGAGGTGGATCAAACGGTACAATCACGCAACTCGGGAGCCAACATATAGGATGCTGTTGTACTGAACTGTAACATGTAAGGGTGGACGGCATCACTGGCAGAAACTGAATGGACTGTCAAAAGTGAACCGAAAAATGCTGATGCAACCCGAGGTCTTCACCGATCACTATGGCACAATTCTACACAATGGGAATAAATGAGCTGAAGTCGACCATGTGAGAAATCGTTGGATTACCGGTCAATGATGTATACCGTTAACCAACGCGAGACAACTCACCGATAATGATAATGAGTGTCAAGGTGCCCCAGTACAATCTAACAAGTGCGAATGAATGAGTTGAAGTCGAACACTTGAAAGAATCTACCAATCAAGAGGCAATGATGAATCCCCACTGTCGATAGCGAAGAGTCTGCCACTGATGACTGCAAACCCTAAGGTACTGACAAAAAGACTCTAGACCTTATTCCCAGAGCAATGAGTCGAAGTCGATGGGAAAAGATCTACTGGAAGGAAGGCATTAAGGCATCCCACATCAGTCCAGCGCGAGTGTAACCCGCAGGCCAAGATTTGGAAGGAATCGGATGAAGTAGAGTGATGGAACCAAAACCGAAGTATGTTTCCGACATGCACAAGATGAAGCTAGTGCACGGAAGAAACCCTCTGAACCAACCAATAATGAAAGCTGACACAGAGGCGAGAAATCCACCGATAGGGTCAAATGGAAATCAAGGTACTGCACGAATCCCAAGTGTGATAATGTGTGCTGACGTCGAACACAGGGGAAACCACTAAGTCAAAGACCCATAATGATGATCAAATGCTGAGCACAAGGTCACCTATCAATGATGGAAATAGGGCCAGGGTGCGGCTCTAGGTTTTCTCTCAGAGCAATGTGTCGTAGTCGATAAGAGACAAACCCGCCGGCAAGAAGTCAATGGGGACCTTCTCAAACTAGCACGAGCAGAAGACCAAAACATCTGATGTGATAGAACATGATACTGACAAGACCGGGAAGGCCGACTGAATAATGAGTCAAGAGACACCGTAGAATGGCCGACTCAGGCTAGACTTCCCTTGAACAAAAGCACGACTCTGTGATGACCATGGCAGTAAAAAGTGACACTGTATAAGTCTGTCTTGCAGGAGGCAAAACAAACTCTCCATATGATTGGAAGAGAAAACCAACCGGGGGAGAACTGACAAGTGAAACATGGTAAAGGCTGAACCTAGGTCAAACTAGAACCATCCCAAATGAAGGAAATATATATAAGTATATGTGCTTTGTTCAAGGGCGACAAACTGACTCTGTACTGCCATCAAAATAATGAAGATACATCCCGTTCCCGCTCTTTTTTTTATATTTGATTTTTTTGTCTTTTTCATATAATAAGCCTAAAAAAGAATAAAAGAATGTTATGGTACAATGGATAGAACGAGTATCAAGAAATCAGATGCACTAGTTCCTGGGATTGGAACAATCCTATGCTCAATGCAAGGTGGCGAAAACTGGTAAGTGATACTCAGAGGAACGTTCCATCCATGGGTAAAAGGTGTCAAGTCGTGATAGCTAAGTGCATGCAATGGTTAACTTGTACAGAAAGTCAAGGTCAAAAGTTGGCTTAAACATCAAGTCCAAATGAAGCCGGCTAAAGGCCAGGATAAACAAGTAGCCAATATGCAATGCAGTAATACAACTTAAACGACACCAGGGAGCCTCTAGGGTATAAGCCAGAAAAATGATAAGTGATGAAGGAGAAGAATGAAGCTTCAACACAGAAGACATGGCGGGACTAAAGAGGACTCCCGAGCCTACATAAAAAGCAGCATGGGCAACGAGTGATAGCGAGGAACTAACTAGGAAGCCCATGTAAAGGAAGGCTCTACCATCAAGTCATGATTAAATAATCGGCGAGTGAAATGGGTGTAATACTCATGACCTGATGGGATCGACCCTAAGGCAAGTGATCAGTATGGAGGCTAGTATGCAAGATGCAATGGAAAGTGATTTCCTAACCTATATGCCAGTGAAGATCATATACCTGCCGTGAAGAGTCGGAAATCATGGATCAAAAACTGGGAAAAATCTCAAAATCGTCAAAATGTACCTGAAAACATACCAAACTGGGCACTTCCAAGCAACCGAGTTATGCAGCTTAAGATAGATCGAAAAAATAAGCATAAGGAAATTTTGCGAAAATTTTCAACTTTTTAGCCATAAATAGACAAATTACCTCTCATTTGGTTCATTATTGCATAGCTGATTTGGAAAAAGTGCTCTGGAGCAAAAAACTTCTTTCGTCAAATCAGGAACAACCGACCGTCGGAACTCAGCGAAACTTCAAGTAGGCTCCTTAATCATCCTGTTTATTCATTTTGTCTCTTTGGAAATTAAAATTAAGTGATTTTTTTCTTTAAAACCCTTGCTAAAAATTGCGTATCTGCGCATACGCGGGTTCATTGAAGGAAACTCGCGTATACACGCGACTGTGAAAAGGGAAAACCGCGTATGCACAGGTCCGAAACTTAAAAAGCGTGGCTAATGCATAATTTGATAAAATTTCTCAGGATGACCATTTCATGGAGGGAACGTGAGCATAGCGCAATAGACCAGGAGGTCATGCAGGATCGCGCAGCGCAAAATATCCTCCGAAATTGCGGATTGTTCAAATTCTTTAAAATGCCAAATATGAAAAGCAATGTGCGATTGCTAGAAATTCTCATAAATTACTGGGAACCAGATCAGGATTGCTTCATTATTGATCAGATGCCACTACGCATTGACGTGGAGGATATATATTTCATCACTGGACTCTCCAGGAGGGGAGAACCAGTGGACTTGCACGGAAAGCCCTTGGGAGGGTTGACCGTGGAAGATTATGTCCAGGTATATTGCGTAGAGAATTCCAAAAAGGTTGGAACACAGATTGCGATAAAAGATATCAGGGATTTGCACATGAAAATCCTCCTTTTCACCATCAGCAGAGTGGCAGGATCTGCCTCACTACATCAGGCGTCCAGGACGCAAATGAGCATAGTTGTAGAGTGTTTGACTCATGTGTATGATTGGTGCACAGCCCTTCTACTGAACATGAAACAACAGCTGACCTCTATTCGCCAAGCAAAGACCAAACATTTTGGCTATGGGACCATTTTGACAACATTCTTCTTTGAGAGGATTCCAGCTTAGAGACCTAGAGTCATCTCGACTATCAGTAGCTCGCGGGACCCAAGAATTGCCCGTTGGGCAGACATGATGAAGAGACTGGGGGGTAGTGAGGTACCCCGGACCACATGGGACGATGAGTTCTTCCTATGGTGGGGAGAAAAGATCATCACAGTGGACGACTATCCCTATGTCAGGATGGACTTCCGAGGAGATCCAGATCTAGTACTTCCACCTGGCACAGCATGGGGAGCAGTCGATAAGTTTTGCAAAAAATTTTGACTTATATAATTTTTTGGATTTTTTCAAATATGTATGAAAAAATGAAAAACAGACATGTTTTTGATTGGATTCATAATGACTGAAAATGAAAAATGATCATGTTTCAGATGTTGGACCAGTTCGCCCTGAGGGCCTACCGCGCCATAAGCGTCGCAGGGGCGAGGCAGAGATAGTGGACTCAGACAGGACTCTCCAGGCCGTGCAGAGAAACTTGGAGGGACTGACCCGCCAAATCCCTATGGCTGTCGTGGAGGACTTTCCTGAAGCCATCTAGAGACGGGTGGTAGGAGTACCCCGAGACTGGGTTAGATTATTCCACCGAGTGGCCACTGCAGTTATGTTCTATAGGAACACAACTTCTGGGCAGGGTCCTCAGGAGTAGACAGATTTTATATATGTATATTGTTTTTTGAGACTGAACATGATGGGGCATAAGCCAAAATTTTGTACGAGATTATGGATCCAAATTTTGTAAAGTTTTTTGACACTCCGATGATATATATACAGCGATATTTGATGTGATGTGATAAATGTATCAAATGTATGATGTTTTTGATAATTAAAAATTTATTGTATTGAATGATTAATATGCCAATCCAATGCTTGATTAGCTAATGAGTCAGCAAACCAATTGTCAGCTCGAGGAATATGAATGAATGTTAAAAATTGAAAAGACCTTTGTAACAAACGTACCCTCAAGAACAATCGTAATAAAAATGGATCTCGTACCCGATAAGTGTTGTTCAACTGCGACACCACCAGCTGGGAGTCCAAGAAAACTACCAACGAATCAACACCCAAAGATATTGCCTCCGAGAGTAGATGAATGACCGCAGTGTATTCTGCTACGTTATTGGAAGCAGGACCAATGCAGACCCCTCTTGATACCAACAGCTGACCGGAAGGATAATGAAGCACCCAAGCCGCGGAAGCTAAGTTCCGGGTGTGTCTACTAGCACCATCGGCGAAACCAAAATGACTCATGACATCCAACACAACTTGCCAAAGCAGATCAAAAAACATCACCACCTCATCAAAAATCGAAAATCAATCAGATATGTACAAAGAAAAAACTACTATATACAAAAGCAACATGCCAGGCCGAAGCCTAGGCATAATACTTCTTCAAATAGAGCCCGTTGCGGGGCTCCGGCAACTCGTTCCCTTCGAAGTCAACCAAGGTATAAGCTCCTTTCTTAAGGAATTTTTTAACGATATAGGGGCCATACCACATCGATTTAAACTTTCCTGCCCCCAAGGCATCTTTTTCTTGGGCATAGACCAACACAAGGTCACCTTCCGAAAAGACCCTAGGCTTAACCGCCTTATCGTACTGAACTTTTACTCGGTTTTTATGCGCTTCATTCATCGTGGCGGCATCTCGACGCTACTCATCAAGATGTTCCAGATGAAGAAGCCGTTCTTCCAGACTGGAAGTGTTAGGAAGAAGCTCAACAGCTAATTTAAGAGAAGGAATCTCGCATTCAATGGGAAATACGGATTCCACCCCGTGGACTAACTGAAACGGAGTAAAGCCAGTTGCAGTTTTCACTGACGTCCTGTATGCCCAAAGTGCAAGATATAGCATAATATGCCAGTTGGATCTATGTTTATCAATTGTCCTTTGAAGAATTGTCTTCAAGGATTTATTCACGGCTTCCACTTGCCCATTGGCTTGAGGATAATATGGAGATGAATGCTCCTGCCGGAAACCCAATTTGAGAGCCAACTCAGCCATCATACTATTCTGAAAATGACTTCCATGGTCAGTGACAATCTCTCTAGGTATACCAAAACGAGCGATAACCTGGTTGAAAAGGAACAGAGCTGCAGTCTCACCATCGTTCCCAAAAGTAGGCATAGCCTCAACCCACTTCGTAAAGTAGTCTACTGCTACGATAATGTACTTGTGACCTTTTGCCGAAGGTGGGTTACAAGTAGTAAAATCCATACCCCACTTTGTAAAGGGTCCGACAGTAACGACTGGAAAAAGCGGAGCTGGATGAGCGCGCATTTTTCGAGTATACACCTGACAAGGATGACACTTCTTGACCGATTCAATACAATCTTTGAAAATCGAGGGCCAGAAGTAGCCAGCACGCAAAATCTTTTGGGCTGTATCAAGCCCTGATAAATGACCCCCACAAGCTCCACTGTGAGAATCATTGAGCACAGCCTCAGCTTCTTCGAAAGTTAAGCAGCGTCTTAGGATTGAATCAACCCCTCGACGGTACAAAGCATCACCAATAATCAGATAATTCTTGGCCAAGTGACGCAACTTACGACGCTCATCTTTCGAAAAAGAAGAGGGAAACTTCGCAGTCTGGAGATACACAATGATATCCCCATACCAAGGATCTTGTGGAGAGATTAGAAACAAGTGTTCGTCCGAAAAGGACTCATCATAGATCATCTCCTCTCCACAAGGCAACTTGGAGATCAATTCCGCAAAGACTAATGACTTCTTGGATTTGGCAAACATGAACTCGAGATCAAATTCCTGTAATATCACAATCCATCTATTATATTTGCCCCCAATCACTCGCCTGCTGAGGACAAATTGAAATGGATTGGCAGCTGCCAAGACATAAGTTTTGCGAAGAATAATATAATGCCGGAGTCGCTGCACAGCATGGACTGCTGCTAAGGCTAATTTTTCTATCGGGGTGTATCGCAGTTCAGGTCCTACCAGTCCTCGACTAAGGTAGTAAATAACATGCTCCGCCAGAGCATCATCCTCCTGAACCAGAACCATACCAATGGTAGATTCTGCTGTAGCCAGATATAAAAGAAAATCTCTGCTATAATCGGGTGGACTCAATAAAGGAGCAGAGGTCAATGCCTTTTTCAAAGCATCGAATGAGCGTTGAGCATAGTCGTCCCAAAGAAAAGGAACTCCTTTCTTCAATAGTCTCATATATCCCTTTGTAATCTCAGCATAGTTAACGATAAACCTCCGAAGAAAGTTAGACTTCCCTTGGAGACTTTGAAGCTGACGAATTGAAGACGGGGGAGGCAACCGAAGTATTGCCTCAACCTTGAAGGGATCTACCCTTATCCCTTCCCTAGACACAATAAATCCCAACAGCCGACCGGATGTAACCGCGAAAACGCACTTGTTCGAATTCAATCGAATTTTATAAAAATGACATCTTTCAAATATTTGCCGGAGGTGACCAAGATGATCCATCCTCTTTCGAGAATGAGCAGCTAGATCATCTAAGTATGCCTCGATAATCTTCTTGATGTCGTGGAAGACGTAAGACATGGCCCGCTGAAAGGTAGCTCCAGCATTTTTAAGACCAAAAGGCATTTTCTTGTATGCAAACGTACCCCAGGGACAAATAAATGCAGTCTTATGTTGATCTTCAGGACGGATAGTAATCTGATTATATCCAGAAAAATCGTCCATGAAGGAGAAAATATCGTTACCGGCACACTCGTCAATGATCTGATCGATGAACGGTGTGGGGTAATTGTCTTTAGGACATGCCTTATTTAGGTCTCTGAAATCGATGCACACTCAAATCGTTCCTTGCTTTTTATCTACCGGAACGGGGTTTGAAACCCATTCCGTCAGAGGAACTGGGAAAATGAATCCCGCCTTAAGCAGCTTTTCAACTTCAGATTTGATAGCTGCTGCCTTCCTAGGATTGACCGGACGAAGCTTTTGCCTGACCGGCTTAGCGTTTTCATACGTCTTGATCTCATGC
Source organism: Pinus albicaulis (assembly GCA_034641835.2). Lineage (NCBI taxonomy): Eukaryota > Viridiplantae > Streptophyta > Pinopsida > Pinales > Pinaceae > Pinus > Pinus albicaulis. Next base: position 917,694,377 of record CM076576.1, read on the forward strand.
TGAACGATAGATGGGTCTATGCCAGGCATTTCTTCATAAGACCAAGCAAATACATCCCTATACTCTTTGAAGAGCTCGGTATAGATTTGAATCTCTTCACGGGAACATTCAGCTCCAATGAAGACATTCTCGATAATGTTGGGATCCCTGGACATGTTCACCGGGATAGTAGGAGAGATCGCAGCCATGTTCCCTTCAGCATAAACCTGTGCTGGTGCCAAAGGGTTCAAGACTGGGTGAACAGGTCCAGGAGATTGAGGACTTGGAAAACTAGTTTCAACTTCGTTCAAGTCAGGTAGGAAGTAAGACCGATGATGCAAATCATCCCACGGTCTATCTATACCAGTCATGGCTTCCAGGATTGCCTCTTCAGATGGAAGAGTAGTATCAAGACAATCCTGGGCCAAAGAAGAACTAATCGTCCAAGCCGGAGCCACATCACCATCCAACTCTTCCAGTGAAAGAGGAGCTGGAACAGATTCTGCAGTGTCAACAATGGACTGATATGCAATCTCGGCTGCAGAAATCGGAAATGCCATTCCACCCACTTGACCTTCCGCTAATGTGGCGGTAGGGGAAGGTAAGGTCCAAGGGTCCGAAAAATAATGAGTTCGAAAGAACTCTCTTCGAAGGGGAGCCTTGGAGGATGAAATAGCATTAATATGCACCATAGGAGGAGGAAGATCGAAAGTACCCATCAGGGAAGAATACATTCCAACTTCTAGATTCTCGACAGGCGCCTTAGTATTATCCAACTTAGGAACAGATGAGTCAGAAGGCGCATTCAGGTCTACCTGAGGACAGTCCAGTTGATCCACTGTGACAATCCTCCCTTCGTGGGGAAAACATACAATTCGAAATAATGAGGATGCGATGGCATCCATCTCATATATCCAGTTCCTCCCCAACAGAAGGTTGTAGTCCAAGGCTGCATCCACTACCTCAACCTCTATGTTAACAGTTTTGCCCCCAACACAGATGGGCAAAGCTGGGACAATACCATGGGGTCTGTGAGAATGACCATCGAACGTAGTAAGAACAGTGCTAGATGGAACAGCTTTGGGAGATCCAAGTGTCTTCCAGCATGCGAGAGACATCACGCATGTGGAAGCACCCTCATCAACAACCGTTCGAAAGATATTGCACTTCCGATACGATGATTTAATATGAAATGCCATGTGATGAGGAAGTCTCTTCTTAAAATTAGTCATATCAAAAGTGATCAGAAGAGAATTTTTCGGATCAATAGCCCCAATGGCAGTGAGCAAAGCACTGCGCTGAGCCGGACAAGACTGGAGTACCTCTAAAGCTGACATAGCACAAGGACTCTGCGCCAGATCTTCTACAATCGAGTAGTTTTGGGCAGCCCTCGCATTCGGATTAATCGTTGACCGCTTAGAAGATGCTTTTGTCATCTGAGGCATAGACTCAACAGTAGGCTTCGTGATGTGAAGCGGCTCAGTAGCATCAGGAACTTCCTTAGCTTTCGAAGATTCCTCTCTGCCATAATCACGGGATCTCGTAGCGATATCCGCGTGAGAACTCATCATAAAAATGTTCGATGGAATTTCCCCTTCCTGGGTGCCCCCAGAGGAAGCCCCAGGATTTTGGTTCGCGCCAACAACTAATTGCTGCCCTTGGGGAAAAGGGTTTGTTAACACAGCCTGGGAACTAGAAGAACCCTGCTGGGATAACAAGCGCTGAGCATCCTGAATTTTAGGGCAAAGGTGTGTGAGATGGTCTCCAGCACAAAGCTTGCACGGAAACTTCACTTTCTTTTTCTCCTTTTGACCCTCACCAACACGCTCATTGGTTTTATTTTCATTGCCCTTCCTGTTCTTGCCCTCCTTCTTGTTATTTCGTCCCTTCTTCTTCCTATCGGATTGTTGATTTCCTTTGGGATCAGAAGTTTGGATAGCATTTATGGACAAAGACTGGGAAGGTGATGAATCAGCAGGCACAACCTGACCAGAAGGAGCAGATTGTAAAGACAACTGCTGCAGTTGATTAAGCAGGCTGGCTGCACTACTACTGACCGATCCGACAAGTCCGTCACCATGCGGACCAGGTTTAGTTTTCGATAAATCCAATTTGGAGTGAGGAGCATTAGGCAGATACTTATAAAGTACCCCAGACTGATAATAGATCAGTTCTAACTGCTGGGCCCTAAAAATGGCCTGCTCCTCAGAAAATACCCCAGATAGGGATACATCTTTTGAACATTCAATGCAGTGAATTCAAACCACTGAGAAGGAACTCACTGGAATATGAGCTGATACTTTTCCTTCTCCTCCATTCCTGAATGTGATCAGAAATGTGAGTTGCCTCATCCTGCTTAAAATTAGCCAGGAGTTCGGTCCCAGCCTCATATCTGACAGGCAACTGAAAATGGTTTAGAAATGTGACGGCCAGTTCTCCAAATGTGGCGAAACTGCCCCCAGTGAGCTCGATATACCATTTGGCAGCATTCCCAGTTAGGGTGCATTGAAATAATCTCAACCTAATCGAGTCATCGATCAGGGAGTTCGAAGAGCACCATAAGTGGAAAGTGGTGATGTGGTCCGTCGGATCCTCTCCATTCTTACCTTCAAACTTTGGAATGTCTGAAGGAAGTTTGGTCGGGACCGGAGGCCACCCCGGACTATAACGAATTGGGTCATTAGTCAACTTCGACAAATCTGGCAAGTTTAACGTTGCCAGAAAAGGTAAGAGAGGCGGAGCCTGAGAATTCCATCCTTGCGGGGATGGATTCCCAACATTCTGAAAATAATAGCCTGGATTTGATGAGGCACCAGGCTGCCAGAAAGGACTCATAGAAAACGGAGAAGAACCTCCTCCCCACGCCGAGTTACCAAAGCCCAGACCAGTTCCCCCCGCTGAAGTGTTAAATGAAGAGGAGAGCCCTTGATAGGGGTTCCAGGCATTAGACAGAGGAGAAAAGGTCTAATAAGCACTCGATGAAGGGAAAGAAGCATTCCCTTGATGACCTGCGTAAAACTGATTCCCTGCCCCCGCTGTAGTAAAGACAGGATTCCATCCCGTAAAAGTAGTCGAACTTTTCCCCCCAGACCAAGGGTTGAAACCCGTCCTGGGACGAAACGAAAAACCACCCCAAAGAAGGATTGAACCGGGAATGTGCCCATCCTGGGAAACCTAAACGAAGCTGATCCACTAGCCATGTTAGACATGGGCGTAGATCCAGCTGAAGCAGCATAAAAGGTAAAAGAGGGATTTCCACTAATGGACATCCCTGAACAAAAAGGACTAGAATGGGAAGCATGTGCTTGGGTGAACCCAGAGCCAAACACAACAGCACTAGAAGCAATCGAAGATGAAGCAATAGTGCCCCCTACTTCAACAGAAGCAGGAGTCTGAATGCCTGCAGCACTCACGGTAGAAGCCGCGTTCCCAGTTGTGGCCATCGAAAGTAAGAATGATACGGAAGATCCGGCGGTCTCTCCGACTCCGGTCCGATGTACTGAACAACAAACGGATAATCAGGAGGAAGAGGAGATGGACCTGTAGCAGGAGGCTCAGGTATATCTTCTATCTGAAAATCTTCTTCCTGAGGAAACAAAACTCGCGAGGTGAGCGAAACGCTCCTCTCGGGACCGACACCAGAATCAGCTATGAAACCTTCAGACCTTGGTGGAGGATCTCTCTCCACTGCGTCAGACTCCACAGGGTGGTAACCACCTGCTAAATCACTCCTACGCCTTCTCGAAGAAGGCTCTGCACTCTCGGGAGATAACCCCCGGATTCTCCTCGAACGTCGAGGCGCTTGATCAGCCACTTTTACAGATTTATTATATTAGACTCAAGAAAAGTGAAAAGTTAGGCAAGCTAGGAGCAAAGAGCACTCACTAAAATCAAAATCCCTGAGAAACAGCAAGCAAACAGCCTCCAAGTATTTCCGCTCCGGGTGATGAGGACTGGACACCAAAATACAAGAAAGCGAAGTATAGGGCCTTCCGAAAGCAGTCTGGGATGATTAGGGCCCATAACAACTAGCGAAGGTATCAGAAACAGTTACGCCGACCTCCTAACGACAGCCTTTGCCGGCTCAAGCACCCAAGCTTCGCAAGGGCACCCCCCAGAAGTACTGCTGAAAGTGATGCGACGTCTGCCTCAGGTACCACGGGTATTCCCCCCCGCAGTCACCTGTGTGGAACCTAGGAACAGTAACTATGGACACCAATCCGTATCAGAAGCTGGGCGGAACGGTCTTGAGGTTAGATTCAGCTAATCGGAGGGGGGGTATCCCTCTTCTTAACCTTCACTTCCCCTCGCGCTTGACTCTCGGATGAGAGCTTTCCCAGTCCACCTCACGGAGTTGGATTTCGCTCAATTAATCAACTTCTATGTTTGCTTGAGCGGCCTTGGAGAGTTAACTCTCCACTCACCTATTCCAAGGCCCTACAACCTAGCTAGTTGGTGATTGACACTTAGAAAAACTTGCTAGTTTGATTTTAGATTAAATCGCTTATTTTAAGGGCTGTTATATTAAGTCACAAGGATATGGAGATGAAACGTATGGTGTTTTTGACGCAAAAGAAATTAATAAAAACTTAACTACATGCAAATGCAGTTCTTTGTCTTTCGATGAAGAGCAATCTCTATACTAGTTCTACGAGACTAAAAATTGTATTTTTTCTTTTCAAAAAGCAAACTCACACTCACAAAAACTAAGAAATTGACTAAATGATTCAATGCACCTAATACAAATCACTACAAGCATGTAAATCCTAAGATGCAAATCTCTTAAAGCAGAGTGAAATTCCCAAAAAGTCCTTCAATTTTAACTCTTTTGTTGTCCAGAAAGCCAATTCTTGAAATCAAGAACTCTCAAAATGAGGACACCAAAAACACTTAAAAACAAGAAGAAGAAATCAAGTGACAACTCCTCCTCAAAATCAAGCCTAAAACTAAAGCAAGAAACTTCACAAAAGCTTCAAAAGTTGTAGCAAACGAAAATGAAAATGCAACAACAAAAGCAAATAACAAGTGAAAATGTTTTTTAAGCCTTTGAAATGCAAAAACAAAAAGCAAAGCAAATGTTTTTTGAGCTTTTTTGTTTTATAGGGAAAGAGCTCGAAAAGACTAAGCACAACTATCAAAATCCAAACCAAAACAGGACCGAATTTCAAGCACAAACTTCAACAATGCTCCCAAACCTTATAAAGCTAACTCATAGCAAGATCAATTAAGAGCAAAAGAAGACCAAAAACTCAGCCACTCAGTCTAGACAAATAGTGCAAAATTCGTTGCAAACAAAAACTCCAAAGAAGCAAGAAAAGCCCTTCACAAGTTGCAACAAAACCCTAGCCTATGGAACTCAAGAAAACCAATCAAACAAGCAAAACTATCAAAATCCAAACCAAACAAGACCGAATTTCAAGCACAAACTTCAACAATGCTCCCAAACCTTATAAGGCTAACTCGTAGCAAGATCAATAAGAGCAAAAGAAGACCAGAAAACTCAGCCACTCAGCCTAGACAAATAGTGCAAACTCGTCGCAAACAAAAACTCCAAAGAAGCAAGAAAAGCTCTTCAAAAGTTGCAACAAAACCTAGCCTATGGAACTCAAGAAAACCAATCAAAAACGAAGTAAAAATCGCAATGAAAAGCACAACACAAAGATAGGAGCGAGTAAGTGAGCAGAAGCTCTCTGTTCTGATAAAGCAGAACAACCAAGAATGCTCAGAAAGTGATCTTGGAACTCAATCCAGAAGTGCCAGCACCAGAAACAACACTTTGCCAAAAAGACTAGTTTTCAATCAAACGAAAGAGAGAAAAGATCTGAAACCACTTCCTTCACACTCCAGTAAGTACAGAGACACTGTAGGAACAGGTCTCCACATCCAGAAAGGACCAAAAAGTCAAGAAACCCAAAAATTCAAAATCTGCCTAGGTATACGCTACTTCACAGTTATGCAACCAGCGTACATATGCGATTGTGCTAAAGGAAACTTGCGTATACGCGGGTCCCTTTAGACAAACTTGCGTGTATACGTGACTGTGTGCAGAAAAAAGCGCGTATGCAAAGGTAAATAATGAAAAAACAAAAAGGACAAGCCTGGAAAAGAAACCAGGACTTCAGACTGACTGTAAAAAAGTAAACTGGACTGCAAATGAAAGTTAAAACTGTCGGCAACCTACCAAATAGCTGAAACCACCCAACAGGAGAATCACAAGAATGTGATCCCTAGCGGAGTCGCCAGTTCTGTTTCAGGGAATATCACCCTAGAGGTTCGTTGGGTTACAACCTCCACAGAGCAGGGGCATGCTACTTAAGAAGGACTCACACAACCATGCACGTTCAGAAAAACTAAATAGAGTAGAATGAGGAAGTTACCCGTAGGTCCTACGGTTGAAGAAGATCCCGCAGGGTTCAAACCCCCAGCAACCATCCTTCCTTCTTAACCTGAAAGACAAGAAGAAACAAGCACAAAGGACTGGTTGTACAGCATATATCTACTCTAAATGTTAGTGATATTCATATAAAACATTAAATAAATCATAATGAATGCTTGTATAAAAAATATTCTCATACATATAAGCATACACTAACACGTTTATTTCGGGAACAGCATGATACTTCTATATTATAAATAGCATGTACAAAAGTAACGAGTGGAGAGATCACCTGATCCTTCCACAGCCTTCGAGCAGACCGTCGTCTGGATCCGTCCAGCCCTTGCCTCGCTAAGACTCCTTCCAAACTGGTGCATACAAGATGACATATAGGAAGATGAGCATCTCAAGGAAACAAGGGTTTCCTATAATGAACTGGGAAAGTGCAGGAGGCACGGGGAATCAGACTTGGATAGGGAATACCAACAGAGTATAATATCAACAATTCTCTCTCTCCCTTAGGCCATACACATGAGGGGTTTTTATACTCCCTCCAAGTAGTTTCAACAGTTGGAAACAGTTGGCCACGTGCTGGGGTGGTTGAACTACCTGAGTAACCATCAACCCAGCCCGAAAATAGGGAATAATTATATATTTTTTAATCATTTTTAATGGCATACGCGAAAAAGTCTAGCTGGACTCGCGTATACACGCGGAAAAGTACGGGCATAGTCGCGTATGGGGATTTTTACACTGTTTTTAAGTGAATTTGTCCAAGTCTGTAGGAATGGGTGCCCAAAACCATCAAAGCAATCATGAATCATGGGAAGGTGAGAAATGATGCTATAACAGTGACTATGACAAATTATCAAATACACCGAAAGAACCAATGGCACATGACAAGATAGCTGAATATCATTGAACTGGCCAATGATATTTGCCATCCATATAAAGATATGAAACAAAAGTCTTAGCTAAATCAAGAAGAATGAGAGAGGCTATCTGTGAGATGGCAGAATAACTTGGCAAGAAGCCTAAATAATCTCTTGAGATCCTAAAATTTCTTAATTCCAAGAACAGGGAAGAGCTAGAAGAAATTGGAATTAATGATAGAACAGAAACCATCCTAGAAGTTAGGAAGGTTATTTCTAAAAATAATTTGATGATACAACTAGAAGATAAATATCAAAATATGGAGGTTTCCATCACAAGGTTCATGATCAAGTTTGATGTTCTAAGGAAAAAAGTTCTTCCCAATCCTCTAGTTATTAATGATAGATTAATGAAGTCGTATGATTATGATAAAAATATAAGAGAGTTTGCCAAGGAGCAAGTGAAAAATTCAGCCTTGCAGGGAATCCCATCAGGGAAGGTACTTTACAAAATCTTTGAAAATTTGTTTTACTTGCAGCATGAGGTGAAACACATATTTGTTAACAAGTCTACATTCTGAAAGTATACTGAAGTAGATGAAACATTCAGAAGAATGATGAAGATAAAATTTCCAAAGGCAAAATTTTGGGAAAATATGATTGATTTACTGTGAAAACTATTTGCAGTAAAATAGATCAGTAAAGGATAAAGCAACATTTACAGTGTGCAGTGAAAAAGAGATTATGAAAGAGTATCAGTAACAGTTTAAAGTGTATCATTTGAAAGGTTAGAGTGAAAATCAAAGCAGAGACAAAGTTGCCAGTGTGAAAGACACTCAACCACATCCTAAGTTGAGAAACAGCAAAGAGAGAAATCAACAATTAATTGAAGACAACAAACAGTTATTTCAATAAAAGCAGGGACAGCTAGTATTAGTTAGAAAGTTGTCACTATCTTCTTGCATGAAGATATTTCTTTTTCCATAAATAAATCCTAAGTTTTCTTTAGGATATTTTGTATGAGTTTTTGTATAAATAATTCTCATTTTGAAGTATTGAGTGTGGATGTGTTGCTAAACATTTCTATAGTTGTACTATTCTGAACCTAAGGGTGAGTGTACCAATTTCAAGTCAGTAGACTGGATAAAAGAAATAAAGTATCATATTATAGGATTCATGTGTTGGGCCACTACAGTGAAGTATTTTCACTTTTTTCTTTGTCAATTTCTTATTTTTTCATCAATACTTGTATTTTGTTCTAAATCTAAATGATAAATCAAGAATGTTATTTCAGAATATCTTAAAATCACTCTGTCTTGAACTGCTTATCATTTACATGTTTTCCACTGATATCTAGACTAAGGAACCCTTAATTTCTCCCTAGTTTTGATTGACCTCTACTTTTTCACTCATTATCCAGATTTGAGAACCCTTAATTGCTCTCTTACCCCGATTGAAACCATTTTCACTATCAGACTTGAAGATCTAAAGTAACTCAGCTATCTTGCCTTGTAAGCATTTCCCTTTAGACCTTGATCCTGATCTGACTGCTTGACACATTGACTCCATTATCCCAATGTCATACAGACCTACATCTATCGATCTAAGTAAGTGTTTCACCACCAAATCAAATCAAAATCCAAATCTCAAGAAACCCTACACAACTAGTTTAAAATCAATTAAAATCAACAAAGATAAATCATATAGAGAGATCCCTCTCTAAGCATCAGGAAGGATAGATCCTAAGGCTTAAAAGTAGGTTTGTGGTTACCACTAATATTCTTTAAACAAAAATAAAAAATCTCACAACTTTTTGAGAATTATTGGAGTGATAACATATTGGCGACCATACTGGGGAACTAACCAATCCTAAGTATTTAAAATTAATCTTAAAGGAAATATTTTCACTTACATTTTCACCTTAAGATTGTTTTAAAGAGTTGTGAGTATATTTTCATAAAAAACTGTAATTTTGGCTTCCAGAAGAGTCTACTATACCAAGTCCAATCCAGATCCAAAACCTGTTGTCACGGTAGATAATCCTGACAGAATTGTAAAGAAAAGAAAAAAAGTAGAAATTTTAGGTAATAAAAATTCATTGATCAAAGCACATTCTCTTCCAAATAAATTATCAAATTTACAAGACATTAAATTTGATCTAGCTTTTGAACAAAATTTGTTTAGAACTCAATCAGAAAGTGACATACATAATACTGTAATAGATCCTAATTTCATTTCATTCATTAAAAGTAAGAAGGAAATTGTTTCACTAGATTCAGATGAAAAAGCCCTAGAATTTTATGATAAAATTGATTCTATAACTGCAGCTTTGATTAAGGAAATTGATGAAGCTTATTTACAGCATTCAATTGAATTGACTGCTTTATCAGCCTATACCCCTAAGCCTGATACCACTCATTCAAATACCAGTCATTTAGAATATGTAGGTTCATCCTTATTTACTACCAATTAATCCATTGTTTCCACCACACTTCATTCCACATATTCATTTTTTCCCAAGCAACCTTTTCAACCTAGAGTTTTATTTCCATCCTCAAATAGTTCAAGTTCATCCCCTAGCATTTCAATTGCATTTTCCAATACTTCATTCTCATTTCCAAGCTCTTCTTCTAGCATCCCAACTACATCTTCTAATATCCCAATCTCATATGCAAGTGCTTTAACTACATCTGCAAGTATTTCAAGTTCTTCACCAAGTACTTCAAATTTACCTCCTAGCAAAGCTAGAATCTAAGCCATGGATGCCAGATATGCCCCATTGGTCCTACAAGCCCCTCTAAATGCCATCCCCCAAGATTATCAAAGAAAAATCCCTCAATTTGATGGAACCACTCACTACACTGCACAACAGCATGTTAATAAAATGACAAACTACTTTGAATTGTATGAATTAGATGATGTTGATGTTCAAATGAGACTTTTTGCTCAAAATTTAGCTGGTGATGTTATGAAGTGTTTTAAAGGTTTGCATGTTGGTAGTATAGTTGATTTAGTTTTTTTCCATAGGATGTTTCTTAATATATGGGAGAAGAAGAAGAATCCATTACAAATTTTGTCTGAATTTGAAAACATAAAAAGAGCACCAAATGAAACATTTTAGGACTATTATACAAGATATAAAAGTATTTACAATGCAATCCCTGCTAATCTTAAACGTCCTCCAGACTCTGCCCTTATCAAATTCCACGATGGATTTGATACATATATGGCATACCAACTAAGAGAGAGGAATCCTGAAACCTTAGAGCAGATGCAAGGTAATGCTGTAAGTTTAGAGGCAAACTTGTTAGCCAAGAAAGCTAGATTAAGAAATGAAAGAAGAGTGACAATAAAAGAGGAAACATCAACCTCAGATTTGAAAATAGATAACTTAGCAAAAACATTAGAAAGAATGATGGATAGGTTAGATAACATGGAAAGGAAGCCACAGTGGGATAACCAACAACAAGGACCTCAAATTAGAAATCCCAATTTCAGGAAAAACACCAACACTGGAAAATCTAGAGAATCAACACCTGACCAAACAATAAGACCACCTTTCCAAGAGAACTATGCTGAAATTTCTCACCAAAACGAAAATTATGAAGACACTCAGATCAATCTAATGGGTATTAATGATGATAACACCATTTTTATTACACAAGAAGAACAGAAGTTATATGAATTACAATAGTTACAATTAGAATCTAGTGAATCTTTTGATTACAAACAAGGTTATGAGTTTACAATTAATGAATTTCATAAGCAACATAACCTTAGAAGCAAGAAAAATGTAGAGCCCTCTACTAAGAAATCTACCCAAACCCAAAGAAAGAAAATAGTAGAGGCTCCTACCACTAAAGTTCTGCAAATCCTTCCTAGGGAAACCCAACAAAACTCTAGTTCAACTCAGAAGAATTCAAGTCCTAATCAGAATATTTCAAGTCCCAAAATTTCACCTAGCCCTAAAATTGTTGACATAACATTTGTTGTTGTTCAAACATCAGCAGATCCTCAAAAATATGTTGCTGCCAAGACAAAAAATTCTGCTAAAAAAACAATTTCAGATCCAAAAACATTTGTTGCTGATCACCAATCATCTGATCCTAAAACAGCAGTTGCCAAAACAGCTACTGAAACATAAAAACCTGCCAAAACTTCCAATGCATCTCAAACTGTCCCTGAAAAGACAATTAAAAGCAGTAAAACAATGGAAACACAAATAGAAAAAACCAACTATAGAAAAAGAAGATAAACATACCCAAACTGCAGTTACAAAAGAATAAATAATTCAGTTAAGAAAATCACAAGCACCATTCAACATCCAAGCTGAAATTGCCAAACTAAAGATACTAATTCCCTTGACAGAGTTGGTAAAACATGACCTATAGAAATCACACATCACTGAAACTTTAAATATGAATGATGGAGAAGACTCTGTAAATTTAAGTGATGATCAACTAGAACTAACCTTTGGTCTTGAAGTTAATGGAAAACACCAACAAGGAGGAGTTCCTCTTTTCAACATTAACTTGAATGTTCATGGCAAAATATTACATAATGCCATGCTAGATTCAGGAGCTTCACACAATTTGATGCCAAAAGCAATTATGGAAAACTTGAATTTAGACATCACTAAACCTTATAAAGATATTTTCTCATTTGATTCCAGTAAAGTGAAATGTCTAGGCTTAATCAAAGATTTATGTGTTACTTTAGTTCAATACCCTGGAAAAAGCATAGTCATGGATATTGTAGTAGCTAACATCCCTCCTAAATATAGAATGTTGTTATCTTGCTCATGGGGAGCTAAACTGCAGGGTCTCTACAACTAGACATGTCTTATGAAACAATATCAGTTTTTGGCCAACCCAAGAAACTTTACAGAGAAACATTAATGAAATACATGGTTAGTAGTGTAGAAAGACCTCAAAACTATCCCATTTACTCTACACCTACTGATATGGACTCATTCATTTTATGTAATTCTGATTCTGATATAGAGAACAACACAGAATTAAAACAGAAAGAGAAATACCTAGACAGTGAAAACATTTTTCATGAATCAATGTGGCATTTAGACCTTGATGCATTGGTTAGCAAATTAGGAGCAGGAGCAGGAGTTTGGATACATAACATGGAAAAGAACCATTATGAAGGTCATGCCTTTAAATTAAATTTCAAATGTACCAACAACATGGCAGAGTATGAGGCTCTGATTTTAGGATTGTTGATTATTAGAAATTTAGGAGGCAAAAGAGTTTCTATCATGAGAGACTCTGATTTAATTATAAAATAGATTAGAGGATAATATTCTGTATATAATCCTAGATTAAGCCAATATAGAGAAACAATTTTACATTTGATCAAAGAATTGCTTGAATGTGATTTTGCTATAATTCCTAGAAAACAAAATGTGCAGGCACACAGTTAGCAACTTTTGCTAGTACCTGTAATCTGTCTTTTCATCCCAATCATAAATATATAGCAGAAGTTAAACACAAACCTACAATACTAGACAATCTAAAATATTGGCAAATTTTCTCACAGGATGAACAGATTTATCATTTCATGAATGCTGAAGAAGAATTTCAGAATTGTAACATAGACACAAATTGTACAGTAGATCAAACCATAGATAGTGAGATAAATGTATATAATTTATATTTTACTAAACCCTACTCAAATAGAAATAGATAATTTAGAAAAGGTAGAGTTTGAAGAATTAGCATATGATGATTCTGACATTTTAAACCTTAAGAATAACTTTTTACCTAATGGATTAGCCCCTTTAGAAGATCTTCTTGATTCAAATGATGTTGCAAGAAAACCAAAGATGGAACCATTAAGATCTAACATAGAAGAATGCAATATAGGAACTGAACTAAAACCTAAGATGATAAAACTTTCAAAAGCCTTAACTCAGGAAGAAAAAGTGAAATACATAGTTGTATTTAAGGAATTTTAGGATGTGTTTGCATGGAGTTATGAGTACTTACAATCTTATGACACTACCATAATACAACACAAAATAACAATAAAAGTAGATCAAAAACCTTTCAAACAGAAGCTCAGAAGAATAAATCCAGTTTTATTACCTTTAATTGAAAAGGAGGTTAAGAGAATGTATGAAGCTTAGATTATTGCACCAATCAGATATTCTTATTGGGTTTCAAACCTGGTTCCCATTAGGAAGAAGACAGGGGAAATCAAACTGTGTGTTGATTTCCAGAATTTAAACAAAGTGTCCTTAAAATACAATTACCATTTACCCAAAATGGATCACATTTTACAGAGGGTTGTTGGCTCATCCAGGATTTCAATGCTTGATGGATTCCCTAGATATAACCAGATTTTAGTTCAAAAAGAAGACCAACCAAAGATTGCATTTACTACACCATGGGGTACTTTCATGTATGTGAAAATTCCTTTTGGATTAATGAATGCGGGAACTACTTTCCAGAGAGCTATGGACATAGCTTTGCTAAATAAATTCATGATTTTCTTGTGATTTATCTAGATGATATTATTGTATTTTCAAAGACTGGCAATGAACATCTAGATCATCTCAGACAAGTGTTCATCAAATGCAAGAAATTTGACATTCTTTAAATCCAAAAAAGACTCTATTTGGACTTGAAGAAGGTAAATTGTTAGGATTATATCATATCTAAAGAGAGAATTAGGATAGACCCAGCTAGAATAGAGGCCATTATAAACATTAGTCATCCTAGTAATATTAAAGAATTGTAGGCTTTCTTAGGTATAATCAATTTTCTCAGAAGATTCATTTCCAACTTAGCAGAATTAATTAGATAACTTAACAACATGTTGAAGAAATACTCAGCACTTAAATGGACAGTGGAGGCCAAACAATCCTTTGAATCAATCAAACAGACCCTTACAAAAACACCAGTCCTAATAAGTCCTGATTTCAAAAAAGATTTCATTATTTTTTCCTCTGCTTAAGAACATACTATTGTTGCAGTCTTACTGCAGAAAAATGATCAGGGCTATGAGCAACCCATTGCTTTTTTCAGCAAATCACTTAGAGATGCTACTCTGAAATATAACATAATGGAAAAGCAAGCACTAGCTTTAATGAAGGCTATTAAAGACTTCAGAGTGTACATCTTATATTCACATATCATTGCTTATGTTACAAATTTAGTAGTGAAGGAAATTCTCACTCAGAATGGGCTTGATGGTAAAAGAGGCAGATGGATTGCCACCATTTTGGAATATGACATGGAAATTAAGCCCACCAAACTCATTAAAGGCCAAGGTTTAACCAAATTCATGGCTGAATCAAACTGTCGGGCCTTAGATATTAATTTTATTTCCCAATTAGATGATCAGGAAGAGATGGCGACTCCAACGATCAGTGAAGCTTTTCAGACTCACCATGGTATGTAGATATCATATTTGTATTACTAAATTTACAAGCTCCTCCTGGATTGTCAAGAACTAAAGCTAGATTTTTAAAGTTAAAGACAATGAACTTTTGTATCATATGTAATGCAATGTTTTGGAAAGATCATGGTGGAATTTTATTGAACTGTTTGCTTAAAGAAAAAGCTGATAAAATTTTGGAAGAGTTTCATGCAGGTGACTGTGGACGACACCTTTACTGGAAGTCAACTGCAGATAAAATCTTAAGAGATGGTTTTACTGGCCTAAACTGTTTGCAAATGTGAAAAAATAAGTGACCTCCTGTCACAAATGCCAAACCTTTGAAGGGAACGAAAATCTGTTATCTTTACCCCTTAAACCCATCTCCACATAAATGCCTTTTCAGCAATGGGGTCTTGACTTCATTAGTGAAATTCACCTTCCATCATCAGCCCAACACAAGTGGATTTTGACAGCCGCAAACTATTTCACCAAGTGGATAGAAGTCATTCCTTCTAGGCAAGCCACTGATACTGTCATAATCTCATTTTTAGAAAACAATACACTGTCTAGATTTGGATGCCCCCAAAAGTTCATTATTAATAATGTAGTTGATTTCAAGTCTAAGGAGATGTTTGACTACTATAACAAATATCACATTACACTTGGCCTTTCCACTGCTTATTACCCTCAAGTTAATGGTCTTGCTAAATACTCCAATAAAAGCCTTGTGAATATTATCAAGAAACTACTAGAAGACAATAAGAAAACCTGGAACAAAAGATTAGTCAATGCCTTGTTGAAGATAGACTTACCACAAAGAAACCTATTGGTAAATCCCCTTATCAACTTTTCTATGGGATGGATGTTTTTTTTCCATCCTCTCTAGGAGTACCAGTGATGAAAATAATCCAATAACTGCAGGTTGAAACCAATGATATCCAGAGAAGGATAAATTAGAACATACACTTGAAGCAAACCAGGGAAGATGTCTATCTCAAGTCGCAAGTTGTTCAAGAAAAGATTAAAAATATATTTGATAGGAAGACTAAGGAAGATGATTTTTACATAGGTGAAAAAGTTCTTAAGTGTGATTCCAAGAGAGAAGAGAAAGGTAAACATGGGAAATTTTATTTCTTATGGAAAGGCCCTCGTGTCATTTATGGTAAAAGAGGTAACAATGCATTGTTTTTTAAGGATTTGGATGGATCATATCTGCCAAGTGGACCTATCAATGGTAGAATACTGAAGAATTACAATTCCCGAGAATAACAGTAGTTCACTTTGTTTACTTTATTCATTGTACATAACATTGCAGATTTTAGATTGGATTGGATTTTTTTCTAGCAAAGTTGAACCCGGGGAGAAGGCCCTAAGATTTGAAAGCCAAAATATCATAAGTATGAATAATGCAGAGCTCAGAAAACATTTTCAAGGCCAATATAGTCAAATTCAAAGGCTACTAGTCTCAAAATTCTTGACATTTCACTAGGAAATTCCATCCCCATGTGGAGCCACAGTTAGGGTCCTATAATAATAGGACTCATAATTTTGAATTGACTTTGATTAGTCTTTTAACATGTACATACTTTTCTTTCTGCAAATTGTTTTCCCATACTAGAAAATTAAAAAAAATATAAAGAGGGTTAAAAGTCCTAAAAGGATCAAAGTACTTGAAAGAAAAAATATCAAAAGAATATAAAAATGGACTCCAAACAAAAAGAGATAAAAATAAAACATGAAAGTGATGCAAATCCAAATGCCACTACTATTTACTTTACTGCAAAATAAAGATTGTGTGCAACTTGTCAAAAATGCCACAATCCATGAAGGTCAAACTGCTTAATCTTGACCCTTCATGCTTTAAATTTCATGTTGTTAGATAGAAAATAAAGATCTAGCCAAACAGTTTAATCTTGGAAGATCAGCAATTAGGTAGAAAATAATAAAGAGCTCAACATTTTAATCTAATCCCCTGGAATAAATAAGGTTAAAATTAGTTAGTTTGATGTTTAAAATAAAAATGAATAAGTGTCTGCAAGCTCAAATGCAGCCATGTAAATGAAGAAAAAAATGTTAGGGTAGCATATGGGTAGGTAAAAGCAGTTGTCATAAGGCATTGATAGTAGAAAATTGGTCATTTCATTTACTAACTTCCTTCCAAAATCATTCCCTTGTAAAAATACCCCATCCCCTCCATTTTTACTCTTTCTCCTTATTTCACTCTTTTCCCCCTTGCAAAAAGCCCCTTTTCCAAAATTAAAAACACATTTTACTTAAGAAAAGTGAAACCCCTTTATTAATTCCCCTTTCATTAAAAAATACCCAAAAAACCCAAAAATACTTTTATCGTAAGTATAAATGTTGAAATGATATATCGGGCCCCACTATGAAGAAATATATCCCCTATATCACTTTTTACACTATACTTAGTGTATTTAACATCCCACAATTACATTACTTTATTAACATTAACTTAGTATATTATATCCCACATTAAACATGTATCCCGTATATATTAAATCTTTGCTATATAAGTCCCAACCCATAAATTTTATTTAAACATATAGTTAATATTCCCCACATGTTATATATCCCGACCCCATGTATTTTAAACATAGTTTTTATAGATTTTTACCTCACCCCATTGGCTATAAAAACCCGACCATATCACACATTAACCAATCGCATATCATAAGCCCCAGGCCCCACGCTTATCTGATCCCGCGACTCCGTCGCATTATCCCATCCATTAGATCATCACCCGCAAGATCTAATGACCAGCATAGCCTATCACACATCCGACAGAGCGATAGTTAACACACCCCAAACTTTGCGAAATAAGCGGTTTTTGGAATCTCCCTCCAAGCTACATGTCTTATTTTCATTTGATCACACCAATCAAAACTATACCTCCAACCACCTTTGGCACTTGCAAAGACCACTGAGTGGTTTTCCCTTGGCGCCAAAACCACCTGCCCGTTTGAAATGACCGCGCATTAATGCAAAACATTGTTGCTTTAAAATTCATATATGCCGCCCTTTGTTAGCCTTTTTTACCTTTCTGTTACATTTTGCGCTAAAGAAGCACTGTCGACCAGTTTTTACACTACTAGATCACATTGCTGACCTCATTTTAAGCCCAATTCACCAGAATTCAGGACCTTTGATGATGCGGAACATTTCAGAACCGAATTGAAGCTTATAAACACCAACAGAACCTCGGAAAGCTTTATGCAACCCCAGAAACCTTCTACGCAGACAAAAATATTCATTTTTCCAAGTATTCTTCAAAATAAAAGACCTATTCGTTGATCTAAAGAAGTAATACAGTTAATCGAATCATTTAGGAGCCTTTTGCAAACCTAAAGAAAACCATGTTGCTTCCTAAATCCTTTGTTCTGCAAACACTAGACTTATTTTAACAGATTCACAAAGTCCTGAGACTACTTTTTGGACATAGAGATCATATATTGAATTAAATTAAAGAATTTTAAGCCTCTGTATACTTAGATAAAGCCTTCTTTCCTTCCAGTCCTTTTCTACAGACCCTAAATGTCCTTTTGCAAAATTCTGAGGTCCTAAAAACTGTTTTTAAGAAGAGAGAGTGAAAATTTGATCAAATAAATCTTTGCAGGCCATATGATAAACCCTTGTTACATCCTCAATCCTCCTGCAAACTGTTATAAACTTTCACAGGTGCTCCTACAAGCCTAAATCAGTTTTTATAAAGACAAAAGAGTAATAAAATTGATAAATCAAGCAAACTAATGGCTTCCAAAAACATTTTAGTTGTTAATCCTCTACAACCCACTGTTGTAGATGTAGATCACATTCCCTTGGTTGACAGAGACTTCAAGATTATTGACACAGTCACGAAATTTAACCTTCTTGAGCTCCACTACTGGAACTAAGAAAACTCCATATATTAGGCTAATGAAGTTTTTATTTGGGAGTCAAATTTGCCAAAATATGTGTCCCACAAACCTTCCAATGCCTTGAAGTTATTAGACTCTGTCAATCCTGCTATTTCCCTAATCAAAGAGCCATAGTGAACTCTGAAAAATAAGTTCTATTTACTATTACAGTTGAGTCAATCAATCAAATGCTCTAGATCCAATATAGACCAACTGAATTTCCTTTATCCATTGAGGCTCTCACACAACTATACCTGAATCTAGACTTCCCCAAGAGGTTCCAAATATTTCAGACTTTCATGCCTTCTTCTATAGAAATTCCCAAGATAAATCCTCCATATCCTTCTGCTAAATTTTCTGAAAGGACAAGATATATCATCTCCATGTTTTCTTTCATTCTTAGTTATTTTACAGATGAACATGCTCATGTTGCAGTGCTAGGTTTTTTGTCTACTTTCAAACCCGATCAGCCTCTTGCTACCATTTTTAATTTTTCCCAATACCTTGTTGACAATATTCATGAGAAGTTGGTCAAAATGACTTCTGAAGGTGTTTTCAAGTATTCCTCATTCCTATTCCATATGTTTTTATACTTTCAGTCTAAGAAATTTTCCATAAACCTTCAAAAGCTTGATGTGGAAGGAAACCCACAATCAGTCATCTTTTGCACTTCCTTGATAAGGAAAGACTCCAATGAGTTCACTTATACAGATTTTATTGATTCTTTCATTCATCCTATGGTCAATTTGCTGAACAGCAGCAAGCAGCCCATAATTAGTGATGAAATTAAGAAGGTCCTACAATTGTCAGAGCATAATAGGACAGGTGATTGGTACTTGTACCAAAATCATACAAAGATAAGAGTATATGGATCAAGTCTTGTTCCATATAAAGTGCCCAAATACCTCCCTATGAGGTTATTTTCCCTTGAGTACATAAGGCAGATTCTTAATTGAGATGCAATTAATTTCTTGGTAGCAAATAAAAAGGCACAGTTCTAATTGAAAAATCAGGTTGGCCCTTTTGTCTGTAACAATAGAGATGCAAGTCCAGAGGCTAAAATAAATTTGCAGGAATTCAAGTTCAATCACAGTTTCCTATGGTGTTATGATCCCCTAGGAGTTATAAGTAAAATGAGAGTTAAATGCAAACTCACTCCTTATGTGCATGAAAATAAACCAGAGATTGAGAAATTCTCCAACCAAACTGAATGGTTGGAGAACACCTTGGTAGAGGCAGAGAAACAAGTTGATACTAGTTAAACCTTGTAGACTCCAGCCCAAAAAGACAAGAATGCAAAGAGAAATAGAGAGGAAGGATCATATACTGCAGAGACTACAACAGAAACCAAATTTAAATTAAGATACAATAAAAAGCCAAAGTTAAATCCTGCTAATAAAGAAGTGGAAACAATAGAGGTGATTGATAAAGAAATAGAATCAAAGGACAATGCACCTCCTACAGTGATGAAGAACAACAACAACCTTCAACTTCAAACACTCAGCTTATTCAGAAGCAGCACAGTGTTGAAGTTTCCTCATTTAAAAATCAGCAGAAAAAGAGATGGATATCAAAGAAATCAAAGCCAGAAATGAAGAAATTAAAACTGAAATATATTCCCAATATCTGAAACAAACTCCTGGCATCCAGAATAGGCTACTCTCTGCCTTTGACTATAAGAATAAAAAGATTCATATGACATTTCTTCAACCTACATTTCAAACTCCCAAGTCATCTTCTGATTATGAAAAGATAGATTTTGAAGTCTTGGCCCAATATATTCATCCTCTAGACCAAATTGAGTTTCATAAGCAGGCAGGGGAGATGATCTATTCTACAATGACCACCAAGGCCATGAGTGTATAGAAGATACAAAACACTCTTGCAAATATCAAATATCAGCTCAAATTGGAAAAAACATCTTCACAGGAAAAATAAACTAGAATTAAATCTTTGGAAGAATTAGTAATTGAAGTAGGATTTGATCCTAGTAATGTAAAAGTTGCAGATAAACTAATAAAAAATAAAAATGCAGACATTGTTGCATTAAAGAAGCAACTAAATCTGCCCCTTACATAAAAACATCAAGCAAAGGAAGTATTACAGGATACAAATTAGAAAGATGAGATGATGAATCTCATTCTACAGTTGACTGCTCAAATAAAGGAAATGGAGAATTAAATGGACAAGTTGGTCCAAGAGAAAGAAGCATCAAAGAACCAGTCCCAGTCACTGTCATTCCTGTAGTTACTACTATTGTACCTTCCACACTGGAAGAATCACTGGCTCCTATAGTCCCCATGGCTACAACATTATCTGTCACTTCATCAACAACTTCAACAACGGAATCTTCAACAACAGCAGCACAGCATATAGATGAAGCAATAAAGTTAGTAAACTCTATGCAAGATATTTTTATTCAAACCATTGATATTAACAGACTTAAGGAACAACTTAAAATTCTTGAAGATGAAAAGAAACTTGCCAAGATAATGCATAAGAATGAAGAACAAAGAGCCAACAGATTGAATGAGCAATTGAAAAAGTTATAAAAAGAACTAACACTTAAAGAACCAATGGCACATGTCAAGCAATAGCTATGGGCCAATATCATTGAATCTGTCAATGATATTTGGCCATCGATACAGGTTATTTATGAACAAAAATACTTAGTCAAATCAGCAAGAGAGGCTATCCAAAAGATAAAATAAGAACTTGGCAAGAAGCCTGAAGAAGCTCTTGAGATCATAAAATTTCTTAATCCCAAGAACAGGCAAGAGCTAGAAGAAATTGGAATTAATGATAGAACAGAAAACATCCTAGAAGTTAGGAAGGTTATTTCTAAAAAGAATTTGATGATACAACTAGAAGATAAATATCAAAATATGGAGGTTTCCATCACAAGGTTCATGATCAAGTTTGATGTTCTAAGGAAAAAGTTCTTCCCAATCCTCTAGTTATTAATGATAGATTAATGAAGCCGTATGATTATGATAAAAAGATAAGAGATTTTTCCAAGGAGCAAGTGAACAATTCAGCCTTGCAGGGAATCCCATCAGGGAAGGTACTTTACAAAATCTTTGAAAATTTGTTTTACTTGCAGCATGAGGTGAAACACATATTTGTTAACAAGTCTACATTCTGAAAGTATACTGAAGTAGATGAAACATTCAGAAGAATGATGAAGATAAAATTTCCAAAGGCAGAATTTTGGGAAAATATGATTGATTCACTGTGAAAACTGTTTGCAGTAAAATAGATCAGTAAAGGATAAAGAAACATTTACAATGTGCAATGAAAAAGAGACTATGAAAGAGTATCAGTAACAGTTTAAATTGTATAAGTTGAAAGGTTAGAGTGAAAATCAAATCGGAGACAAAGTTGTCAGTGTGAAAGACACTCAACCACAACCTACGCTGAGAAACAATAAAGAGAGAAATCAGCAATCAATTGAAGACAGCAAACAGTTATTTCAATAAAAGCAGGGACAACTAGTATTAGTTAGAAATTTGTCACTATCTTCTTGCATGAAGATATTTCTTTTTCCATAAATAAATCCCAAGTTTGTTTTAGGATATTTTGTATGAGTTTTTGTATAAATACTTCTCATTTGGAAGTATTGAGTGTGGATGAATTGTTGAACATTTCTATAGTTGTACTATTCTGAACCTAAGGGTGATTGTACCAATTTCAAGTCAGCGGACTGGATTAAAGAAATAAAGTATCATATTATAGGATTCATGTGTTGGACCACTATAGTGAAGTATTTTCACTTGTTTCTTTGTCAATTTCTTATGTTTTTCATCAATACTTGTATGTTGTTCTAAACCTAAATGATAAATCAGGAAATTTATTTCGGAATATGTTAAAAGCACTCTGTCTTGAACTGCTTATCATTTGCATGTTTTCCACTGATATCTAGACTAAGGAACCCTTAATTTCTCCCTAGTTTCGATTGACATTTGCCTTTTCAATCATTATCCGGATTTGAGAACCCTTAATTGCTCTCTTACCTCGATTGAAACCATTTTCACCATCAACCTTGAAGATCTGAAGTAACTCAGCTATCTTGCCCTGTAAACATTCCTTTAAACCTTGATCCTGATCTGACAGCTTGGCACATTGACTCCATTAGCCCAATGGAATACAAACCTACATCTATCCAAGTAAGTGATTTCACCACCGAATCAAATCAAAATCCAAATCCCAAGTAACCCTACATAACTAGCCTAAAATTAATTAAAATCAACAAAGATAAATCATATAGAGAGAGCCCTCTATGACCATTAGGAAGGCTAGATCCTAAGGCTTAAAAAAAGGTTTGTGGTTACCTCTAATATTCTTTAAACAAAAATAAAAAATCTCACAACTTTTTGACAATTATTGGAGTGCTAACAGGTGGTAGACACCAGAAAGAATCCCAATGCCATTACTGAATCCAACTTGGCCTTCACAGTTGTAGCAAGGTCAAACACTCAGTATTTGATTGTCAAGAATAAGCAATTGGCATAGAACTTATAGGATGTCAGGAAAGAGGTAGAACAGCTTCGCACATGAGCTCAGAACACGGCTTCTGCATAGGTCTACCTAGAGGAAATGAGAGTACCAATACTTGGTGAAGTATTGACACTTGGAGAGACCATATGGAACCTCTATGAGGAACTTGTTACCATACATAAGGCATTTTTCCACTTGCATGGATTGCAGCATCAATGTAAAGACTTTTCTAAAACTCTCAGGAATTTACACGTTTTCATCTATCATGCATGAATGGTCAATGTGATACAAAGGGTCACCACTTGACTTGGGAAAGGAAATGAAGAAACGGGCAGAGTTTGACAAAGCAGGAGTCTGAATCTTGATCTAGAACAAAAAGTAGTTTGCCCCGTTCATTAGTAGCATTCAGGCCTCGTGTGTATGGTTATACATCAGTCTCGATTTATTGGTGAACACACACATGAGCCCATCAGTTGGCTTGTTCATTGAATCCAAACCTAGGAAGAAATTCAAGCAGGAGATCGAAGAGTACTTCGAGAAAATTAGACAAATTTCCACCAAGGAAGATTTGGATCTGAACAGACAAAACATGCATAACTACATCAATGGCCTTATACAAGTGAGAAAAATGTTTCTCCTGCTATAGAAATAAGTTCAAACTGGTCCCAAATCATTGTACATGGATTCCATGGAAGCTAGAGTCTGCTTCCAGCCAAACACCATTACACAGTTTGGCGATGTCATCGCTCAGTACTGAACTTGGCACCAATATGTGACCGAAAGACATCAAGTGGAAGTTGTTGAGCTTGATTTTCCCCAAACTCAAGAATGATAGTGTTTTGTCTTGTAAAGATGTCAATTTGTCTCTACCCTATTTTGTCTTACATGGGTATGAGTGTAATTGTTATATTCTTTTATAAATAATTTGTAAGTGAAATTCAAAGTTTCAATTGTGGAATGTGAAAATCCATGATGTAATGTAATTGAATAGTCATTTGTAAAGAAGTGGAAGAGTCATGAGGGAAGTCCAAGAGTCACAAAAGGGAATGTGAAGAGTCACCCCCTTTTGTTATGAACACATCCTCATAACTCATGTAAATGGATTTTGGGGAGACAAGATTTTGGCTAGGATTGGGCTTAGAGTCAGGAGCTTGGGAGTTTTGAAAGAGCCTTGACTTCTTCATAGCATAGAATAATTATGTTAGTTTGGAGGAGCAGGTGATGTTGACTTCACATTCCACTATTGGGGCTAATGGTTCATCAATGGTGTATGTATGATTGGAACTTACACTTTAACAAAATGTTAGGTCCCTATATTACTAATGTAGTACCTTATTGTTGTTAGTGTAGCTCCCTTATTGTAATTTTTGTACCCATGTAACCCCAATATTGTTATTATTGTGCCCTTACATTATTATTGTTAGGTCGGCTAGGATTATACTGTGACCCCATGGACTCCTATATATAGAAGAAGGTATTGTCATTTGTATCATCCAAGAATTTTTCATTTTTGTAATGTAAAGGAGGTTTCCCCCTTGAAGTGGCTTATTTCTAAGGCATTGATCTCTCTTTTCTTCTATTTTTGGATCTAGTATCGTAACATTTGGTATCAAAGGTTTAGGATTCTAGGGTTTCGCTACTCCAAACATGTCATAGTGGCATTGTCGCTATAACTTTTTTTATACAAGGGTGCAGAAGCTGAAATTTTCATCATACGAAGCCAAAATCCTGAACAACATCGTGTAAAATTTTTAGATCTTGATTCGCAATATTTTCGGAGATATGATCTGTGGAAGTTAGGGCTTTTTCCGGCTCCCAAATTACATCTTAAAGAGGTGACCGTGTGAAAATCATCATAACTCTCGCTCTGAGCATCAAATTGGAATTCTGTAAAAAGTACCCACAATTACACGGAATGTAGTTTCCTCTATATAAATTTCAAAGCTGAAGGAGGAAACAATGACACATGGCACATTGTACAAGTTCGCTCTACTGAACCAGTCCATAATTAGGTCATTGTGGGAGATTGGTCATAACTTTTCCTTGAAGAACCCAAATCAGGTCAGACCTGTGGCATTCGAAAGAAGATTCAAAGGGCTACTACAGGGCCGAATTTCAGATATTAAAGATCTAAAATCACATATATAATTCAGTTTCAATATCGAGCTCCTCAAAAGCAAGAAAAAGGTGTGTATTTTTTTCGAATTGTATAAGCCTTGTTTGAAGAATCATTTTGAATTGATTCCAAGGGCATATTGTAGAATATATATCATTATTAGGCTCTAAAATTCCCCCTAAAAATAATTCAACACCCATTAAGCCTTTTTTAGCCTCTCTCAAATAACAATAATAAATCCAAAATAATAAATTAATTAATTAAATATTCCAAGTTAGGAATATGTGCCTAACTCTTGGGTTGTTCCTCAAATATTGGAGTTTTTTTAGTAACTCCTATCTTGGTGGGTTTTTGGTGAGAGATTGTCTCAACCAAAGGAGTCTAAGATAGCACAGACTATCTTAATACATTTTCTCTCATCTATTTAAATTGTAAACTAAATTCTTTTAGTAAGAGAGAATGATGAGAATGCCATGAGGTTGAAGCCTCTTTTCCAACAATGTTTTGTCTGATTTTGTATCTGTGATTTTTGCAATATGTTTTTGAGTTAATTTCATTTCTTACATGTGGTATCAGAGCCTGCGTGGATCGATGGTGGATTCGGTGTGATATACTGACTGCATGGTTAAAGAGCAGAGAGTGAAGCATTCTAAGAACCATTTTAAATTGTTGTCAATTCAGCGTGAAGTCCGCTTGTAAACTGATGTATTATCTAAACGTTCTTGTTCAGATCTTTGAGTCCCACTGAGTTCCTGAGTTTGGATTACATGTCGATTATCACAAACCTGGTTGTACTGCTCTCTTGTTGTTGCCGAAAGAGGTGATATATCCTGCTGTAGAAAAGAACGTTGGTTGGGATGCAACTGTTGAGAATCAGCTCTGAAGATACTTGATTTTTTGGGCATATAATAAGTGATTCTGATGGAGAAGCGTTAGCTTTGTGTTCTAAATTTGATGCTAAAACTAATCTTTCAGTTTCTATAGGAGAAGGAAATATGATTCCAACGGGATCACAAGATTCACCTGTACTGCTTTGAAGCACAGATTCCAAATTTTCAGGGATTGATCCAGATTCAATTATATCAGAGTGATATCTAGATATTTCTCCAAAATTTATGTGCTCCAAACACATAGAAATTGTTCGATGTTCCTTCTCTCTTATGGCAGCCTGTTTCTTCTTAAGGTCATCCAACTCTTTCATCAAGCGCTCCTCAAGCTGTGCAGCATCTTGTACATGAAGTAAATTTTTCTCCCTAAGTTTTTCATTTCTTATTTCTGGATCACTGTAGGTATTCTGAATACCATTGCACTCCGTGGATTGACCCACCTGGAGCCTTTTTCTCTCACTGTCATAGTGTGTGAAAAATTCTGCTACTTCGGCCTATTGTTGCCTTAGGCGGGCATACTTTCGTACCTGTATTTTCTCTTTCAACCATTTGATCTTTCCAGGAGACAAAGTTTCCCATTGACATTCAGACAGTATGTCAACTCCAAGACCGGATGGTGAATTAGAAACACCAACTTCATCAAGAAGAATTACATTGGCCTGGTTTGTAGCCTGATCGACAAGATGTTGTTTTGGTTTTATTGCAAAGAAGTGAAGGAAGCGATCCGTGGCTAGAATACGAGATTGGAACCTGAAGAAAGCAGACAGATACTTGAAGTGTGTATGAATGTTAAGGAGTGCGTTGGAGATCCATGGAGAGCTGACAGGGAGGTGCATCGTCAGCTGAGATGAGAGGGCCTTAATGGAGTTTTATTGCTTCTAAAACGCTTAAATTTTCTTTTATTTGGTACGTGATTTTAAAACATCGGTGAATCACCTTATGTGTCGGCTCCCGTTTTGTCTTATTTTGCACACAAATTCAGTTTATTATATATATGTATATTCTACCTCCATAAAATATCTGTAAGGGTTTTCATGCATTTAGCCTTTAAATAATGCGGTCATTGGCCCTCTTACCGAAGGAAATTGTTCTGATTTAAGCTGAATTGGGGATGACGGTGTTAAATCTTTGTTGATGAGCTTCAAATCAATCAACATTTCAACTACGGTCGGAGAAATTTTGTTTCTCTGGCAACCAGATCGGCCTCTGCCACGGTTGGAGGGATGTGAATGATTTTTTAAGGAATGAAGTAATAAGGTGATTTTTTATATATGAAAAATTTTGAAGTTATAAGAGATGAATGAAATTTTTCATTTTGAGTGATAGAGTGCTTTACTGAAAATTGGAAAATTAGAAAATTGAAAAGGGTAGTAAAGTGAGGCTTTTGTGGAAAAATAAGTTGTGTTTCCATTTGTATTTGCAGATATGAGATGTTTATTGTAAATTTTGAGGGATAAGTGTTTTTTATTTGGAGTGATATGTCAATTTTTTTAGAGAAATTTCTTGTTGTAATTAAAAGTATTGGTTTACTTTGAGAGAGATTGAGTCGGTGAATATCCAGATTTTGAAGACGAATTTCTTCTAAAGGTTGTGAGCTTGGCATATTCATTACTTGAAGGTGGAGATTTCTTATGTAATCAATACTTAATAAAGATATCATTTTTTTAGTGATTGTGTCCTACATCCGCCTGAAATTGAATAAGGGGATCTTAGGTACACTATGTGTGTTTGTGATGGCGCATGTTTTTTATGGCTTCATGTTGTTGTTTTTTATTTGTGTCTAGTTGTGACACATTAATCATTTCATTTAATATTGCATACATAAAGTTCAATATCAGCAAGCACAACACATGTACCAAAATAGCTGCAAGATAAACCCATGCACTACAACATATAATCAAAGATTGTCTACATCAGCATTCTACATCAACAATCAAATTCACCTAGTCAAGTTAATGCATTTCAAAGCAAAGTCTACATAAACGTTCTTGCAAATCCATTTCAGAACTTGTAATCAAATTCATTGTTTTAAGTGAATCATTAAAAATTCATTGTTAATGAATTTTTAATAGAACAAGTGAATCATTAAAATCATTGTAAGCTTTCTTGGGTGCATTGTCGACAGTGTTCGACACCCTTCCTTTAAGAAAAATCAAGTGAGTGCACGAGTTTTCACTTTAAAGCAAATAAGAAACAAGTTTACATCTCCAAGCGAGCATGAGTATTCATTCAAGCAATTTGCATCAAGTCAGTACAAATATCAAACCATCAAGCAAGACAGAGTGAAGTTCATTGCATCCATCATCAAAGCAAGCGAGCGTGGCTATTCATTCAAGTGAGCGTGAAGTCATCAAGTAATTCAAGTGAGTGTTCAAGCAAACGCGATCGTCATCAAGCGAGCGTGAATTCTAGATTTTAAGCAAGAAAATTCTACAATTCTAGCAAGTGCAATCAACAACCAATCAAGCGAGTGTGCCATTCAAGCCACATTCAAGCGAGCCTGTCATTCAAGTGAAACAGTTCAAAGTACGACATCTACAACAAGAGAGCCTGATTTAAAGTGAGCAAGTTCAGATGGCACAACATATTCAATTGTTAAACATTCTTCACAATTTGAGCATCTCCAGTGATGAAGACATGGTGCACATCAGCAAAGAAACTCTTGCTGATCTTTCACGGCATCTACAACAAACAAAAGAAACCATTGAGTTTCTTCAACTAGATTCACAACTTAAAAGGATTGAATTGGAACAAAAACATGATGCTTCGGAGTCTTTGAACCATACAGCTAAAAATGATTCTAAGTCATTCATTCAAACCGCTTCAAGTGTTGAAGTTGTTCCAGTTCAAATTTCTTCCAAGCCCATCATCAAGCCCTGGGAAGAAATTCAACATAACAAGAATCGACGAGGCTTAGGATATGTCAATGATAACACCAACTTACATATCCAAAATTATTCCAAGCCAATTAAGTTCTTCAGTGCAGGATTTCTTGCACAACTCACCTTAGCAGATTCTGAGAAAGTTGCAGACAACCAACAATGCACGCCACCCAAAGTTGTAGACAAACAGAATTGTACGCAACTTGAAGTTGAAGTCCAATCGATATGTTCTCATTGTCAAAGAACCAGTCAATGGAAGATCAGTGTTTTGATCTCCATCCTTGTCGCCATTGTGGCAAGCCCAATCATTCCTCAGAAAAATGTCGCAACCAACAACAAACAGCCCGATTGACAATACATTATGAATGGATCGACCCTTGGAAATGGTCATCCACAGTCAAACGATTGTCTCAGTTCTACAATCGCATACAATCACACATAGTGCAGCCAACAGTGAAAATATGATGGTACTCTCATGCATTTGAAAGGGGGAGTGCACCAGTGTAAAACTCCTACACCTAAAGGGGGGGAGTTCAGGAATACTTTCCAAGAGAAGTGTCTCTCCTTTCAGCTGACAAAGGGGGAACAATGTCAATGAAATTGACAGTGGTTGTTAGACTAAAAGTCTCGACAAAACCAGCAAAATCAGCCAGTGGGCATCAACAAATTTTCCAATGTTCAGTTGACAGCAAAGAAGCAGTGAACAGTTTTCAGCACAGCAAATGCAACAGTGAGTTGTTTTTGACATCATCAGCCAGTGGGCTTTGAACAAATTTTGTCAGTGGACAAAGGATGTTGATTTCATGCAAAGGACAGATGGATCCTTTTGAAACTTGGCACTTGATGGAGTTTTCAAGCGAAATTCAGAGATGAATTAAACATGCAGCTAACTCATGGTCTCTTCAGATTGCAGTTTTTTCAGCATCCAGCTTTGGCAGTTTTTTTTTCAGGAAATGTTTTTGAGGATCAACATGAGAACTTGGAAGATGGTTCCTCGTTCTTATTTTGGATTTTTCATTGAAGGGGGGAATGTTAGCCTCTCTCAAATAACAATAATAAATTAATTAATTAAATATTCCAAGTTAGGAATATGTGCCTAACTCTTGGGTTGTTCCTCAAATATTGGAGTTTGTTTAGTAACTCCTATCTTGGTGGGTTTTTGGTGAGAAATTATCTCAACCAAAGGAGTCTAAGATAGCACGGACTATTTTAAGACATTTTCTCTCATCTATTTAAATTTTAAACTAAATTCTTTTAATAAGAGAGAATGATGAGAATGCCGTAAGGCTGAAGCCTCTTTTCCGCCAATTTTTTGTCTGATTTTGTATCTGTGATTTTTGCAATTTGTTTTTGATTTAATTTCATTTCTTACAGCCTTCAGAAGGCTCTACTATGACTCATGAAGACGAAGAAGTGCAACATGACATATCAAAATTACACAAGCAAGTGCACCAAATTTCGCTCTCACAAAGAGTAACAAAAAATGAAATGGAAGTTTTGACGAAAGGCATGGAAGCTAAGATGGATGGTTTGAAGAAAGGCGTGGAAGCTAAGATGGATGGCATGGAAGCTTGCATGGAAGCTAATGCAGGGGCATTAGACACTAGCCAGCAATGTAGGAAATTTGTCCACATGTTGTGGCTAGGAGGGTTCAAAATCATTCGAAGTTGTAACAGCAAGGTGTCAATACCTTAGCTGTCTGTTGCATTTAAATCATTTAGAGTCAGTAGAAGTTGAATATTTTTTGGTTCAGTCCATCTGTCATGTTCGGTTATTCGAATGAATTTAATTATGCCTTTTGTTAGATTAGAAACGGTCCTCAGAGAGGAACCGAAGAGGCACATAATAAGACATATAAATTGTATTCCCCAGATGCATTGAGAGGAGGAGATATCCACAGAAAAATTTGGGTGCTAAGAAATTGCTTCCTGTTGAATAAATTCAGTACTCATTGATTATCTAATTTTCTTTGAATTGATCTTTGTGTGGGAGTTTGTTTAATTTTGAGGTGGTTGAAACACTGTTATGTGTATAATTGTTGAATCGAATTGTTGTGTAATCTCCGCATGTCTCTCTGTCCATTGTTGATCGTAGATTTCTCTTGAATTGTCAGAACGAGCTCTGTTGAAATATATTCCTGTGAGAGGCCATAACCGAATGTATTTAGTCCTTGTAACATACTTACATTGTGTACAAACCGTCATCGAAGAGTGAATTTCGTAAAGATGTATGCCCGCAAGTTCTGTTGAAAAAATCCCACTTGTATAAGAGGTATGTGTGTGTTTGTGGGTAGTTGAAACTATGTTCTGTGGTTTGAACCCAGTGCTGAAGGACGAAACGAACTGCGCTAACCCCGGTTAACCCTACGATCAATCACTGTACAAAACTAGAATCAATTTTGATCGCACCGCTTTTGTACAGAAGGGAAACCACTCAAATAGCAAGTGATCCTGTGAAAAGCCGCCACGTCGACAGGGCAATACCGCCTCATCGCTCCCTCATCGCGCGTTAACTGTCGACGGTGAATTCAGCGCGATATTGAAGTACGCCGTGCGATCTAGAGGCTGGCCATCAAACGGTGATCACACCCAAAAGTAACACGGAGGATAAGCCAAGGTATGGACGTTGAATTAAATTGAATTTTGTCAATTGGACAGGTAGGCCTGGTGCCTAAAGTTGTTATAAATATTTATTTATAATGCATCGGGTTATTAATATAAGGTTCTTAAGGGCGATAACCTTAGTTATAAGGTTCAGCGAGAGAATTAAAGTTCGAGGATATATTTAAAATTTCCCAAGGTCTTAACATTGGAATGAGCATAATATGAAAGTTATATGTATATGACTGTGCGCGCTGGATTAAAGAGCACAAGTGACAATATATAGGTGGGTTTATAACCAAAGTCGGTTATGGTATTTATTTGTCAATTTCTCTGAAATTGATAAATAAATTTGTAATAGAATTTGACAAGAATTAAAGAAAATTACGGACAAAGATTAGAGACCAGCTCTCCTTGGGGGCCAGATTCAATTTTGTTGCTGTCAATTGTGGTATCAAAACTTTTCTTGAGTTGTTTTTTCAGAGAATTAACATGGCAATCCGAGTTGCTAGAGGTGCTGGCAGAAGGAGAGGCAGACTTGTTGCCAATGCAGAAGTGTTGGAGACCTTGCAGAGGTTCGAAGCCAGAATGGATGCCATGGAGCGAGGACAGCCCAGAGATCCTGAAGACATCAATGAACCCGAATTAGAAGAAGCTGGAGAAAATGTTGAGATTCCTCCTGAGATGAGGCTCCTCAGAACTGTTATGGGGTCTATAGTTAAGCCCAAGATTGAAGTGTCAATTTTTGTAGGAGGACTGAATCCAGAAGAGTTGGTGGACTGGATTAATGAAATGAACAAGTGATTTGACTATGAAGAAATGAGCGAAGATAAGAAGGTCAAATTTTCAGTAACGAAGCTGAAGGGACATGCTGCACTCTGGTGGGATGGAGTGCAAGAAGAAATAAGGAGAGTTGGCAAGCAGCCTATCAAAAGCTGGACCAAAATGATGGCTAAGTTAAAAGGTAAATTATTGCCTAGTGATTATCAGCTAACATTGTTTAGGCAAATGCAGAACCTGAGACAGAGGTTGCTGACAGTAAAGGAATACACAGAAGAATTCTATAGAGTAAGCATAAGAGCTGGGAAATTTCAAGACACACCAGAGAAGACTGCCATATATGTGAATGGTCTCAAGCTGGAGATCCAAGATGAGATTCGTCTTCTGTCTCTTAAGAAAGTTGAAGAGGCCTATCAGATGGCCTTGAAAATAGAGGAGAAACTCTTAAGGAAGCAGTCTTCCAAAGGGAGAGGTACTTCCCGTGGAAAGGGAAGTTAGGGTGGTAAAGGAAAGCCTACTACACCTAGAGATGGAGCTAAGAGTAGCTCACCTCAGAATGCATCTACAGAGGGTGATGCAAGAGGTAGAAGGGGTTTTTACATAGGAAGAGGAGGCAGAGGCAGAGGTAGAGAATTGAGGTGCTATAGATGTCAGCAAGTGGGACACAAGCACTATGAATGCCCAGAGAATGTGGGTGCTGGTCCAAGAAATAATGTTGTTGCCTAGGCTAGAGAAGAGGCAGAAATTGAAGAAGAAATTCTACCAGATAGGGGAGAGTCCTTGGTGGTTAATAAGGTCCTACTGAAACAAGCCAAAGAGGTCACTGAACCTGCATAAAGGAAGACTTTGTTTAGGAGCATATGCAAAGTCCAGGGGAAATGCTGCTAGCTAGTCATTGATAGTGGCAACACAGACAATCTGGTTTCCACTGAGGTGATAGAGAAGTTGAAGCTGAAGACAAGGGAGCATCCAAATCCCTACAAGGTGTCCTGGCTACATAAAGGACATTAGATGATTGTAAAAGAACAGTGTCAAATAGAGATGAAAATGGGTAACTACAAAGACAAAGTCCTGTGTGATGTGATGCCCATGGATGTGTGTCACATACTGCTGGGTAGACCTTGGCAGTTTGACAGAGCAACAGTGCATGATGGCAAGAAGAACACTTACAAGTTCTTCAAAGATGGGGTACATCATACATTGATACCCATGGAAGAAGGAGAACCATCAAGCAGAGTGGTTGACCCAAAGACCTTGTTGCTGAGCGGGAAGGAGTATCTACAGCAGATTGAAGAAGAAGAGGTAAGCTTTGCTTTAGTTTGAAAACCTAAGGTAGCTCTTACTTCTACAAAGATTTCTGATTTGCCAATAGAAATCCAAGAGATGTTAGATAGTTATTGTGACATTGTTGTGGATGATTTACCTGATGAGCTGCCCCCTATGAGAAAGATCAGCCATCAGATAGATTTTATCCCAGGTTCAAATCTGCCAAATAAGGCAGCCTACAGAATGACTCCCACAGAAAATGAGGAAATCAGGAAGCAAGTACAGGAATTGCTGGACAAGGGACTGATCAGAGAAAGTTTGAGTCCGTGTGCAGTACCAGTAGTATTGAGCCCAAAGAAAGATGGAGGCCGGAGAATGTGTACTCATTCCAAAGCAATCAATAAGATAACAATCAGGTACGGATTCCCTTTACCTAGAGTTGAAGACTTAATGGATTGTTTGAGTGGTGCCAAATATTTTTCAAAGTTAGATTTAAAAAGTGGATATCATCAGATTAGAATAAAGGAGGGTGATGAGTGGAAAACTGCCTTTAAAACGAATGAAGGACTGTATGAATGGATGGTAATGCCTTTTGGGTTGTCAAATGCACCTAGCACTTTTATGAGACTTATGAATGAAGTGTTGAAAGAATTCATTGGTAAATTTGTGATAGTGTATCTGGATGATATATTAGTTTTCAGCAAAACTAAAGAAGAACATCTAAGGCATCTTAATTATGTCTTGAAGAAGCTACACCAAGAGAAACTGCTGATAAACTTAAAGAAATGCTCATTCATGAAGGAAGAGTTGGTGTATTTGGGCTTTGTTGTCTCTGCAGAAGGATTGAAGATGGACCCAGAAAAGGTTAAGGCAATTGTGGAGTGGCCTTCACCCAGAAATGTTTTTGAGGTAAGAAGTTTCCATGGACTTGCCAGTTTTTACAGAAAATTTATAAGAAACTTCAGTAAGATTAATGCACCCATCATTGAGACAATAAAAAAGAGAAAATAGACATTTAAATGGACTGTTGAAGCAAAAAAAAACTTTAAACTCTTGAAGCAAAAGATAACTGAAAAGCCTATTTTAATTCTGCCTGATTTTACTAAACCATTTCAAGTGAAGTGTGATGCCAGTGGAGAAGCCATTGGAGCTGTGTTGAGTCGGGATGATAGGCCTGTAGCTTACTTCAGTGAGCAGTTGAATGACACCAAAAGGAAGTATTCCTCTTATGAGAAGGAATTCTATGCAATTGTTCAGGCATTGAAAAAGTGGAGGCATTATTTGATGTCCAAGGAATTTGTATTATACTCTGATAATCATGCTTTGCAGTACATTGTATAGCAGCCCAAGTTAAATCATAAGCATGCCAATTGGTTTGAGTATCTCCAAGGTTTTAACTTTGTTTTGAAACATATAAGTGGCCAAGAAAATAAAGTAGCTGATGCTTTGAGTAGGAGGCACATGCTTGTTCAAGAAACCAATTTTGAAGTTGTAGGATTTGATTTTCTCAAGGAACTGTATAAAACAGATTCAGATTTTAAAGAAGCATTTGAAGCATGTTGTAACCCTATTCTAATAGATAGAAGCCAGTGGCTGGATTATTTCTTGCAGGACGACTTACTATTCAGGAGAAACCAATTGTGTGTACCAAAATGTTCCATGAGAGAAAATTTGAACAAGGAGAAGCATAGTGGTGGACTTTCTGGGCACTTTGGTACTGATAAAACTTATGAACAGCTGAGTCACTTCTATTATTGGCCCAAGATGAGAGAAGAAGTGGACAAGTTTGTGAAAAAATTCAAAATCTGTCAATATGCCAAAGGAAGCAGCCAGAATGCAGGATTGTACACTCCCTTGCCTATTCCCGTCAGGCCTTGGGACATGGTGAGTATGGATTTTGTTCAAGGATTGACCAAGACTCAGAGAGGGAATGATGCAGTCTTTGTTGTAGTAGACAGATTTTCTAAAATGGCACATTTTATTCCATGTTATAAAACTAGTGATGCCACCCATGTTGCTAACTTATTTTTCAAATAAGTTGTTAGGTTGCATGGGTTTCCCAAGAGTATTGTTTCAGACAGAGACACCTGATTTGTGGGCCATTTTTGGAGGAAAATGTGGAAGAAACTTGGTACCAAACTGAGTTTCAGCTCAGCGTATCATCCTGAGACTGATGGACAAACTGAGGTAGTGAATATAAGTCTGGGAAATTTGTTGAGAAGTCTTGTCGGAGAGCATCCCAAGCAGTGGGATCATATTTTTCCCTAGGAAAAATATGCATATAATGACTCACCAAACAGAAGCACAGGGCATATTCCATTCCATATTGTTTATGGAATGCACCCCAGAGGAATATCAGAGTTAAGAAATCTAGGAAAGGCAAAGCTGAGGAGTGCTGATGGTGAGGAATTTGCTTCAGAAATCCAAGCCATACATGAACAATTGAAACAACAGCTACAAGGCAGTAGCATCAAATACAAAGGCAGAGCAGACTTGAACAGAAGAGAAGTCCATTTTGAAGTAGGAGATCTGGTTTTGGCACACTTGAGAAAGGAGAGATTCCCAAAGAAGAAGTATAACAAACTGAAGTTTAAAAAGATTGGACCATGTAAGATACTTAGAAAGTTTTCTGCTAATGCTTATGAGATTGAATTTCCTCCTAATGTTGGAATATCTCCCATTTTTAATGTTGTAGATTTGTACAAATATGAAGATGATGGTGCAGAAGAAGGACCAGCAGTCAGAGAATAGATTGAGTGGGAAAAGCAACTACCTCCAGCACAACCATTACAACCAGAAAAGATATTGGACAAAAGAGTGTCCAAGAAGACCAGAGGACAAGAGTACTTCCAGTACTTAATCAAGTGGAAGGACCAGCCAAAGGAAGATGCCACTTGGATGACGGAAGGAATGTTGCAGAAAATACGCAGATCAGTGGAAGAACTCATGGACAGGAATCCATGAAAGAAATTTTCCCTCGGGAGTCTGATGCAGGGGCATTAGACACTAGCCAACAATGTAGGAAATTTGTCCACATGTTGTGGCTAGGAGGGTTCAAAATCATTTGAAGTTGTAACAGCAAGGTGTCAATACCTTAGTTGTCTGTTGCATGTAGATCAGTTAGAGTCAGTAGAAGTCGAATAGTTTTGGGTTCAATCCATCTGTCAAGTTCAGTTATTTGAATGAAGGTAATTAGGCCTTTTGTTAGATTAGAAACGGTCCTTAGAGAGGAACCGAAGAGGCACATAATAAGACATATAAATTGTATTCCCCGGATGCATTCAGAGGAGGATATTTCCGCATAAAAATTTGGGTGTTAAGCAATTGCTTCCTGTTGAATAAATTCGGTACTCATTGATTATCAAATTTTCTTTGAATTGATCTTTGTGTGGGAGTTTGTTTAATTGCGAGGTGGTTGAAACATTATTCTGTGTATAATTGTTGAATCGAATTGTTGTGTAATCTCCGCATGTCTCTCTGTCCATTGTTAATCGTAGATTTCTCTTGAATTGTCGAAACGAGCTCTGTTGAAATAGATTCCTGTGAGAGGCCACAACCGAATGTATTTAGTCCTTGTAACATACTTACATTGTGTACAAACCGTCATCAAAGAGTGAATTTCGTAAAGATGTCTGCCCGCAAGTTCTGTTGAAAAAAACCCACTTGTAGAAGAGGTCTATGTGTGTTTGTGGGTAGTTGAAACTATGTTCCGTGGTTTGAACCTAGTGCTGAAGGACGAAGCGAACTGCTCTAACCCCAGTTAACACTACAATCAATCACTGTACAAAACCGGATGCAGTTTTGATCGCACCGCTTTTGTACAGAAGGGAAACCACTCAAATAGCAAGCGATCATGTGAAAAGCTGCCACGTCGACAGGGAAATACCACCTCATCGCGCATTAACTATCGACGGTGAAGTCAGCGCGATATTGAAGTACGTCGTCCGATCTGGAGGCTGGCCATCGAACGGTGATCGCACCCAAAAGTAACACGAAGGATAAGCCAAGGTATGGATGTTGAATTAAATTGAATTCCGTCGATTGGATAGTTAGGCCCGGTGCCTAAAGTTGTTATAAATATTTATTTATAATGCGTCGGGTTATTAATATAATGTTTTGAAGGGTGATAACCTTAGTTATAAGGTTCGGCGAGAGAATTAAAGTTCGAGGATATATTTAAAATTTCCGAAGGTCTTAACATTGGAATGAGCATAATATGAAAGTTATATGTATATGACTGTGCGTGCGGGATTAAAGAGCACAAGTGACAATATATAGGTGGGTTTATTACCAAAGTTGGTTATGGTATTTATTTTTCAATTTCTCTGAAATTGATAAATAAATTTGTAATAGAAATTGACAAGAATTAAAGAAAATTATGGATAGAGATTAGAGACCATCTCTCCTTGGGGGGGAGATTCAAATTTTTTGTTGTCAGAAGCTAGCATGGAAGCTAAGATAGATGAAAAAATGGAAAACATGAAGAATGATATAAAAGCAAACATGGCAGGTTTTACAAAGTTGATAGAAGAAATGTTTCCTAATGGTGAAAAGATAGTAGAGGAAACTCATGATGAGAACAAAATAAATGTTAATAGTGATTTCAAAAATGGATGGAAGACCCACCATATTCCAAAGATCGATATGAGGAAGTTTGATGGCAAGGATCCCGTAACATGGATACTACAGATGGAGAAATATTTTGATCTCAATAATGTGCAAAACACACAAAAGGTACGCATTGCAACTTTATATTTAGAACAAAATACATTTGTATAGTATCGATGGCTTTGCTCTCGTAAAAAAATTTTCACTTGGTCAATTTTTATGGAGGAAATGATAGCACATTATGAGGATACAAAGAGCAACACCTTTTTTAGCCAATTCATAAATCTCAAACAAAAGGATTCAGTGGTGAAGCACATTGAGGACTTCCAAAATTTGAATATAAGGGTAACTGATATTCCATAGGAACACAAGATTGATGTCTTCATAGGGACTTTACAGGATAACATCCAACATGAGGTTCCTGTTTGGGAACCTAATTCATTGGAGAAGGCATTCAGGTTGGCAAGAAAAATTGAATGTAAAATTATGGCAACAAGGAAGCCTACCACTCGCATCTATAAAGATGGAAGTGTTGCTACTCTTAGACTTCCACAACCTACACGGTTGACACCACAACAATTGAATGAAAAAAAGAGAAAAAAGGCTTTGCTACAGTTGTGATAGAAAATAGACTAAAGGTCATAAGTGTGCTGAGAATAAATTATTTTACATATATTGTGAAGAGGAGGAAGAAAAAGAACAAGAAACTTCAAAAGAAGAGGATATACACGAGGAACCAACCATAGAAGAAGAAGAAATGATTCTGACCATATCATGTAATGCATTGGCAGGAATTACCACTCCTCAAACTCTCATGATAGAAGGACATATCAAGAAGAAAAAGGTAATAGTGTTGATTGATTCGGGTAGTACCCATAATTTTATTCATTGTAAGGTAGTCAAGGAATTGAATTTTTTCCTATACCCAACAACAAAAAGTCAAGTGATGGTTGCAAATGGAGGAACTATAAATTTCTCTGGAAAATGTCATAATATGAAGCTAACCATGGGGGAATATCTATTGAATAGTCCAATGCTTTCCATTCCAATGGGAGGTGTTGATGTTGTACTAGGAGTACAATGGTTACAATCTTTGGGGATGATAGCTTTTAATTTTCAAGAACTTTTCTTGAAATTTTTTTCAGAAGGAAAGGAAGTCGAATTACAGGGTATTGCAAGGAAGTCGGGAAATATAATAAGCTCTAATGTCATGACAAAGCTTCTGAAGGAAGAACAACGAGGTGTAATTGCACAATTATTCTCACTAGAAGTTCCAACATCAAAATCATCTATTTCTCCAGATATCCAAAAAGTCTTAGACATTCATTCCAAGGTGTTTGAAACTCCCAAAGGACTCCCACCTATTCATGATCATGATCATGCTATTCATGTGATTCCAGGAAGTGTTCCTCCAAATATCAGCCCTTATAGATATCATTATGTCCAAAAGAGCAAAATTGAATGCATGATTGCAGAAATGTTAGAGGTCGGTATAATTCAACCTAGTCAAAGTTCTTTCTCTGCTCAAGTAGTATTGGTGCATAAGAAGGATGGATCATGGCGCATGTGTCTGGATTTATAGGGAGATCAATAAGCTAACTATTAAAGATAAATTTCCCATTCCTGTGAATGATGAATTATTGGATGAATTACATGGAGCAATTTATTTTACCAAGTTGGATCTTCGTTCAAGATATCATCAAATTAGAATGAAGACTGAAGATATACTGAAAACAAAATTTCGAACTCGTGAGGGTCATTATGAATTTTTGGTCATGCATTTTGGCCTTACCAATGCACCTTCTACATTTCAAGGGTTAATGAATTCCATTTTCAAACCCTTCCTTAGAAATTTTTTGCTAGTATTTTTTGATGATATACTAATCTAAATAAATTCTTGGAAGGATCATGTTCAACATGTTTAATGGTGCTCAAACTATTGAAGGAGAAACAATTATATGAAAAAAATCCAAATGTTTATTTGGAGTACAAGAGGTGGAATTTCTGGGTCATATTGTATCTCACAAGGGTGTTAAGGTAGACCCTAACAAAATTAAATCCATTTAGTTATAAATCTTCCGAGAAATCACATCAAAAATTTTGGAATCGACGCATTTCGAACTATCAACTATAGTTCAAAATTAAATCCATTAAGGAATGGAAATAGGTTAATAGGGTATTATCGCAAGTTTGTTAAGAATTATGGGAGAATAGCAATGCACCTCTAACAACATTATTGAAGAAAGATGCATTTTCATGGACCCCTAAAGAAACTAAGGCCTTTGAACATCTTAAAGAGGCAATGTGCCTAGCACCGGTCTTAGCTACGCCAGACTTCACAAAAACCTTTATTGTGGAATGTGATGCCTCAAAAAATGGAATTGGTGTTGTTTTAATGCAAGAAGGAAGACCCATTTCTTTTTAAAGTCATCCAATCAAAGGAAAGTATTTACAGAAAGCTATTTATGAGAAGGAAATGTTAGCAATACTACATGCACTAAAGAAATGGCGACCTTACCTAATGGGAAGACACTTCAAGGTAAAAATTGATCATGATGGTCTTAAACACTTTTTGGAACAAAGATTATCTTCAGAAGAGCAGCAAAAATGGGTCACAAAGATGTTGGGTTATGACTTTGAAATCATCTACAAAAAAGGGAAGTTAAATTGTGTTTCAGATGCACTATCAATAAATAATGAAGAGGTGGAAGCATTGCTTTGTGCCATTTCTATTATCCAACCAGATTGGATAACCGAAGCAAGGGATGAATGGAAGAAGGATGAAGAAGTGTGGACACTCATTCAAAATTTGCAGCAAGATCCTAGTACATCTGATACATTTGGTTGGAAAAATGATTCCTTATGGTACAAAGATCGCTTATATCTTTGTAAGAAATCTCAACTAAAACAAAAGATTATTTTGGAATTGCACACTTCTCCTTTAGGAGGACAATCAGGATTAGGTCCCTATATTACTAGTGTAGTCCCTTATTGTTTTTAGTGTAGCTCCCTTATTGTTATTGTTGTACCCCTGTAACCCCAATATTGTTATTATTGTGCCCTCACATTATTATTATTAGGTTGGCTAGCATTATATTGTGACCCCAAGGAATCCTATATATAGAAGGAGGTTTTGTCATTTATATTGTCCAAGAATTTTTCATTTATGTAATGTAAAGGAGGTTTCCCCTTCAAAGTGGCTTATTTATAAGGCGTTGATCTCTCTTTTCTTCTATTTTTGGAGCTGGTTTCATAACACAAAAGCTCAAAGTCGGCACGTTTTAATGCATATGTTATGGATATAGTAGGACTAGTATTATTTTATTTGCAATGTATGTTATTTAACTTACGCTTATGCTTATGAACTATTTTTTTTGCATTGGTACGAATATTTTTGAATGCGTGTTGTTGTATTATTTCATCACTGTTAACTTGTGAACTATTTCGCATATTAGCTTGTAATGCCATTTATGCTCGTGTGTTCTTTTCAAGTTGTGTACTATTACAGGCTTTTAAGGGGCTCACTCATCTTCCCTTTGTGTGTTGGACCTTCATTCATCGCACTTGAATTTCCGCAACGTTACACACTTTCTCTCACCGAAGTCACCATACATCACTCTATGCCTATTTGCAGCCAAGGTATATCATTAACACCCACTGCATCGGAAATTGGGTCGTATTTACAGATGGGACTCCTACACCAAACGATGTGAGGTCTAATTAGGAATTCATATCAAGGATATCCCCTTAATGTTGGTGGGTCCATCATCGTCAATAGGTTGAATATACTCACTCGAAAAAAGAAAAAAAAACTTTTGAAAAATGTACATCCAACTTGGTACAACAATATAAACTATCTACAATGTAAAATGGCTAGATACAAGTGTAAGAATATCTAAAATTAATCCTTGTACCTTTTATTGCTTATACATATCCATAAACTAAATATTTACAATCTTTAATCTTGTAGGTGAAATAAATCAGTAAAAAAAAAAACAAGAGACCCTAAACTAACTGTAAAAAATTAAAAAAGAGTTTTATTTTATTGAAATAGGGGTGATTGTTGCATTATACATGTTCCCTATTCAAATCTCACATTTTTTCTAGAATTTGAAGTCAATATCCTTCTAAGTCGATATAGATGTCTTGTTTAAAGGAAATGAGTTTGGTCCAAAATGGAAATCACCCTCACTATTTTTTAACCCTCTTGGTGATTTTAAAACTTTCCTACAAGTGACCTCTCCTTGAATTGGCGTCTCCAACCTTTAATATTTGTGTCTGTTACGATACAAGAATCGAAAACAAAATTAAAATCCTCAAAATATAGTTCAAGTACCTGAATCTACCTCCCTACAAAACCAAGAAACCTCAATTGGGGTTTCCCCCAAGTTGATTCTCTCCACATGACTAGGTAGCCCCCCAATAGTAAAAATTTCTAGACATGGAAAGCTTTAGTAATCACCAAAATAAGTTAGAATAATTATGCCCAAATCATATATCAAAAAGAAAAATAAAAACAAGAAACATTCCACCAATATACAAAATAAATTGTTGACAAATCTAAGGGAGGTTAGATTAGGTGATCTCTCTTACTTTGATAACTTTTGTGATTTATTTTTAGTTAACTTGATTATCTTCCTCTTCCTCTTGATTATTATTAGCATTATATTCATCAAACAACTACTAAACCATAAAGAATAATGAGACAAAGGACACAATATATGTGTGATCAACCAGGGCCAAAACCTCTCCGACTAACAGGAAAAACTACAAGAATTATTCTCTTCTTATAGAATCTTCAATTGAAGAATTCCAGGACCTATGGCCCTTGACCAAGGCCCTCCAAGAACAAGTCAAAACTTTATTCCTTAACGAACTTTATTTCTAGAAATATTCTATAATTTCGACCTCCCAGAATATTCTTCTACAACTTCAACCTTCCCAGCAATTTCTTCTACAACTTCGACATGCCCAGCAAA
Organism: Pinus albicaulis; assembly: GCA_034641835.2. Taxonomy (NCBI): domain Eukaryota; kingdom Viridiplantae; phylum Streptophyta; class Pinopsida; order Pinales; family Pinaceae; genus Pinus; species Pinus albicaulis. The sequence continues at coordinate 917,737,528 of CM076576.1, forward strand.
TTATTCTTCAACTTCAACCTGCCCAAAAAATTATTTTGCAATTTCGACTCGGCAGTTTCTTGCTAGCACTTCGGCTTTCCCAGCAACACATTGACTTCCCTACGATGCTTCGACTTTCCAAGAAGCTCTTTAACTTCCCCAGTATCACTTTGATTTTCCCAGCAACCCTTTGAGTTTCCCAACAATAGAAGAAACCTGAACACAAGAGAGATTGGCAAAGAGCCCAAAAATTTGGTCTTAATTTTCTTCTCCTTTTTCGTCCTTTTCCAACTTCTATCTTGAGTAGATCGAACTTGCTTGAGTGAGTCAAAGTGTTGCTGGGAAAGTTGAAGTGCTGGCAATAAATTGCTCGGTCGAAATTGCAGAATAATTTTCTGGGCAGGTCGAAGTTGAAGAATAATTTGTTGGGCAGGTCGAAGTTGAAGAATAATTTGTTGGGCATGTCGAAGTTGCAGAAGAATATTCTGGGAGGTCGAAATTACAGAATATTTCTAGAAATAAAGTTCGTTAAGGAAGAAATTTTTGACTTGTTCTTGGAGGGTCTTGGTCAAGGGCCATAGGTCCTGGAATTCTTCAATTGAAGATTCTATAAGAAGAGAAGAATTCTTGTAGGTTTTCATGTTAGTCGGAGAGGTTTTGGCCCAGGTTGATCGCACATATATTGTATCCATTGTCTCATTATTCTTTACGGTTTGGTATTTTTTTTATGAAGATAATGCTAATAATAATCAAGAGGAAGAGGAAGATAATCAAGTTAAGTAAAAATAAATCACAAACAGTTATCAAAGTAAGAGAGATAACCTAATCTAACCTCCCTTAGATTTGTCAACAATTTATTTTGTATATTGGTGGAATGTTTCTTGTTTTTCTTTTTCTTTTTATATATGATTTGGGCATAATTATTCTAACTTATTTTGGTGATTACTAAAGCTTTTCCATGGCTAGAAATTTTTACTATTGCGGGGCTACCTAATCATGTGGAGAGAATCAACTTGGGGGAAACCCCAATTGAGGTTTCTTGGTTTTGTAGGGAGGTAGATTCAAGTACTTGAACTATATTTTGAGGAGTTTAATTTTATTTTCGATTCTTGTATCGTAACGCACACAAATATTAGAGGTTGGAGACGCCACTTCAAGGAGGGGTCACTTGTAGGAAAGTTTTAAAGTCATCAAGAGGGTTAAAAAATAGTGAGGGTGATTTCCATTTTGGACCAAACTCATTTCCTTTAAACAAGACATCTATATTGACTTAGAAGGATATTGACTTAAAATTCTAGCAAAAATGTGAGATTTCAATAGGGCACATGTATAATGCAACAATCACCCCTATTTCAATAAAATAAAATTCCTTTTTATTTTTTTGCAGTTAGTTTAGGGTCTCTTGTTTGTTTTTTTTACTGATTTATTTCATCTACAATATTAAAGCTTGGTAAATATTTAGTTTATGGATATGTATAAGAAACAAAAGATACAAGAATTAATTTTAGATATTCTTACACTTGTATCTATCCATTTTCCATTGTAGATAGTTCATATTGTTGTACCAAGTTGGATGTACATTTTTCAAAATTATTATTATTATTATTAATTATTTTTTTATTTTTTTTTTGTAGCACTTCGACTTTCCCAGCAACACTTTGACTTCCCTGCGATGCTTTGACTTTCCAAGTATCTATTCAACTTCCCCATTAGCACTTTGATTTTCCCAGCAACACCTTGAGTTTCCCAAAAATAGAAGAAACCCTAACACAAGAGAGATTGGAAGAGAGCCCAAAATTTTGATCTTGATTTTCTTCTCCTTTTTTGTCCTTTTCCAACTTCTATCTTATTTATAGGCTTTTGAGGAGAACAAATTGCTTCCTTTAGGGCGAATTTTCCACTTGTGTAGGCCGACTTGATAACAAGGTCTTGGAGGGTCTTTTAACTCTATTTTGACTCAAATATTTTTTCTTTTTTAATATGTAACATGCCCAAAAGAGTATTTCATACATAAAAATGACTCATTTGAATTAATTACAAGCCCTAGAAGCACTCAATGGGTGATTGGCCTAATAAATTTTCCTTGTGCTTGAAACTCGTGCCTCAAGAATAACAATAATAAATTTATTTTTCTCATTACATCAAATCATGATTACATATGTCATTTTGAAGATTGAACCAGTTACATATTTCAACAGTCTCTTAACTAGGGAGGTATTCATAATCCATACAAGGTACTTGGACATTCTCAATTTGAAGAATTCTCATAAGAAGAGTTGGATTGTTAACCCATTTGATTAGCATCATATCAACCAGGATTGTCACATAGCAAGGCCTTGACTAATAGATCTATCTCTCCACAAGATCATAACACAATTCTAAAAAGACGAATGACTTATAGACACCATCATCATTGTCTCTCAAGGAACATACCACACCCGGGTTTTCACATGGTATGTCCTTCCAGGACTATTTTTATCCTGGATTCCCAATCCTCAAATAATATTGTTCCTTTGCGACTACTCTTATCTTGGATTCCCCATAGTTGCATATTTCATGATCTCTACTTCATTTATTCACATATTGTTTCACAGGAACTTCTAGCCATAGTTCCTCCATTTTTTTCACCCACCTCATATTCCATATGAGGACATATTATGTTGAGTTCATCTAGTCAATATGTGAACCATGCCTTCATGCATATTTACAATAGAAGAGAAACCTTTCCTTTGATCACACTCATGAGGTAGAGCATATATCCCTGCGATCTGCAACTATATGATGATATGACTTAATTTAACAATCATATGCACACATACCTATTTTCTTCTTTTGATCATTTATACTTTCTTCAACAGCTTCTTTTCCTAGATTGAAAGTATTCAAACCATATCAACATGTTGCATTTCTTTTTCATCATACCATCATTATTTCAAACAGTGAATCCCATCCAAAGTGGAATTCTTAGAGAGCCACTTGCTTCTTTCAAGAGAGGAATCTTCTAATGAAGATTCCAGCAAAGGATCTTCATTATCCTCTTCCTGCAAATTCTCCTTTCCAATTATGTATGATGACTTCTATACTAGATGACTTCCTTCTACCCATAATTACTACTTATGCTTCTAAGGAGGTTACCAAGAGCAACTATTTCTAATGATGACTTCCATAAAATTTTGCTTTAGCTATATTTCAAGCTTCTTCTGATGTGATGAGCTCTTCATTCCATCATATGGCATGATGTCATCTCCTAGAATGATGCATCCTATCATGCTTCTAATGATTCCTATCATATTAGCTATATTTTACCAAAACTAAAAATAACTTGGTGAAGAAGGTTATATCAATCGTAGTAGAGATCTTTCCCTTATTCCTTGTTTAACTTCTTCTTCTCAGCATCTTCCACTTCTTCCACGATATGGGCTTCTTCCCTTCATATTTTTTTGTTGTCCTTCTTGAACTTGGGAAAATTTCTCTTGTAGTGCCCATATTCTTGACATCCATAACATTTAAAATTCACCATATTCTTCTTCCTTTTCTGAGGACCAAATTTTCCAAACTTTCCTTTTCTCTTTGCCATGGCAACAAATGCTTTTGTTTTCTCATTTGATCCTACATCATTTTTTTCCTTCATTCTTGTTTCATCAATTTTGAAAAATGACCATAGTTCATTGAATGGGGTAGCCTCCTTCTTTCCATAGTTGTTTGATGTGAAGTTACCCCATTCCTATGGTAGTGTATTGAGAAATATATTTTCCATTTCGTTATCGAACATTATTTCTCCCAACTCTTGTAGTTGGTCCCTTATTCAAACACCCTCATAAAGTATGAGGCTATTCCATCTTCCTTTGATATATTCATATTGTAGATTTTTTGTCTTAATGAGATCACTTCCCCTGAAATTATTACGAAGAAAAATCCTACAATTTTTTCATATATTTATTTTGATGTTTATAATTTTGATACATAGGGAATGAGGGGATCCTTGATAGATTCTATGAGAATCCTTTGAGACTTTACTTCCCCTTTCATAAACTTTGCATAAGCTTGAGCTTCTTCCTTTGGAGGTTTAGTAATTTAACACTCAACATGATAAACGACTTCATTTTATATGAGGATCAAATTAGTCCTCTTCTTCCATGCAATAAAGTTTGATGACCCAACCAAATTTTTGCTTTCTTTGCAAAAAGACAGTTTGATAGATTCAGATGTGGACATAAGGATTCTTACTTGTGAACTCTTGGGAAGTATTCTATCATAGTTCCTTCACAAATTCGACCTTCCCAACAAATTCTTCTGCAATTTCGACCTGCCCAGAAATTTTGACCCAACAGTTTCTTCCTAGCACTTCGACTTTCCCAACAACATTTTGGCTTCCCTGCAATACTTTGACTTGCCTAGCATCTCTTCAACTTCCCCAGTAACACTTCAATTTTCCCGTCAACGGTAGAAACCCTAACACAAAAGAGAGAAAAAGAGCCCAAAACTTCGATCTTGCTTTTCTTTTAATTTTTTGTCCTTTTCTAGCTTCTTTCTTAAGGAGATCGAGCTTACTTGAGTGAGTGTGCTAATGAGGTTGAGTTCCTTCTTATTTGTAGGCTTTTGAGGGGTATGAATTGCTTCCTTTAGACCTACTTGTCCACTTGCGTAGGTCGACTTAATGACAAGGTCTTGGAGGGTCTTTTGACCCTATTTTGACTCAAAAATAATAATTCTTTTCAATATGTAACATGCCCAAAAGGGTCTTTCATACATGAAAATGACTCATTGGACTCATTGAAAAGCCCTATAAGCACTCAATGGGTGCTTGACCTAAAAATAAATTTCCCTTGAGCATGAAACCCATGCCTCAAAAATAACAATAATAAATTTATTTTTCTCATTACATCAAATACATAAAATCATGATTACATATGTCATTATGAAGACCAAACCTAGTTACATATTTCAACATAAATTATACAATAGTTTGCACAATATGCGATTTTTATTATGATAGTACTTTTCTCAATTGACAAAAACAGCATTGCAAATGAGAGGGGAGTCTAGCCTTTATAGGAAAAAATGTAACGGCTAATTAACAGCTATTGGTACTCTCCTTCAATAAAATGTTACTAGTCATCCAAAAGTTTGAGACTCAATAATTTTTTTATTCACGATATATACAAAAATAATTTAATTTTTCCCACAAAGGGGTAGACTTGGACTAAGTTCCTTAAGCATGCTCATGAATTCCCCTTACTAGTGGTTTTCAATAGTCAAGAGTCAAATAGTACCCCCTTTTTTTCCCAATGTTCCACTTCCTTGGTCCATCCATAACTCGACTTGATCTTGGAGTACTCATACAACTTCCTCTTTGAGTTAAACTTGGTCATTTGTGAGAATAATTTTTTGAAACGACTATTTCCTTGGTCCACCCTCTAGCTTCCCGATCCATACAAGTTTTAATGGCTAGTTTGATCTCCAATTACTTGTTTGACTTGACCAATGATTAACTTTTCCTTTTGTAATTTGACCTCAGCCTCCATGCCATTATATCTCCAACTTCCTTTCTAACTTGGCAATTCTCTAACCTATGTTTTTCTCTTCATGTCATGATATGTACTGGGCATGTCTCTGCTTTTCCAGATCACCTGGCACGTTGGCACAACATCACCTTGTATGCCACAGCATCGTGCCCCTGTATTGATTCTGAAACACCATTGCTAATATTTTAATTTTTACACATGGGTATTATTTGTCTCTTTTTGCCAATAATTTTTGACATATTCCATGACTATGCACAACACTCTACCTGAAATACCCACTGGAAGTTTTCTCGATTTGCCAACTAAGTTTGGCCAAGCTGTAATTCGCCACTTGATGCTTGGATCTGAAAAATTCCATGTGGCATGGAATCTTCTCATCATGCTTTAAAAACTGAGACTAGTTTGACTTTTTGACAAACGAAACCGCTTTGCATTGGAAGTTGTGAATTTCCTCGAGAAATGGGAATGCTATCAAAAGACATTTTTATTTCGATTAGTTTTAGTGCGACTTTTTGAAGGCTTTTACGGTGAATTTTTACGATGTAATTTCTCTAAATTCCAGCAAGAATTTATTGAAAAGAGAATTTTGATTGCTAACTTTTCACAATCGAAGTTCCCTAGAGGTTTTTGAGGGTGTTGAATCCATATATAGAGTCAAAAAACTAGTTTGAATAACAAAAACCAAGATTTTACCCCAAAAATTTTCACCGGATTCTGGCACCTGAAACTTCAAAAAGTCGCACTAAAGACAACTCCTTTTTATTTTCTCAGAGTTTTCATGAGGAATATTGCCACAAGTGTGAGGTCACATATAGACTATATATAATCTAACCATGTGAAATTTCATAGATGCACCTTGATGCAAGCTGGACTAGCCCACACACTAGTGATCACCCCTACAAACACAGATTCCATAAAACAATGAGTCCACAAAAGAGTTCACCCAATTCCCTCCAATTCTATGCAAGACGAGAGCAACCTAAAGTGAAACTTCAAGGGACCAACCATGGTCCGACTAAGACAACAAAATACAGACTCAAAAGACATTGGTCTAGGATGCCTAATACAAGGCCTCACATGGTTTTACATGGCATTTGACTTGTACTCTTGGACTTACAATGGTGATGAATATTGCACTTAAAGTATATGTGACCATGCTGACAAGTGGGGTAACACTGCTCAAGGAAAAAAATCTCCAATTTTATACATGAGACGCATGCTATGTAATTTTATTTTCTTATTAATAAAATTACACCTTTTTTCCCTCAAATATAAATTTAAAATATTAAAAATAAAAATAAAAAAACAGATGTAAATAATAAAAACTAAAGAATTTTTTTTAAATACAATTATATCACACAAGTTGGAAATTATTAAGGCTGTAGTAAGAACCATACTACTCTATCAACTTTCATTGGCTTGAATCCCCAAATATTTATTGGAAAATGTTCAGAAATGTGTTACAAATTCATCAACTCAAGAGATAACAAAAAGAATGATCTTGTGTTGGCTTCCTAGAAAAACTTTGCAATTACAAAAGCAAATAGAAGATGGGGCCTAAAAAAACATTCATCCTCTCCATGTTTCTAGGGTTCTAGCTACAAAAAATATATGGAGGCTAGTACAAAGAAATCCAAGAGGGTTCAAGTAATCAGAGCCAGGTTCTTGTACCCAACCATAGTGGAAGAATATATTAACACGTCAATGAAACAGGTGCACAACACATTATTATCTAGAAAGTGTGAACTCATTTTTTCAACTAATAGGTAATCGGTAGAGATAGAAGGTGGAAGACATGACCATATAGATAGGACTTGATCCAATAACATAACGACTTCAAAACAAAAGTATTTTTTCACTAATGCTAATTGTGAGCTATAAGAGGTCTACAATTTGACAATAAAAATGGCTGACCTAGAAAAAATTGGTTTGGGATAATATCTTGTAGAAGTTTGGAATTCATACATAAATGCTTTGGCAGATAACATCTATGTATGACCAACAATTATCGTCTCTCAATCCTTTCAATACATGTGTGCCCAAACTAGGATAGAGAGGTCTCACTAAGGAAATCTTGGAGGAACAACCGGATTTGTGGTGGAAAATAATACGGAAACTAAGGTGCCACTTCAAATGTGGCTAGACTTCAGTAACAAGGATCCTACCTATGAGGTTATATAAATTTTTTGGAAAAGTTGGCATAGTTTATAACAAGAAGAAAATAAAATAATAGGTTAGTTGCTTCTCACTAATTCATTTTCAAAGAGGCCTAAAATGTTGTTGGAAGCATGAAATGGTCAAGAAATATACAAGGAGGAAGTACTAAATAAGTATTCAAGTTCTGGGACCAAAAAAAAAAAATCTAATATATTCTACTCAATATAAATTGGAGAGTATGGATCACTAGAAACTATAAGATCTTTCAAGGATAGAAGACCCTTCCCCTTCAATGTGCAATAAATCTCTAAATATAATAAATGAATACCCATAAGCTAAGAAAGAAAGAAAAATATACAAAGAGCAATATAATTAGTAAATAAATACATCCTTGGGGCACTCTTTGACTATGTCTCTCAAGCAAAAGGAGGTTTAAGATGAATCTTGTTTCTCTTATCATATCACGTTATAGTGTTAAAATTTGAAATTAGGGACAAATTAAACTTTGGGCAACTCATTTGATGGAGATAATTACTTCATTGAATTACTATTTTCGAGAGAACCAAAATAAACCTAAATATCACTAAATTTGGACAAGGATAAATATGTTTTTGAGGTCAAGCCCACACGTGTAAACTATCAAGGTCAGCCACATCATCATGTAGGCTCATAAAGCCCAACAGACATTTCTTTTGGCCCTAAACAACTTGTATAAATAAGGATGACCTCAAACCTCATTTGGCACTTAATCACCTCACACATGCTTTTCTCTCCTCATGTTTGGTTTGTACAAGTATTAGGCAGTTGACTTTTCTCACGCTTTGGAAGAAAGGAGGATGAAAATTACAGGGCCGAAAAATTTGAAATTTTTTTGCAGTTTGACTAGGGTTTGATCAGTGTTTAGGTAGATTTTGACTTATAGTTTCTAGGATAATCTTTGTCTTAGCACGCCACATTTATTGGCAGAAAAACTAAGGTGATCTAGGCACTTTGGCATGTGTTGACCGCGAGCCTGTTTTACAGCGAGGTTGGCTTCAGGTTGACCAAATTGGACTACATATTTGTTGAATGTTTTTCGATGACTTTGAACAACTATAGAGGCCAAGTTCCTCTCTCCTCTGACCGAGTTGTTTTGGGGAAGTTTGACCAGAATTTTAATGTTGTTGACTTTTAGGTTAGGGTTGATTTGACTATTGTTGATTGAGGGCATAATTACAGATTTCACAAGGTTGTTTTGGAAAGTGATATGGAAAGTCAATTTTAACTTGAATTTGTATTATTGTACTCTCTCTCTCTCTGTTGAACATTTTATATAATAATAAGAAGAATTGATCAAATGGTTTTCCCCATTTTGGGGTTTTTCCGTAGAATTCGAAAAATACTGGTGTTCTCTTATCTTGGCATGTCTTCTTCATTTATTGTTTATGTTCTATCTAAATTTTCTATCAATGTGATTAATGGTTAATGTGATTGTTATTGATAATTAAGTGGAAATTTTCATTGGGCTGATGAAAAGGACATTGAATTAATTGTTGCAAGAATAGAACATACAATTGGTATCTTAAAAGGGGAGTCTATCCAATCCTACTTCATGAGAATAACTCAAATCAAGAATGACCTACTAGCTATTGGAGAAGTTATTGCTGACATGGACCTCGCTCTCATTACACTTGGAAGTATTTCAATACCATGGGATTTATTTACCACCACCATTCTCAACAACGATGGGATACTTGGTTTTGATGAATTATTGGGTAGATGCACTCACAAGGAGACAAGGATGATGGAGAGAGATAAGTACTCCAATGGAAATGAACGTACTACCTTCTCCGCTCATGCGAAAAGAAAGAATAAGACTGGTACAAGGAGATAGGGTCAAGGATTTAAGAAGGGATTCAAAGGAGAAATAAAAGGAAGCTGCTACAATTGAAACAGGTTCGAGAACTCTGCTATAGAGTGCCCTCACAAGAACAATACTCCAAGGGATGATGACAACAACAACAACAATTTCAAAGGAATAGATGTTATGAATATAATTCATAACAAATAGAATAAATAAATGTAAATGTAAATAATAAATAATCAAATGATGTTTATCTTAAGTATTCATTAGTTAACTGAAAAGACTTGCCCCAATCATGAAAAGGCACCTACCTAGGTATATAAGCAGGGCCTCATTGTAACATTAATCATCACTTGTACATTTTATATATATAATAAATTAGTATTACAAATACATTTGTGTATTTTACAACTTAAGTCAACAAGCTATCAGTTTTGTTGTTTTAGTGGTATTAGAGCCATGCCACACAATATAATCATGCGAGTCCTTGAACGTAGTTCACCGCACAATATGTCGTTAATATTTCACCCTGAATACATTGAGAATTTTAGTAAAATTCAAGAAAATATTTAGCAATGGGAAAAATCATATGCAGAAACTAAAGCACGTTTAAGGGAAATCGATAATAAGGAAGATAATAGCGACAGTAAAGAAACAGAACAAGATGAAGTTGATATAGATCAAGATGATGATCCATATGAAGTTGAACTTGATGTGGATGAGAATGATACAAATCAAGATGATCCAAATGAAGATGTGAATATTATTGATCTTGATGATAAAAGGGAAGTGAAAATGGTGATTAAGAGGAAAATGAAATGAACGGAGAGATAATAAGTGGAGGAAATGAATTTGAGGATGTAAATACAGTTTTTTTTTATGAATATGCGAAGATTACTCATTCTGATGATGAAAAGGAAGTGAAAGTGCCTAATTTTGATAATGGAAAGAAGGATATGAATTCACACAGTAAAAGTGGTTGTGCGAAAATTAGGAGAAATTAACCTTGTGTAAGAAAAAAAGGACCGCACCTTATGATGTGAGTTCTAAGAGATTAATATGCTCAGAAGTGAGTGCACAGACACCTGCAAAAAGCTCAGAAGTGATCTTCAGCTTATAAAATAAAATACATGGGATCCATTGTATACAACCATTGTTTGTATTTTATGCAAGGAAGATCCTCATAAAACTATTTTTGGTCGGATAGTAAAATTGGAAAGCAGATATAAGAAAACCAAGAGGACCCAATCCAAAATTTCAAGGTTCCTAAGTTGTTGGTTTGCTGAAAATTCGAAAAAATTGGATGTGGATCACAATGTTTAGCTCAAAGTCAGCTAACTAAGTGGGAGCTTGGATCATGGATTCCGTCTCTGGGATGCAAACACAACCCTTGGTTCACAAGACTTCAACGGTGTCATTCTTTCCATTACATTTCATGCTCAAGGGGATTTACTAATTGTAGCTTCTGGCCACAGGTTATATATTTGGCGATATAATGAAAAGGGAGACGCATCAACAACTATAATTATACTCTGGATTGTCGCTATGTGCAGTGCATTTTCATCCTCATGCTTCTCCAATTTTGTTAACTGTTGAGGTTAATGGTCTTGATGTTGTTGATTATTTTATGGTGATGGCTTCTTCACAATACTTACCATACCTTCCAGGTTCTGGAATCCCTATCTAGTGCCAATTCTGAATACTTGATGCCTTTTTCTCAGTTTCTCTTGCCTGATGATATGTCCAATCGAAATATTGTGAGAGCTTCATAGGCTGAAGGATTGTTGGTTTCCTCCAATACTAGAGAATTGGAAGCCAAAAATACAGAAACTCTAGAATCAGTGATAACACTAGACCTAGAAAAAAGTGTTGCTACAGATACCCTAGTTGATGTCCATACTTAAGTGTCTAATGCAGAATATTTTCCAGATTCAGTAAACCTTGGTCATGTTTCTAAAAGTGAGCCAAAAAACAGCTTTAATGAATCTGGGTTTAACATGTTGTTGAGCGTAGCATAAGAGCATCTGAGAGACTCCCAAAGGAATCATGTTAGTGTTGCAAGGGAAGTGGGAGATTTAGAGTTGTCAAACCATCCTAAAACATCGAGCAGAACGGAGCCTGGATGTGACAACCTTGTTAAAATTTATATTTCCAGGTTACCTAAGAGGCAGCCATGACAAATAATAGAAAACAATTCAAAGGCTTGGGTGACAAATGTTATTGAACTCCAACACATGTATGGGGAATATGTTGAAGATGCATTTTTAAAAAAAAGTATTATTAGAAATGCTTTGAAGCAAGCATTTGAGGCACTGTGTGGAAATGATGTTGGAGGAGGCACATCTATTGAAATACTGGCCATATTTTGTGATAATACTCTACTTGATAAGAGTGGTCATGTGAAAAATACTAGTGATGGGGATGTGACTCCAGGGATGGAATTTGACGGGCAAATAGCCTGTCATGGGGTGATTTTTCCATTAAATACAGGGAAAGTTTTTTTCAAATCATCAAGATTTGGGGTTGAAAGGATCAAAACAATCATTGAATGACAAAAAACCGTCAGATTTGATGGGTGTTTGAGATTTGAAATTATTACTCTGGATGTGAGAATATGCTTGAAAAGGTGGTGGAACTTGTGCGTTATATCTCCGATAAAGATGTATTTGGTGAACTTTATAGGAAACAAATTCATTGCCTGTCTCCCATTTTCTTCCATAATCTGAATAATATGTTGATTTTATAATTTATTTATAAAACATCATTTTAACATGTGGTGAGTGATTATATGTGTGGAGTGCCTATGTGGAAGCCCTATTTTCACGAAGTGTCAAAAAGTACACAAGGCTCGTTGATGATGCATGAGATTGTTCTTTTCACTGCCTTCCGATGTGCTTTCTGTTGTACCCGCTTCCATTGTGTCGCATCGATTAATAGTCATTGAGAGGTCAAGTGGTGTGAATTGTTGAGAATTCAAGCAGCGTAAGTCAACGTCGGTTCAAGGAACATACATACAACTCAGGTCGTATTTGATCAACACTTCGTCAACCATACAATTGGAATAATACGTATCAAAAATTATATTATAATATAAGTACATAATAATAACTCATTAAATAGTTAAGTTAATTTAATTATTTAAATTAATTTAATTATTATTTTTAAAAATTAATAATAATAATAATAATTACAAAGAAGGGAAAATAGAGAAACCAAAGAATTCTACATGCTAAGGTATCAGTGACGATTATATATGCCAAGATGATAAATGCAAGGTGAAGAAAATTGTCGGAAATTAAGCTTTAAGGACAAAGCTTTTCGAAGAGCTAGGCAATATTATGAATATAATTCATAACAAATAAAATAAATATAAATAATTGTAAATAATAAATCATCAAATGGTCATTATCTTAAGTAGTCATTAGTTAAGTGAAAAGACATGTCTAAAAGACATGCCCCAATCATGAGAAGGCACCTTCCTAGGTATATATGTAGGACCTCATTGGTCATCATCACTCGTACATTTTATATATATATATATATATATATATATAATTTTATTACAAATACATTTGTGTATTTTAAAATTTAAGTCAACAAGTTATTAGTTTTGTTGCTTCAACAGCAGGTTCAAAAACAAAGGAAAGAGGAATTCTCCCATTACTCTAAATGGAAATAGTCTACCTCCCAAAAGTACAAGATTTGTGAGGTATGAGGAAAGTAATGTTGTATAAAAACAAGATGAATTCTATATTATTTCTGCTCTATCTACTGCCTCTCCTCAAGATACTTTGGATCATTGGTTGATTAATAGTGATGCCTCAAGGCAGTTCACTGGATATAAGCAGGCTCTCTCAAATTTGATTGAGAAGAAGATTAATCTAGAAATTATACTTGGAGATAATTCCACCTACCCCGTGAATGAGATAGGTATTGTCACTCTTCACTTGAATCAAGGTCAAACCATTCATCTACAAGATGTGTTGTATGTAACTGATTTGAAGAAGAACATGGTATTTATTTCTGCAATGGAAGACAAAGGCTTAAATGTAGCATTCATTGATGGAAAGGTACATATTTGGAAAAGAAATCATAAAGATGCATTTACCCTTGGATTTAGGGTTTATGGTCTCTATCAGTTTGGTGAAAATCCTTTGGGAGCTTTGACGAGTGATACTTCTCTTCAATGTGAATTATGGCACTGGAGATTTTCCCGCTTACGTTACAAGACCTTACCTGGGGAAAGGAAGATAGTCACATGGATGTCTGACTTTAATATGAACCATAAAGGAGTTTTCCAGGTTTTTCAATTGGGAAACATACAAAATGACCATTCCCTTCTAGTAAAATCAAGACAATTGATATTCTTCAATTGGTCCATTCTGACCTATCTGGTTCCCTGCCTGTAACCTCATTGGGAGGATACATATACTATGCAATCTTTGTGGATGAATTCTCATGCAAAACATGGATATATTTCTTGAAGAGGAAGGATGAAATGTTCAAATTGTTTTGTTCTTTACATTAGGGTCCTATGTTTAGGACTCTTGGTCATGTTAGAATTGTTATGTGTCTAAGGTTAAATTTGTAAATATTAGTCATGATGACCTAAATATTATTGTTTAAAGAGGTCTAAGTTTAGGTTAAGTTTCATCTGAAGATATCTATTTTTCTAAGAGTCCAATGTTCAAATTCATGAGGTTTTCATATTAAATAATAATCATAGGATATTTTTGGTCATCATAGAAAGAGCATAAATGTCATATCATGTTTTACAAATTCTTGGTTACTGTGAGTAGATCACCTAAGTCTAGAGGTTATGTCTACATCAAAAGAAATCATGAAATTATCTTACCATAGATTTGGAGGCTCTTTGGTATCAGTTTGAATTTCATTTCAAAAGGACAACTCATGGTCTCAGTAGGGAATAACGATCAGAAGGACAATCCTTTCTTTTCACAATGTGTTGTGTTTTCAGAAAATCGTTGCACATTCATGATGTTATTTCCAAACCATGATCAACACACTCACTTCCGCTCCATACCATGTCAGCTGATCAATTGAAACTTCCTCCTTATCTTTGATCACTCGGCCCTTCATCGTCTACATCAGAAAGCTCGGGTTGTTCGTTTCATTCGCTGCAAAAGGGAGGCAAGGGCACCGCGAGTTCACACAGTGCTACAATTATTGCATATTGGTGGTTAATTCTCCTTCACATGTGTAAATCCAAATTTATCCTTGTCCCTTAATGTTGAATGAATCCTCAATTGCATGTATGAACCAACAAAAAATCATTGAAAGAATGCAAGAGAAAAAAAACTCATCTTCATTGCATTTTTGGGTGTGGAAATCAATGTTTGATATTTTTAATGAAGAAAGGTTTGAAATGGGTCTCCAACATGGTTAGAATTATTTCAGCATCATGAAAAGGATGTGCATCTTGTTCAAATATATCATTGTTCATAAAAAACTATAGAGGACAAGTGACGTTGCACTTTCTAATTGGCGCTGCATTTTCATGAAATTGAAATTTAGAGAGTTGGGGGCTTTGTGAGATAAAAGAAAGTTTCTAAGGAGGAAACTGGTGTTTTTCAGGCCTTTTCACATCTGTTGAATTCATCAAGCAACTTAGGGAGTGGCCGGAGGTATCTCAACCATGGAGCGTTGCGCTTTTGCGTTGTGTTTTCACACAGTCACTATTTCCACCGTATCTCATACACATGTACCCATTTTACCTAAAATTCTCACAGTGGATGAATGGGGGTAATATGAATAAACTCAGTTAATTTCAGCCCAAAATACTTCGCAGTTTTTTACAAACAAGCTACTGTCACCTACAACCATTTTTATATTTTCTATAAATAATTGAGTCATATTTGGCACACTTTTTTTAAGGAGATGCATTATGGTGATATTAACTTGCAGTAAAAATTTCAGCCCATTTGGATTCACCGTTTGGGATATATTCACAAAATACAGGTTGTTTCTCAAGGTGTTGCGAAAGTGGGGAACAAGTCAAAGGGATGTCTGCAAGAGTTTTGGATCTTCTTTAGGAGGTACAACACCATAATAGGATTATTTGAAGCCTACCCATTTGCTTTGTTTGGATAGAAAAGTGTCGCAACCATACAAAGCATGGAATCCACTTCAATGCACTGCGAGTCTGGACAGTCAGCACTCTTCATTTCAAATTTCAAATTTTTAAATTATAGAAGTGGTTTAAATCATGTATATAGCTAGAAAATTATCTAAGTAGTTGCATTTAATGTTTATTTGTCAATGTTCCAAGTTGATGATGTATTAGGAAAGCTATAATAAATAGGTCAAAGGTAGTTTCCTAGTACCAAAGAAAGTGCTTTTTGTTTGCTATTGTCATGTAATTAGTTTTATCTATTAGGGGAATAGGTGGATTTAGACCCCCTTAGACATAGGGAGAGCATATTGCATATAATTCATGAATTTGAATGTAGAAAGGGTTGGTTTTTGGTTGAGATTTGAGAAGATCTTTCTGCATTGTATTTTTGAAACACTTTGTGAGTGAATGAATGAAAAAGAATGTGATTTGCAAGGATTCTTGGGTTAAAAAAAATTGGTTTGTTATCCTTTAATCTTGTAATTTATCGATTTGTTTACATCTCTTTAATGTGCATCTTCTTGCTTGGAAAAGACCAGATGTTTGATTCATAATTCATCTTAATGATGCTCTGTTTTAATTTTCCAAGTTATCAATGTTTTCAGCTTAAAGCAACACTTTAGAATCCATCCATGGTTTTATTCTCTAAAGTGTTTATCTTTCACCCTTTCTACATTCACCTCCTTCAGCATTTTGATCTAAATCCACCACCAAGTTGCCTACCTTTCCCCTATGGAGAAACCCTCTATTTTTCCATCATGTCACTGGACAAAATATGATTTGACATGACTCCATGCCCAATGGATATGTCTCTTTTCATATCAACATGCCTTTAAATAATCAAACCTTGTTGAGCTTACTACCTAGCCTAATATCCTATTTGTTGAGTAACCTAAGTGACAGATCCCTTTCCAGGCTAGAGGGCTTAGATTCTGGCCTAAAGCAGTTTTTCGTTACCTCTGGGATTCCTTTTTTCAGCCTAGGGAGATCACAAAGTGCTAAAATAATGGCGATCGTACTAGGGAACAAAAGGTTTTATCTTCTCCGAGAAATATCATCAAATTTTCATATTTGATTGTTGATGCTGGACAACAATCACATTAATATGAAGGCTAAACCATTCACCTGGCGACTCCAATCAGTTTTCAACCTGAGACAAATACTCCACTGGCAGCAGGATTCAGAAATCATGGTTTCGCTAACGACTCTATTAGTTGGAGATGGATCACAGATTTGCAAGGTATGCTCCTTTAAATCGTATGCCTTGTATAGATTGGCAATCATATTTTCCAAATCGTATGCCTTGTATAGATTGGCAATCATATTTTCCAAAGTTCAAAGATGAGAATGGTGATGATGTTGCTTTACATTTTATTAAATTTCATATGCATTCACAGAGGCTTAAAGTTGAATGGCATGAATATTGTCTCATGAATATGTTCATGGATACTCTGGAAGGAAAGGGAAGTTCATAGTATGAACAATTACCAGCTGCTATTTTATGTTCTTTAAATCATTTTCATATAGTATGTTTTGAAAATTAGAAAAGATCTTACCCATATCTGCTACTAGTTTAAAAATTTTGTGACCATTTTGAAAATTTCATTCACCATTTGGAATTTTTTTATGGAGATGATGAGTTTATGGATGATGAAATTATAGAGGCCTTTCATGGGAATCCTTTTCAACATCAGGAGGAAAAAGTAGAGGACGATTTCCATGATATTCAAGTGGATTTCCAAAAGGAAATAGTTTCTCCAAGGACTGAAAATAAATTAGATCAACATCCCGATGAAGACAGTCATGATTCACTTACTAAGTTCAATAATAATTTATAACAACTTTGTTCTCTTGATCTTGATGAACATATTCAGCAGTTTTCAAATGACCAAGAAAGGGAGGAAGATGGTAGACCATTTTTTTCTTCATGCCATTCATTTTCTCAATTTTGGTCTGATGAATAAACTTATGAAAATATGTCATATGAAATTTCATACCTAAAATCTTTAGGCAATGAAATCATTCATGATGATAACTTCCTAGAGTTACAAGGAAATAATGAAAAATAGTAGGTTGGTCTAGACCCCGTGGATGTAGACATTTTTTTTATTGAAGATGCGGCTGCCTCAATTAAAGATTTGAGAGAACATACAAACCTTGTCTCAAATATCGATGATAAGAAAGAACAAATTGTTGCATTGTAATTTGAGAAGTATCAACTGAATGAAGGACTTCATGATCTCCAAGACCCTTTTTCCAATTTGTTGCAGTCATCAAGGAATATGGATGTTCTTGTATTGATGGATTTTGGTTATTAGTTTCAGTTGAATTTTGAGTAGTTAATTGTAAAAAAATTCTTTATATTTGATGAAAATGAAAGAAAAATCCAGAAATCAAACCATTTTCTTTCATGGTTGCACTGGATGTTTGACTTCACTTGATCAAGTAGCTTGTGGATCAGGTAGAGTGAGTAGGTGTGTGAATAAGCTCAACCCTTTGAGAATTATTTTCAGTTTAAGTTTTCAGCAGAGCTTTCAGCTTTCATTGTACAATTCAGGTTTCAATTTGAAGAATGGATTTGGTTAAGTTTGAGGATTGGAATAGATTACCAATTTGGTTTCAGGGTAGAGCATGTTGCAGGTTTGGGATCAGCCCAATGGCCAAGCTCATGGTCTACGGTGTTCTTGGCACCTCACAGGGAGGATGCCATCCACATTGGAGCCTATGTTACGGTCTTATGTCTAGCAATCTCGGTAATGTTAATCTTGCTATGTATATAAGGTTAAATTTTTAAATATTAGTCATGATGACCTTACTATTATTGTTTAAAGAGGTCTAGGTTGAGGTTAAGTGTCATCTGAAGATATCTATTTTGCTAAGAGTCATCATTGAAAGAGCATAAAGGTCATATCATGTTTTAAAAATTGTTAGTTAATGTGAGTAGGTCACCTAAGTCTAGATGCTATGTCTACATCAAAAGAAATCATGAAATGATCTTGGAATATATTTGGAAGCTCTTTGGTATCAGTTTGAATGTCATTTCAAAAAGACAACTCATGATCTCAGCAAGGAATAACGGTCAGAAGGAAAGTCCTTTCTTTTCCCAATGTGTTGCATCTTTAGAAAAGCGCTACACATTCATGATGTTATTTCCAAATCACAATCAACACATTCACTTCCACTCCAAAACATGTCAGGTAATCATTTGAAATTGCCTCTTTATCCCTAATCACTCAATCATTCATCATCTACATTAGAAATCTTAGGTTGCTCGTTTCATTCGCTGTGAAAGGGAGGTAGTGGCGCTTGGATTTCACACAGCACTGAAATTCTCGCATACCAGTGGTTAATTCTCCTTCACAAATGAAAATCCAAGTTTATCCTCAATTGCATGTAGGAACCAGCAAAAAATCTTTGTTGTGTTTTTGGGTGTGGAAATCAATGTTTGGCAATTTTTATGAAGAAAGGTTTGAAAGGGATCTCCATCATGGTTAAAATTATGTCAGAATCATGAAAAGTATGTGCTTCTTGTTCAAAGACATCACTATTGATAAAAACCTATAGCAGACAAGTGGCATTGCGCTTTCTCA
Organism: Pinus albicaulis; assembly: GCA_034641835.2. Lineage (NCBI taxonomy): Eukaryota > Viridiplantae > Streptophyta > Pinopsida > Pinales > Pinaceae > Pinus > Pinus albicaulis. The sequence goes on from CM076576.1 coordinate 917,756,755, forward strand.
CTAGCGTTGCATTTTTTATGAAAGTGAAATTTAGAGAGTTGGGGGATTTGTGGGATAAAAGAAAGTTTCTAAGGAGGAAAATGATTTTTTCCAAGCCTTTTCACACCTGCTAAAGTCATAAATCAACTCAGGGAGTGACCAGAGGTATCTCAACCATGGAGCGTTGCGCTTTTGCGTTGTGTTTTCACACAGTCACTATTTCCACCATATCTATTAGACCTTGTACCCATTTTCCTTGAAATTATCACAGTAGATGCATGGGGGTAAGATGAATCAAATCAATTAATTTCAGCCCAAAATACTTCGCTTTTTTCGACAAACGAGCTACTATCACCTACATCCATGTCTATATTCTCTCGAAATACGTGAGTCAGATTTGGCTCAATTTTTTTTGGAGATGAATTATGATGGTATTAACTTGTTGTAAACATTGTATTCCATTCAGATTCACTGTTTGGGAGATATTCACAAAATACAATTTGTTTCTCAAGGCATTGTGAAAGTATACAATTACTCTGCGAAAGTTGGGAACAAGTCAAAGGGATGTCTGTAGGTGTTTTGGATCTTGTTTAGGAGGTCCAAAACCATCATAGGAGTATTTCAAGAATACCAATTTTCTTCGTTTGGATAGAAAGACTCTGCAACTATATAGAACATGGAAGCCACCTCAATGCGATGTGAGTCTGCCTAATGCGCTGCGAGTTTGGACAGCCAGCACTCTTCATTTCAAATTTCAAATTTTGAACTTCTATAACTGATTTAAATCATGTAGATAGGTATAAAATTATCTAAGGAGTTGTATTTAATGTTTATTTGTCAATATGCCAAGTTGATGATGTATTAGTAAAGTTACAATAAATAGGTCAAAGGTAGTTTCCTAGTACCTAGGAAAGTGGTTTTTGTTTGTTATTTTCATGTAATTGGTTTTATCTATTAGGGTAATAGGTTGATTTCGACCCCCTTAGACTTATGGAGAGAATATTGTATGTAATTCATGAATTTGAATGTAGAAAGGGTTGGTTACTGGTTGAGAATTGAGAAGAAAACCTTTGTGCATTAAATTTTTGAAACACTTTGTCAGTGAATGAATGAAATAGAAGGTGATTTGCAAGGATTCCTGTGTCAGATTTTTGGTGGTTTGTACTCCTTTGATCTTGTAAGTTATCTATGTGTTTACATCTATTTAGTTTTCATATTCTTGCTTGGAAAAAACCAGATGTTTGATTCAGAATTCATATTTAATGATGCTCTGTTTTATTTTTCCAACTTTATCAATGTTTTCAACTTAAAGTAGCACTTTAGAATTAATCCATGGTTTGATGCTCTAATTTGTTTGTCTTTAACCCTTTCTACATTCACCTCCTTCATATTTTTACTCTAGATCCACCACCAGAGCTGCCTACCTTTCCCCTGTGGCGAAACCCTTTATTTTTCCATCATCTCACTGGACAAAATTTGATTTTCCATGACATCATGCCCAATGCATCTGTCTATTTTCTTATCAACGTACCTTTAAACAATAAAAAATTTATGAGCTTACTACCTAGCCTAATATCCTATTTTTTGAGTAACCTAAGTGAGAGAGCCCTCTCCAAGCTAGAAGGGCTAGATTCTGGCCTAAAGTGATTTGTGGATACATCTGGGATCCTTTATCATCTTAGGGAAATCATTGAGTGATAACACTTTCAAGGCATTGGTGGAGAATCAAATAGGGAAGAATATCAAGATGTTGAGGACCGAAAATGGAACTGAATATCAATCAAATTAATTCAATGACTTTTGCAGAGAGGCTAGCATTAAGAGGGAGACAATTGTTCCATACACTCCTGATTAAAATGGCGTTGTTGAAAGGAATAATCAAACGATTATGGAAGCCACCTATGCCATGATCTATGATTAAGTTCTTTCAAAATTCTTATGGGTAGAAGCTACCAACATTTTCGTATATGCTCAAAATAGATCCTGCATCAAACTTTGGATTTCAAGACACCCAAGGAAGTCTTCACTGGTAAGAAACCTGATGTTTCTCATTTTAGAATATTTGGTTGTATAGTATACTTTCATGTGCCTAAAGATAAAAGGAATAAGTTGGAAGCTTCTAGGAAGAAAGGTATATTCCTTGTCTACAATGAAAATTCAAAAGAATATAGACTCCATGTACCTATTCAAAAAGAAGTGGAAGTAAGTTGTGATGTCACCTTTGATGAAGACACTGCCCTTGGGAAATCCATAGATCTCCCCATCTCAAGGAAGGACAATGATGATTCTACCGAAAAACAAGATCATCCAATGCCCGATGTTGATGGCCTGATGGATCCTATTGATCCACCGCCTAGTGATTACTCTACCTCAAAGAAATGAACACTATGGATCAAAGACACTCTCGAAGATGCTGAAATATATATTGCTCCAAGAGGGACATTTTGCGAAAGTAATAATTCAAACAGGTATCAAGGTTACTTGGTTTCCATGAGTATTATTTTTCAATTTGAACTATGCACATTTGAAGAAGTCGTAAAGCACTAAGTATGGAAATATGCGATGAATGAAGAATATGAAACGATCATTAAGAATCATGTCTAAGACGTGGTGCCTAAACCTAAGGAAGAGTTTTTGGTCACCTTTAAATGGATTTACAAAATTAAACATGGAGATGATGGGAGTGTTGAAAAATATAAGGTCGGGTTCGTAGCTTGTGGCTTCTCTCAAAAGGAAAGAGTGGACTATGATGAAATATTTGCACTGGTTTCCTGATATACCACTATCAAATCAATTATTTCTCTCGCTACCAATCAAGGATGGAGCCTACATCAAATGGATGTCAAGAATTCTTTCTTGCATGTTTCACTTAAGGAGGAAGTCTACTTGGAACAACCTCAAGGGTTCAAAGTCCAAGATATAAGGATGCATGTATGCCAAATGAGTAAATCCCTCTATGGGTTGAAGCAAGCCCTTAGGGCTTGGTATGAAAGGATTGGCAGTTATCTTATGAAGTTGGGATTTACAAGGATTTACGCTAATCATAACCTATACTTCAACGTTAAAAATGGAATGCCTCTTATTTTAATACTTTATGTTGATCATCTCCTTCTAGCATGTGCAGACCCTCTCATTTATCAATGCAGGAGGGATTTGACTCTCGAGTTAGAGATGAAGGACCTAGGACTGATGCATTACTTCCTAGGCCTGGAGGTATGGAAAATCCAGGACATATTTTCCTTTCTCAAGGAAAATACATAATGAAGTTGCTAGAGAGATGTGGGATGGTGGAATGCAAGTTTGTGTCTACTCCAATGGAACTCAAATTTAAGAAGCTATGTAGAAGTTTTTTAGGGCCCGATTGGAAAACCCTTATGGGTATAGACAACTTGTGGGGGACCTAGTGTTCTTATCTAGACATTTGATTCATTGTAAATACTTTGATTCAATTTACGGTTGAGCCTCATCACATACATTAGATTATTGTTAATAATCTCTTGAGATATCTCCGTGGCATAATCAACTATGGGTTGAGATAAACTATCGGTAATTTGAGGCAACATGGATATTTTGATGATGACTGGGTTGGAAATGTGGTAGATAGAAAGAGAAATTCGGTATGTTGCTTATCATTGGGGTATTCTTCAATTTCATGGATGAGCAAGAAGCAGAAATCGATTTCTCTAAGCATTGTTGAGGCTAAATATATTGCAACTAGTATGGCCTATTGTGAAGTTGTTTGGTTTAGGAATATCTTCAGTGAGCTATTTGAGAACATGCTAGATACCACCATGATCGATTGTGATAACCAGAGTGAGATTCGCCTTTCAAGGAATCCTGTGTTCCACAACTGATCCAAGCATATTGATATCAAGTACCAATTTATCTAGGATATGGTACAATGAGGAGAAACAAGGCTCCAACACTTCAGGACTGATGAGCAGATTACTGACATCCTCACGAAGCCCTTGGAGAAGGTAAAATTCTTAGCCTTTCGAGAGAGACTTGGAGTCATGGAAGGAACCTCCCACTAGGGTCCCACTTGAGTTGGACATTGAGATCTAGGAGCTCGTGTGAACCTGGGTACTTCTTAGAGCTATGAGTGACAATAGGGTGAGTGGTTCACCTTCCCCTATAGGTACGTTGTGTAAAAGGTGTGTGTCTCACCTTCCCCTGTGATACCCCATGATGATATATAAGAGCATAGGGTGAATGGCTCACCTCCCCCTATAGGTGATGATATATGCATAGGATGAGTGGTTCACCTTCTCCAATGGCATATGAGCAGGATGACTAATTCACCTTCTCCTGCAGATGCCCCAACATACATCCTACCCATGTAGTCTGGGACTCATGGGAATTACCTCTCATCTGGCCAATGAGTTGGGAAAATTGGATAGGTACCATAGGACTACAAATGGATGCATCGTGTATTGTTGTACTCCCTATGTCTAGCATCCATGGTGTTCAAAAAATTGACCTAGGATCAATTTCGATTGGGGTTCTACCCTTGGTTATGTGGATCGACTTTTGTTAGTGGAGAGTGGCAAGGGATTGTGAATCACTCTCGATAAATTCTTCTTCATTATCTATTTCAGTATTTAGTAGAGTTGAGACAAGATGCAGATATGGTTCTTGATGATAGGATGGAATGATGATCGATGGTCAGATATTGGCAGGCAGAATTCTCCCTAGTTGAGAGGGAGTGTTAAAATTGGAAACTATGGCCAAATTTCACTTTGGACAGCTCATTTGATGGAGATAATTATTGAATTTAATTCCTCTTTTCGAGAGGACCAAAATCGACCTAAAGATCACTAAATTTGGACAAGGAGAAATATGTTTTTGAGGTCAAGACCACACATGTAAATTGTTAAGGTTAGCCACATCATGTAGGCTCATGAAGCCCAACAGACATGTCTTTTGACCCTCAACGACTTGGATAAATAAGTATGGCCTCAAACCTCATTTGGCACTTCATCAACTCACGCATAATTCTCTCTCCTCGTGTAATTGGTTCGTAGAACTATTGGGAAATGATTTTTCTCATGCGTGTGGCAGAAAAGAGGACGAAAAATTATAGGGCCAAAAATCTGAAGTTTTTTCTGCAATTTGACCAGGGTTTTACTAGAGTTTAATTTGACTTTATGGACAAATTTTAACTTAAATTTTTTGGGAGAATCTCTATCTCAGCAGGCCACATTTATTGGCATAAAAACCAAGGTGATCTAGGTACTTTGACTTGCGTTGACCATTGGCATGTATGACCACAAGGTTGACTTCAGGTTGACCAAATTTGATTGTAGATTTTTTCACTGTTTTGGGTTGACATTGACTAACAAGATAGGTTGAGTTCCTCTCTCCTTTGACTGAGATGTTTTGGGGAATTTTGACCATACTTTGATGGTTGTTCACTTTCAGGTTAGGGTTGATTTGATTGTTGTTAATTGAGGGCAAAATTACAAATTTCACCAGGTTGTTTTGGACAGTGATTTGGCAAGTCAATTTTGACTTTCACTTTGTATTATTTTACTCTCTCTTTGTTGAACATTTGATACAATAATAAGAAGAATTCATCAAAGGGTTTTCCCCATCTTGTGGTTTTTCCCTGGCATTCGCCAAATGTTGATGTTCTCTTGTTTTGGCTTGTCTTTTGCATGTATTGTTTATGTTCTATTTAAAATTATTTTCAATGTGATAATGGTCAATGTGATTTTTATTGATAATTAAGTGGAAATTTTCATTGGGCTTATGAAAAGGACATTGAAGTAATTGTTGCAAGCATAGAACATACCATTGTTATCTAAAATTAACATATAGCCATCAAAGTTAAGATAGAATAGGAAACTAACAATCACTATGAATTGATGACTCTCAAATTAACGCTATAGTAGGCACAACAATTTGGTATTACACAATTACAACTTTTTGGGAATTCATTACTAGTGGTTTAATGGTTGCAAAAGGAAACATCATTCAAAAATTTCACCTTACAGCCACTTTCTAATGATGTACAATGACAAATGATAGCATTTTCACACATTTATTTGCATTATATCTATAGGGACAATAACAAGGTATTTGAAAACCTTTCAAAAGAGGAAATGGGGCTAAAACATAATACTTGAACCATTTCCATCTTATAAAATGGGCATACAAATGATTTCTCTCATGCACCTTTTTCATTTTCTACAAACAATGAACATATTTGAGACATTGATGTTTGCAATGGTGTATTCTTGTCTCTTGAAATCATAAATATTAATTTTTTTTTGTTGATACAACTCACAAGTTTGTGATAGCGTAGATTTTTCAAATCCTTCTTTGAAAACATGTAATTGAGGAACAAATTTTCCTTTTCAAATTGGCTCAATAACCACCTAACACCAAATTGCTTAACATGATTATTCAACTCTTTGGTGGACCAATACCAATGCACTAGTAGAGAATAGTGCTATGTTGAGTGATGTGGAAAAGATCAACTCCTCACAACTAATTCCTTGGATTAGCGATATTCTGACCTATAAATCATGTTTGGGGTCGACTGATATTTAAGGCATGTAAGCTGAGTTGTTCACTCTATCCAAGGTACAAAGCACTCTTTTCAATACCTTAAATCATATATATATATATATATATATATATATATATATATATATATATATATATATATATATTAAAAAAGGGGTGGAAACAGGGGGAGGGCTCCTTATGGCCTCAAATAAATCAAAGTTTGAGTATTCAAGGGGCTTGGGGAAGATGAAAAATGATCAAGTAGAAGACTATGGTTGGTTCGAAGGCAAATTCTAGCCAAATAATTCCAGGTCTCTTCTCTCAATGTGCTGGGTGACTCCCTTTTAAGACAAATTTCTAAATAATATCTTGAATTAGATTAAGAAGGTATCACAAGATATCCCGAATATGAGTTTCAAGCACATTCTAAGGGACAATAATTAGGAAGTAGATCAATGTGCCAACCAAAGATGCAATTTGAAGTTTGGGGAGTTAATGGTTATTGGTCAATTAATACCATCCTCCATCTCTTAGTGGATTAAGCATGAATCCTATGCTCAAATATCAAAAAAATTAGGGGAATCGATACTCAACATGGATCTAAGGAAAAATGTCATAATAGAGGATTGTATTTTTAATTATGTTATATATATTGCAAGTTTGTTTAATTTTGGGGCTCTATTGGAAGGTATTCACCTCCAAAGACCCGTATATGTTTGGTAATGGTTGCACCCTTATTCATAGGTTAATTTTGGCTTAGGAGTTTGTAGATAATAGTGAAGATGGAAGAAAATCATAATGCAACTCCTTATGTATATATGTGATCCACACACATACTTTACAATTAATTTAGTACAAATATTCTCATTACAATAAAAATAAAAAGTATATATATATATATATATATATATATTAAAAAATATTATAAATAGAATTATGTAATTAAAAATAACAAATATTTTAAAAATATCAAAATATTAATTATTTGTTTATTTCCATATTATAAATTGATTATATTTATGAAAGTATAGATACGACACAATTAAAAATAATAAAAATTATAGAATATATTACAAATAATAAAATATTATTCAAAATATCATTATAATTAAATTAAAATTTTAATTTTTGAAGAATTTGCCTACCACACTCTACATCTCTCCAACATTGCAAGGGTTTTTGTAGTGCTCACTGGATCCTCTGCAACCTGATGGTCAATCGCTTGGGTGGCCCTACTTCCCCACCACCTTTTTTGGTGCCTAATATAGCCGCCTTGCCAAAATTCGAAAACAAAAATTCCTCACGATTTCTCAAAAAACCTGAGCATATTCCAAAGGTGTTGATTTCTAGCATACACAAACTAGAAGCATTTTCTTCAATAATTAACTACTTTCTATGATTAGTTAGAATTAATTGCATACACATTATCCACTATCATTAAGAAAATATATAGAAATAAATAAATAAATAATAAAAAATAAAAAATTCAACCATTAACACATGAAAATGAGCAGTAAAGATATCAGTGCAACGATGAGACAAGAGACACAAAAATTAGGCCTGAGGCCAGTGAAAAAACCCACAAGGGGGGAAACCCATAAAACTTTCCTTATGAGAGAATATTCATTTCATCAAGTACATCAACCAAAACTAGAGTGTGAAGAAAGCTCTTACCCTAAAAGTGTCCTCACAAGTGCCAAGCCTCCCCCTTTAATTTCGTCCTCTTCTACCTTCTTTCTGCAATTATAACAAAGATAATATATTGAGTCAAATCAATGTCCAAATCAAGATATGGTCTCACATATATTTAGTCTTCACATGGGGTTTAATGGGTGCCTCCAAGGGGCCTAGCTGACGTAATCAAAGGGGGAAGCCGACTTGAAACTTGTGGGTGTAATAAATGTAATATTAATTTCTCTTTTTCCTTTTGTTTTCATTGATGGAAATACCGAACATGGCTACAATTATCAACATTCCCTCTTAGCCAGGGATGTATTTTCATTGTCTCTAATATATACATAACTCATCATAAGGAAAGAAAATAGCATCATAATCCAATTTCAACACTCCCTCTCAACTAGGGAGACATTATTTCGGTTGCACCATAGATCTCATATCGGCACAACTAATGATAGCAGAGATCAATTTACGACAACCAAGTCCATGGAAATCATATATGACCATGGTAAATAGCACACACACGCTATTGGTCTCCAGGTCAAGCTCCATGACCTAAAGGAGTATATCATAGATCTCATCTCAGATGTACATGTATCATCATAAGGAACATTGATAGTTGCACTAGCATCTCACTTCAACTAAACAATGATATCTTGGGTCCATAGAAGAATAATGATCCACAAAAATGATAGGGGAGATCAATTTACCACAACCAAGTCCATGGCAGTCATATATGACCTTGGTAAATATCACACACACCCTATGTCCACTGATCGATTCTCACCCAACTTGATCCTCAGTGATCAAGTGGTAGAACACCTACATCCAACACTTAGGGGAGATCAAATTACCACAACCAAGTCCATGGAAATGGCATCCAACCTTGGTAAATATCACACACACATGAGTCTCCTCGCCCATTGGCTAGATGGGTGGAAATATCAGCAAGTCGCTTACCATCTCAGCATGGCAATTTTTAATAATGACACACAATTTCCTTGTGGGTAGGATGAATATTGGGGCATGTACCCAGCTAATTCCATTGCTCCAAGGAGTACCCTCTCTTTTCATCCCCTCCTCCCCACCAATTACATGTCTAGTTGAAAGGCTAGGGGAAAATCATATTCTCAGTGTTATCAGTCAACAGTGTTGCCTCACAAAGAGGGACACATTCTCCTACACTCCAAGCTGGTCTCTGAAGAATAAGGACTTTGTTTTGGAAAAGGCTTCGTGAGATTTTTTGCAACCTGATCATCTGTTGAGATGTGTTGGAGCCTCATGTCTCTTCTTTGTACCATATCTCTAATGTAGTGGTACCTGATATCGATGTGCTTAGACCTATCATGAAACATTGGACTCTTTAAAAGTTTGATCCTACTTTGAACATCATATATGGTTGGTACATGATCAAACAGCTCTACAAGGAGCTTTCGTGGCCACATTTCCTCACATCTAGCCATACTAGTTGCAATATACTCGGCCTTGGTTGTACTGAAAACGACAAATATTTATTTCCTTATCATCCAGGAAATCATGGAAAATCCCAAGCTAAAGCATCATCCTAATTTTCTATTTTTGTATGTATAATTCTCATCCCAACCTGCATTTTTATAACCATGTATTCTCATATCATCATTGGAGGCATACCTTAGTCCATGATTGATTCCAGTACCAGATCACGAGCCATTTAACATCTTCAATTGATTTACAAATCAACTATGCAACATAAACATATATGTCATCCAAGCTACCATAGCACTCAGAAGTTCTCTTCCATTTTTCCAGTCAGCAAATTCATTCATTAGATAATTCAACTGAGTCCAGCTTCTTCAAATCATGCCAAATATTCAACAAGGATATTCAAACTTTCATGATTCATCATTCAGCTCCCTCTTACACTAGGAATAGAGGTCCTCAACTTTTTTTAGAAACATATCATCAACACATAGCAAGCTCATCTTTAGAAAATTCGGATCAGCATCGTTCTTCACAACTTCTAGCCATCTTCATCTTGGAAGTTGCAATAGACTTCATTTCTTCATAGTTCATAGCATGCTTCAATCAGTTTCATCTTGTCTTTTTCCCTCTAAATCCAAGGCTCTTCCAATCACAAGTATTCTTGTCTTTTTTCTTCCATCCTTCTTCATTTGTTTCCATAGCCTTGGAATTCTTCATTATGTACCTTCGGTCCTTACTAGGAGGCAATGGAAGAACAAATCTATCCAAGCAAGCTATACAAAGACAATAGACCGAGAATAAAAATAGTGATATAAATAATCAAAGAAGTGATTATCTCTTGAGAACATGTCAACTCCCTCTTGATCTTGGCCTTCTTGGGTCCAGTCAATCTCGTTCAACTCAATGAGTTAATCTCGTCCATATCATCATCATCAAGAAGTCCACATAATCAAGGAATTCACATAATAAAAGGAATTTATAGCAACAAGGAATATATCATCAAGGAATCCATATCATATACCTTTTCCACATCATCATCATCGAGGAGCTAGGTTTTCTTCTTTCAGAAAAAGCAAACATAGGGTTTGTCCATAAGCTATAGTTACATGTTTCCTTCAACAAAACTTGACAAAGTTTTAGAAACAATAACATTATGTCCTTAATTGGCTAGCACAATCAACAATATGTTAGTACATTCACCAAACTGAATAACCCTATCATCCGCACATTTTGTCATCACACATTTGGTGAATACAATCACAATAAACTTTAGTCATTAGGACCCAACAAAGCCATATGACAGTAATACTAAGCATCTTTCTTATTAATGGATTATAACAAGAAAAAATTGATACCCTCAACTTCCAAACCCTGTGCCTTGTTTAGCTTCCATAGGATTAAGATTCTCAATCTGCAACATAGCACATCCTATGTTCCCCAGATCAATGACCTACACATATGCAAATAATTATGCATATATATCCAAGCTATTTACTACCAATATACCATAATCAAGTAAAAGTATGTGAAACTAGGTATTTATAGGTCTAGGATCACCTAACACGAGTGCACAAGAGTGGAATTCCACTATGAGAGATAGACCGTGTCATCTCAAAAATATTCCATAGGTCAAATTACCCTAATCAAGTTAGCGTTTTCACACCATGGGACTCAAACCATGCTAATCCATACCATGAGGAAAGGGTTATATATATAAACCACTTGCTAAGTTGTAATCCATATATGAAAGCAAGCCTCAAATCACTAGGGTGCCCATAGCCATATCTTGTCATTTAATACCAATGCAACGGCTAGATCATAATACAAAATGAAGTGTTCTCTAAAGATGGTGAGTAAACATACTAGAAACAACATCACGATGTTGAAATGAATCACATATAAGGAACATCAATAGATGAGCTATCAAACATGCTAAACCAAGAGGGAGAAGTAAGTCTCTTCCAACACAAAGCACCAAATGATAATGCTATCTTCAAAATCCAAGCGAATGGATGTAAGAAAATTTTTCATAATGGGAAAAAACTCCATGAAGGTGTACCCCAAGTCCATCAAAATTTCCATAGGAGTCATCATGCAAAACCCTATCATTTGTGATAAAAATCACGAGTGAAACCTTCATACAATATGAGGGGAAACAACTCTGGATTGGGTGTGATTTCGGTGCACTTTTACAGAAGTCTTGTTGCATGACTCCAATGTGGAGTGCACTTCTAAAGGGATGAGGTGGAGTGTATAGAGTCTTTTAGATTTTCATAATCTTTCATAAGGGTAATGATTACAATGTATCAATGGTCTTACTTCACCAGACTTGTACAAAGTCTTTGATGCACCATTCCTCGGGAGATTGAGAAGAACATAGGTTCCAGGACTATACCATTTATGATATTTACCTTTTCACTACATGGAGGTCAACAATGTCATCTCATGCTACTAATATTGACTAACGTTTGAAGATAGTATAGGCTAAAATTGGAAACTAGGGAAAAACTCCACCTTGGACAGCTCATATGATAGAGATGATATTTTTATTGGATTCCTCTTTCCGATAGGTGCAAGATTTATCTAAATATCATCTTGTTTGGATGAGAAGAAGTGTAATTTTGAATTTATTTCTCACACATGGGAGAATCGTCAAGGTCCACCATAATCAAATGTAGGCTCATGAAGCCCAACAAATGTGTCTTTTCACCCTCATCAAACTGTATAAATCAGAGTGACCTCTTGCCTCATTTGGACATCACTCACACTCACATTCTTCTCCCTCCAAATCATATTGGTTCGTATAGCTTAGGTTTCTCTCTATTCCTCTCTCACATGTGTGGCTGAAGGATGCATTTCAGGAGCAGATTACAGGCCGTAGATTTCAAGGCATTGACCAGCGTTGACCGAGGTTCAAACCCTCATCTTTGAGTGTAGTTTTCAGGCAGAAAATCCTATCTCTGGAGGCCTCATTCTTGGCATTTGGAGTAGTTTCACCTGCGTTTACCATAGGCTTGTTTGACCATAGCATTGAATAAATTTTACCGAGTTTGATTGAAGTTTCCGGGATTGTTTTTGGGTTGAATTTGACTCTTCTTGGAGTCTGAGTTGATTGACCTTGACCGAGTTATCTAGGGGAATATTTTTTTATTTGACCAGCATTGACTTTCTGGTTAGGGCTTCTGGTTGACTGTTGTTGATTGTTTTTATGACAAGGCTGATTTGACATTGTTTGGGCATGTAAAATTGGATAATCTCTCTCTCTCTCTCTCTCTCTCTCTCTCTCTCTCTCTCTCTCTACTGAATTATTGAAGAATAATAAGAATAATTTGATGAAAGGGTTTTCCCCAAATTGGGGTTTTTCCTTGGCATCCGCCAAATATTGTGTCCTCTTTTCTTCTTCTTATTTTTTATGTTCTATCTTCATTTACTATCAATGTTAATGTGATTTCTAATCTGGAAATTGATTTTGGGCTATTAAGGAAAATTGAAGTAAATTTCTCTTAGGCATAGAAAATACCATTGTTATCGAAAATTAACATGGAATCAGAGCCCAGGTGAAGACAAAGCCCAAGAAAGAGTGAGAAAAACAATCACTAAGATCTGTTGGATAGCATTCAATGGCTTCCTCATCTTACTTCAAATTTGAGGACAAGCTCAATGATAAATCTGATTAGCATGCATGGAAGATGTCTCTAGACTTAACTATGGAAGAGAATGATGTCATGGATTATGTACAGGGAAAGGTTGTTGAGCCTCCTTCAAATGCACCAACTACCACTAAAACAAATTACAAGAAATATGAGGTCAAATCTAAGAATATCATCAGGGATTCCATTCAAAATCATTTGGTTTCTTACATTTCCGAGTTGGGCACATCTAAGGAGATGTATGACAAGTTGGTTAGCATGTTCAAATATAGCAATGCAAAACAGATCCTCTTTCTCAAGAACAAGTTGAAGGACATCAAGATGGATAGAGGGGAATCCATCCAATCCTACTTCATGAGGATTACTAAAATCAAAAATGATCTTCTATCTATTAGAGAGGTTATTTCCGACCAAGAGCTCACTCTTATTTCCCTTGGAGGTCTTCCAGTTTTTTATGAATTGTTGACTATATGCACTCAAGAAGAGACAAGGATGATGGAGAGAGACATGCCTTCAAATAGGAATTATCCCACTGTATTCTCCATTCATGCTAAAAGGTGGAAAATTTTTGGTCCAAGAAAACAAGGTCAAGGAAGACAAGGATTCAAAGAAGGAAGAAAGGGAAGATGCTTCAATTGTAACAGGTTTGGCTACTATGCTAGAGAGTGTCCTAATCAAAGGTACACACCACGAGATCATGATCAAAACCACAAAAATTTCAAGGGAAATGGAAATCAAAGAATAATGTGTTCAACAACTTGATCTGGGATAAAGTCTAATTGAGGTTTTACCTCTGGACTGACTTTGGGTAAGTGGAGAGTGGCAAGGTCTTGTGACTCACTCTCGATCAATTCTTCTTCATTATTTCTTCATGGTTCAGCAGAGCCGAGTAGATAAGTACAGGGATGATAGAGATGGTACAGGTTGACAGGTGTATTTCTCCCTAGTTGAGAGGGAGTGCTAAAATTGGAAACTAGGTACAAACTCCACCTTGGACAGCTCATATCATAGACATGATATTTTTATTGGATAAATCTTTCTGAGAGGTGCAAGATTTATCTAAATATCATCTTGTTTGGATAAGCAAAAGTGTGATTTTGAATTTATTTCTCACATGTGCAAATTGACAAGGTCAGCCAGAATCAAATGTAGGCTCATGAGGCCCAAAAGATGTGTCTTTTCAACCTCAACAAACTGTATAAATAAGGGTGACCTCTTGCCTCATTTGGAAATCACTCACACTCACATTCTTCTCTCTCCAAATCATATTGGTTCGTACAGCTTGGGCTTCTCTCTCTTCCTCTCTCACACATGTGGTTGAAGGACACATTTCAAGGTCAGATTGCAGGTCACATATTTTATAGCATTGACCAACGTTGATCGAGGGTCAAACCCTCATATTTTATTATGGTTTTCAGGAAGAAAATCCAATCTCTGGAGGCTGCATTCTTTGGCACGAAAATTAAGGCATTTGGATCAATTTGATCACAAGCTTGTTTGACTGCAATGTTGACTAAAGTTGACCAAATTTGACTGAAGTTTTAGGGAATTTTTTGGGTTGACTTTGACTCTTCTTGGCGGTCGAGTTGACTAACCTTGACCGAGATGTCTTGGGGATGATTTTTTGTTGATTTTACTAGCGTTGACTATCTGGTTAGGGATTATGGTTGACTGTTGTTGATTGTTGTTATGAAAAGGTTGATCTGACAGTGTTTGGGCATGTAAAATTGTATTGTGTACTCTCTCTCTCTCTCTCTCTCTGCTGTATTATTGAAGAATAATAAGAAGAATTTGATCAAAATGGTTTTCCCCACACTAAGGTTTTTCCCTGGCATCCGCCAAATATTGTATCCTATTGTCTTGGCTTGTCTTCTTCTTATTGTTTACATTCTATATGCATTTGCTATCAATGTTAATGTGATTTCTAATCTAGAAATTGATATTGGGCTAATAAGGAAAATTGAAGTAAATTTCTCTTAAACATAGAACATTCCATTGTTATCTAAAATTAACAAGGGGGCTCGGACTTCTTTGATAGTCCTACTCAACAGGCTCCAATTTCAAATAGAAATCAAACCTTAGTCACGGGTTCAAAAATAATGTTAGCTTCATCCAATAAAATTTGATCTTCTTATATATGTATAGATCAAATTTGTACTTAACACTTGCCTCAGAGAGCTTGGATATACATGGTCTTGATTCCTCGGGATTTTTATATTCTCGCATTCCTTTGTATGATCCCAAAACATCAAGAGGCATGACTCGAGACTCTCGCATAAGGGCTTCAGGAAAGTTCACATAAGGGCAATGTATTCGAGCCTCAAGAAACTCGTTGCAGTAGCCATAGATCGGACCAATCCACAGTACCTTCAAGTCTTGCCACAAAACTCACATAAATAGGATCAACTTCACACTTAATTTGAAGTATAAAAACGGGATTACTATAGAAAATATACATTTAGATCATCACTCTGACTTGGACCAAAAATCTCAGACCTCCACGAAGCTACTGTATCTCGGACCTCCAATCAAACTCACATTTTAATCATTATAGTTCTTAAAGCTTCGAACCTCCACAGTGATATGGATAAACTCAATCACAAAGACATATAGTCTCCACAAAAGTGTGTGTGTGTGTGTGTGTGTGTGTGTGTGTGTATTCATTCCTTCACAATTTTATACATGTGATCCTTCAAGGATGTCATAGGTACACAAATTGAGGAATTAGAGGATGTAGAACTTGAATTACCAGTATCTCGAATCATCCCCAGTATATATATATATATATATATATATATTCATTCCTTCACAAAATTTTATACATGTGATCCTTCAAGGATGTCATAGTTACACAAATTGAGGAATTAGAGGATGTAGAACTTGAATTACCAGTATCTCGAATCATCCCCAGTATGTAACTTGCACCAGAATCTCGGTTATAAGAGAAAGGGAATATAACTCAATTTTCGATCTCCGTGATGACCTTCGCATGGAACATTTATTCCTCAAAGACTGGTTTGAATAGGATCCTACAACATAAAATTAGTCAAGAGGATCGGATTACCAATATATTTTTGACCTATTGCGGTTGTAATTAACCACGGGACTTGACCTTCTTCAACTCATATCAATTATAGACCTAAGTCTTCCTCAATTCAGACTACTTCAGGGTTGACTACAAAGAGTTAACAATATTACCACAAGGAAATTTGAATCCCACGGAGATTCGGATGTCACATGGTTCGAATTGGTCACAAGTTGAGGAGAATTTGAGGATCCAAGCAAATCATTCCATAATCTAAGTATCACAACTAGCATGTCTTATTGCAATTTTTGAGACTCCTATAAATGCAATATTCATCCTACCACAGGTGACATATCACACGGGGACACAACCCTACTTCCATAAAAAAAATTGGACCTTATACAAGGCTCATAACTAGGGAGATCTGATCAATTTTGAACCACATGGATGTAACTTGGGTCTTATATCTCATTTATTCTCAGAAAGCTCTGGGATTGAACCAAGCTCTGATTCCATGTTGATTTCTAGCATACAAAAACTAGAAGCATTTTCTTTGACAGATAACTACTTTCTATGATTATTTAGCATTAATTACATACACATTATCCACTATCATTAAGAAATTATATAGAATAAAATTCAACCATTAACACAAGAGACAAAAATTAGGCTTGAGGCCAGCGAAAAACCCCATAAGGGAGAAAACCCAGAAATCTTTCCTTATGAGAGAATATTCAGTTCATCAAGTACATCAACAAAAACTAGGGTATCAAGAAAGATATGACTAGAAAAGTGTCCTCATAAGTTCTGAGCCTCTCCCCTTTAATTTCTTCCTCTTCCACCCTCTTTCTGCGATTAGAATAGGGGTAATCCCTTGAGACAAATTAATGTCCAAATGAGGTGATGGTATCACATATATAGAGTCTTCACATGGGGTCGAATGGGTGCCTCCAAGGGGCCCAAACGACTTGATCAAAGGGGGAATCCGACTTGATACTTATGGGTGTAATAAATTTAATTTTAAGTTATCTTTGTTCCTTTTATTTTCATTAATGGAAATATCGACCATGGATAAAATTTTCAACAGAAGGTACAAACGAATGCTTCTCAATCTATAACAAATGCTCTCAGAACTTGCAGAACGAGGTTTAGTGGGCCAGTTCATGGGGATTTTGCCTTCCTAATGCTCCTTGAAGCAGTGGGTGAATAAAACTTGGCAACCACTAATAAAGGGTCAAGTTTCCTCTTCTTTCTACAAGAGAGGGTTTTATACCTTCTTCTTAGAGAATAATGAAGACCAGGACTTGAAATTAAAAAATGGACCTTATTTCATGGGTGCCCATGGTATCTATTTAGGTCGATGTAGCTCGAATTTTAACTTGAAATGTGATGTTCCTTCAATATTTTCAATCTGGGTTAAACTCCTCTTCTTTCCTCTACATTTTTGGAACAATGCTACTTTTAAAAGCATTGGAAACGCCCTGGGTAAGTAATTTATCACAACAAGCCACAAGCGGGTTATTTTCTTGTGCTACAATCTATGTGGGAACTAGATTTGGACAACAAGCTTCCAGCCGCAATAAATCTCAACCTAGATAATTGGTCCCATGTCCAAGAAGTAGATTATATCTAGTTTCCTTTTAAGTGCAAGGTATGTCATGAGTGCAAACACTTTTCTAGAAGTTGCAAAAAGAATCAACCAAGGCAAAACAAAATTAGGTGGAAGAATGAGATCAATGGTAAGATCCCAAAAGGAAAAGAGGACCATCCAAACAAACTAACCAAAAATAGTAGAGCAATCCAACAGGGAACAAAGAAAGGGCCTAGCCTCTCCATCCTAAGTGAAATTAGCGCCATGAGAGGGTACCAACGATCAAGGTGCAGCGAAGGCTAATAGCAATAGTTTCGAAGTGCTCAACCTAGTTGAAGAGGAAGAAAATATTCACTCAAAAAATGTCCCTCCCTCTACTGGGAAGGACTCCAAAGTCTTTCCTACTCTTCTTCAAGATGGCATTCCACCCCTTAAGGATGCCCCTATCCATGTGACAAGCATGATCAACTCGAATGAGGGAAATTTCCACTCTCCTAAGGTGGCTCGAACTGGTCGCTCCCTTTCCAATTCAACTAATGAAAAATGAGAGACAGAGAAAGAGAAGGAACAAGATCATATTCATCATAAGGTGGGAAGAAAAACAAGTAGAGGTTCGGATCAAAGATGCTGGAAAGGATAAGGAATTTGGAATACAAGGTATTATGGACAAACATATCGCAGGGAACCAGAATACAAGGAAAGGGGCCACAAAATCTAAAGCAAATGATGAAACTAATCTCCTAACATTTCATGGGGTTGGGGTCAAATAAAAGAATGCCAGAGGCCAAATCATTAGTTCAAAAAGAAAAATTGTATATTCTCCTACTCCATGAGACTAAAATGGGGGATCAAGAGATTTCCCAAAACCAATATAAATTATGGAATGGTAGTGGAATTCTGTTCAAAGGGGACTCCAGGGACTCCAGGAGGTCTTTATATTCTTTGGGCATCCTCATCTTGTGTCTGGCATAGCTTCCTCTTCAAGGTAATATCTAGATTGATTTTCGACGACATATTTATACAATGGGTGTCTCTTTGCATTTCAGGGCTTTGGATCTCACCTCTAGTTAATGGGTGCTCTGTTGGGTTTTTTAAAGCCACCTGAGGCCTACGTCAAGGTTTCCCCCTTCCTCTATATTAGTATGGAAAACTCTCTAAGAAAACCTATAGAGTTTAAAAGGAAAAAAGGTTATCTTCCAATTATTCATTGTACAAGGGAATCAATAATATCAATCACTCGCAATTTCTGAATGATGCCTTGCTTCTGGGTGAGCTTCAACCATTATTGCCAAGAGAACTAAAATTGTGTTAGATTGTTTTCTTGATCCATATGGACGTCTGATAAATTCTAGAAAAATGAATATATGTCCTTGGAATATTATCATATGGACGCAAAATCAAATTACGAGAATTTTAGGATTCCACTTGGCGGAATCCTAGCAGGATTTTAATTATCTTGGCGTCCCAATCCGCCTAAAAATTCACTCATCTCAGGCCTGGGAAGGGACAATTAATAAGTTCAAAATCAAGTTTTCCCAATGGGTCACTCGCTGGCTCAATTTAGAAAGTCGATTGGTTTTTATTAAGTTTGTTCTTACATCCCTTCCTCTTTATCAGTTTGTTGTCTTGCTCCTCAAAATATTCTTAATAGTATGGCAAAAGAAAATTGTAGATTCCTTTGGGAAGGAGGAAAATCCAACACAAAGTCCATCGTTAATGAGAAAATACATTAAGGCCAAACTAGTTTGGAGGTTCTTATCCCCAAAAGAAAAATGGTGGAAAGAAGTGCTACGAGAAAAATATCTCATTGAGTGCTCTCTCTATTTGGACTATCTTCATCTATAGTGTGGAACCTCTTCGGTTTGGAAGCACTTTGTGTCCATTGCCTCTCTCATAATTTCATGTTTCTTTTGGAATCCTAGGAATGGCATGTATTAATATTTGATCTAATAAAATCATGAATAAACCTCCTTTAGAAAGGGTTAGCAAACATGTGCCTCTCAACGAAGTATTCCCATCCAGTAGAAAATACACATTGGCCAATTTTTCAAGTTGTAGTGTTGAAGGTAATTGGATCGGCTAGTAATTACACTTCATCCTTCCCCCTTTGGAGTGCCTTCTACAAAAATTTTGTAGCCTCCTAGCTAAATTCACTCCTTGGAATCAAGATGTTGAGGATAAGCATGGTTGGATGTCTTCGACTTATTCAGTTCATGAAGGGTACTCCTCCCTCCTCATCGCGTTGTTCATCCAAGGTAAGGCTTTCAAACTACTTCCCTAAAACTAACTCATTTTGTTTGTTGTTAGTTCACAAGAATATTTTAACAATAGAAAACTTGAAAACCCAAGGTATTCAGAGTCCTTCCCAGTGCCCTTTGTGTAAACAAAATGATCATACCATACAACATATTTT
Organism: Pinus albicaulis; assembly: GCA_034641835.2. NCBI lineage: Eukaryota > Viridiplantae > Streptophyta > Pinopsida > Pinales > Pinaceae > Pinus > Pinus albicaulis. The sequence goes on from CM076576.1 coordinate 917,777,064, forward strand.
CTTAGAAATATATTTCACCAAGGAACTCTGCTCTTGGGCTTCTTCTCCTCTATTTGATAGATTGATATGTGTGAATTAGATATTTGGATTATTCTCTTCCAAGGTCTCGAAATATGCTCGAATATTCATTCAAAAGCCCCTTCTTAAGTAAATAGGAGAGGCATTGCCAAATTTCATTCGCTGGAAATTTTGGTTAGCTTGAAATAAGTGTATCTGTAATGCTTCAAAGGTGCACCTCCAGTCAATAGCATTGAAAATGTTGTACATGTGCTCAAAATTTTAGTCCAACAAGGCATCTAGAACACTTTCCAACTTTAGAACGGATCCTTTTGAAGTTTAATGGCTCTCCAAATTTTCCTTTAATTTCGATAAATCTCAAATTTCGGGGGTTGTTAGAGGACCATATTCAGAGACTTGGAAGTTTCGTCTTCCATGGATGCGCTTCAAGAGATGGAGGTAAGCCTCTTCTTACTGCATTTTCAGCATTGATGGTGCATCAAAAGGAAATCCATGGATGGCAGAAGAAAGAGGGGTCCTTTATGGCCCCAAAGAAAATTTTTAGAGTATCATGGGGCTTGTGAAATATGACAAATAATCAGGAAAAAACCTATGGTTTACTCCAAGGCATTGTTCTCATCAAATAATTTCATGTCTCTTTTGTGATTGTATTGGGTGACTCTCTTTTAATAATTCAATATTTGGTCAAATGATCTTCTCCTAGAAACAAATTTCAGCATAAACTCTTGAATTGCATTAAGAATGTATCAAAAGATATCCCAAAGAAGAGTTTCAAGCATATTCCAAGGGATAATAACCAAGAAATCGATCAATGTGCCAACCAAGGTTGCAATTTGAAGCTTGGAGTGTTGATGGTTAATGGTCAATTAAGACCATCATCCATTCCTTAGTGGATTAAGCACGAATTCTATGTCTATTCCATAGTGTCCAGACTTGAATGACCCGCTCGGAAATATGTTGTAATCAAGGATTATATTTTGAAGTAGATTATATTTACTGCAACTCTAATTTTAGGGTTCTATTAGAAGGTAATTCACCTCCAAAGCCCATGTATGCTCAGTTGTATTCATTTTCAAAGTATCGGTTGATCAGTTGTATTCCTTTTCAAAGTATCAGTTGTATTCCTTTTCGAAAGATGATTATGATTCAAAGCCTATAGATCTGAAAATAGACGAAAATTATGTAGATTATATTGAAGATGAAACGCAACTACCAATATACAACTGTGATCTAAACACACATTTTGCAATTAATATAAATATTCTCATTATTATCAAAGAAAAAAGAAAAAAAATCCAAAACAATTAATTAACTACAACCATGATTGTAAATTTACCCGTATTTTGTAAAATAACTGGTTTATCAGTACCCCGAAATAGTTGTAATGGTTTATCATTGAAGCAACGTAAATGAATATAAACGAAAATACTCCCATATTTAATTAACAAAATGTCAAATAGCTCCAACTTAGTTAAAAAGATTCAAGGGACTTCAACCCATCCATGGTGGATTATGTCAATGAATCTTTCGCACGTGTCTAACTCCACGCCAATGAGTAACTACAAAATGAATCTATGGTCATGTAAATGAGCATGCAACCTTGAAAAAAGTTCTAAAATTGAACCCTTTTTCAAAGAAGATGCAGTAATGCAGTAGAAAATCTATCTTTGCTGAAAATGTAATTCTGGATCAATGAAGATATTGTTTTCCATGCAGATATGGTAACTAGGTTACGAAATGTTAACATTTACTATCTGAAACTTACCAATCCAAAATTATTCACGCTATTTTCCAAATCAAAAATACCAGTCTCCCCTCCTGTTATTCTAAGCTTCCTAAAGCAGATAATTTCCAAAATGATTCCTACCAGATTTTAAATCAAAAATGCCAAACTTCCCTCCTGTTATTCTAAGCTGCCTAAAGAAGTCCATTTCATAACGAGTTTAGGCTACCGCTTTCAAATTTGGTGACAACGAACTTTGAAAATAATTCCAATGCTCAAAAAAATATAATTAAAAAACTGCAACTAAAACTGCTTTTATCACATTTTACTAGATGCTGGTGTAACATGGAGGTTGTGCATATAACATGTTATCGTGGAATCTAACATGTTACAAATTCATGGCGTCCGGTCCTACTAAGCCAAGGTCCAATCCTGAAATGGCAAGTCTCTGGTAAAGGGCACAGGATATAAGCGAATTTCCACGGGGTAGTTTGTGCTCAAATTCGACGACAATAAATTATGGTAACAATAATTGGTAGGAGGGGAAGCAATTATTTATAATTTTAAAGGAAATCTAGTTATTAAGTACTCCTAGGGGTTTAGAAAAGAACCAATAATTGGTTATTTAAAATGAATGGGAAAATATCTGACTCAAAAAATATATATATATATATAATTTAAAAATTACAAGGGGTGGTATGAGGGGAAAGGGTGGTTTATAATTTAAAAGGAAATTTAGTTATTAACTATTTTTAGGGGTTTAGAAGAAGAACCAATAACCAAGTTAAAATGTATGGCCTTTTGCCACGACTAAACTTCGTCAAAGATATGGAATCTCTAATATTGCAATTTTGGAGGACTCTCTCTTCACTATCCAACATTTATACAAAGGCTCATTTCTCAAAGAAATTGCCTCAAATTTCTCTTTCAAAGAATTACTGGTGTTTTAAATCACTTTCACTTTGTATCTTATTTTCACATCCTCAAATTGTAAAATGTGAAAAGAAGATGCAAAGTGGGTCAGATTGGAATAAACGGTTCTACAAGGAGGAGATACATCCCATGAGTCCTCCCCTTCCCCCTTTTGTCTTAATGAATCTACAAAGAACCTCTATGCTTAACCCTGTTGGGGTTCCCATGTTTTGGCCAGATTGGCAAGACCAAAAGATGAGACAACATAAAACCACTTTTAGACCTCAGGATCTAGCCCTCCTGGGTCCAGAGAGGGATCTCTCTATGATATGTCAAAGGTATATGTCTTTGAAGCTCAATGTTAAGATGTTAGGCTAGTTATAGGCACAAGGTTTGTTTGTTTGATTGTTTGTTTGGTTGTTGGTTATCAGGAAATAAGGGTTCAATGTAAGACAAAGATGAGCAAAGAGGATTTAGGCAGAGGTGAAGTATTTCAGGGAGAATTCAAGACCATTGGGAAATGGAGTCAGGAAAGGGTTTATTTGCTATTCAATGTGCAGGCTTTCAGTTGGGCTAGTCATCTAAAACATTGGATCTTAAAGATGATAGTGTAATATGGAATGGTAGGGGAGGAGGAGCAATAGAGGTTTAGAACACAAATTTAAAGACCTGAGATTAGAGAGAGACTTTGAACTCTCAATGCTTCGGCCTCCAGCTCGAGGGATCTTAGAAAGGCTAGCTGGTTGCACAAGGATCCTAGTGGACAGGGCTAACTCTAATCCCCAGTGTTCCCAAATCTTCCAGCTAAATCCTAACAAGAACATCTAAGAACAGATTCATTTAATTCATACATCAGCTAGCGGTGAAAACAACTATCCTACCCAACACAAAGGATTAAAATCAATAAAATCAATTCTTAGATAACACATTTGGTAGAAGAAAACATCAAAACAGGGAGAGCAGAAACATAGGGTACCTAACAAGGGTAAATCCTATGCCAGATTTCTGATGCAAGCCAGTAGAAATGAAATGAAACAGAATGCAAGTTAAACACAAATACAAAGATAGCAAAACATCACCGCTGGTTTAGATCATGATCCAAAGAAATGTGCTTGTCATATTAAACACCAGTCAAGTACAACATTGCCAATAGCTGAATACTCAGTCAGAAAACATCTTCCTCAGCCTATCTTACAACTTTACACAGAGACTTAGTCTCAAAAGAAACAGCTTGTAATTCTCTAATAACTGATTAACAACCTTTACAATGAGTTTCTTCATGAATTTATAGCTCAAGTGGAGTAGAGGAGGCAGGTGAAAAACTAAATGTAGCATTAAAACTCAGGAAAAGAAGAGGGCCGAGGCCCATTCTATTTAAATTCTGTGCATTTATCCATGGCACTCTTTGGGTGAAAAAGTGGTCTTCTCCAGGCTTCCATTTACTCCGGTATGTCTCTGATGTACTTTGGCTGCAGTACTCTGTAGTACTTCTGGTGAATAAACAAAAAGTAAATAAATGATGCTAGGGTCTGCCATACTGTGAATCAAATGTTCTGATAGCATAGGACTGCTCCGTCAGGGTGAAAATCTTTGCTTGGACACAATGTAGACTGAAACGATAATGTGTATCGTGTCCTTTCATGGAGAAAAACATTATGCTGATGTAGAAAACCTGATATATATTAATTAATGTGGTCTGTACCCTCTGTGTGCTCCATGATGTCTTCGATCTGGTGCTTTGATGGCTCTGGGAAGGTTTCACAGAGTTTAACCCTACTCTTTAAATGGCGATCATATCAATCACCTTCCTAGGCTTTGCTTCGTTACTTCGAACTCCGCACACGGTCCTTTCTGCATTTTTTTTGGCCGCTGTAATAAAGACTGTGTAATCATGGCGGCTTTCTCCACCCAATAACCCTACAAAACACAAAAACCTGTTAAGAAAACAATGTTGGGGATGCTTTGATGGCCTGCGGGATGGTGATGCAATCATGGAGGAATAGCGAGAAATGTTGTGGAAGACTTGCAGTGTGGTGGAGACAGTGGGAAATACAGTTGGAAGGTGGCGCAAATGGAAAATCAAATGAAAAACCTTAAATATCGACCTTGGAATGGAATATATATGAAGGGACGGTCAAATATACGATGGAACGCGTGGAAAGATGACGTGGTGGTACGGGGTCAACAGCGGGGCATGTGGTTAAATTTGGACCGTCCGATCTCAGGAGGAGATCAACGGTGGAGGACGCGTCGGAGGGCAGCGGACAGTGGGCTAGGGGTACGATTGCCTCAGATTAACTTTCATGCAACTTCGTGGTGCGACAGTCGTTGGATGGAGAGCCCCAGATCGGACGGTTGACGTGCATATCGCGCCGGATCAAATGTCGAACGTTAACGTGCGATGGGGGGGGGCGATTTTTGAACAGTGTCGGAGCCACGTGTCAGGTGGTGAGTGGAATCGCTCCGAAAATAAAAAATACCGCCCACCTACGAAAGGCGGTGCGATAGAAACCGGTGGTTTTCGAACGCGCGCGGCTGTGGGGACCACCGGGCGGATGAAAAACAGACCGTTGATCTGTGGACTGAAAGGACGGTTGAGATGCGATCGGGCGGCAAACTGAGTGGGCTACGGGCACTGCGTTTTTTTGCGAAGACCGTCCGATCTAAACATATCGATGGCTAATATGGCGCCCGATATCCACCTGCGGCAAGCACCTTTCGCCTTGGCGCCTGGTTCCTGCGCCGGGGTCACGTGGTGAAAGAAGTACAGGGGGTTGGCCGAAAGGGGCTAAGACCCAATAGTCATGAAAATATGGTTATTTGGCCCATTTTAGTGCATTTTCGAGGTCGGGAAAAGGTAACGATAGAGGAAAACAAGGAATGAATGTAGAATTTAAAGGGGATTTTGGGAGGATTTAAAAGGACTAAGGGAGAAATTTTGCAGGGGTACAAGGGTAAATGTAGGCTTTTTGGAGTACAGTTTTACAATCAATGAGACCTTATAAAGGGAGTCAGCAGAGGGAATTTATCAAAAGCAGGGGACATGAAAAGGCTTCAAGGATGATGTGCTTTTCAAGAGAAATGCATTCCTTGAAGACTCATAAAACAAATCAGCCCCTTGCTTTCCTGTCAAGGAATTTATAGGGGGCTAACAGTGGCTCCACATGGGGATGGCTTCTTCTTGAAGGAGCCAAGAATTTAGAGAATAGATCTTTGGTGTAGGCCAGATGCCTGTTGCTTGAGCCATCTTCCTTCTTTGATTTTCAGCTGCCACAATTGTGAATACATCCATTTAGCGGAAAAACTTTCCTAATCAATTTACCTACCCATCCTACAATCCTAGCATTTTTTCTTCTTCTAGGGTGCATTTGGACTAGCAGACCCTTTACATCATTTTTATTTTTTACAAACAAGAAAGTAAACATATTATATTTCTACCCTTATTACTCCATGAGACCAGATTAAACTTTTGGTCTCATATATTTCTCTACCTAATCTAACATCTGTTGGGATTAAAATGTCCAGCAGATTTCTTCTCTACATTCTACGACAGAAATTTAAAAAACAGTCAAACTAGGATTAGACAGTCTAGTTTGTTGTGGGTCCAAGGCATAAAGACAGTTGCACATGGACAGAAACTTGCAAAAAACTGAAAACAAAACTTTGAAGGCTTGAAATTTGAAGTTTGAAGCATCCTTCTTTCTTAGTGACTCAAGTTTTGAGCTTGTTAGAGTCACTTTCCTTTTTTTTATTTCAGCTCTGATTTTGGGCTTGTTAGAGCTAATTTTTCTTTCTTCTTTGTTGGTCCAGGTTTTGGGCATGTTTGAACCAGCTATCTTTACTTTCTTTGGCTCAAGTTTTGATCATATTAGACCCAATATTTGCACTTCAGAGGTCCATGTTTTGAGCATGTCTGAACCTCTACTTTTCTCTTTTTTTTTTCTTTTTCTTGTTTGAACATTTTCTCTTTTTCTTGAAAACAAACACTGCAATGGTATGTACAATGGAAATGGAAACTAGAAATTGGAAATCAGCAAAAGTAGTGTTTGAGCATCCTACCATTGACAGGACCCCCAAACAGCTCTGTACCATCTAATTCTTGTAGAAAAAGGCATTTGGACCCACAATGGCCTGGATGATGTAGGGACCTTGCCACAAACTGTCAAACTTGCCGTGCTTTCCTTTGTCCTCTCTCCTTGAGTCCCACTTTAGAACTTTATCTCCAATTTTGAAATCAGAGGCCTTAGTTCTTTTATCAAATAACTTCTTCATATTTCCTTAACCTTGATAGCTCTGTTATAGACCTCCTCCCTCGTTTTTTGGAGATGCATTCCTAGTTTATTCTCCTCACCATGCTATCTTCTTCTGTTTGAATCTCTTGAACAAGTTTAATCGCTGGTATTCCAAGGCTGGTGGGAAACACTGCTTCTGTTCCATAGATAAGCTGATATGGTGACATGCCAATGGATTTCTTTGTTGTAAGCCTGTCAGCCCACAGGGCATGCACTAACTTGTTATGCCATGACTTTTTGTTCTCTTCCAGCAGCTTTTTGATGATGGTCACCAAGCTCTTGTTTGACGATTCAACTAATCCATTACCTTGAGGGTAATAGGCAGTTGAATGACCGAGTGCTATTTGATACTTGTGACAAAAATCAACCATTTTCTTGGATCCAAATGCAGCAGCATTATTAGTGATTATTTTCCTTGGGCAGCCAAACCGAGATAGGATATGATCTTCTAGGAACCTAATGATGATTGAATCTGCGGCATTCCTAGTGGGTATGGCCTCTATCCACTTAGTGAAGTAGTCTGTAGCTGTTAAGATCCATTTTTGTTGTGCAGAAGAAGCAGTGTGGATTTCTCCTGTGAAATCTAGGCCCCATTGCATAAAGGGACCTTCAACAGTGATGGGTTGTAGAGGTAAGGGGAGGAGTTTTCTTTTGCCTTCAAAAATCTGGCATTTGTGGCAGGCAATTAACATCTTATGAACATCATTGAAGAGTGTAGGCCAGTAGTAGCCAGCTCTGAGTATTTTGTTTGCAGTGGCCTTCCAATTCAGGTGGCCTCCACACTCTCCTGCATGGAATTCCTGTTTAATCTTTTCTGCTTCAGATTCAAGAAAACATTTAAGCAATAGGCCATTTTCATTCTTCTAGTATAAACATTCATTCATAATACAATAACTTCTAGCCTTCAGTTTTAAGAATCTGGCCTTGGTCTTTGATAGTTCAGGAGGAGCATTTAGGTGTGTAAGCACATACAAAATGTCAAAATACCAAGGAGAGCTCTGAAACTTCTCCTCAATAGTGGGATCAGGTAATCCCTGCTGCTCATCCAAGGCATCTACCATGTTAATGTCCAGGGCTTGTAAATTTGACTCAGCCATTAGTTGAGCTAAGCCCTGACCTTTGATCAGCTTGGTGGGTTTTATCTCAAGGTCGTACTCTAAGATCACAGCAATCCATTTGCCCCAATTCCCATCTGGGTCTTGGGACAATATGTCTTTAACCACTATATTGGGTACATAGGCTATGGTGTGGGAATGCAGTATGTACACCCTAAAGTCTTTCAAGGCCTTAACCAAAGCATAGGCCTGCTTTTCCATAATGTTGTATTTCAAGGGTGCGTCTCTGAGTGCTTTGCTGAAGAAAGAAATGGGTTGTTCCATTCCCTCTGGATTTTTCTGCAGTAGAACTGCAGCTATCGTATGCTTGGAGGCAAATGAAAAAATCAGGAAATCTTTTGAGAAATCTGGGCTGATTAGGACAGGAGCCTAGGTGAGTGCAAGTTTAACTTATTCCAAAAATTTCTTACCTTCAACAGTTCACTTAACTCCTACACCTTTCTTCAGCATGTTAGTCATATTTCTAAGGTGTTCAGCTAAGTTGGGAATAAACCTCCAAAGGAAGTTGATTTTCCCAATAAAGGACTGTAACTCCTTGATGTTTCTTGGGTGTGTGATTTGTAGTATTCCCTCAACTCTTTGTGGATCTATCCTAATCCCTTTATTAGATATGATGTGGCCAAGAAGCTTACCTTCTTGCAGCCCAAATATAGTCTTTTTAGGATTCAGTGACAGACCAAACCTCCTACATTTTTCAAACACTCTTCTCAGGTGTTCTAGGTGTTCTTCCTCAGTCTTGGAGTAGATTGTTATGTCATCCAAGTAGATGACAATGAAGTGTCCTATTTCATCTGAAAAAGCTATGTCCATTGCTCTTTGGAAGGTTGCACCAGTGTTCATCAGCCCAAAAGGCATCTTTACATACATAAAAGTGCCCCATGGAGTGGTAAAGGTTGTTTTGAGTTGATCTTCTGGGATTACCAAGACTTGTTTGTAACCTGAAAAACCATCTAGCAGGGAGATCCTTTTAGAGCCTACTACCTTCTAAAGAATATGTTCCATTTTAGGCAAAGGGTAATTGTCTTTGAGTGAGGCTCTATTAAAATTCCTGAAATCTATGCACAATATGATCTCCCCTGTTTTCTTTCTCACAGCCACTAGGTTTGATACCCAATCAGAGAACCTCATAGGAACAATTATACCTGCCTCATACATTTTCTTAATCTCTTTTTCAACTACAGGCAATTGTTTTGGGTTTATCCTGTGGAGTTTTTGTCTAAAGGGCTTCTGATTTTCTTTCAAAGGTATTTTGTGTTGTATGATGTTTGTGTCATAGGCCCTTAAGTCCTCATAACTCCAAGCAAACACATCAATGAACTCCTTGAATAGGTCAATGTATTTCTTTTTCATGTTTGCATGCAGGGACTTAGCCAATTTGATCATCTTAGGTTTATCTTCAGTGCCTATGTTGCATTCCTCCACATCAGATTCGGCATGTTCTATAGTGGGATTTTTAGCTACGTCATCAAATTCAAAAAGGTCCTCTAAAGGTGTCAGACCTCGAGGTATGTTCTTATATTTGGTCTGCAGTACCTCTACTTCTTCACTATCTGTGTTTTCACATATTTCGTTTGGATTTCCAATCTGTTCGTTTAAAGTGTTTATTTCTGTGTTACAGGGTGTTTCTTCCTCATCTGAGGATTCTTCACTTAGGCAACTGCTGTCAGATTTGGAGTCTGAATCAGACAATCCAAACTCATTTCTTCCTACCAGGAAATCTTCGATCTGTTTATCGCCCTCAAAGACCTGCCAATATTTTTCATTGTCTGGCACTGCAGGTCTAAATTTGGTCTGAATGATGATCTGTTGGTCACTGGGAGACTTAAGATACGAACTAGCCATGTAGGCTAGTCCATTTGCAATTTCGTTCTTACCTCTAGGGACAAACACCAGATCGTATTCTACAAAGGTTTTCAATAAATCCATAGTGTCATTCCTATATGCTCTCAGTCTAGGATGTTTCACTATGTATTCACCATTCACCTGTTTAATGATCAGCTCAGAGTCACCATGCACAGTTATCCTACGGGCTCCTAATTTTCTCAACAGGTTTAAGCCTAGGATAAGAGCCTCGTACTCTGCAATGTTGTTTGTACATTTGAAGTGCAGGTTACATGCATGGCTTTCTGTGTAACCACTCGCTGTGTTATTTATCCACACTCCTGCCCCAGCGGTTCTCTTGGTGCATGACCCATCGAAATTCATTTCCCATAAGGTTTCATTCTCGGGTTTATCATTGTTTCTTTCTTGGTGTGGAATATGTGTTTGTGAAGGGTGACTAATCAGCTGACTTCATTCTGTTTCTGGTTCACTTTGAGTTTTTGTTTCAGTGCACTATTCAGAGTTCTCTATATCATTCTCCTCTGAGTCTAGAGTAGCCATTATGTTAAAATCCAGGGGTTCTGTTTCCTTGTTTGTATCTCTGTTTTTGGACTCTGACCCTTCTAAGGATTCATCATTACACAAGATGAAGGAGTCAAGGTCTGTATGTACAGAGTATAAAGGGGAATTTTCAGGCTTTTCGGGGACACTAACCAGGAATTTCAATTGTGCCTCCCTGTACAGTCTTCCAAGTTGGCCAAAAACAGGAACTGTGGCATAAGCCCCATCCATCTGCATTGTTCCTTGCAGCTTGGCTCCCCATGATCTTGATAATAACATGCCATACTTGGGTGGCACATCTGCCACAACAACATCCATGACCATACATTTTGCTGGAATCTGGGTAAGGCTCACACATAGATCTTTGATCAGGCCAAGACACTTTACTCTGCTAGAGTCAAATGAATATAGGTCTTTATAGGGATGGGTTATCTCTAGGCCTAATCTTTCCATCACTACTTTAGGCATCAGGTTGTGTGATGCCCCAGAATCATGCATTGCATTGTGGAGGATCTTATCATGGATATTAAGACTGATATAAAAAGGGGGCACTACCCCTTCCTGAAACTTTCCTTCTATCTTTGGACCAAACAGAAGGGCAGGTTGATCATCACTCAAATTTACAGTGTCACTGTTCTCACCTAAATTTAATGCTTTCAAAATTTGGCCTTTATATACATCCTGAGTGGCCAGCTCAGAGAGTGGGACAGAGATTTTAATTTTTGCAATCTCACTCTCCAAATTGAAAGTGGACTGACTCTTTGGAATGTTCAACTCTATTTTGTTAGCCACTACCTTGGTGGCAGAATCAGTGTGCTGATTCTTGTTATGTACAGTGTTGATGACAGTTTTATCAGGAGCGCTAGTTGTAGTGCTAGTGCTGCTAGTTGGTTTACCTTGTTTATCGGTGTTTTGGTTGTCTTTTTCTTTGTTCTTTCCAGAACTCTCAGCTGCTGATTTGTTACTTTCAGTAGTCACTTTAGAAGTTTTCTCAGGCCTTTTCTTGATGGTAACCTCAGAAGCTTTTGGTTTGGAAGTTTCTAGGCTCTTTTTGCTTCTAAGTTCATATTGTTCTCTGACCTGCATCATGGCATTTTCAAATCCTAACCTGTAATCTTCAGATTCTAACCATTCCTCATCCCAATACGAGGGTGAGGGTTGATCTTCTTCTGTGTAACAATTGTGGATTGAATTTTATGTTTCAAACATGTTTATTGTGTTCCCCTCAGACTCTTCTATGATTCCCTCATCTTCATCTAAAAATTTCTCTTGGAATGGGGGAATAACTTTCTGATCCGATTCTGTTTGTCTGTTGGGGGTGGCATTGTTTCTCCTAAAGTTCTGGTTTTGGTTATGGTGTTGATTTCTGTTTAGGTTATTAACTGTGACAGCCATTTTTTCCACGATTTGCTGTAGCTTTTCCATGTTTTTGGACATGCGGTCATTATTAGGGTCAGATGTGGAAGCTACATTGTCATATCTATATGTTACCCTTTTCTCAGCTCTCAATCTTGATTTTTTCTCAATCAGATTTGCCTCTACACTCACTGCTCCTTTTTTCATGTCTTCCAATGTGTTGTAATCCCTCTCCCTAAGCTGGTAGGCCATGTCAGCATCAAGGCCTTCAGGGTACTTTACTAAAACCATACCTAGGGGAGGTTTCATGTGTGGAGGAAGAGCATTATAAATGTTGTTAAACCTTGTAGAGTAGTCCTGGACACTCTCTCCTACGTTTCTTTTCAGGTTCTTGTATTCTGCTAGGATTTGGAGAGGGTTGGCCTTAACTTCCCATTTGTTTATGAATATCTAATATAAAGCAGGAAGATCTTGGATACTATTAGGAGGTAGGCCCTTAAACCATTTTTTCACATCACCTCCTAAGCTCTGGGCAAAGATTCTCATTTTGACTGTTTCATCATCTATTTCCATGTAGTCAAAAGAATCTTCCATCCTATCTACATGGTGTTGAGCTGTGGTGGACTCTTTTGCAGTGAAGTGTGGGATCTTTGATTGATAATCATTGGATAAGGGTACTAGAGGCTAGGGTAAAACTAGAGGTGCATACCAGGCTGCCATGATGGTGTTTTGATGAGGTAAGGGATTGGCTAGAGCAGCTGGTATATGGATGACAGGGATATTAGGACCAGCAGAAGTTTTTTGGGTAGATTTAGGGTGGCAGAGCCCCAAGTTCTGAATGAAGTGAATATCAGGAGGTGTAGATGGAGGGGTCTCTTTGTCCCTAATGTGTTTACCACTTTGAGTTGGTGGACCAGGAAGCTCAAGGTCTGGCTGGTCTAGGGCATTGAATGACCTAGTTCTGGGTAAGTTGTTTTGAGTGCCTAGGTCAAAAAATGGGTCTAATAGAGCTGTAAAGTCTTCTGGTGTAGAGTTAGCTCTATGGATGTGGCTGGAAATAGTTGATTGTTTAGGTGTAGGAGATCTCTTGAAGATGCTCTCAAGGTTGTCAACTATTTCAGGGGGGTTTGGGTTAGGATAAGCTCTTGTATGAATGGTTCTTGAAGCCAGAATGTTGTTTTCTGACCAAGCAGCTTAACCCTACTTGTTACTTTTATTATGGCTAATGTTGTTATAAAGGCTGGTCTCCCCATGGAGTCTTAGGTGAACCAAGATAATCAGCAGGCCTACTGATCACCAATGGAGTCTTTTAATCGTTTAGGAATTATGGAGTCGCCGGGTGGAAGGTTTAGGAGGTTTATGGAAGGTACACTGTCCACCACAGTGCTTTTGAGATGTCCCTTTTCAAGGATATCTTCACAACACAGCAAACTCTAACCAGAGATTGACTAGGAGGGCTTTTACCAGATATGTCACCTCTGAAAGAGTGTGAGATCTGGAGGCTACCTGGCCCTTCCCAGACTCTGTCTAAGAGTGTGGGAGAAACACAACAAATGGTATAGAGGCTGATCTGTGAATAGGAGTGTTTAACTGCCAACCTAAACAGAGATCGTAGGTTTCTGAGATTCTTATGATGTAGTAAGGTGAGAAATACTCAGAATGTCCCCAGCGGAGTCACCATTATGTTGGTGATGACAATGGGAGACAGACAAATGTTATCAGTGATAGGCTCTCATATATTCCCCAGCGGAGTCGCCATTATGTTGGGGTTCCCATGTTTTGGCCAGATTGGCAAGACCAAAAGATGAGACAACATAAAACCACTTTTAGACCTCAGGATCTAGCCCTCCTGGGTCCAGAGAGGGATCTCTCTATGATATGTCAAAGGTATATGTCTTTGAAGCTCAGTGTTAAGATGTTAGGCTAGTTATAGGCACAAGGTTTGTTTGTTTGATTGTTTGTTTGGTTGCTGGTTATCAGGAAAGAAGAGTTCAATGTAAGACAAGGATGAGCAAAGAGGATTTAGGTAGAGGTGAATTATTTCAGGGAGCATTCAAGACTATTGTGCAATGGAGTCGGGAAAGGGTTTATTTTCTATTCAATGTGCAGGCTTTCAGTTGGGCTAGTCTTCTAAAACATTGGATCTTAAAGATGATAGTGTGATATGGAATGGTAGGGGAGGAGGAACAATAGAGGTTTAGAACACAAAGTTAAAGCCCTGAGATCAGAGAGAGACTTTGAACTCTCAATGCTTCGGCCTCTAGATCGAGGGATCTTAGAAAGGCTAGCTGGTTGCACAAGGATCCTAGTGGACAGGGCTAACTCTAATCCCCAGTGTTCCCAAATCTTCCAGCTAAATCCTAACAAGAACATCTAAAAACATATTCATTTAATTCATACATCAGCTAGCAGGAAATAACATCCACTACACTGGTTAAATCAACTAAAATCATTTCTTAGATAACACATTTAGTGGAAAACATCAAAGGCAAGGAGAGCAGAAACATAGGGTACCTAACAAGGGTAAATCCTATTCCAGATTTCTGATGCAAGCCATTAGAAATGAAATGAAACAAAATGCGAGTTAAACACAAATACAAAGATAGAAAAACATCACCGCTGGTTTAGATCATGATCCAAAGAAATGTGCTTGTCATATTAAACAGCAACACCAGTGAAGTACAACATTTCCAATAGCAGAATACTCAGTCAGAAAACATCTTCCTTAGCCTATCTTACAACTTTACACAGAGACTTTGTCTCAAAAGAAATAGCTTGTAATTCTCTGATAACTGATCAACAACCTTTACAATGAGTTTCTTCATGAATTTATAGCTCAAGTGGAGCAGAGGAGGTAGGTGAAAAACTAAATGCAGCATTAAAACTCAGGAAAAGAAGAGGGTCGAGGCCCATTCTATTTAAATTCTGTGCATTTATCCATGGCACTCTTTGGGTGAAAGATTGGTCTTCTCCAGGCTTCCATTTACTCCGGTATGTCTCTGATGTACTTTGGCTACAGTACTCTGTAGTACTTCTGGTGAATAAACAAAAAGTAAATAAATGATACTAGGGTCTGTCATACTATGAATCAAATGTTCTGATAGCATAGGACTGCTCCGTCAGGGTGAAAATCTTTTCTTGGACACAATGTAGACTGAAACTATAATGTGTACCGTGTCCTTTCATGGAGAAAAACATTATGTTGATGTAGAAAACCTGATATATATTAATTAATGCGGTCTGTACCCTCTATGTGCTCCACGATGTCTTCGATCTAATGCTTTGATGGCTCTGGGAAGGTTTCGCAGAGTTTAACCCTGCTATTTAAATGGCGATCATATCAATCACCTTCCTAGGCTTTGCTTCGTTACTTCAAACTCTGCACACGGTCCTTTCTGCATTTTTTTTTGCCGCTGTAATAAAGACTGTGTAATCATGGCGGCTTTCTCCACCTGATAACCCTACAAAACACAAAAACATGTTAAGAAAACAATGATGGGGACGCTTTGATGACCTGTGGGATGGTGATGCAATCGTGGAGGAATAGCGAGAAATGTTGTGGAAGACTTGCAGTGTGGTGGAGACAGTGGGAAATACAGTTGGAAGGTGGCGCAGATGGAAAATCAAATGAAAAACCTTAAATATCGACCTTGGAATGGAATATATATGAAGGGACGGTCGAATATACGATGGAACGCGTGGAAAGATGACGTGGCGGTACGGGGTCAACAGCGGGGCGTGTGGTTAAATCTGGACCGTCCAATCTCAGGAGGAGATCAACGGTGGAGGACGCATCGGAGGGCAGCGGACAGTGGGCCAGGGGTACGATTGCCTCGGATTAACTTTCATGCAACTTCGTGGTGCGACAGTCGTTGGATGGAGAGCCCCAGATCGGACGGTTGACGTGCATATCGCGCCGGATCAAATGCCAAACGTTAACACGCGATGGGGGGGTGGTTTTTGAACAGTGTCGGAGCCACGTGTCGGGCGGTGAGTGGAATCGCTCCGAAAATAAAAATACTGCCCACCTCCGAAAGGCGGTGCGATAGAAACCGGTGGTTTTCGAACGGGCGCAGCTGCAGGGACCATCGGGCGGATGAAAAATGAAACGTTGATCTGTGGACTGAAAGGACGATTGAGATGTGATTGGGCGGCAAACAAAGTGGGCTACGGGCGCTGCGTTGTTTTGTGAAGACCATCCGATCTAAACAGATCGACGGCTAATATGGCGCCCGATATCCACCTGCGGCAAGCACCTTTCGCCTTGGCGCCTGGTTCCTGTGCCGGGGTCACGTGGTGAAATAAGTACAGGGGGTTGGCCGAAAGGGGCTAAGACCCAATAGTCATGAAAATATGGTTATTTGGCCCATTTTAGTACATTTTCGGGGTCGGGAAAAGGTAACGATAGAGGAAAACAAGGGGAATTATACCAAACAAGGGATGAATGTAGAATTTAAAGGGGATTTTGGGAGGATTTAGAGGGACTAAGGGAGGAATTCTGCAGGGGTACAAGGGTAAATGTAGGCTTTTTGGAGTACAGTTTTACAATCAATGAGACCTTATAAAGGAATTCAGCAGAGGGAATTTATCAAAAGCAGGGGACATGAAAAGGCTTCAAGGATGATGTGTTTTTCAAGAGAAATGCATTCCTTGAAGACTCATAAAACAAATCAGCCCCTTGCTTGCTTGTCAAGGAATTTATAGGGGGCTAACAAACCCCAGCCTCCCCTCAAACACCCATCAAGTCTCAATCGTAACATCACAATACATGCTCAAGAAAGGTGGTGAATCCAACATGATT
Organism: Pinus albicaulis; assembly: GCA_034641835.2. Taxonomy (NCBI): domain Eukaryota; kingdom Viridiplantae; phylum Streptophyta; class Pinopsida; order Pinales; family Pinaceae; genus Pinus; species Pinus albicaulis. The sequence goes on from CM076576.1 coordinate 917,793,663, forward strand.
TTGTGGCTTTCAAAGAGAAAGAGGATCATGCATGGAAATCCCTCCCAATGCTCTTAATGCTCTGAGCCCCAAGTCTAAACAGCGGATCATGCATGGAAATCCCTCCCAATGCTCTTAATGCTCTGAGCCCCAAGTCTAAACAGCGCAGTGAACCTCACTTTGACCTCATACTCGGAGCATTGATGGATTCATTGTTGTGCGTGGTTGTGAAGTTTAATGGTGATAAGATTTACACTGTGTGTGGGATCTCCTGTTTTGGATTTAAATTCATGGTTTACACTGGCCCTCTCCACTATAGATGGCTTCTGTCTTGGGAGTTGGGGTTAATTATCTCGCAAATGTGCCCTAAGACTATTCTTTTGAGCTAGGTTGGATTTCCAAAAGTTATTGACGATAATTGGTGCTTCTTAGAAGAGAATTACAATGTCTCTTACTTAATCGAGAGGGGATAATTTATACTATGTGAATTCTTGGACTAAACTTGGCCAAAAATAAGAAAATATCTAAGATTTCAATTCTAGGGGACTCTCTCATCACAATCCAACATTTACACAAAGGATCATTTCTGAAATAAAAACACCTCAGAGTTCTCTTTCAAAGAACTTAGTGCTTTGGATCACATTCACTTTAAGTCATTTTTTCACATCCTAAAATCACAAAATGTGGAAGTCAATAGACAAGCTAACCTAGTTTGCCTCCTAAAAGTGGGTCGGACTAAAATAAACGGTTCAACGAGATGGAGAAACATCTCATGAGTCCTCCCCCTCCCCAATTTGTCTTAATGAATCTACAAAGAGCCCCTATGCTTAAATCCCCCCTCCCTAACTCTGCCATGTCTTGATCGTAACATCACAATACAAGTTCAAAAAAGGTGGAAAATCAAACATAATGTCATGACTTTCAGAGAGGAGGAGGATCATGCATGGGAATCCCTCCCAATGCTATTACATGCTTTGATCCCTGATGTTACACAGTATTTTTTCACCGTCCCTGAAATCCCCATCCCAAACAGTGGAGGGCCATTTCAGTGACCTCTGTGTACTGTCATACATTTCCATAAATGTCATTGCATCCCTTGGCATGGCAAGAACATATCCTCTGTTCATCATTCCTCAAGCAGACTTTCAAAAACATATGATTTTGGGTAGGTGTTGGTAGGCAATTATGGCATTGCACCCATGAAGAAATTAGCACTAAGCCTCGCGCCCATTGGCGCTCTGTCTTAGAAGGGAACCCACGTTGAACTACTTTTGGAAAGTTTTTTTAAAATAGAAACGAAGCTTCTATGCTTAACATTTTCATGAGCGGAGTCATCATGGTTTGTTCGACTAAATCAAGTCGAGTTTCTCCCTTTGGCTTATTAGTTCCTATAAATGTGCAACTCCCAAAAGGGATAGACCTCTCCTCCACCTTATTTGGGATCCCAAACCTCCTCCTCCTCTCCTATAAATACTTCTTCCTCACATTGATTCCGCTAGTTGAACAGTGATTAGTTATAGATGGTGTGTTGGAGAAAGAGGGAAGAATCCATTGTTGAGAGAGAGTTTAAGCCTGTTGCCTCATTGAGTCGAACGAAGAACGAATGCTTGAGACATGCCCGAATGAACTCGTCGAAGGAGGTGTATAATGGCAAGGCATAAGGTTGTAAACTTCTTTTTCATATATCAATAATACATGACTAGTTTTTGGTTCCAACTTTGTTTCTATTTATATGCAAAGTGTTTAACTCTCCTTGACTAATTGAATAGTTATAGATAATGTATATGCTTATATGTTGCCATCATTTTTTTGATCTTTGCACGTGCATGGACATTGTCACTAACGGAGTGCAAGGCGTAAAGACAAAGATCAAAGGATCGTTGCTGCATGCCACGACAAACGCATTGGACCGAGATAGGATATCTATCATAGTCCGTCTTTCATTTACAAACTAGGAATTTGGGAATTCAGCATGTTCCCTTGTTGCTAGACCAACCCTAAGGCTAGAGAGATTGCCTCTGTCCGCAAAGGGGATTTGCCTGCTCAAAAAGTTGGCGACCATACTAGGGATCAGTGAGTCTTTCGTTCCTCGTTGTTCGTTTATAGTTTTGCTTATCTGTCCAACTTTGGTCAAATTGCCATTTCTCTGCTTTGTTTTTCTTATTTTATTGTTTCAAGCCACTCCACCTATTCTCAGAGTGATAAGCATTTCCTTCCTCAACTGTATTTTCTCCTTTCTTGGGTTTCCTTACTCGGCGTTGTTGTTTTCATGACAGTCGCGCTGATTGGCGCAGGTTGCCTATGTTATGGTTGCGATTTCCCCTGTTCAACGCGGATTACTTTTGAACAGTGGCGCTGAATCCTGTAGGTTTGGTTTTTAGGCTCTTTGTCTGAGTTTTCAGTGCATTTTACCCTCTGGATTGGTTTTTCCTTTCTCGATTACTCCACTTGAATTGTTTTTTACTTCCCTGTCTCTTTCGTTTCGATTGATTATTTCTCATCTTATCAGTGTGTCTTTTCATCCTAGGGTTTCTAGGTGTCTTTGATTGCTAGTTCAACCACATGTTCGCTAAGTATCCATTCCATGTATGAGTCAGTTTAGTCATTCATCTTTTCATCTTATTGTATGATTGTTTAGTCTCTTCTTTCGATTCAATGTGTTGTTGGATTGTCGAACTGTCATCTTGGTGTCCGTTTGACCCCATCTATCGCCCTAAGCATAGATCACATTGCTCATTGAGTTGATTTGAAAGTCATTTTCTGCGTGAAAGAATGCATGCTTGGTTTTGAGTGTGTTTTACATTCGCTTTGGATCAATCTCTTTGTGTTTTGATCATTTCATTCGGGTTGCTCAAGACTAGTGTATGTTTTGTATTTTTAGTGTAATGTTGCATTACTACTCCTCATTCATAAAAAAGAATAAAATTTGCATTTTTTCCTTTTGTTTGAAAATGAAAAGTACTCTTTTTCATTAGTAGGTTTCTTCTTCATTAGAAAGTGAAAAACAAGAGATGCATTTTCGTTTCTGCTTTGGCTGTGCTAGTAGCATGAAGGAAAGAGTTATCCTTGCATTCGATTGATTGTTTCATTGTTGTAAACCTCTATCCCTCTCTTAGCTAGTTGTTCATCGAATTGAAATGATATTCTTTCACTCATACAGTTATGCATTAGAGATTTGAGATCACATTCGGTAAGGCCTTGAAACTGAAACGTAATTTCAAGATAAAATTTAAAATGAACTCAATCAACCTAAGGAAGCATTGAAACTTAACGCTCACACTTAGAGGTCTAGGCTAGTGACGTGTTCTGGCATCGTTAAACCTAGTAGTTGTCGCTTGCCACCTAGCATTAGACAACGTTAGTACGGACTTCTGCTCCCCGTACCGTCGCGTATATAAAGGGAGACCCTCATAGGTTGCAATCATTTATCCATGGGAAGCCAAGTCTGCCGCCCTGTAACCGTGATACACCGAACACAGCATTCGGGGAGACTGCCTGCACATACATTAAGTCCTTGGTCATTTCTCTTTCATTTGATCACCAAGGTGTATATTGCAATTCATGGGAGCTTGGTACACCCTCTTGCTTAGATTCCCTGAGTAGTCATTTTGATCTTTCCGTGACTCTTTAAAATTTGAAAAGATCATCGAGCACTTGTCCTTTCGTGCTAGTTCAAACTGAAACTGACTAGAGTCACCTTTTGTCCTTTTATCGACTCTTAAAACATGAAAAGGTAGAGTGTCATAAAATTAATTACCCACGATCACACGCCCATTAAGATATTTTCTTGGCAGGTTCATGAGTAATTCCTCAGTGATTGTTCTTAAAGCCTTGAATTGATCATCTCTTTTCTTTTATGTTTTTGAGATAAAGTCACGATGGTGGAACCACCAGTTTCGTCGTCCTCTTTAGTACCTCATAGTGAAGAATCTCCTCTCGGAGTTTCTTCGGAGACACCTTAATATGTTGGGACTCTAGGTTACTGGTGTGCCATTATTCCGAGTGTTCAACCTCTTGCCACTCGATCTCCCCCTGAGGAACCATTTGATATCAATTGGCAACATCCGAACACTTGGGCCTTTTTAAGGGAAGATCCCTCGCAACCGCCTACATCACCATTAACACGTGCTTTACTTGCCACTACTCGTCGCCTTTTCGACGACATCATGTCTTCATCCGACATGGATGCCACGAGTCCTATTAGTAGTGAAGAGACTTATGTTTCTACAAGAGTATTAGTTCCCTCCAGAGAATTTTCCTTATGTCTCGGGTCAACCTTCCTCACAGCGTTCATCTCTCGGTTGGTTATCGTTCTTTAGGTCAGATGATTTCTGGTGCTACATATTTGTATCAAAATCCGATATGGTCAAGTACATCGGCTCCTTTTGTGGAGTCGTTTGTGTCGGGTCCACTCCCTTCGACTTCCATTGTGTTGATGGTGGTTACGTCTATCCCAACCCAACCCATTTTTTGTGTGGCTTCCTCCACACCATCCACTAGTGTGATTCCATCATTGCCACCATCTTCTGTTGTTAGTAGAATGCTTCCTATTTCTTTCGTGATACCTGTTGGACCCGTTGTGAGTGGATCACAGCCTCACGTATCGGGAGTCCATCAACCTATTGGTAGTGCACCTATCTCCTCTAATCCTATTCCTGTAGGTTTGACATACGACCAGTATATGATGGTTATTCAACAACAGAATTACTTCCCTGAGGGTTCTCAGTAGGTCCAAGTTCCCATCAATCCTCCACATTACTACGATGAGCATGGAAATCACATCTATTACCATGGGCCTCACCCATAGGGTCCATTGTATGTTCAAACCCCTCAAATGTCGGTTTACCCGAACCAGTTCACATACCTCCAAGGAAAACCCTATGGTCTGCAAGGACAAACCTCCCATCTACAAGGCCAACCTTTGGTTCAGCAAGGACAACCCTACGGTCCTACTGGTCAACCTCGTGTTCAGCAGGGAGCATTTTATGTTCCCCAGGGGAAAACCTACCCACCCCACGGACAACCTTTTGTGCAACAAAACCAACCTTACGTCCAACAAGGCCCAACTTTTGTACAACAAGGTCAACCGTCCACTGGTCAGCCGAGCCAACCTGGTCTTCAAGGGCAACCTGGTTCATCTCAACCATCAAGCCAACCTATACCCCAGGGGCAGCCTGGTGGATCTCAACATCAAGGTCAACCTGCACCCCAGGGACAACCTGTCCAACCTCAGTACCCAGGTCAACCTACACCCCAAGGGCAGCCCGTGTAGCCTCAGGGCCAACCTTTCATTCCTCAAGGCCAACCGATGGTTTCCCAATGTCAACCTTCAATGGTACAAGGTCCACCCCAAGGCACTGCTTACATCCCGCAAAAAAATCCATATGTTGCTCAAACTAGACCGCAATGGTTCACTCAGAATCAATACCCTGGTCCTCAACCGGTGTATGGGCAAAATTATCAAAATTATAACCCTTATGGACAAAATCCTCCGGGACAAAACATATGGGCTCAAAATTTCTCCCAACCTGGTTGGAATCCCAATACTGGTCTCTATCAAAGGCCTACAATGCCTTTCAATCTGCAATTTCCATTTCTCGCTATGCTAGAATTGTATGATTTGTCAAAGTTAACGAATGATCTCATTCTTCATAACCCATATTGGCCTCCAGTTCCCACCAAAATCCCTGGAGATTGTCCCAAGTTTGAAGGCAAGTCCGAAGAAGACCCCCAGGCGCATGTTATGACATACCATCTTTGGTGTTCCTCTAACTCTTGGGTTTATGATTCTATTCTCTTACGTCTTTTCCAAAGGACTCTCATTGGTGCAGCTGCAAAGTGTTACATTGAACTCTCCCATGGCATATTTCAAGATTTCAACTCCCTTTCCATGGCATTTTAGACGCACTTTTAGTCACCAGTTCGTTATGAAGTTGGGATGCACCTCCTAACATCCTTGAAACAAGATCGGGCCACTCATATCTCTTATCATATTCATGAATGGAGGCGGAATCGTCATTTGATCAAGTTTGAGATCCCTGATCAAATTCTAACTCATTGGTTCACTACCTCTTTTATCAGTCTAATTGCTAAGGACATTGCTATGGGGGAATGTGTGACTTAGGAACAAGCCATCGCCGGTGCCCAGTGCCTCGATCTCGTGTACTCTCAATCCAACAGGCTTTATGAACTCTTTCCTGATGCTCCGCAACATGGAACTACCAAAGCGCCAGTGACGCCATCTGTCAACAGTATCATTGGTTTTGTGTCTCAGACTTCTTGTAAGTCTTCTCCCAACTCTGCGAAGCAAAAATCCACTTCTTCCACTGATACTACTTCTCAGCCACCTCCTAATCCTGGCAAGATCGCGGAAGTGAATGTCATCCAGTCCACCCCAGCGGATAAAGCTTCCAAAGGTAATAAAAAGGGTAAAGGTAAGGCCCAAAGCCAATACCCCGAAACAGGATTCTCCTAAACCCAATATTGATGATGACTTGAAATGTAAACCGAAGTACCCTTTTCTGAAATGTGACGATGAGCATTACACCAAGGACTGTCCACGATGAGCCAAGGTGAGTCGCCTGCTCAAAGGCACTCAAGGAACTCTGGTTTTTCTTAAAGAACACAGCAAACTCAACTGGTGAAGCAACCTCAGTCCTCCACGCCTTTTGGCTCTCATTTTTTCATGATGAATGGTGTTGCACCCATATCTATTGCTACCAGATCGAAATATTATACTGAACCACATCAGGCAGCAGGGAAAGAGATCACAGATGGTCCTCCTCGCCCACCTACTTCTGGCCCTCTTCACATTGAAAGGCCCAGTCCTGAGCCCATTGTATGGCCACCTTCTAAAGGCGTACTCCGTAAGTCTTCCTATAACCCGAACGCATGTGCCGCTCAGCATTATAGTATTGTTGAGGATTTGGCTCAAGCGACATCTGCTATGTCCATGTTGGTAGTACTTCAGAGTTGTCTGTCACAACGGAAGGCTTTGATGTCCTCTATTGGAGGGGTTGACCCCGCTGATTCAAGCCTTATCATTTTTTATCTTGAAAATTTTGTTCCTATCTCCCTCACCAGCTTGCTATGATTATCCAATTTGGGATTAATGGTAAGAATATCCATCAAGCAGTCATGGACGATGGTGCATCTAATTGCATCATGTATGTTGGATGTTGTAAGTCCATTGGTTCTCCAGCCCTTAGCTAGTCTCCAAACACTTTAGAAGCCTTCGACGAAAGGGAATCTCGCCCTCTTGGTGTCCTCACCAACTTACCTATATCATTGGAAGGAAAAACAGTTAATGTTGAAGTTGAAGTCGTTGACGCCAAGCTCAATTATAATCTTCTCCTTGGTCGCAGTTGGACTCACGCCATGCTATGTGTGTCGTCCACTATCTTTCGTGTTCTTCGATTTCCACATGAAGGAAAGATAATCATTTTCGATCAGTTGTCCTTTTTTACTTCCACCTCTTCTGCTAGCAACGTCCCATACGTAGACCGTATTCCTACGCCTTATGAGAGCATAGGGCTAGGAATTTTCAAATATCCCGCTCTTATGGGTCTTTTTTCTCTTCCTCTGCCTAACACTACTCAATTCAATATGATCTCCACGTCTTCTAATCCATGGTTCATCACTTCACCTGAGAAATTTGATTCGTTTGGTGACGGGATGTCGTTAAGCCTAATAGAAATTTATTACTGCGAATTTATCTCGGCTTCAGCAGCTCCCTCTGATCATACTCCTTCGAGTGTATCTCTTGACACGTATTCTCAATCCCCTTGGCTCGGTGCTTCAGATTCTCTTGATCCCTTGAATGAGATATTTATCACTAATGAAGCCATCGTGGAAACCATGTCTCTAGAGGATCCTCCCTAGGAAGATAGTCATCATCGTTCCTATTTTATGCCTGGCCTTGGGACCATGTCTACTTGTCTTGAGAAATTATTTTCCCAAGCTCCTTCCCATCCGCTTCAAACGCCTATCTTGACACATGAATTATTTGCGGAAGGCAACATGGGGAATATTACTCAAACGATGCCTATTGACATCTCTGTTAAACTGGGGGTTGTTGAGAACATCTATATTGGGGTGACATGTTCTCCTGATGAGATCGAGGTCTATACTAGTCTCTTCCGAGAGTTTTGAGACGTTTTTGCTTGGTGCTACGAAGAAATGTTCGGCATTGATCCGAGTATAGTCGTGCATAAGATCCCTACTTATCCTGATGTGAAACATGTTCGCCAACGTCTTCGTCCCGTGCACCCTAGAAAGGCAACTACCATAAAGGGAGAAGTTGAAAAACTTCTCAAGGCTGGCTTCATACCCCTTAACAGATTGGGTCTCTAACATCGTCCCTATGGACAAAAAGCAGGGTATTATTCGAGTCTGTGTGTATTACTGTGACATTTATCGTGTTTGTCCTAAGGATAACTATCCCACACCCTTCATCGACAATATCATTGACGATTGTGCTGGGAGTGAGATCTTTTCCCTTATGGACGAGTTTTCTGGTTACAACCAGATCAATATCCTTCCGGCCGATCAATATAAGACCGCCTTCATCTGTCCCTGGGGCACCTTCACATACAAGAATCTCCCTTTTGGCCTCAAGAATGTTGGTGCCACTTTCCAACGAGCAACGTCATACGCTTTCCATGATATTAAGAACATTGTTCAACCTTACCTGGACGATCTTCCGGCTCATTCCGCTAAGCGTAAGGATCACCTCCATCAAATATTTCTTCATTGTAGACGCTACAACATTTGGCTCAATCCGCATAAATGTGTCTTCTGCGTCGATTCTGGCAGACTCCTTGGGTTTTTCGTCTCTAAAGACGGAATTCGTTTCGATCCTCTTAAGGTCGAAGCTATTGTTAATCTCCCCTCCCCTTCTTCTTTACATCAGTTGCAGAGTTTGCAAGGGAAAGCTACTTTCCTGTGCCGTTTTATACTGAACTATGTTGAAATAGCCAAAGGTTTCATGCGATTTCTTAAGCAAGGCATCCCGTTCCTCTAGAATGGGATCGCCCAAAAATCTTTCGATGCATTGAAGAAATTTCTTGTCAATGCTCCTCTTTTGCATCCCCCAAATTATCATCGTGACTATTCACTCTATTTGCGTACCTCTTTTAGCACTATTTCCATGGTTATGGTACAAGATGACGACAATGGTGATGAGCATGTCATTTATTATTTAAGCCGCAATATTCTCGACACTAAAACACATTATGCTCATGTAGAGAAATTGGTGTTATCATTTTTTCAAGTCATCCAACGTTTTCACCATTATATTTTTCTCTGCACAACAACCGTGATTTTTTATTGCAACCCCATGACCTATATTTTAACTCGACAATTGCTAGGAGGGAAATACTCGAAGTGGATAGTTATCCTCCAAGAGTTCGATTTGGAGTTCACCACTGACAAATTGAAGAATTCATTGGTTTTTTCCGAGTTGATTTTATCTTTACCTTCTGCCTCTGCTCTCTCTGGTTCTAAGGAACGCATTCCAGACGACACTCTTTTTCTGATTAGCACCCTCGATCCATAGTACGGTGATATCATCGTTTATCTCCAAACTTCCACCTTCCGATCTGAGTTGACAAAATATGGTCTTCGATGTATCCATCATCATTCGCAACCTTATCGCATAGTCGGAGATACTTTATACCACGTCGGAGCTGATTTTGTTCTCCGTCGATGTTTGACCCTCGAGGAATCTGAAGAAGTCCTCAATGATTGTCAGTCTGGCGCACGTAGCAGTCACATGTCTGGGTATGTTGCTGCTCAAAAAATCCTTCATGGTGGATATTTCTGGCCTACCATTTTTAAAGATTGTATCCTCGCTCTCCGTAAATATCATTAGTGCCAAATCTACCAGGGCAAGATGCGCGCGCCACCCGCTCACCTCCATCTCGTCATTACCGTTGGTCCCTTTGCGAAGTGGGGTATCGATTTTATGACGTGTAACCCTCACTCGGCCGTGGGGCATGGTTATATTATCGTTATCATTGAATACTTCACTAAATGGGCCGAAGCAATGCCTACACTCATAACCAACGGTAAGATGGCTGCACAATTTATTTTCGGTCATGTGATTACCAGGTTTGGTGTCCCTCAAGCCATTGTCACCGACCATGGCTCCCATTTTCGCCATTATATGATGACTGAGTTGACTTCTAACTTGGGTTTGCGTCACGGCAGCTCAACGTCATATTACCCCCAGGCTAATGGCCAGGTTGAAGCCGTGAACAAGGTTTTAGTCACCATGCTTCAGCGTACGATTGGGATGCACAAGTCCAATTGGCATCTCATGTTGTTTTCAGCTCTCTGGGCTTACCGAACCTCGGTGAAGGATGCAACCAGATTCACCCCATTCAAGCTTGTCTATGGTCTCGAAGCTACCCTTCCGATTGAATGTGAAATTCCTTCTCTCAAGACAGTTATCAAATTACTGCCTAATACCTCACCAAAGGAAGAATGTCTTCTATATTTAGAGAGGCTTGATGAAACTTGCCGCTTTGCTGCTCTAGTCATAGAAGAACAGAAAAAGCGGGTCAAAGCCCATTTTGACCAGACGGTTTCCCCTTGTACCTTCGTAGAAGGAGACTTAGTCCTCTTGTATGACCAAGCTCATGATAAGCTAGGGGCAGGAAAATTCGAACCCATGTGGCATCGGCCCTACATCATTAAGTGTGTTTTGCAAATGGGAGCTATGAGCTTATTGATTATGAAGGTTATCCTTGGATCAACCCAAAAATGTGTTGTACCTCAAAAAATATTATGCATGAGTTTCTCATGCATGTCCTTTTGTACATAAGTGTGTTTTTCATTTTTGTACATTTTTTGGCTTGGTGTGCTTTGCGAGTAGTTTTTTCTGCTTATTATGTATTTTCTTACTGTGCAGATGTTTGTCACTCCTTATGTCAGTTTCACTGATGGTGCCTCTCGCAGTATTCGAAATCTATCTTCTGCAGCTTGGCTGATTTATGATCCTAACGGTGAGTTGGTAGACCTCCAAGGTATTTGTCTAGGACGTACAACCAACAATGTCATTGAATACAGTGTAGTCATTGAACTCCTAACTAAAGCTATTGCTCTCGACATTCATGAATTAATTGTGAGCCTTGACTCTCACCTTGTTTTTCTCCAGCTCAATGGGCATTATTCTATTAGAAACCCTTAGATTTTAAGGATGTATTTGTGTGTTAGTTTGTGAGAAAATAATTTTGATTATATCACATATCAGCATATTCCTAGAAGAATTAATGTGTTAACTGATGGAGTAGCTAATATTGTATTAGATAGACATTTGCGAAATTTGTAAAAAGTATTATCATCACATAGTAAGATTTAGACAGGAAAATAAGCATGTGTGTGTGTGTGTGTGTATATATATATATATATATATATATATATTTATATATTGATTGTTTCCATCCATGTGCATCATAAGTTCAAAAAATATGTGGGTTTTGGTTACATCCTGAGACATCATGTCTCTCAAAAATATGCAGAAATAAAGCCTAGGCATCTAATTTGCATGCTACTCATGATAACATGTCATTTCACGCACGACCTTCCTCAATAATCGATGGGTGCGGTTAGACACCCCTGCAGTGTGCCTCTGATATGCATGAGGAACATCCTCGAATCTAACATAATTTGGGATCCCACTTGTGAGTCCCCCCAAGTTGCGCGCAATCTCTTCTTCCTCGCTTCACTCACCATGAGGGGCCGCTTCGAAATCGCATGGGACCCTCCGTGCTATGGGGGACATCCCTGCAGGTCTCTCTAGGCCAACATCTGCAAGGCATGGATAAATATCAAAACACATATAAAACAAAAAAAAAAATCGTAATACTCATAAAAATCAAAAAATGAGTTTTTACCCAAAGCCCCATCCCATTCATCTCCTTCCGGGAGTGGAAGGTCCAGATCACCCATGAAATCAATGTCGGTGTACGGCTAGTCCTCTACCATGACGAGCAATCAGCGAATCCAGTCCAAGAATTCTGGTCTCCATGACATATGTTGACCACCTCCTAATTGAGGCATCAACCCTGTGCAACGGACCATCCGTGGCTCTTGTGTTGGTGGTGTAGGTACTATCACCTCCTAGCGTTGGAATATCGGCAACCGTTCTATGATGAACGGTATCAAGATGGACCCATATCCAAATTGTTTTAGCTTTCCATTCTTGCATTTTGTTAACTGGTGCTTCAAGTTGATTGTTATGGCTTCCGCCCAATTTTAGATGGTTGGAGACATGCAATCCATGGCAAGTTGAAGTTGTGTCGTTGTAGCTTCGTGAGGAGCCTGAGATTCAGCAGCTTGAGTTATAGTGTGTAGCACTACCCTTGGTGCCAAATCAAGTACTATCTGAATATCCACTTTGCCGCTTTTTTATCCTTTCTTTGCTCCTGGACATACTCTGTCTATTAGCATGTCCATGCTCTCTCCAAGAGGTCGGGTGCCTGTCATTATTGGTTTCTCTCCCCTCCGTGACAATCCAGTGATGAAATAAATGTTAGAGACTTCTATCTCTAACTCTAGGTCATGAATCAAAAATCTTTCTTGATCAGTGTCCCAAACACTAATCAAATATTGTAATAATTACAACTGAGCTCTTAGACACAGTGTTAGGAAAAATTTCAAGAGCCCATAGTTTCTCAGGGCATCGATGCATATCTAGTTTCCCATGGCTTGTTCATCTTCTTCCCCGTGTTCTCATTCTTTCCACTCTATGACCATTTTAGCTCTTGATTTCCCTGCAAAACCACAATTGAGGCTTTCATTAGCCACAAGGTTGAAGTTTTGATCGTTTAAATTGGCCATTTTTGGAGAAAATTTTGATTTTCTTTGGCTACGGCGTTTTGCGCTACTATTTTACAAACATCGATGTCGATTGGTGCCTCCCCTATGAAATTTGCGAGGTTAGGCGTGACTCTGTGCCTAGAACTCGCGTCAACCATCGTGACCAAACCATTACAAATATTCCCCCAAAATGCATCAAAACATAATGCAAGAAATGGAAAATGGTTCAAAATGCAAGTAAGGATTAGAACTCATACCTGAAGAAAACAGATTCATGAATGACCTCCTGGATTGCCTGTTGTTAGCTCCGCAAATTTCACAGTAAAAATGGTAAAATGCTCACAAGAAAGTGAAAAGGTGAAAAGTAACTTGTTTTTTACTATTTCCATCATTTTATAACCTTTTCCAAACCCTAATTAGGCTTTTAGACATGTTTTTCGATTATTTTATTATTTTATCTCGAAAAATGGGTTTTATGTTTTTTCTTGTGCAGCGACGGGTCCTAAAGATAACGACAATGAAGTACCGAGTTGTATTTTATTACTTTTTCGGACTCGGTAAAAACACGAAAAAGTCACCCCCTGGAGTCATCTTTCAGCTTTTTTCTGACTCTCAAAAATTGAAAAGATTGTCGAGACTCTTGTCGTTTTAAACTCGTTAAAGGCTGCGAAACATCATTTGTCCAATATATGTCTACCCCTTTTTCGTGCTGGGACAGATTATTTACGAAAATGAATACCTTAGTCGAACATGGCTAAGAGGTTCTCTCAGGTATTGTTTTCTACCTTTTCGGATCTGTGAGAATACCTACGAAAAGGGACTTGCTAGAGTTTTCTTTTCCACTTCTTTTCAAACTGTATAAACATGAAAAGAGGTCGAGTTTTCCCTTTGTTAGAGTCGTTAAAACTAAATGACATCAGAAATCGTCACCATGACGTTACCGAGTTCCTCCTTCCTAGGGCTCATAAAATATACTAGGATGGATTTGTCTGAAGGACAAACTTACATGACAAGCATTTGCTATCCCTTTCAAGCTTGTTTCCAAAAAATAATTGGGGTACTCGCTAGAAATGGTGGGAGAAAATGGAACCAATTCTCAGTTGTGTCGGCAGTATGTCACTCTTGAACATGACACTTGTCTGTAGTTCGTGTCGGGTTGGGGACATCCCACATTCGTCATTTTTTCTCCATGGGTTTGGGTTACCTATTTTGACCTCTCATCTTCTCTTTGCCACATCATCATGACTTCAGATCCCTTGATTTAAAATACTGCCAAATTCCAAAGTCGTGTCACCAATATGTTCAAGGGGAGTTCCTTGTGCAGTTTTCAACCCTTGATCCTTTGTTTAGCCCTGATTCGCTATCATCTTATTCCTCTGTCTCGTGTCGATGATGTGGGAAACATTATGGCCCTCCTTCGTTCGGTTACTTCCTGTCGACTTCAGCTCATTATCTAGGAAGTTGATCTAGAGATTCCCTTCTGCTACCTTAGAGCTTGCATGCCTCAATAGAAATTTATTCGCATTCGATGGAAGGTTCTCATTATTGGCCTTCGATCGAGTGATTTCGCGGGTGTTCGACTACATCTCATTGTTCACATTCCGCAGATTGTACTAGTTGTACCTTGAGAACCATTTTCATAATTGGTGGTTCCTCTCGCGCATGTTAACAGCTTTCATCATTAGTTGGTAATCAGGTGACTTTCTTGCATATTCGACTTCAGGCATGCTTGAATTTGTACTTATTCGGGTCGAGATGGAGCGCAAGACCCTGGGCTTTGTCTGATGAAATACAAGCTGCGGGATGATTTGGTTTATCATGACTATATGCATGACTCTTCTGATTGGATGGATGCGACTATACCTGAGTCTATTTGATGATCCTTCTTAAAGGATGGTTGCATCCATACCTCGGATCTTATTATCTATTCTCTATTGTGGATGGTTGTGCCCATACCACATATTTATGTATCAGAGATATCAGTCGTATTTGTTCTTGTAGGTCTTTTGACGGAGGCGTTTTGGTTTGGGCATGTTCTCATAAAGCATTTCACCCCTCCCTCTCTCTCGGACTTCATGCTTTAGGGGGCATCTGTTACACAGTATTTTGTCACCGTCCCTGAAATCCCCATCCCGAACATTGAAGGAACATTTCAGTGACCTCTGTGTACTGCCATACATTGCCATAAATGTCATTGCATCCCTTGGCATGTCAAGAACATATCCTTTGTTGATCATTCCTCAAGCAGACTTTCAAAAACATATGATTTTGGGTTGGCGCTGGTAAGCAGTTATGGCCTCGTGCCCATGAAGAAATTAGCACTAAGCCTCGTGCCCATTGGTGCTCTGTCTCAGAAGGGAACCCGCGCCAAGCTATTTTTGGAAAGTGTTTTTAAAATAGAAACGAAGCTTCTATGCTTAATAGCTTCGTGAGCAAAGTCATCATGGTTTGTTCGACTAAATCAAGTCGAGTTTCTCCCTTTGGCTTATTAGTTCCTACAAATGTGCAAATCCCCAAAGGGATAGACCTCTCCTCCACCTTATGTGGGATCCCAAACCTCCTCCTCCTCTCTTATAAATTCTTCTTCCTCACATTGATTCACCTAGTTGAACAGTCATTAGTTATAGCTAGTGTGTTGGAGAAAGCAAAGAAGAATACATTGTTGAGAGAGAGTTTAAGCCCGTTGCCTCATTGAGCCGAACGACGAATGAATTCTTGAGACGTGCCCAACTAAACCCGTCGAAGGAGGTCTGCAACGTCAAGGCATTACGTTGTAAACTTCTTTTTCATATATCAATAATACATGACTAGTTTCTGGTTCCAACTTGTTTCTATTTATATGCAAAGTGTTTAACTCTCCTTGACTAGTTGAATAGTTGTAGATTAATGTATATGTTTGTACATTGTCGTCATTTGTTTGATCTTTGTGCAGGTGCATGGACATCGTAACTAACGAAGCACAAGGAATAAATACAAAGATCAAAGGATCACTACTGCTTGCCATGACAAAAGCATTGGACTGAGGTAAGATATCTATCCTAGTCCGTCTTTCATTTACATAATAGGAATTCAGAAATTCAGCATGTTCCCTTGTCGCTAGACCCACCCTAGGGCTAGAGGGATCACCTTTGTCCGCAGAGGGGATTTTCCTGCTCAACACTTGAGTACGAACAGCACAACTAGACTTGATCTGACCTTGCACTAGGAGCATTGATGGATTCATTGTTGTAGGGTATTATGAATTTTAATGGTGATAAGATTTGGGCAGTGTGTGGGATCTCTTGTTTTGGATTTAAATTCATGGTTTACATTGGCCCTCTTCGCTATAGATCACCTGTGCCGTCGGCATTGGGGTTAATTCTCTTGCAAAAGTGCCTAGAGACTGTTATCTAAGACGGGTTGCTTCCCAAAAGCTATTGAAGATAATCGGCGCTTCTTAGAAGAGAATTTCTCTGTATCTTGCTTAATTGGAAAAAGGGAGAATTTATACTGTGAATGGCTTAGACTAAACTTGGCCAAAGATATAGAAATTTCTACGATCACAATTTTGGAGGATCACAAGGAATAAATACAAAGATCAAAGGATCACTACTGCGTGCCATGACAAAAGCATTGGACTGAGGTAGGATATCTATCCTAGTCCATCTTTCATTTACAGAATAGGAATTCAGGAATTCAGTGTGTTCCCTTGTTGCTAGACCCACCCTAGGGCTAGAGGGATCACCTTTGTCCGCAGAGGGGATTTTCCTGCTCAACACCTGAGTACGAACAGCACAGCTAGACTTGATCTGACCTCGCACTAGGAGCATTGATGGATTCATTGTTGTAGGGTATTATGAATTTTAATGGTGATAAGATTTGGGCAGTGTGTGGTATCTCTTGTTTTGGATTTAAATTCATGGTTTACATTGGCCCTCTTCGCTATAGATCACTTGTGCCATCGGCATTGGGGTTAATTATCTTGCAAAAGTGCCTAGAGACTGTTATCTAAGACGGGTTGCTTCCCAAAAGCTATTGAAGATAATCGGCGCTTCTTAGAAGAGAATTTCTCTGTATCTTGCTTAATTGGCAAAAGGGAGAATTTACACTGTGAATGGCTTAGACTAAACTTGGCCAAAGATATAGAAATTTCTACGATCGCAATTTTGGAGGTCTCTCTCCTCACGATCCAACATTTATACAAAGGTTCCTTTACGAAAGAAAAACACCTCAAACTTCTCTTTCAAAGAATTATTGGTGCTTTGGATCACTTTCATTTTAGGTATTTTTTTAACATCCTCATATCGCAAAATGTGGAAGTCAATAAACAAGCTAACCTAGTTTCCCTCCTAAAAGTGGGTCAGAGTAAAATAATCCATTCTTTAGGATGGGGAAACATCCCATGAGTCCTCCCCCTCCCCCTTTTGTCTTAATGAGTCTGCAAAGAACCCCTATGCTTAAGCCCCACTATGACATCCCTTGGTTAATATTTCCCATTGTAAATAAAATTGTAATTAATTAAAGGCTGAGACAAAGGGACACAGATTCTAGATTGCTTGAGGGAATTGTTATTTTGAATATCATTCCTGGTTGGTTGAGTGGCTTTAAATGGGTTGATTGAGAAATAAATTTAACTGAAGATATGAGGACAAACCCAAGTGTCCTTTAGCTCCAACCATAAACAAGGAAAAGGACTAAACTTAATGGTTGCAAGGGTTGTGTTGTCCTAAGTGGTTGATTGGCATGGAGCTGGGATGAAGATAGACAGATAGTCTATTTGGGGGTAGATGATACACATGCACAGCGAGAGAAGGGTACCCTCATTCTCCCATGCGAGAGGAGAGTGAACACATTGGTCATTAGAGAAGAGTGCTACAGAAAATTCCTCCAAGGGGGATTCCAAGGGGGAAAGGTGAGAGTGGAGAGAAGGCAAAGATCATTGTTTGCAACAATCTAGCTCTGGAAATAATAAACCAACTGAAGAATCCTCATAGAGGATTGTTGGGTGAAAAAACATATAAAGAGAGCATTGGCCTCCCTATAAGGCTAAAGAAACCATTGGAAGCTTGTAGTTTGATGAACCTACAGGAGTGGGAAGAGACACTCAAGTGCCTGTGAGGGTTGATGAACCACTAGCAGTTTCCTTGGGGTTGAAGCTATGGTGCTTGACTCACTGATGAACCACCTAGAGAGGTGATCTGTTTACCCAACAAAAGCTTACCAATTGATCAACCTTCCTTTATGTAGACTCTCTTCTCTCGAATGCAACTGAAAATTCTTTGTATTGTGGTATCCTAGCATGCATGTGATTATGCCTGAAAAGACAATGAAAATGTGTGTAGTTGGTGGATGAAAGCAGTGTGGCCTTGTGGCATCTTGTTTCCAAGTTTTCTGTTAGTTAAAATTCCTCAAAACACTCCACCTCTAGCACTAGAATCTGGCTCGAGGGTGATAGCTACAAGTAACAGTGGTTGTAGCAAGTTTATGGTTGGGTGGAGAGTTACAATCCCACTCTCAGTTGCCATATCTATTATAAGATAAGCATGCTATTATGCTTTGTGCTTGTTAATATTACATCTATGATTGTTCTGTTAAATAATTGTTATGCTAATAATTGAGGAGTGTTGTCCCTTGCATGAATGAGGAATTTGGAATCCCTGTGTTGAAATGTTCTCGAATGTCTTCCCTTATATATGGTTTATTCATGTAATTATCCTCAGTCTGTGGATTGGCCTATATGATCTATGTGCAAAGAGGTGGAAGACCTCTACTAATTAATTGGTTGTCTGAATGAAATGAAGAGACCATTGGGTCTTGGCTGATAAGTTGCAGTTTCAGGAGGATGGAATTCACACACACACACATATATAGAAATATACCTACATTTTGCAGGTTGAGTTGGGCCAAGTTCTTACAAGCTCGAAAGGGATATATATATATATATATATATATATATATATATATATATATATATATGCATTGAGGTAAGAGTCCCTTGAAAACCATCGGTTTCAAGCTATTGTTCACACCAATCAAGCAAGTTTGAACCTTGATTCCTTACTATGTCAGGTGCTAAGTCCCAATTGACCCACTCACTTAGAACCACCATCACTGAGCTTGTAGGTCGGGATTGGTTCTCAAACCATTCCTAGTATAAGAAATGTGGGTTGAAGTTTAGGACCCAGAGGAGTTAGAAGGCCAGATCCCCCATTTTTTGTTTGACTAGGTGCATCAACCAAATACTTGGTTAGGAGAAGTTTGAGTCATCGATGAAGTGCGTCCACGGCCATTGGATGACCCCAGAAGTTCCTCTCCAAGGGTTTCAAATGGAGCATGGTATCAATTTGTCGGGGTATTATCCCTAGGATGATGTGGCAATGGGGCATGTTTCCTAGAGTAAAAAGATGAAAGGAAGAACCCTAGTTAAAAACTATGAAAAAGCTCTGCAAGAGAACCCACAGTTACATGGTGCATGGTGTGGAGGATGTGACAAGGGATGACGTCACCCTAACATTTAGGATCAGTGACGTCACCTCAGAACTCGGACCCTGGAGATTTTGGGTGCAAGGCATGGTAGAACACCCGAGATTTAAGTTCCAAGGTGACTTAGCATATAGGGACCGTTTGTGGGGAAAAGTGTTGTGTGGCGTGAACATATTCATTTACCGGTCAAGGGGGAGGCTAAGCCTAAATTTGGAGTGTGCATTTCCATGTAGCCCCCGGAGGTTTTAGCAGGATACAATTTCAAGACCTACTAGGATTTATTTCATGGGTTGGAATGGCCATAAAGGGCTTGCATCCGCATATATCCATCGTATATAACATATATTATGTTGTAGTTGGTTGTGAGGACTATAAGAATGGGGTTATACGTGACTTGGTATGAAGAGGTCAGCAACTGCCACTTAGCATTACATGGAATGTGATTTGGTAGCCACGCGGACACCACATGCCAGGTTATGCGCACATGGCTCAAAATGGTTGGTCAAAACTCTAATCAGCCATATATTTCAATCTAAGAGTCTAATTGAGACAAATTTAATATCGTCAGAATACCCTCAATGAGACAAACACAATGGTATCATTTGTTTTAAGTTTCTTGAGAGTAAAAGAAAGCGAACAAATTTGGACCCCATTTCCATAACCGTACCATGGACATTGGGTCACATAGTAACTGCCTCTTTCTAACCTTAGTTAGGGTTGGGGATAGCAGGGGTTATGTTACACCCACCAAACCCCTTCCCCCCTACCCCCCACCACCCGCCAAGTCTTGATCGTAACATCACAATGCAGGTTCAAAAAAGGTGGCAAATCAAACATGATGTTGTGGCTTTCAAAGAGAAAGAGGATCATAGATGAGAATCCCTCCCAATTCTCTTACATGCTCTGAGCCCAGAGTCCAGACAGCACAACCAGACTAGATCTCACATCGCACTTGGAGCGAGCATTGATGGATTCGTTTTTGTGGAATATTATGAATTTTAATGGTGATAAGATTTTCATTGTGCGGGATCTCATATTTTGGATTTAAATCCAGGCTTACGTTGGCCCTATCCGCTATAGATCGCTTGTGTCATGGGAGCTAGAATTAATTCTCTTGCAAAGGTGCTCAAACACTATTCATCCAAGCTAGCTTGGCTTCCTAGAAGCTATTGACAATAATCAATGCTTCTTGGAAAAGAATTACTCTATCTCTTACTTAATTGGCAAAGAGGAAAATTTATACTATGTGAATTCTTGGACTAAACTTAGCCAAAGATATGGAAATCTCTAAGATTGCAATTCTGGGGGACTCTCCTCCTCACAATCCAACATTTATACAAAGGATCATTTATGGAAAAAAATTCACCTCAAACTTCTCTTTCAAAGAACTTGGTGCTTTGGATCACTTTCACTTTAAGCCATTTTTTCACATCCTCAAATTGCAAAATGTGGACGCTCATATACAGGCTAACCTAGTTTTCCTCCTAAAAATGGGTCAGACTGAAATAAATGGTTTTACAAGATGGAGAAACATCTCATGCGTCCTCCCCTTCCCCCTTTTGTATTAATGAGTCTACAAAGAGCCCTTATGCTTAAACCCCACTATGACATCCCCAGGTTAATATTTCCCATTGTAAATAAAATTGTAATTAATTAAAGGTTGAGACAAAGGGACACATATTCCAGATTGCTTGGAGGAATTGTTGCTTTAAATATTAGTGTCAGTTGGTTGAGTATCTTTAAATGGGATGATTGAGCAATAAATTTAATTGAAGAGATGAGGACAAACCCAGGTGTCCTTTAGCTCCAACAATAAACAAGGGAAAGTACAAAACTTAATGGCAGCATGGGTTGCATTGTCCTGAGTGGTTGATTAGCGTGGAGCTGGGATGAAGAAAAATAATTAGTCTGTTTGGGGGTAGAGGATACATATACACAGTGAAATAAGAGTACACTCCCTCTCACATGTGAGAGAAGGGAAAGCATTGTCCATTAGAGAAGAGTGCTGCAAAAATTTCCTCAAAGCAGGAGAGGTGAGAGCGCAAATAACGCAGAGATTAGAGTTTGCAACAATCCAGCTCTGAAAAGAATAAATCCACTAAAGAACCCTCATAGAGGCTTACTAGGTAAAAAGAAATATATAGAGAGCAATGGCTTCCCTATAAGGTTGAAGAACCCACTAGAAGTTTGTGGTTTGATGAACCTATGGGAGTGGGAAGAGACACTCAAGTGCTTGTGAGGGTTGATGAACCACTAGTGGTTGCCTTGGGGCTGAAGCATTGGTGCTTGACTCATTGATGAACCACCTAGAGAGGTGATCTCTTTACCAAACAATAGCTTATCCACTGATGAACCTTTCTTGATATAGACTCTCTTCTCCCGAATGCAGCTGAAAATTCTTTGTACTGTGGTATCCTAGCAGGGATGTGATTATGCTTGAAAACACAATGAAAATGTGTGTAGCTAGTGGATGGCATCCTATTTTCAGTTGTTTTGTTGGTTAAAATTCCTCAAAAGCACTCCACCTCAAGCACTGGAATCTAGCTCAGGGGTGATAGCAACAAGTAACAATGGTTGTAGCTATGGTTGGGTGGAGAGTTAGAGTCCCGCTCTCAATTGCCAAATCTCTTCTAAGATAAATATGTGTGTATGTTGTATGCTTGTTAATATTACATCTATGATGGTTGTGTTAAATAATTGCTATGCTAATTGTTGAGTGGTGTCACATGCATAAATGAGGAACATGGAATTCCTGTGTCGAAATGTTCTCAAATGTCTTCCTTCATATATGGTATCTTCCTATAATTATCCTCAGTTTGTGGTTTGGCCTATATGATTTGTGTGTGAAGAGGTGGATGACCTCTGCTAATTAATTCATTCCCTGAATTAAGTGAAAAGAACAGTGGTCCTTCGATAATAAATTGTAGTTTCAAGAGGATGGCATATGTGTGTGTGTGTGTGTGTGTGTGTGTTCCTACATTTTACATGTTGAGTTGGGTCGAGTTCTTACAAGCTCGGAAGCGATATATATATATATATATATATATATATATATATATATATATATATATATATAATGTGCATTGAGGTAAGAGTCCCATGAAAACCATCGGTTTCAAGCTATTGTCCACGCCGATCAAATAGGGCTTGACCTCGATGCCTTAAACGCTAAGCGCTGTCTCAATAGACATATTCGCTTAGAACCCCTGCGACTGAGCTCATAGGTCGGGATTGGTTCTCGAACCATTCCTAGTATAACCGTCGAGGGCTGAAGTTCGAAACCAGGAGTTAGAAGGTGAGAGCCCCCGTAATCCATGTGACCGGAAGCATCGACCAAACACTTGGGCAAGAGAAGTTTGGGTTGTCAATGAAGTACGTCCATTGTCGTTGGATGACCTTAGGGATTTCGAATGGAGCATGGTAGAAATTTGTCAAGGTATTATCCTCTTAATGATGTGGTAGTGGGGCATGTTGCCCAATGCAAAACAACAAAAGGAAGACTCCTAGTCAAATATTACTGGAAATTTGTCCAGTGGGAGAGCACAATTACGTGGCGCATGGTGTGGAGGATGTGGGAAGGGATGACATCACCCCTGAGTTTAGGACTAGTGACGTCACCCCAGACCCCTGAGATTTTGGGTGCAGGGCATTGTAGAACACTCGAGATTTAAGTTTTGGGGCAACTTTGCATTTGGGGCTCATTATGTGGGGACGAGTGTTGAGAACGTATTCATTTACCAATCAAGGGGGAGGCTAAGCCTAAATGTGGAGTGTTGGTTGCCACATAACTCGAAAGATTGTCCCCGAAAGTTTCAGTTAGATACAATGTCGAGACCTGCCAAGATGACGTGGCCATAGAGGACCCGCACCCACATATATCGATTGTATATAACATACATTATGTTATAGTTGGTTGTGAGGACTGTATGAATGGGGTTATACATGACCTGGTATGAGCGGGTCGATAACTGCCACTTCGCATGACATGCCATGTGATTTGGCAACCACGCTGGCACCATGTGGCAAGTTAAGCTTATGTGACTCAAAATGGTTGGCCACGACTCTAATCGGCCATATCTTTCAATTCGAGAGTTGGATTGAGACAAATTTTATATCATCGAAATTGTCTCACTGAGATGAATGCAATGGTAATATCCATTTTGAGTTTCTCGAGAGTAAAAGAAAGCAAACAAATTTGGACCTCATTTCCATAACTAAACCATGGAGATTGGGTCAACATAGAAATTGCCTCTTTCTACATTTAACTAGGTTGGGAATAGTAGGGATTATGTTACACCCACCACACCCTCCCACCCCCTGCGGAATCTTGATAATAGCATCACAATACAAGTTCAAAAAAGGTGGCAAATCAAATATGATGTCGTGGCTTTCAGAGAGAGGATCATGCATGGGAATCCCTCCCAATGCTCTTACATGTTCTGAGCCCCGAGTCCAAATGGCACTACAAGACTTGATCTGACCTCGCACTCAAAGCATATTGATGGGTCCATTGTTGTGGGCTATTATGAAGTTTAATGGTGATAAGATTTGCATAGTGTGTGGGATCTTTTTAATGTTGTCCCTCTCCGCTATAGATTGCTTGTGTCGTGGGAGTTAGGGTTAATTCTCTTGCAAACATGCCCAAACACTGTTCATTTGCGCTGGGAAGGATTCGCATAAGCTATTGACGATAATCGGCACTTCTTGGAATACAATTTCTCTCTCTTACTTAATTGGCAAAAGGGAGAATTTATACTATGTGAATAGTTGTGTCACGGGCAACGTAGTAATTTCTTGGGCTCCAAGGTCTCATTCTTTGTACAAGAAGTCTCAGTTCATCCCATTGTTATCAGAACCGGACCGGAACTAGTGGAACCAACTGGTCCGACCATTTTTGGCCCAAAATTGGTCTGAACCACAATAGGCCAGCTTAGTACCAAACCGGTCAGTTTTGTAACAAAACAAGCCGGTTCGGTATCGGACCGACCTATTTCTCCGAACCAGCCAATTCGATAACAAACCAGCGGGTTCAGGACCGATTCAGTGCATTTTGGACCTATACAAGCTAGTGTATAAAATTTGTTTTTTTCCAGTTGGTTGGCCCATTCTAATTCTCCCCTGAGCTATAGCCTAATATTGAAGCCTATGGCCCTTAGCCTAATAATCAATCATGTGGCCCTAGTATTGCTATGCAATTCATGGTAATGTTAAATTCTTGAAGTAAAAGTATCCATTTACTTAAATTTTTAACATTACCATGAAATTACTCGGGATGTTTGAGAGTGGTTCCAACCTCATTGGATTTAATATGGAGAAAGTAAAATTTCAGATTTCATTCAAAATACAACAGACTTAACAGTTTTTCAAGATTTCAGAATTGGAGGGATTGCAACGTTTCCATTGGATTTTGTCATGTATGAGGATATAGATCTAGTATTTAATAAAGAGCACTAAGTCCTCTATGTACTTTGATGCTAGTGGCATTGGTTGTTGAATTCCTCTATCATGACTACTAAAAATGTACCCATCACTCAAACAAGATCTTGACATGACATGCTATGTTTTTCTATCTTATTTTAATGCGTAAATGGTTATATTGATGTCGAAGACCCCAATATAGGCAATGATTTTGATGATATGTAGGTGCTTGTTGTAACATGATTTATTTTTTAATGCTAGAGGCCATCTACAGCCTATTTGTTGATGTATTTTCAGTTCAGAGTTGGATTGCGCTCGATGCTATTTTGGTTATGAATGTTATTTTGGTTATGTGCACCCTTACATGCTATGTAAATGAGAACTTTTGCATATTTGTGTATGAATGGTTTGGATTCATATGGATGGACATGAATATATATGTTCTTCTTTAAAATATGAATATTTTGTGTTTTTGGTAAACTGGTTTTTTCTGGTTTTTTAACAGTTCCGGTCTGGTTCCCGATCCAAAAGGTTTTTCGGTTCTGATAACATTGGTTCAGCCCTGTTTGGTTCGAGGAAGTCTAATTGGTAGCTCTGCGTAGGCTTGGGAGTGCATGTACGTGCAAATCAGTTTTATTACATACTTTATTGGCATAGAGGAGAGTTTAATATGTGTCGATCTCTGCAAATTGAGCAGCACAGCAACTTCGGAAGGGAGCTAATCATGTCTTATTTGTTCACGAAGTCTCTGTTTATTCTTGTCCGGTTCTAGCCAAGGTAATTTGCTGCTATGATCATGCTCAGGGATGCTCTTCTATGGCAGCCTGGTTTCCTCTTTTGGGCCCTTTCGAACCCAGATAGCTGGAAGCCCTGAGGTTGCTGATCACAACAAATAAAAACCAGAATTTCACAAAGTACAGCATCTAGCCACCCCATTGGCACATTGCAGCTCAATCTCAACAGTCCTCTGGCAGTTCTCTCTCCTTATCTATGATGATCTCTTATTGTAAATGGGTTTTTTTACTTGGCCAAATTTGTAATGTCTATGTATGTTGGCCTTTTGTAGCAGTTGGTTTTCAATTTAGCCTTTTTTACGCTCCTGTTAGTCTCTCCTGGGAGGATCCTCTACAAAAAGAAACATTGTACCAGATTTCCCGTGCATTGGCTGCTTCCAGGTGCATATTTTAATAGAAACTTTACACATTTATGTTAATTAAAAAAACTTGTCAACTTGACTGTCACATTTACCAGAGATAGTAATCTAATTTGGACACTGGCATATAGCATTTTGTGGTCAAATTTAGCGTACACCAAGGTCCAAATTAAATTCCTTGTGTCCGGTCCTGATTCCGATGAAATCGCCAATCATTCATTATGGTATTGCCGAAATTCAAACTTCTTCAATAAAAATTGGTGAATCCGGTGACAATGATTATATGAAACGCGTAAAAACTCTGGCAGATTGACTATTGAAACAAGAACACACCACAATATCATTCTCAATGGGCCCTAATGTCCAGGTGATGCTGCCATAGGATTTGAATTTAAGGTGACTTAAATTAATCAAATGAACAAAAATCACTTTTATCGTTACAAGGTTCTACCAACCATTGTATTATATAATGCAGTCAGGCTAGGGTGGTTGACTTCATTTCAATAGTTCCAAGTTGGGAGAGTTAAAAGACCATAAGAACATCTACCACTATTCCTATATAATGATAAAAAAAAGCTTCTCTGTGGGTGGCTATGCTCTACTTCCTTAATGTGTGGACAACATCAAGTATTGTCACATATCAGCCCCATTTCTACTGTATGAATGTATGTGATTCTTAAACATTAATTTTGACAAACTCCCGAAATTAGTAGTAATAGACGATACATATAGCGTAACATATCCTTGAGATGACAATATAGAAAGCTTCTGAGATTATAATATCGTGATAAGGGACAAAAAACATGTTCGATTAAAGAAACTGAAAACCGTTTTAGACTAAAAAATTGGAAGAGTTGCAATAATAATGAAAAACGCAATATAGCCATGAGATGACATGAACCCCGAATGGAATTCCAGCCAACGCTAAATTGAACTGCACGATCTAAAACAGTACTTTTGTAACAAGGCTTTCGATAAACAAACTTTCCACAGAAACAAAATATTAGCTAAAAAGCTTTCCTTCCATTCCTTATCCTTTTTTGTGATTTTCTCTGTAATCCTCCATTAAAATAAACGTTGCTTGAAACAAGATAAAATAACCCTTTTGAGATGAAATTTAAAATTTATTAACACAGAATTTTAAAAAATGGGCAACCACGTTTTCAATTCTGGATTCAATGTTTATATGTCGAAGAAAACACAAAACCAGTTACATAAATAGTTACATTGCAATCCCATAATCTGCCTTTCAAGGGCCCAAAAATCCTCTCTACGGACAAGCAAACAGGAATTGCATTCTATCATCAGACAAACCTTTTATCCAATGTACCAATAACGTATGTTCAAGAACCTGCAGCTCCTGCCTACGAATAACATGATTCCAACTATTCTGAAGTTCACCTTTTCTCCCTTCTAGTGAGTGCTTAGGTCACTGGGTGAGAATTTTTGAATCACAAGCAACAATTTTCACCCTGCCAGCCACTTCGTGTATATCCTCACCTTTAAAGAGTGCATCCTGCAGAAGGAAGGTCCATACATTGTCGCAGAATCTGTAAGTGTGCAAATGCCCCTGTAACAGTAAAAATCCCAGTTAAGAAGCAGTTCATAAAACAAAGGAAACACAGACTACTATAAAAATTACTGGCAGTCGACATTTTTCAGCCACAAGATAAAGGATGGAAATCATATTACATCGCTACTATAACTAAGTCCACATAAACTTCATGAAAAAATGAAAATATGCCGTAAACTGAAATTAATTTAAACTGAGAGCAGAACTTCTAAAGGTTTATAAAACAGTCCTATACCTATAGATAAACTATCAACCACCAGCAGTAAAATTACAACCACTTATAGAAAGGTAAAAACTTCTCCTTGCCGAGGACATATTTTCATGACCGACAACTACAAAAAGATTACAAGCAATTTTGTTTTCCCATGGAAGATCATTTACAAGTGTTTGGGGCATTAAAAGACACTGTACATCTGCACATCCTTAAAGAGGCAAATTTCAACACAGTCATGGTCTTTGTATCCCATAGCTCATGCCACTTTGACATACAATGGATATTGGGATTAAATATGCACAAACAAGAAAATCAGTCGCACAAAAGGAAAGGACACCACATGGTTTGCAGTGGCAAAACCCCGATATAAATTCTAAGCAATAACTCTATTACCCATTGGGTGACCATGACATCCCTAATAACAAATGTTAGATTAAAGATATTGTTAACAATATCCTTGAATATCTTGATTCTCAACGGATATTGTTAACAATATCCCTGTGATCAACAGATATTGTTAACAATATCCCTGAATATCTCAACAGATATTGTTAACAATATCCTTGACTATCACAGGGGTGGCAGGAGCAGGAGGGGCGACTCTTGGCTCCGATGGAAAAATCGAGTTACAATATGCATGGGGATTGGAAACAGCAACCAATAACCAGGTGGAGTTCCTTGATCTATGCAAGGTTTAAAAATAGCCATCAAGAAGAAAATTCAGAGAATCATGATAGTTGGTGATTCGATGATAGTGATTTGGCAAGTATGGGAGGCTAAACATCGCCCTAAATCGATTCAATCTCCCATGGAGCTGAGGATCCTTCTCCAACTTCAGCAATTTTAATAGGTTGATCTCTTCCATGTTTTAAGGAATTTAAATTCCATGGCAGATTTACTAGCAAACAAAGGAACAAGGCTGACTGAAGTGAATATAGAGTTGAATAACCAACATCAATCATACACCCCATTGCCATGATGTTTTCACATAGCAAAGATGGAATATTAAATTTCATTAAAGAATATTTAATAAAGAGGAAAGCTGAATATTTTATGGAGCAAGCAGATGGCTGGAGAATTGATGTATTAGATCCGAGGACCTTCAAGTTTTGCCGGCCGTCACTCTCTGACAGGCCTTGATCACCCCCCATACTGTACCCCTGTCAATTCCGTAATAACACTTGGCTCACAAAACCTCCCTCTAGCTACCTTGTGTATCTTCAGTTCAGCGCTAGGCTTTGTCTAATTAGCAGGCCAAGTAAACTGTAAGAGGCATTTAATTCACCTCATACCAGGGCCATTTCCCTATCTACTCAGTAGCAAGTAGTTCTCCCTGCAACGAATTCGAAGCAGATTTACCCATATTATTAAAACCGGAATCGGTGACCGGACCGGTGGACCTAATGAACCGGGTTTCTGACCAGAACTGGTCTAACCATTACTGGTCAGGTTTAAATGAACCAGTTTTTTAAAAAATACATTAAATAATTAATTTTTAATAAATAAAAAACTATTTGTAATATTTGTAACCATGATTCCAAGCCAATAGAGACAAAATATGCAAATTTTGCTCATATATATACCATGTAAAGGTGAATATATCAAAATGGCATCAAGTGCAATACATATCATCGAAAAAATACATAAGCAATGAGGCTCCAAATGGCCTATAAAGTCAAAAAACAATGCTACAAGCTATGAGGCCATTGGCCTACTACAAGACTACATATTAGTGATCAACAACATGATCACTCCTCTTCATGATCAAAATCATCACCACTACTAGACAAGGGATCATCAAGATGAGCTACATAAATAATATGGCTTAGAGTTTGAGAACTCCTAAAACTCCTTTACAACTTTAGTAGTAGTAGTAGTAGTAGTAGTAGCAAAAATAGACATCAAAACCACAAATCACTGAGCAACATGGTCTCTCATGAAACTCATCATTGATTCATCGCTACTAGAAATGGGATCATCAACAAGAGATACATAAACATCATCTAGCTCAAAGTCTTCAGACATGGATTGCTCAACCTTATAACATGATAGAAATTGAAAAATTTTAACATGCCTAACCAATGATTTTGGTTTGAGTGAAAGGTTCATCTCCTCAACCTTAAAATGCGGTAGAAAAAGATTAGCATGCCTAACCAGTGGTTTTCCTTTGAGTGAAGAGTACATTCTTGTTAAGGCCACAGTAGGGGAGTTCAACAATCAATACCACCAACATCAACAAATTTCAACAATCAATGTCACCAACATCAAAGTTCTTATTACTTAAAGGGCTTCATGCTCTTGATCAAAAGCCAATCTCACACCCTTACACATGATAGAATCAAATGGAAACATTGCAAACTCCCAAACCATGAAACCCTGAAAACCATTAAGTCTGTTGAATTTTGAGTGAATCTAAAATTCTAGTTTCTCCATATGAAATCCAATGAGGTCGAAACCACTCTCAGACAACCTGAGTCATTTCATGGTAATGTTAAAAATTTAAGTAGAAGTGAAATTTCCTTTATTTTTTATTTTCATCCTAAGTTGCACGAAACGGGGAAACGGAAATGAGTTTCTGAAACAAGAAGCGATACGAAACACGACCTCCCCAAATTTTGGAAACGGGGAAATGCGATATATATATATATATATATATATATATATATATATATATATATTTATATTAGAATTTAGGACATTTAAGAAATGTTTTGTGAAATCATAACACATACATGATAAATTCAAAGCATAAACTATTAAAAGTTACAAGACATTTACTCATGAATGATAGCAGAGGCATAATAAAAATAGCAATATCGAAATATCCAAAACCAGCCTTTATTATATATCAAAATCTCAAAAATAGCCTTTATTATATATATGACGCTGCAAGTACAATAAAGCAGTGTGAAAAAAGTCGCGAAAAAGTACATCGGTTGACCTTTTCATGATTTTTTCAAAATCGAAAAAGTCGCAATTTAATCGTATTACTCCCAACTTTTTGCCGAGTCGATCGAAAAAATCATGATGCCCCTCAGCGCTGTTAATAAAGCCCGAAAATCGATTTTAATGAGTTATTTTTTGTCGGTTTGTTGCGTTTAGCACTGTGGAGAGTCGAGGAGAGGGTTCAAAGTCAAACTTCATTTGCGATTTGCATTGTGCATTGAAGATTTAATTCTCCACCGCTTGAGCTTGCAAATTGGGAGGTGCCGGACCGCCGGGGTTTGCTGCTGCTGCCAGGTAAGTTTCTTCCTTATTTTTTCTCAGTTATGATTTTGTTACATAAATTTTAACCGAGTTCTACTCTTCTTTTGATTTCAACGATGGCAAATCCCCTTGTTTGGTTGTTGTCTTGTTAAATTTTAAAGTTTAAACGTTGAAAAATGATAAATCCCCTTGTTTGGTCGTTGTGGGGTACTTTGGAAGTATAGAAATCGGTTCTCCAGCTCCTTTCCTTCAACCTGCGGCTGCAACCAACGTAAAAATATTAAAATTTAAAATTAATTTAATTAAATTCATCTTGTAACCCCATCAGAACTCAGAACTTCGGTGTTCACTGTTATCACCCTTTCTCCCTTCTCCTTTATCACAGAATCCAGAAGCTCAGATCTGTTATCATAGTATGCCTTTTCTCCTTTGAAGTTTGCACTATATCACTGTTATAGACCAACATACAAAATGCACAATGGCAGTCCCAAAATTTGTGCTTAGAAATTATAATCTAGAGTCTAGCTAAAATCCTAAATTGAATTAAATTTTAAAATTTCAACAGTTCATCTTTCAAGAATCAAAATTCTAACCCTTGTTTACTATTTAGTGATTTTAATTTATGTGATGGGCAATTTTTATTTTTATTTTTTTTGTTTTGTGCCCAGGTTCAAACATCAAAAAGTTTCAAACAAAATGCCAACGAATTTGGACCCTATGTGGGAGTATGGTGAACCTAATCCTATACCCGAAACTAGAGGTGTCAATAGAATGTATTTGACTTGCAAGTTGTGTGGAAAGCATATGTCAGGGGGTGTCAACAGCTTAAAATTCCATTTGGGGCAAATTCCAGGGCAAAATATAGAATTTTGCCCAGATCCATCTCCAAAAATTATCTGACAGGCCATTAAATCGTTGATGGATAAAGAGGATGGCAAAGACATCAAGGCAGTAATGAAAAGCCAACTTGTAGGGAGCTCAAGAGTGGGGGTAAGTGAGAGTGCTTCTTCTACTTCAGCATCACCTTCCACTCCCAACCCCTTAGCTTTTTCATCCTTTTTTGTCCCTAGAACCACACCCGGTGCACAACCTGGCATCAAATCAACAATTAAAAAAAAGGAAAAGGCAAAAGCTGACAGGTTGGTGAGTAGATGTCTTCTATGGAGTGATGTTCCTTTCAACATTGCCAAGACAAATCCATTCTACCAACCTATGTTTGATGTTGTTGTTGTCGTTGGCCCGAGGTACAAAGCCCCTACCTTTGCACAGTTGAGAGGGCCTCTTCTTCCAGAGGAAAAGAATGATTGCACTGCTAGACTGGAGGAGTTTAGGGCATCATGGGAACACACTGGATGCACAGTCATGTCAGATGGTTGGACTGACCAGAAGGGTAGGACCCTTCTTAACTTCTTGGTTAATTGTCCCAAGGGGACAATGTTTATGAAATCTGTTGGTGCATCTACACACATTAAAGATGTGTGTTTATTATGTGAGTTGTTGGACATCTTCATTCAAGAAATAGGCCCACAAAATGTTGTCCAAGTCATAACGGACAACGCTGCAAATTATGTTACAACTGGCAGGTTGCTTACAGAGAGGTATCCTACCCTGTTTTTGACACCTTGTGCTGCTCATTGTATTGACTTGATGTTGGAGGATATAGGTAAGATTCCCATGGTGAGGCATATTGTTGAATCATCCAAGAGCATAACAAAATTTATTTACAATCATGCATCTGTGCTTAGCTTGATGAGAAGATTCACCAACAACAAAGAGTTGGTGCATCGTGTGATAACACGCTTTGCCACTACTTTCATATCTCTTCAGTCTCTGTTGAATTCTATGTGGGACGTGAAGAGCATGTTTCTTTCACAGGATTGGCGTGAGTTATCTATTAGCCTCAAACTAGAGGGAGAGGGCATATGCAGACTTGTTTCATATGATCAGAACTTTTGGGCAAGAGTAGAGGAGGTGTGTGCCATTTCAGAACCTTTGGTAAGGGTTCTTCGGTTGGTTGATGGAGAGAAGCCTGTAATGGGCTACTTGTATGAGACCATGGATAGGGCCAAAGAAGCCATTCGTGCTTATTATGAAGATAAGGGAGATGAGGGGTTAGAGAAACAACAGGTCATATGGAGAGTGATTGATGACCGATGGAACAATACCCTCCATCGCCCCATTCATGCTACAGGTATCTACTTCAACCCCGCATTTGCTCACTCCTGTGGTTTCAGATTTGATGCCGAGGTGATGGATGGATTCTTCACATGTGTTGAGAGGATGGTGGTATCTGAGCAAGAACGTGAAGATATTTCCAAAGAAATGGAAATATTTAATATATAGGATGGCAGGTGGCACATTTCGTTTTACCATGGCTATTAAGAGTAGGATGACCAAAATGCCAGGTAAGCTTCAGTTTGTTTCAACTTTCAACTTTCAAATTTAATAATTCATTTTCTCTTCATAATTTTTGCTTCTCATTTTTATTTTAACTTGTAGATGCTTGGTTGACAAGCTATGGTGGTAGAGTACCCCATCTCCAAAATCTTGCCATTCGAGTGCTCAGCCATACATGCAGTTCCTCTGGGTGTGAGCACAATTGGAGTGTCTTTGACAAAATACATAGCAAAAAGCGCAATAGGTAAAAAAATTTCAAATTAAATTTTTTAAATAATTTGATTATTTTTACTATATAAATTTTCTAAATACTAATTTATAATCTATGACCTTTTTACAGATTGGAATCCCAACGCCTCAATGACATGGTGTATGTCTACTACAATTTTCGATTGTGGATGAGACAAATTCAGAAAAATCCTGATATGGATGCCATCTCATTGGACAATATTGATACCACTGTTGCATGGAGGGTCGAGACTGAGAGGTCGGCCATGGAATCGACCCCTGATTGGTTAGATGTGGATCCAGAGGCACTAGCGCCAGAGGAGGAAGCAGTTGTACAACAGGAGGAGCCAGTGGCAGAGGAGGAGAAGCAAGGTCAGGAGGCAGAGCAGGAGGAGGATGTGGAGGAGGAGGATGTGGAGGAGGAGGTGACACCATCTAGGATGGGCAGTAGCAGTGGCAGCGACAGCAGCAGAGGACAGAGGCCACCTCTTTTTTTTGCTTCTAGAGGACGATTGGGTCCATTTGTATCCCGAGGGGCAGGGCCTTCTTCCTCTAGAGGAAAAGGCAAAGCCATTCCCTATTCCCGTAAAAGGGGCATTGGATCTTCATCTTAGTGACTAATTACTTTATGACGTGGAGATGACTCATGATATACATTTATTATATTTTTTGTTGATATTTTGACTCTTGAGACTGAGTCTCAAGATTCAAGACTCGATTCACTATTTTGATATGTGATGTAGCACTAGACTTCATACACATATTATATATTAGCTTTCTTTACATGTTTATGTGGAAATGCATTTATTTGATGTTGTGGATACTTTAGATGCTAAAAAATTGAAAAATTTTGAATAATTTTGTATTTTTTTAATTTTGCTGATTTTTTGCCGACTTTTTCAAAAAACCCCCGACTTTGCCGAGTTTTTCAACTTTTTTACCCTTGTCGATTTAATCCCGACTTTGACTTTTTCCACATTGTTTTAACCACGTGATTATACTGGTGTACTGATTTGGGATATGTTTGTGAGCGGTGACCTTTGGTTCTTGATCTACGGAACTTACCTTGTAAATTCCTACAAAGTATCAGAGCTATTTTGAGGACCACGTCCATTGTTGATTAAAATCCGAAGCCGGTTTGACTGCATGCGAATGTCGTTTTGTAGATCTACTATTTCTGAACATTTTTGGACTTGGAGAACTGCTCGGTTGTGTCCGAAGCATCTGTTACAGTGAGGAACGTCTTTCGTTTCATGCGAAAAGGTTTCCGATTGCCCAAGTTATGACAGTTTAGATCTGGAGGTATAAAGCATCCTTTTTGCAATTATATTTGTTAATAGTTCTGGTTATTTCGGTTACCTCTTTTCTTTTTCGGTTTTTAGGTTTTATTTATTTGTCGGATCTATACCCTCTTCTCTGTGTATGCTCTTTGTTGTCTACTGCGTGCGATCTCGGCAAATCAGAAACAGGAAAAAGGGATTTTTTTTGCTACGTATGCTCTTTCCCCGCGTATTTGTGCGATCTCAGGAAATCAGAAATAGTGAAAATAGTGATAGTTGCTAATAAGGCTAACCGAAAATCTAATATTCTGCTGTAAGGCTGTGCATTTCGTTTTTTTTTTACTCCGTTTTTGTGTTTTTTTGTGCAGGAAAAGGCATGCACACTGAAGAGTAAAAAGTTTTGTAAAAAGGGGCGGAACTTTTTTTTTAAAAAGCTGCACTTCATCCCGCTCCCGTAACTATTCGGCATCTACAACTCAGATTTTTCAAAAGGCATAACTTCTTCATCCGGAAGCCGTTTTTCGAGCCATTTCTTTTGAAACAGCCTAATTTTTCGAGATCTTTCCATTGGAGCAGTTAGTTTCAACTTTTCTCAACTTCAGTTTTTAAAAAAAAAAAAAAAAAAAAAATGGAAAGTGCAAGCCCGGTTATTCTTAACAGCACCAATTATTTCCAATGACTACCTCACATGGTAGATATACTTAAAAGTAAAGGGCTTTATAGAATAGCCACAGGACAAGAAACTAAACCTTCTGATGATGATAAAGCTGCTAAATGGGAAAATAAAGAAGATCAAGCACGAGGGTTGATAGGAATGTCCATTGCTCAAGATCTTTGATTTCGTATCCTTGACATTGACACCCTGATGAAGCCCTGGAAAAGCTAAAAACTGTTTTTGGCATTCAAAATCAAATCAGGGCCCACCAGCGTGAAAATGAGTTCCTTACTTTGGACCCCAATAATTTCTCCTCCATTGAAGATTTTTTGTCCAAATTTAAGACACTTAGAATTTTTTTAGAAGGTTGTAAGATAAAAAAAGAAGATGGTGGCCTCATCTATTGCATTCTTGCTAAGCTTGGCCCTACATACTCTGTATTTGTTTCCGCCTTCCATTCCACTAGAGAAGCCATCATTACTTCAAGAACCACCTACAAGAATCCCTCTTTTGATTCCTTTTGCAATTCTTTGATAAGAGAACAAGAAAAACTTTTACACCTTGGTCTTATCACTGCTTGAAACGCTTCTAAGAAAGCCTTAGCAACCCAACAACAACCATATCAAAAGAATCCCAAGAAGCAGTGTCCTAAAAAATATGGTCTTAAACCTAACAAGGGCCCTAAGCAATTTCAGCCGCAAACTGAAAAATCAAATCACCAAAATAATAAGGCAAATCAACTTTTGCAATCGGGATGGCCATATAGAGTCCAAATGTTTTAAGAAGATGTAAGTCTTAGAAGCAGCAATGAAGAAGCACAACATCAATTTGGAGCACTCTTCACCTTCATCTTCAGGCATGGCACTTTCTGCTTGTGGTTTTCAAGCATCAAGATTTGGTTGTGCATTAAATGTATCTTCTTCTTCTCCTTCTCATGAGTGGCACATTGATTCTGGAGCTTCTTACCACATGGCTAAACATAAATCCATGTTTTCTTCTTTAAATGATTGTAACACCAAACATATTTATGTTGGTGATGATAGATCTCTTAGTGTTGTAGGATCTGGAACCATTCATCTAGATAATCGTCAGTTTAATGATGTACTATGTGTTCCAACTCGTCATGCAACTTCTTATCCTGGCTGCATTTATAACCTATTCAGCATGGAAAATAGTAGAATTCTCACCTCATGATGTTGTAATCAAGGACCTCAAAGATCCTAAACATATTTTAGCTACTGGCATTGCTGATGATTCCACAAGGTTGTATAACTTTGACAACTTTGAGTCATCATGTCTTCTCTCTGTTTTTGTTGCTCATAATGATGATGTGAGCAAACTTTGGCATGAGCAATTTGGTCACTTAAATTATCACTCTCTTCAAACTCTATGTAAGGAAAATATGGTGACGGGCCTTCCTATGGTATCTTGTTTAGATAGTTATTCTGAGGCACTCTGGAAAAGACATCTGGGATATTTTGACGCCACGGCTTCCCCGGCACGTTCAACATTGCTATGTACCTTGTAATGATTTATGTGGTCCACTTCCTGTTGTTTCTTTCTCTGGTTGCAAGTACTTCTTAACTTTCATTGATGATTTTTCCAGACGCACTTGTGTATATTTCTTAAAACTCAAGAGTGAAGTTTTTAACATGTTCTTGGCCTTTAAGGCCTTTGTTGAGAAACAATCTGGACATCAAATTCTTAAGTTAAGATCAGACAATGGCAGAGAATATGTTAACAACAAATTTATCAACTTCTACACTGAGCATGGCATTCAATTGCAACATACTATTCCATATACTCCACAACAAAATGGTGTAGCTGAAAGGAAGAATCGCACCTTAAAAGAAATGGCTAATTGTACGCTTCAATCTAAAGGACTTGGTCTCAATTTTTGGGCAGAAGCCATTAACTGTGCAAATTACATAGTAAATCGCACTCCTACTAAGGTTTTAAAGGATATACCTCCAGAAGAAGCTTGGAGCTC
The DNA here is from genome assembly GCA_034641835.2 of Pinus albicaulis. Lineage (NCBI taxonomy): Eukaryota > Viridiplantae > Streptophyta > Pinopsida > Pinales > Pinaceae > Pinus > Pinus albicaulis. The sequence goes on from CM076576.1 coordinate 917,831,041, forward strand.
AATCAAACCAAATGTAAGTCACTTTCATGTTTTTGGAAGTGATGCTTGAGCCCATATTCCAGATGCGAAACATAAAACCTTAGAACCTAAGAGTGAAAAATGCATTTTTGTTGGATATTCTGAAGATGTCAAAGGATATAGACTTCTTCAAACAAAATCCAAAAATATTATCATTAGAAGAGATGTAAAATTTGATGAAAATATATTGGCCTATGAGCCTAGTTCGGCAAGTGTGCCACAGTTGGCCTGCAAGCCTGAATCGGCATATGTGCCACCTCTCTCTCTCTTTTCTATTTTTAATAGCATTCCTTCTAGTTTAGATGATGACAACGAGGATGACAATCCTCCTCCACCTCTTGAAATTGTTCCTTATACTCCACCACTTCCAAGATGGATCTACTCTCCTTGGGATGCAGCAGGTTCTTTTGCAGGTGACCCTGCCGATCAACGACGTACACGTTCTCAGTTCGAAAGAGCCTCTTCCTTATTGGCTCAAGTTCCAGGAAAACTTGATCCAGAAACCTTTAAAGAAGCCTCTGGTCATCCAGATTGGGATAGAGCTATGAATGAAGAGTATCGTTCCTTATTAGCAAACAATACTTGCAATCTTGTTCCTCTTCCAAAAGGAAGAAAACTTGTCAGATGCAGATGGGTTTACAAAACCAAGTTTGGACCAGATGGAAAAGTGGATAGACATAAAGCTCGTCTTGTTGCTAAAGGATTTTCACAAGTTGAAGGCATTGACTATACTAAAACCTTCTCCCCCGTTGCCAAAATGAATTCTATCCGCCTTGTTCTTTCCCTTGTTGCCTCCTTTAAATGGGAAATCCATCAGATGGATGTTAAATTCGCCTTCTTACATGGAGATTTGCATGAAGAAATCTACATGGAACAACCCCCTGGCTTTATCCAAAAAGACTCCAACCTTGTTTGTCGCCTTAGGAGTCTCTCTATGGTCTCAAACAAGCTCCTCGAGCTTGGTATGCCAAAATGGATAGATTTCTAATAGATAATGGCTTTTCTAGGTTTCATTCTGACAACACTGTCTACACTAAGAAAGTGGGTAAGTCCTTCACCATCCTTGTTCTTTATGTTGATGATCTTATCCTTACTAGCAGTGATCCAAACCATATAAACCATGTGAAGTCTAGCCTCAAAAAGAAGTTTGAAATGATAGACTTAGGACACTTGCATTATTTCCTTGGTCTTCAAGTCTTGCAATCCAAGGAAGGCATTACCCTCCCTCAGTCCAAGTATGCTTGTGATCTTCTACACCACTTTCACATGGAAGACTGTAAGCCAGCCCCTTCTCCCTTTCAGTCTGGAGTCAAGCTTTCAGTCACTTGTACTACCCCTAAAGTTGATTCTACCTTATATCGTCAACTTGTTGGTAAACTTATGTATCTAACTCGTTCTTGTCCTGACCTTTCCTTTTCCGTTGGTCTTGTCGCTCGATTTATGCACCAACCTCATGAAAGTCACTGGAAAGCAGCTAAAAGAATACTTCGATATATTCAAGGTACAGTTCAGGTCGGGATTCATTACAGTGCAGGAGCATCTCCATTGTTGATTGGTTTCATTGACTCTGATTGGGCTGGTGACCCTGATGATCGAAAGTCTACTGCAGGATATGTATTCACTCTTGGTTCAGGACCTATTACTTGGTCTTGTAAGAAACAAAGTGCCATTTCTCTTTCTGCAGCAGAAGCGGAGTATCGTTGTGCAGTTGAAGCCAGCAAGCAAGCCATGTGGCTTTGTCAGATTCTGTCTGAATTTGGTCTTCATCAGCAGCATCCAACTACACTTTGGTGTGATAATCAAAGTGCCATTCAGCTATGTAAAGATCCAGTTCAACATCAGCGTATGAAACACATTGAACTCCACATACACTTCATCAGAAAGCTCATTCATGATTGTGTTCTTAAAGTGCAGTACTGTCCAACCAATGATCAAGTAGCCGATATCTTTATGAAGGCTCTCACAGTAGCAAAGTTTACCAAACTTCGATCCATGCTTGGAGTTCAGGAAAGTTGTCATTAAGGGGGGATAGGCTCTAATCCCTCCTTCCTCTATTGTGTCACTTTTGTAAATCCTTCAATCCTATCCCAATTTGTTCTTAGGGGGGGATGTTAGGATATTTCGACACATAGGAAATAGGTTCCTTTTGTGTCACCTTTGTAAATCCTTCAATCCTATCCCAAGTTGTTCTTACGGAGGGATGTTAGGATATTCCGACACATAGGAAATAGTTAAGAATAACTTAGTCTAGTGTAGAGTTAGGTAAAGTGTGTTTCTTTACCATGTACATTTGTAACTTATAATCCGACGGTCACGATTTGTAGTGATCCGACGGTTATCTCTCACCTTGGTATTAATGACACTTGATCTGTGGCTTAACACCTGATTGGTCCATGATCTCTATTTAAAGAGCATGGAGGGTCATTTGTTCGGTAACCGTTTATGAAGGAAACATATGTAACTTTTCTTTTTATATTAATAAATTGCCTGAAGTGGCCGCGTTGGCTCAAGCCGTGGACTGTTTCCCTCTTTGAGGGTTTTAACCACGTGATTATACTGGTGTACTGATTTGTGATCTGTTTGTGAGCGGTGACCTTTGGTTCTTTCGACGGACAACGTTTGACGAATGTCTAATTTCGGCGAACGGCGAGCTCTTGCTTCCCATATTTTAAAAAGGTCATGGAGCATATTCTCGAGTTCAGTTTGTTGTTGATCTGGATAGTGAAAATATCTGATATCGACAGAGTCGGATCCTGTCTTGATTTCTGGAGACTCTTCATGGCTCCCTTTTGAAGATAACACTTCTAACTGCTGACATTGCACTGTAGATACGACTTGATTTCCTGGGGTTTGGAATCCATACAACTTGTATTTCTGCCCTTTCCACTTAAAACTTATAAACTGCTTCTGATGGTTGGCAGAATAAGTACCTAGAGTTCGTAGCCATTGAATTCCCAAGACCACATCTACTCCTCGTAATGGAACGGTGTAGAACGGAGATTCTAAATGAAAGTCTTTAATCTGCAATTTGACTTTATGGCATTTTCCTACTTGTTCAATCTTCTTACCGTCGGCCACCATTACCTTCATATTAGGCATGGGAAAAGCGAAGAGGTTGAGTCTTTTGGCCATGGTGGAATCTAGAAAATTGTGCGTGTTGCCTGTGTCTATTAGAACCATTACATTGTTGTTCTTAATATGTCCTCTTAACCTTAGGGTTTGAGGTTGTAATATGCCTGTCATAGCCGATAAGGACACTTGCGGAATAGTTTCGCCCTCCACTTCTGGAGAGAACTCTAAATTGTCTTCTAATCCTTCTATACACGAATCAGTACTGTTAGTGTCGTTAGCTGCTTCACAACTGTATAGATTTTTTGCTTTTCCATTAGCACATCTGTGCTTAGGGTCCCAGTTTTCACCGCAACGTTTGCACTTGCCCTCTCGTATTCTTTGTTTTTCTAGACTAGATTTTTCGTCTTCACGAGGATGGACAGGGACATATGTTGTGTCAACCACATTTTCAGATTGAGGAAACCGTCGTCTCGAATATACTTTTTCTGGTTTTGATAATCTTTCCAATTTCTTTTCAGCAGCTTTTGCTTTTTGCCTTGCTACTTCTACAGACGTGATTTCATGTAGTTCTAGTTCTTCTTGAATGTGGACTTTAAGTCCCGAGATGTAAGACTGGATTAGACGAGATTCCGATAATCCGGGTACTCATGTTGCCAAAGTCTCCCATTCTCGCGTGTACTCATCCACATCTCCTTTTTGGCGTAATTTGATAAACGTTGAAAAGAATTTTTCTTCTTTTATGCCTTGAAACCTTTTGAAGAATGCATCTTTAAATTTCCTCCAACTGATAGCGAGCATCGTCTTTTTCCACCACATATACAAATTATATGCTTCTCCTTCCATTTTCATGGAAGCATGTTTAATTTTTTCATCATCACTAGTAATGTCATAAATTTCAAAATATTCTTCTGCCTTATTAAGCCACGCAACGCTATTCTTTTCATTACCATCAAATTTGGGTAGGTCAATCTTGGCTTTGTGCTGATATGCTAATGGTGGAACAAGAAGGGGATATTGATTGGCGAATGCATTCCAGAGCTGCTTGTTTTGAAAATATGCATTACTATCTTCTTGATGATGTGGGGAATCGGTTTTTTCCTGATGCTCGTCCGAGTTCCCTGAATCTGCGGTACTGTTTTGTTGATTTGGTTCCCTGTTAGGAGATGTTGGGGATTGTGTCTGACCTAACTTATCTATTTTATCATTTAGTTTGTTGAAAAGTTCTTTCATTGTTTCTGTGGTCTCGTGATGATTTAGCCACATTTGTCTTTCTATGCGATTTGTTGTATCATTGATTTTTTTTATGTCATTGGAGTGCCCTGAAACTGTACCTTCCAGATTGACTAATCTTTTTCCGAATTCTTCGGAATTGTTAGTGATTTGCTTCTCAAGATTCAACTCTTTCAAATTCCGCCATCTTAACGACTTAAGACATCGAGCGTGTAAAAGTATGTAATATCTTCTCGCGTTTCCTCTTTTCTTTTTTTAAAATTAATTAATTAATATATTTAATTAATTAATTAATTTTTTTGAATTAATAATTGAATTATTACTTTATCGACTAATTAATTACAATTTTTTTAAACAAAACGATGACTAATTTTTTTAAACAGATCGAATTTGTCACTGTTTTTTTTTTAAACAGGTCGAATATTCAATTTGATCGGAGTCTGTGCCAGGTGGATGGGTGTTAGCAACAGGTGGTCGAAGTTATTTTAACCCAATCGATTTTTTTTTTTAACGCTGTATACTTTATCTGCTGGTCGAACAGAATTGTAGGGCGGACGTGTTGACGTGGGGAGTGGGGGCACAGGCGGAAGGGTGAATCGATACAACTGGCAGCGGATAAGTTCTTTGATACCAATGCTTCGAGTTCTTACAAGATGACTGTCCTCAAAAAATTTAATAGAATTTGCCCAAAAAACAGAGATATCAAGTCTTCCTCGGTTTTCTTCAGTACACGATCTTGAAAAATCTGATTTAAAAAATCTGCAATTCTGAAATTTGCAGTTCTGGAATTCTGTAATTCCGGGGTGATCACACAGATCCCAAAAGAGCGATGGCTCCGATACCAATGGAGTGTAAAAACTCTGGTAAAACTGATAAATATATATTATTAATGATGAAAAGATGAGATAAGAGATGATTACAATGAGGGATCGCCTGGGCTTTAAATATAGCCTCAAGGTGTCCCTTGGTGAAGAGGCATGATCTTTGGATCATGCCCTTTCAGTTAATAAACCTACTATAACTATATCTAACTAATAATTAATAAAGAGTTCATAAATAATATTAATGACACTTGATCCGTATTAACACTCCGATTGGTCCATGATCTCTATTTAAAGAGCATGGAGGGTCATTTGTCTTAACCGTTTATGAAGGAAACATATGTAACTTTTTCTTTTTATATTAATAAATTGCCTGAAGTGGCCGCGTTGGCTCAAGCCGTGGACTGTTTCCCTCTTTGAGGGTTTTAACCACGTGATTATACTGGTGTACTGATTTGTGATCTGTTTGTGAGCGGTGACCTTTGGTTCTTGATCTATGGAACTTACCCTATAAATTCCTACAACAAATGGCTGAGCAGTGAGAACTAATCTAGAATATGAATGTCTACATTATAGGTTTTCCAGAATGTATTAGCAGCCAAGAAAATGTTGGATGAATGAGATTTTATGATGTTTTTAGGAGGAGATCAGTGCCCAAATCATTTGGGTGATGGGGTCTTTCTAAGCAGTGTTTTATATTGCGGATTTCACTTGTCTTAGGGCTGTATATAGCTCAATGAAACATGCCATAGCCACTAACTACTTGCTGTAATGTAATTCCGGAATATTACAGTTACTTTCTAAGGAAGAAGAAATGATCAATATATTGAGAGAAAATCGCTTTTTTCATATAGTTATTGAAGTATGCAAATTTCCTTATAAAGACAAATTTGCTTAACATTCCATTCATCATTTGCATATGAAACAGAATGAGATAACAATTCATCAAATAAATCCCGCAATATGGATTAACAATACCTAGATTGTGTTCTCCCAAAATGCTTGATAGCTTGAATATATTCTCCCCTTAATTTATTAAATCAATGCTCCAAATCTCCAAAACAAAGTAGCAAGTACTACAGCTTTCCTTAATTTATTAAATCAATGCTTCCCTTTTTGGGGAAACTACAGCTTTTTCTCCCAATGTTAATGTTTCCCCAAAAAGGGGACGTGGGGGAAACGTTTCCCTAGGAGTTTCCCCATCCCCGTAGAACACTAACAATTTCCATGTCAAATAGCTAGTTGAAGATGCTCCAACAATTATAAAATAGTCAAAAGTCATCCCAAAAGTAAGTACGTGTCCACATGGATGAGATAAATTCCTCCTCATGTTCTCAAAGGGTATGGCCCACCATAGATTTGAAATAAGGATAAAGTAATAGCATTTTGCCTTCACATGTCCCCAAAGAGGTGCGTTCTACTAAGGGTTGCATCATCGTCATGAAATAGCATCGCCTCGTGAAAAAGCTCACAACATGTGCTAGGGTGAGTCACTTGAGGCTCCATCTACAATGATTCTAAGGGTTGCATCATCGTCATGAAATAGCATCGCCTGGTGAAAATGCTCACAAGATGTGCTAGGGTGAGTCATTTGAGGCTCCATCTACAATGATAAGACATACATTAAACATCATATGTGTCATATGATTTAAAAACCTGTAAAAACATTGGTAAATATAACAATTAATTGTATTAAGTGTGCTAAACATGTCATGTTGACTAGGAGGCCAACATGTTATGAGTGGTCACAGGGTCAAATCCCGAGTAGGGTAGAGTATGTACAACTCCCTAGACTTTAACAGTCAAATCGCTGCACGGAGCCGTGCCCCTTGTCCCACAAACAAGGGGGTTTCATACACCAATTTGGTGTCAACGTGGTTGTGATTTTAGAAACAGATCATCATGTAATGTACAAATAATCATCTTGTGAATATTCGAGCATGAAAAATGTGGTGATGTCATTCAATAGTAAAATAAGGTCATGTCACATTTACCCTCCTAAATAAAAAACACCACCATGTCACATATACCCTCCTAAGTAAAAAAAACCACCATGTCACCACCATAATGCTGAATACTTTGAGCCAAGTTCTCAATATCATCACCAAGGACATGAACTGATCACTTTGCACATGACAACTTTCTCTAAAGCATTGTGACACCCTGTTGCTGATCAACAATCAGTTACCATGAAACCTTGGGATTTCTCAGCCAGCAAACCATAGGGTAATGCCAAAAAAGATGTGTGCAACCATAATATTTCCTTGGGTAATGCCTGTACATGATCCATCTGTGTAAATCACTAGCAACTGATAGCCAAATGCGCAAAAATATGCTCATGCATGAAATTGGGTAACACCTTCCAAATGCTGGGGTAGCATATTTGCTAAAATTAACCCTTAGAGGCCATGAACAGACATCCATGCTTTGGACTGGTTCTTTGAGTCAATGCTGTCCCTTTTGCTCCACCAGTCGTTGGAATTTTGGTTCAACTTGTCTTTGGTGAAACTATCCCAAATATGCATGATAGAGCTCATCTTAAATCTCTGTCAGAATTAGCAATGCAATAGGATTTCTTTATATCAAACTGACCTTCATAGAAGTGGCAAAAGTCATCGAGAGAAGTAAGTAAGCCTTTTGGTTTGCACTACTCAGCCCTGAACTATTCGCATGGCTAGCTGGAGTAAAGGAAAATTCTTCTCACAGTCTAGAGAAGTGGAAGAATGAATACTTCGAAATGTAATATCTTTTATATTGGAATAGACACTTAAGTCACTCGATTATCTTAGTGTTCAAAGTTATGAACACTAAGGATTGTGTAAAGAAGGATGTAGGTCCATTTCTCAACTTTTGTCTTCAAGCACAGAGAACAACTTGAGCAGGTATGCACGAAGTATCTGTTCTTAGTAGCTGCTACATGTGAAGGCTTGAAATATTTCAACTGTCAGCACTACAATTGATTGATGAAAAACAATTCAAGAAATGGCAGAGTTGATGATACCCAAATATTTTGTGCTCTTCTATTTAAGTGAGTGCCAGAGTTGAGTAATAAAATTAAATAAACCTAGTTTTGGGTTAGGAGGGCTAGTAACTGTACGAGGGGTCATTAGGTTGAAGAGGTATGAAATAAAGTAGCCTTTAATGTTTTTAAGTAATTAAGAATAGTCTTTCTTGCCATGGAATAAGTAATGTTAGGGTTTGGAGGATTTGGTGGGTTGCTTAGAGCTAAGCTTGGCAACCTTGCCTTGCTTACTGTGGAGTGGCATTGAGCACTTCTCTTGTTTTATCATTGATAACATCATCATCTTTTAGTTTTGAGTAACATAAAAAGTTCTGTTTTGTGGCCTTTTGCCTCAAGTGATTTTTCTGATATTTCAGGAAGAAAGAAAAAAATGTGAAAAAATCTGTTTTTAGAATTCTGTTCAAATTCGGATTGTCTGTTTCAGTTGCTGTAATTTGCATTTTTTTCATTCAAAATTGCAGAGTATAGATAATAGGCATCATCTGTTGCTACATCAATTTTTCTAGCAGATTTGGCTCATAACAGGGTGTTACATCTCTGTTCTGATAGTCCAGATATAAGTGTCATTGCAAATCTTCAATTCAAACAGTTCAGATCTGGGTTCTTACACACATATTGGGATTATGATAGTAATTACTGATTGGCTACTGCTAAATGTTTATGCCATTCCCTATGCATTGCTATGATGAAGGAAATCATATTCATCTAAACAACTCATAGTACATTTATCTGCATGCTTCTTTCTTCAACATTGAAGGAATAACTACTCATGATATCCTCTAAACCATGTGGCTTCATGTTGACGCCTAATCTTTGGGTTTAGGTAAATTCAGTGTTCCATAGGGTCACGTCCCCTAGGGTCAAGTACACACACCCCTCACACCCGGGACGGGGAGTCTCCTGGGGGTGTGTTTCCCCGCGCACCCTTTTTGGGGAGTCTCAAGGAGATGCAAGGGGTGCATTTCCCCAATGTGGGGGACACGATTCCCCAAAAAGGGTGCTTCTGCGTGTCCCCCTTTTGAAGGGGGACGTGACTCCCCAAAATGTGTGCTTCAGGGCATCCCCCTTTTGAATGGGGACCCGTACCCCCTTAGATTTGTCTAATGACACCTAATGTAAAATAAATGACTATCATATAGTATAAATTCAAAAAAATTAAAATTTAAAAAAAAAAAAAACAAAATGGTAAGTTGCAAAAAAAATTACAATTCATTATTCAATGATTCATTTCATTTCTAGCTCTTCGACCTCTGGCTGACCTCCGCAACTTCGACCTTGACCTCTCTGCGTCCTTGATGTTGATTTTATTTTCAGTGCTCATTATCCATTTTTACTTTTAAGTTGATGACCTCAGACTGATTCTTGACTCTTCACTCTTAACTATTTTTGAGTTTGAAACTGAATTATATAAATTTACTATTACTATTTAGTGTTCAAAGTTCAAACTTTAGTATCTATTGTCTACTTCTAGACTTCTAGTATGTTTTGCTTTCAATTTGGATTCTAGAATGATGAATGATGAAATTAATTTTAAAATCAATATACATTGTAGATTGTAGAATGATGAATGATGAATGATATGGAATCATGGATCAATTATTGAATTTATTTATTGAATGATCATTGATTATGGATGAATATTAGAATGAGTATGTCATATGATTGATGTATGTATCAAAATGAATGATGAGGATGGATCAATGTATGTGATTATTCAATTCAATTATGAATTAAATTTTATCATGTGTAGATCAAATTTCAATTTTCAATGTATTGGTACTCATATTAGTATATAGTATATATTATATTATTATTAGTCTATTTAATATTTAATGTTTATGCTTTCATTATGTTTATTTAATATATATATAATTAAAAATTATATACCCCGAAGACTCCCCCACACCCCCAAAATTTCCCTAAAATTTCAGGGTACTACCACGCGTCCCTCTTGTTCGTCTCCCTACACCCACGTCTCCCCGCACCGGAGTCTTGGTGGAACATTGGGTAAATTGATGTAAATATTGTAAATAGTAAAAATAAAAGGGAGATGGAAGACGAAGAGACATTGGGAGATGAAACCCAATAGTCTCCCTCTCCATGTATATATTCATGTTCTAACTTAATGAAATACAATTCAATTCGTGGAGTTACTCCTGGTCTGACATGGTATTTAAGCCAGCCCCTATTTTTAACATTTCTTTTTCCCAGTAACTCCTGCATTCTCTTTGCCATATTCCTCTGCTCTCTGTCTTGCATTCTCTGCCATATTGCTATGCTCTCTGTCCCTGTGCATCATTGCTTGATGGCTTTGTGCGTTGAACAAAACTATGCTGGGATGTAAAGGCCGATAGTGTGTGTCGTGATGCATTTGGATGTTGTCTGTGTGTGAACAATAAATTGTGCTTGGTGCATTTGAGTCTGGTTGTTCCTGCAATAAGTTGGAGACCGTGTAATGCATGGTGCATAACCATGGTGTGGTTGCTTAGTGTGGTGTCGTTGTTGGTGTGTACAACTTATGGTTCTACGTTTGTACACTGGTGTGTGGTGCATCGAACCATCATTCACGTGATCCGTTGTGCATTGGAATACCTTGGTGGTATTGCTGTGCGTTGGTATGCATTCTGTTTTGTCTGTATTCAAATACTGCTGCAGTTTGGTAAGTGTCTTTTTTAATGGCCGAAATCCATTAACAACATGTAAGTTGAAGTTTTGATGGTTGATGGAATGTTCTCTGGTCAGGTGAATGCATCAAGTTTTTTTTTGAAAGCCGTGTATATGTATATACATATATGTGTGTGTGTGTGTGTGTGTGTGTGTGTGTGATGGCACATACAATTAGTATGAGGGTTGAAATGTTGGTTCCTTTTAAAAGGGCATGATGGGTCAAACGTGCTCCCATAGTGCTTCCATGGGTGGTATAATATAAAAATGTGGTGTGTCCCTTTTTTTCAGAAAGCTTATGGTATATAGTGAATGGCACATAATTCAATATATGTGGATGATATATGAATGAAGTTTGGAAAGTGCATATGATATATGAAGTTTGGTGATATGTTATAATATGAGTGTTAGTTTCCTTTTAAAGGCCATAAAAGGGTTGGTTAAAAGATATGTGTGTGATGAGTAATGTTCCAAATATTTATAAGTTGGAACCATAGTATATTATGTGATAGTATGGAAGTGAATTAGCAAAGACATCTGCTTTTTTTTGCAATTATTGAGGCCAGATCAAAATTTATGAACCATTCACTTATCTCTATAGTGGGAGTAATTCTCACTGGCAAAGAGAACTACCATAAGAGGTCGCGGAAGATAAAACACACCCTTATTTTCAATGAGTTGTGGAAAGGGATTTGTGAAGGAGAAGGAGACAATGCACTGGAAAAGCCCACTTCACATAAAGAGCTTGCCATTTGGGGAAACAAGAATAACAAGGCCTATGCCTTGATTGCAACGTCAGTAAATGAAGAGGTGAGTCGACATATTTCCCCATTTTCAAACACCTTTGAAGCCTTAAAAAAGTTGAAGGAATTGTATGACTCTCACTCTAAATTTGAAGTTGTTCAATTGATGATAAAGTTGTTCAATCTTGAGTTGAAAAATGATGACCCTCTTGCCTTAGCAATAGAAGTAAGATCCATTATGCATGACTTAAAAGCCACTAGTGTTGAAATAGACATTCCTCTCATAGCTTATGTCAAGGCACTATATCCCACCTATTCACATTATCTTGAGTCATTGCAAGCAAGTGGCAACCTTAAGGAGATTACTTTTGACTCCCTTGAGAAGAAGTTTGCTGAAAGAGAGAAGGCTTTTGGGAAGAAGACAACTCCTCAGTCTATTGAAGAAGATGTGTGCCTTGCACAAAAAGAGAAGAATCGTGCATAAGATTCTTCTAGAGGAAGAGGTGGTCGAAGAAGAAGAGGAAGGAAGAATTTTAGAGGCAGCAAGGGCAAACATTTTCAAGGAGAAAGGTCAGATCTTCATTGCATACGATGCAATAGAGATGGACATGATGCATCCACATGTAAGTTGCATTAGGACTAAATTGAGCAGGAAAGAAATGATGGAAAAGGTAAAACCACTAACAAAGGGAAAGGAAAGGCACCCGAGTCTGCTCTTTATGTTGTGGCACATTGCAACATTGGATTAACTGAAGACTTATTCAATGCTTCACTTGCTTCATAGAAAGATGATTGGTTGCTTGATTCAGGAGCAACTTGCCACATAAATTTCAGAAGAGATTTCGTTGAAGAATTCATTGATAATGTTGATGGAACAGTATACTTTGTAGACAAATGAAAACTCAAGCCATTAGGGCTTGGCACCATGAGGCTCAAACTGCCTGGTCTTCCAGACTTTCTTCTACATGATGTATTATACCTCTCAGAGCTGAGGATAAACTTGTTGTCTTTGGTTCACATCCGCCAGCAAGGACACTCCATTCACATATTTTATGGCAAGGTTGAGGTTATAAAAGCATCAGATCATTCACTTGTCATGTCAGGGATAAAAGAATAAAGGCTTTTGATGCTGCAAGGAACCTTTGTTCATGCACAAAACTTCTCATACAATTCTCTCTATGATGAAGGTACATCTCCATCAATTCTTTTATGGCATGCTAGATTTGGACACTTGAACTATGATATCCTTCATTTTTTGAAGAAAAATGGTGTTACTAGTTTGCCTACAATTCCTAGGAAACTTAAGCAATGTGATGTTTGTATCTTAGGAAAGTACAATTGTCTTTTCATGATTCTCATACCAGAGCAGATAGAAAACTTGAACTCATTCATTTTGATTTATGTGGTCCAATGTCCGTTCCTTCTTCAAATGGTAATAAATATATGATGACATTTATTGATGACTACACCAGAATGTGTTGGGTTTATTTATTGAAGACTCTATTCACACTGATAATGGAAAAGGATACACTTCAAATGAATTTGAAAACTATCTTCGCCAGCATGGGATCAAATATAAAACTGTAATGCCCTATAATCCCCAACATAATGGAGTAGCTGAAAGAATGAACATGACAATCTTAAATATGGTATGTTCCATGATGTTTTTCAAGAATGTTAAACTGATGTTTTTGGTTGATGCAGTTCTATGTGTTGTGTATATAAAGAATAGGTGTTCATTTATCGCTATAAAAAACAAGACTCCCTATGAAATGTGATATGGCCACATTTCTTCGGTGAGGCATCTCAAAGTTTTTAGTTCCAACTGTTATGCCTTGATGCCTAAGAAACAAAGAAACAAACTCAGTGCAAGGAGTCACAAATGTATCTTCTTAGGGTACTCAAATACCTCCAAAGCATATCGTCTCTATAATGAAGTGAATAAGAAGTTGATAATATCTAGAGATGCGATCTTTCTTGAATCTTCCAAGACTGACAATGTTGTTGAGCGACAGCTATCACTTGGATAGATACAGACATGCAAAGTCTTTTCCAATGTTTGATAATGAGATTCCACATCTTGAAAGGGGATTCATATACTGGATCAATAAGTGGAATCTTCTTCTGAAGCACTCTCTCCGCCACATGAAGCTCCAACCACTGATGACACTTTGAGTGATGTGATTGACAAAATTGGGAGACTAAATCTTGATTCAACCCCAACTCACTCAACTGAGCAACTTGAACCATCTCTGAAAGGTCCTCCAAAATGGCTGACAAAGACACTTGAAAGTGTACGTCTTGATGAGGTTGGAAAGACGGGAACAAGAAGCTCAAACAAATAGAATAAAGGAGATGTAGAAGATTTTGATTCCCCTGTTGATATGGATGTTTATTATGATTGTGAACTGAATTTGTCTATAGATTTTGAACCAACTTGCTTCAAAGAAGCCGCTACTTATGATGAATGGAAAGAAGCAATGCAGAAAGAATATGATGCCTTGTTAAAGAATGACACTTGGAAGCTGGTTGATCCTCCATCAGTAACGAAACCAATAGGCTGCAAGTGGGTCTTCAAGAACAAGTATAAAGCAGATGGCTCACTTGACAAGCACAAAGCCAGGCTTGTGGCAAAAGGTTTTGCACAGAAGGAAGGGGTCGACTATGAGGAGACTATTTTGCCCCCACAACAAAATGGGCTACCATCCGGACACTCTTTTCCTTGGCAGCTTAGAACGGTTGGAAAGTCCATCAAATGGATGTAAAAACTGCTTTCTTGAATGGAGATATGAAAGAGAATGTTTTTATGTCCCAACCAAAAGGATTTTTTATGAAGGGTCAGGAACATAAAGTATGCAAGCTTGTAAAGTCCCTTGTATGGCCTCAAGCAAGCATCGTGATCCTGCTACGAGAAGTTAACTGAGCATCTTCTGAAACTCAATTTCAAAAACTATGATCTTGATGATGCAACTTTGTGTGTCAAGAAAGTTGGCAAAACAATTGTATATCTTGTGGTGTTTGTAGATGATCTTCTAATGAAAGGGAACAATGAGAGCTACATTGCATCCTTAAAGAAAGAACTGAGGAAAGGTTTTGGAATGACAAATTTGGGTTATGTTCACTACTATCTTGGTATTGAAGTAACTCAACATTTGAAGTTTATATTCCTCTCAAAAGTACAGTGGAGATTTGTTGAACAGGTTTGGCATGGCTGAGTGCAATCCTTTGACTACTCTAATGGAACATAACTTAAAGCTCACATCCACTAAAGGAAACAAATTTGGGGATGCAACGAAGTATAGATAGCTCGTAGGAAATCTCAACTACTTGACTACTACTAGACCAGACATTTCATTTGATGTGGGAATCCTCTCCAGGTTTATGCAAAAGCCATGTGAGGATCATTGGTATGTTGCAAAAAGAGTTCTAAAGTACTTGAAGGGAACTCAAGATTTTGGGCTCAAGTATACATAGGTGGGTGACTTTAGCTTGATTGGATACTCTGATTCAGATTTCGATGGAGATAAAGAAACTGGGGTATCTACTTCAGGTTATGTTATGAGTCTTGGATCAAGAGTTGTCTCTTGGAGGTCACTAACACAATTAGTTCCAGCAGATTCCACAACTGAAGCAACAAAGGAAATTGTGTGGCTCAGGAAAACTTTGGAAGATTTGCAGGAGAATCAAGTGCATTCAACTCCTCTTTTGATTGATAACATTTCTACAATAAAGATGGCTAAGAACCCAAAGTTTCATGATCGAACGAAGCACATCAATACAAAATACCATTTGATTCGACATCATGTTGAGGCCAAAACAATCCACCTACGACATTGTTCCACAATGAGCAGATTACAGGCCTCTTCACCAAAGCGCTCGGAAGGGAAAAGTTTGAAAGATTTATAATGATGCTTGGATTGATTTAGAATGATGCTTGGACTCACCAACATCCCTTCAGATTAAGAAAGGGGGGGGGGGGGGGGGAATGTTGACACCTAATCTTTGGGATGAGGTAAATTGATGTAAATATTGTAAATAGTAAAAATAAAAAGGGAGTTAGAAGACGAAGAAACATTGGGAGATGAAACCCAATAGTCTCCCTCTCCATGTATATATTCATGTTCTATCTTAATGGAATACAATTCAATTCGTGGAGTTACTCTTGGTCTGACACTGCATAAATACATTTATAATATGTAGTGTAGTAAATGGTTATGTACCAAAACTAGTAATGTGGACAGTGAGAAATGCTAGGAATGATGATTCATGTAAGCTAATAGAGATATTCATAGATGAGATTATGATAACAATATCTTAAATGACATTGTTATGATCACTTAATTCTATTTAAATTTTAAAGGGACCAATTGTACATTTGAAGATACACATTGGTAATTGAATGGTTGCTTAGAATATCTCCTTATTGGAGTTTCTCAACTGTAAACCCCTAGTAGCCATTTATGCATGGTCTACTGCATCACATATAATAAATGCATTAATGCACAATGCAACCAAATAGTTTAGATAAATGTTCTGAAAGCACAAAGTGAAGCAAGAGTGGGAGTGGAAATGTCTTGAGTGCTATTTGCCAAAAACCCATTGGGAGTGAAGTGTTCTAGATTCCAAAAAAATGTGCAAAATGCCAAATCAGTTGTAAAAAATAAGAAAACATGCATATTTATGTTACTTGTAGACGAATACTACAATATTATGAAGCTGGAAATGTCATCCATACTAGTTACTAGTGATTAATCTTTTGAGCATCAATTATCTAGTAGTTACAAACTAACAATTTTTTAAACCATATAAGAGGAAGTAGACTATGAATTCACAGAATGAAACAAGCTATCCACTAACATGACCAAAGAGTTATGTCTACAAAAATGGTCATCTCGAAAATTGAAGTATGATGACCAAAGCACCAAATTGTGTTGAAGTATTAGGTAGATAAATTGGAGAAAAAAGAAGAACCATTATTCTATCTATTGTTTCTTCCTCTTGGCATCATGAAGACCTCCACGACCTCCATATTGAAGTGGTAGTGGAGCTAGTGGTAATGGTAAAGATGAACTTGGACATGATGTTGTTGTTGTGGGAGTCTTCGTCAAAATGACCATGGAAGTCGATGGGGTTGCATCTGACCATGTTCATATTCATTAAAAGGGCAGTCTCCAAGAGCTCCAAATCAATGTTCAATCTTTCAAAATTACCCACCTTTGTATTGTTGGCCCAAGTCTTATATGCTTTATCCCTCTGTGAGTCCTCACAATATTGAGACAATGATCACAAGTTGTAATGCTCATCTTCCAACCTCGCTGGCTGGTTTACATTCAACTAGTTTCTTTTGACATTTTGGATGAAATTGAATGTGTTCCAACACCTCTTTGTGGAAGTAGTGTTTAGAATGTTGATAAGCCTTGTGTTGCTAGTGTTGTAGTAGAGGGGGAAAACTGCCATACATGTTCCACTACATCAAAGAAGACTTTTTCTCGATATATAACAGCATGGAAATGATCAAAACCATGTGTGCTAGTTGCAATGATTTAGTATGTAGAAATAACTCGAAACTTTGTAGTTGCTAAATAAATCATTGAAATCAATAGACACAAATTTCTTCTATTGAATTTTGCGGAAGGAAAACTGACAATAAAAATACATGCAATCATTCAATCACAATGCACAAAGTTTTTATTGGGGAACCCAACTGGGAAAAACCCCTCCTCTGTTTGTATTATATCAGATGAGAACAATGACCTATTCCAATGACTGCTTCAATGCTTGAAGCTCAATCTGCACTGCAATTCTGATCTTCTGTCGACTCTGCTCTGGCTAATACTTAGCCAAAATAGGTCTCCTGCTTCCTCCTATTTCTTTGCATAATTCCTGCTCCTAAAGAATAGGGAAAACTTCAATTTCCTTGTGCAATTCCAAGCGAATAAGCTCACCTGCTACATGTAAACTCTGTACACTCTGAACAATATACAATAGAATTACAATTGTGCCATTTCCTCCAACTTCACTAGGCAATTCGAATTGCATACATAGGGCTATTTTTAGTAAATTGACTAGTTAATTGAGAGTTCAACGAGTTAACAACAATTACAACTACTCAACTGAACTCATGTTGACTCTATTCTAGACTAGAGTTCAACTAACTGAACTTTCACTAAAGGATAACACCTCTAGACAACTAGATCTTCGCCACCAACTCCACTACTAGCCCACCAACTTGAATTCATTGATTTAATTGAGTGATTTGACCATGTCACTCCTGCTAACTACCTACCAACTTATTCTGCTGAAGTGGAAATTCAATTTTTTTCACTTGACTAAGGCACAAGTCAAATGAAGCCTTTTCTTGCTACAATTTAACACTATCTCTTAGCAAGAAAAGGCTTATGAACAACCCTAATCTTGCTCCTGTGGAACTCGAACTAGCCTCTTGACAAAGCCTTTATCAAGATGTTTGCATCTTGCTCCTATGTAGGAATGCACTATAACATAACAAACCTCCTCTGCACACGATCTCTCAGGTGATGGTACCTGATGTCTTATATGCTTGGACCTGTCATGAAACACTGGATTTTCAGAGAGTTTTATACAAACTCTGATTTTCACAATGGATCAATGTAGGCTCAATCCCCTGATTGAAGAGACCAACCAAGATCTTCATCATCCAAATAGCCTCACATGTTGCTTGACTAACAACCATATACTCGGCCTTTGCTGAGCTAAGTGCTACAGATCTCTGTTTCTTGTTGTACCAAGAAACTGTTGCTGACCCAACATTGAAGATTGCTCTCGATGTCCTCTTCTTATCTAAGGGACTCCCTGCCCAGTATGCATTGTGAAACCTTGGAACTTCACTCCATAAGTGTTGTGCCTGTTTTGCTGCTCTTTAGTGAAGCTTGGTAGGCTCCACCATGAACTGACTAAGCTGCTACACTGCAAAACAAATATCGAGCCTTGTGTTCACCAAGTACATCAAGGACCCCACCAACTGTTCGTAGATAATGCCATTTACTGCCTCTCTTGTAGAAGCATCCTCTTTCCTTAAATTAGTACCTAGAGGAGTATCCATGGATTTGCAATCCTGCATATGGAATCTCTGAAGGATTTTAGAGTTGTACTTCCCTTGTCCAACAAATATTTCTCCATCTCCTTCCCACACCTCCAAGCCAAGGAAGTAGTGCATCAAACCCATGTCCTTCATCTCGAACTCTCTTACAAGGTCCTCCTTACAATACTGGATCAACCTATCATCTCTTGTCAGTATTAAATAATCCACATAGAGAACTAAGATGAGCAGACTACCATCTACCATAAAGTAGTAGAGATTGGCATATGCTTCACTCTTAGTGAAGCCCAATCCACTGAGATAAGAATCTATGCGAATGTACGAACCACGAGGTGCCTGCTTGAGACCACAGAGGGCTCTCTTACACACATTTTTCTCCTTGCTAAAGGTCTTGAACCCCTCAGGTTGCTCAATGTAGATCCCTTTCTTAACCACTCCTTTGAGGAAGGCAGTCTTAACATCCATTTGGTGGATCCTTTGCCCCAACTGTCCCGCCAATCCAAGTATGGTCCTGATAAATGAGTATCTTGCCACATGGGCAAATGTCTCCTCGTAATCAATCCCCTTCACTTGTGAGAAGCCTTTAGCCACAAATCTGGCCTTGTACTTCTCAACACTGCCATCCGCCACATGTTTCACCTTGAAAAACCACCTAGAACCAAGAACTGACTTGTTCTCAAGTCTGGGCACCACCCCCCAAACATTGATCTTCGTGATGGAGTTATACTCCTCCACCATGGCATCCAACCAAACTTGTTGGGAAGTTTCCTCTTCGAAAGAAGATGGCTCAGAATCAATCAATTCTAACATGAGTGCCATATCTGTTTGGTGATCTCCTCTATCTGCGCAAGGAGCTAGGAGATCCAACTTGCTCCTTAGCTTCCTGCACCAACTTGTCAACCATCCTGGTCCTCTTCCTCCCTTCTCTGGTAGGCTCTGTGTGAGTGGGTGCCTCCACTTGGCTTGCTCTCTGCTCCTCCACATCATCCTCCTGGAATTTCCTCTTGCCTTTGAGCAAGAGT
The DNA here is from genome assembly GCA_034641835.2 of Pinus albicaulis. NCBI lineage: Eukaryota > Viridiplantae > Streptophyta > Pinopsida > Pinales > Pinaceae > Pinus > Pinus albicaulis. Next base: position 917,850,711 of record CM076576.1, read on the forward strand.
TGTGTGTTTGACCGAGGCTCCTCCTTTGGAGATAGAAGTTCCTCCTCTGGTGGTATGCTCAACTCTCGCTCTAGAGAGATCCTCATGACTTTCTCCTCATCAAATCTCACATCCCTCCTCATAACAGTCATTTTGAGTAAGGGCATACATACCTGGTAAATATGAGGTGTCTCAGAATAGCCCACAAAGATCCCCCCTCTCTGTAGTGGGCTCAAACTTTTTCCTGCTATCTTTGGAGACTTGACAATAGACTATGGATCCAAAAATGTAAAGTGGGAGACATCTGGTTTCCTCCCAGAGAAAGCCTCTTCAAGTGTAATCATTCCAAGAATTTTGTGAGGGCTCATGTTCTGCAAGTAAACAACTGTATTGCAAGTAGACTATGGATCCAAAAATACGAAAGTGGGAAACATTTGGTTTCCTCCCAGAGAAAACCTCTTCAGGTGTAATCATTCCAAGAATTTTGTGAGGGCTCTTGTTCTGGAAGTAAACAACTATATTGCAAGCTTTTTCCCACAAGGATAGTGACAATCCCTAGTCATGCAACATTGCTCTAGCAACTCTTACAATACTTCTATTTTTCCTCTCTGCAACCCCATTTTGCTATGGGTTGTGGGGTGCAATCAACTCTCTTCTAATACCCTCCTTGGCACATAATACTTTGAAGGCATTAGTCATATTCTCTCCTAAAAGCAACTTACATGAGCCTTTGTAGGCCACAAGTGAGGCATCCACTCTGGAGTACAATTGTCATGCACTAATGGCGATGTTGTGCACAATAACGACTCTAAGGTGATATAGCTACACAAGGCAACCCGCATGACTCCATGAGCCTCCACATAGTCCATCTATTCTCCGAAGTAGTGTACCCCGCGAGGTCGACTACCCCCTCGCAAGAACATCGTTGAATTCCCAAGCATCCTTAAGCCATCTCCAATTCTTTGAATAGGAAACCAAGCAACTACTTGCCAACAAGAGCTTGAAGCCCTTCACCATGATGCATAATGCTCTACTTCCATTGTAGGATGCTCTCCAAATATGTGGCTTCTCCATGAAGCCTCAGTGAAGGGTGTCCACCAAAATTCCAAGAGATCTCCAATGTCCAAGGGAAGAACACTGAGCTTTCAATCAGTTGAGGTCAAGTATCAATTGAGCAAGCTATCTTAATTGTGCATATCTATCATAGACTATTTCTCGTGCTACAATCCATCTTAGACTATCAAGGGGTTGAACATACAACATGTACCCCAAATCTCATGAAGCACCGCAAAACATGGTGGAAATATTTTTGGAGTAACTTGAAAATCCAACACTCCCTCTTTATGAGGAAAATGTTTACATCGACACTTGTTGACTTTCTCTACAACTGCACTTGTTGCAATTGCGCAATCAACCGTTGTCATCTGCAACAAGTTTGTCAACTAGGCCATCATAACATCTCAATCATCCAATGGATAACGACCATTTGTGAACATTGAATATGAAGGAATATTAATCTGGAGCAAAATCAACTTGCCAAATGCCATCATCCTCAAAGTAAGCATCATGGGCCAACATCAACGAACACGACATTGCAAACTCTCCATGATATCTTGGAAAGACAATCATATCTCCATAGAAGATCAAGTCAATCTTGGAAAACAAAGGTTGTGGTATAGTCATCAAACTATCTTAAGGCGATCACTAGTGTGTCAACATGAGAACCCCTCTCATGTACCTCAAATCCTATAGCAATTGAACCAACTCATAGTAGGTTAATTCCCTCTTGATGGAATCTAGAAGTAGGAGTATCACGAAGGGAAATTCCCTGTGTTTTGATAATTTTATGTTGAACCTAGCACTCTACTAGTTTATTAACTGAGTAGATTACAAATCTACTAAATAAATGCACTACTAGGTTCTTAACACATTTAGTGGAAGAAAAAATTACATCAATCTCAATCACAAGTGACACAAACAAATTTTGCCCAATCAACAATTCTTCAGTAATAAGACAGAACGCACTTGGGATCTCATTTTGGGATGATGGCAAAGCCGAAGAAAATACAATTATAACGTACCTTAGATCTGATCCAACGAATTAAGCCCTAGATATGTCCTCAATCTCCTTGTCTGATTTGGATCTCTAATGTTGCACCCTTGTACACACTTTCTTGGTCACTTCTCATCATAAGAGTGGATATCATCATTTGTAAGAGTGGATATCCAAAGTGTATTAAATGAGAGTTATATATGTCCAAGAAAAGTCGTGCAACAATATTGATTACGAGTATGTACAAGTATCAAGTCAAGTTGAACAATAGTTGTTGAGTCAAGGTTATTAATGTCATAGTGAAGTTGAGTGGTGCCATGTTATATATTCAGGTAATTTAATTGAAAAAATCAAATGAAGAATTATGCAATATACAAAAGGATGACAAAGGAATGTTAAAGATGGAAGATAACACAGGAAAAAGAAAGAAGATAGTGACAAAAACAAAACAATAGCAAAGAAATAGAATGGGGCAACAAAATCAAGCAAATCTATGAAGAAAAGCGAAAGAAGAACGAGTAAGTGTAATGAAAGTGAAGGCAGGTAAGAACAAGATATAAATAAAGGATATTTTGTGTTGTAAATGAGATGCAGAAGCAAATGAGGTGAGGATCAATCCAATGAAATTGAAATTCCCTAAATAATTGGATGACGTATCTTGATATTTTTTAATGGTAAGATGGTCCTTCTATGTTGACACGAGTGAAAAAAGCAGGCCAAAATTAGCTACGCAGTAATGCATTTGAGATGTATGAAACCATTATTGTTCTCATGTTCAATGTTATTAGAGATGGTGGACTGGACTAGAACTGGCCATTTTGAACTGGTTTGGTTGGATTGATAATTTAAACCAGTTTGGATCAGTTTTGACTTAAAGAGGGCCTGTATTGGTTAGAAATGTTTGATTTGACAAATTTGTATCGGTATCTCCCCATCCCCCCAAAAAATAAAAGAACACAAAACCATAAGCCTTGCATCTATCCTAAAACATATTTTTTATCTATTTAAATATACCCTCTCTATTGTGGATGGACTTATCCTGATGACTTGTAGCTGCTTCCATCGTGACAAGTTACAAAAATTGGTGTTGGACCTTGGGAATATACCATGCAGAGAGTATAGAAGATTAAATTTGGATGATTATGTAGTTCGGTTTGATTGTAGTCTATAATGTGTTTATTTTTGGACTCTAGAGGCCATCTAGAGCCTCAATATTTATGTTATTTGGTTCAGATATGTATTGTTCTTGGTGTAATTTTGTTGTATTCACCATTACAATGCTACAAACATGATAAAACTTTGTATATTTTGGTGTCTAACGGTTTATATATATATATATATATATATCATCAAGGCAGACATCTATATATTTTTTATCCTAGTTCGTTTCTTTTTTGAGGGGTTGAAAGATTATATATATATATATATATATATATATATATATATATATATAATATATATCTATCTTAATTTAGATATTTTATATTTATATATAATATAAGCCATAAAAATGATCCACAGCTGAGCCTTATGACCATGAAATAAATTTATTAATATAAAAGTTACATATGTTTCTCTCATAAACGATTACCGAACAAATGGCCCTGCATGCTCTTTAAATAGAGATCGTGGACCAATCGGGTGTTAAGCCACGGATCAAGTGTCGTTAATACCTAGGTGAGAGATAACCGTCGGATCACTACAAATCGTGATCGTCGGATTATAAGTTACAAATATACATGGTAAAGAAACACACTTTACCTAACTCTACACTAGACTAAGTTATTCTTACCTATTTCCTATGTGTCGGAATATCCTAACATTTGTTGGCTATAAAAGGCCAATGGTTTCCATTTTTCACATAAATATATTATCTATTATTGGTTTTTATTTGAGGTTTCTGAAATACTTCTTGAGCCTCTAAATATTCTAAATTTCATAAACTTCTATTTGGCAGAAGTATGTTAATTTTTCATCAAGAATTGTTCTATGTTGCGACTATTACTTCAACAATTTCCAATAGCATCCAAATTACTACTTCACTTCTTCAATTAACCAATGATAGTAGAGCAATAGTACATAGAACAATTATACAAATGCACAATGAAAGACAGCCAAGAGACAAGAAACACAATATTTGGTCAATGACCAGGGCAGAAACCCCACAAGGGTGAAAACCCTTTGCAAATCTTCTTATATTAGATTGCCTTCAAATGTTCAGCAAAGAGTGAACATCATCCAAGAGTCAAAATTCAAATTTTGACTAGCCAATATTCAATACCCAACCAAGTCAATATGCCAATCAGTTTTATCCAAAATAGAGACAAGAAAGATAGAGAGAGAAATAGATATCCCAAAAACTTCGATCCTGCAATTCTCCTTCTCCTCCTTGCACTTCGCACTTTTTCTGCACTGCTTCTTGTGTATATTGAACTTGTTGAGTTAGTGTTCAAATAGATCGAACTGAACTTCTATATATAGCCTTCTTGTGGATCAAATTGCTCATTTATGGGCCGACTTCATCAAGCAAGGGTCGACTTGGTGTGGAGGTGACAAATTATATATTTGACTCAAAAATAATTCTTTTTACATGATTCAAAAGCCCAAGAAGGATCTCATAAAATGTACAATGACTCTAATGACTCAATATAAATCCTAGGAGTCCACAATGGGGACTTTGACTTATAACATGATGACCCAAGCATGAAACCCATGCTTTAATAAGTTATTGTAATAATAATAAATTTTTTTCATTCTTTTGATAAGTAATTCCATAATGACTCGAATATAATTATGAAGACTAAACCTAGTTACATTCTTCAACAACAACCTACCAGGCTAGCTGCAATATACTCGACGTCGGTTGTGCTAAGGGCTACATACTTTTGCTTCTTTCTTATCCACAATATCAAGGTAGATCCAAGATTAAAATAGCATCCAGAAGTACTCTCCCTGTCAACAACACTGCCAACCCAATCTACATATGTATATCCATGACACATGTAGTCTAACATCTTCAACAACATATCTCAGTCTAAGGTTAATAGCCCCGTGAAGATATCTCAATACATGTTTGGCAACGACCTAATGTACATGGTGAGGCTCGGTCATAAACTGAGCTCAAAGTGTTAAGTGTGAAGCATATGTCTAGATGAGTGTTCACGAGGAACATCAAGCACCAACCAGTTGTTTATACTCAGAAGGGTTTGCTAGGTCTGGTCTGGCAGCTTCTCCACATAGTTTCTTGAAATTCATCTTTGTTGACCACTGGAGTGGCACTCGATGACTATCTGAAAACTCCATGGCCAAGAATGTACCAAAGTGTTAGAGAAATGGCAGTTAATTAGTTTCTCTTATCATGACATTATCTTGTGATTATTATTGTGTTCTTGTGTTTTAGCTTTTATCATCAAGACTAATGCCAAAAAAATAAAAGAGGACACAAGATGTAGGCACGATGTCAGGGAAAAACCCCACTCTTTGGGGAAAACCCAATCAACATTCTTTCTTCAATAGGTTCAAGATGAGACAACTAAGACCCTTAGACTATCGTCTTCCTCCATCAAGTCATCCTTCACTGTGTTAGCACCGAGATATCCATGACACCGAGATCTCCCTTGCTTGCACTAAAACTTCATCCTTCTTCTTCCTGAGATGGCCCAGAGATCTATCTTCATTGTGATCACCTTTGTAGTAGCTTCAAGTTCTGTAGCACAAGTATGGTATCATCATAGCACCGAGTTTAGCATCATCATCGCACCGAGTTTATGTAGCATTGAGATGGAAATAAGTTCTTGTAGCACCGAGTTTATGTATTGTTGAGATAGAACTGAATCCATGTTGCATTGAGATGAGACATCATCATATAGCATCATACTACCAAGCCATCATAACATTGTACTTTCACTGAGCAGAGACCAAGCCATAGGGATCAAGCATAGATACCAAGCCACTGCACTTTCACCGAGCATAAAGATCATATTGTTGAGCATATCATCGAACCATTGTATCAATGTAACTTCACCGAGCCTCTGTAACTTCACCGAGCATGTAATAAAGTTCGGACTCCAAACCTTGATTGCAGAGAGAAGTCTGAAAATCTGAGCGCTGAAATGCGAAATCACAGTGGGGTATATATAGTTGTTCCTCCATAAATGAGTCGACCTGTACTTTTCAATAGTTGTGTCAATAACTTGAGTCGACTTGAAAACTGATTGAGGCCGACTTAAGGAGGCAGTTTTGATGACTTGTATCACTTGACTTGAGGGTTGTCTTTGAAGTAGATTTTGCTGAAGAGACCAAGGATGATGACCTTGAAGAAGATGACTTGATGGAGAAGCCTTTTGATAACCTAATGTTACATGATTTAAAAGCCCAAAAATTGGATCAATTTAAATATGTAACAACTAACCCAAAAGTCCACAATTGGTACCTTAATCTAAATATGACCCAAGCATGAAACCCATGCTTTAATAAGTCATTTAATAATAATAATAATAACAAATTATTTTTACAAATACATTAATAATGAAGACAGAACTTAGTTACATTCTTCAACACAAAGGACACTTGTACCAACAGATATAATCAAATTACCAAAGTTTTTAAACTCTAATTCTCATCATTTTTTGTTGTATCCAGATTCTACTCCCTGCAAGGAATTGTCACAAGTGAAGCTAGTATGATGAGTTTTGAGTCATGTAAAAGGCCTAGGTAGCTTGGGACCTTGGCAACAAGCGAGTATTACTCTGGGAGGTTTCTTTTACTTGGTTAATTATCATCTCCATACTAGGACTTAATAATTAATTAAGTTTTTTCTTCCAAATTTTCCCCAAAGTCGGAGTGCAGATTGATGGTGAGGCCTTGGGTGAGCCCTAGTGTCTAAAGTCAATGTATATTACCATACTCGATCACACGAAAAAAATTGTGGAATTTGGTTAGGTCTAAGTAGTCATTTTTTAGTTTTTAGATTTCTCGCAAGGCGGAAATTATAATAAAAATTGTATTTGTAATGTAATAAGTGATGTCTCGAGAAGTTGTATGGGGTGTGAGTAATAAAATTTGCACCTCTCACCCTCAACTTTCTACTATGACACACTTTGAGGGGTCAAAAATGTGTTTAGGACCCCCAAAACCCACTTTTCCTAAGTTTAGTGGAAAATGTAGCAATAAATTAGGCTAGAAATAAATTATTCCATGTGACAGAATGACATGGAAATGACTTGGAAATTATCCTAAGTCAAAGAATTGAGTCAAGGGACATGTGGATGATGACTGAGCACCTTACATCATAAATGCACCAATATCTCATGAAAATCAAATTTCCTAGAGTAAATGCAACAGTTACTTATGTGGAAAATCAAAATTATTGGAGGAGTTGATGCATTAAAGGAAATTTGATGGAATATTTTGATTAAGGATTTTGTGGAAACTTATCTCACTATTAGCTCCATTTCTTCTGCACTTAGCACTTCACTTGGGGAAATACAAGTTTCTCCTGGAAGGGACCACGCAGTTTCTTGGGATCTACGTTGAGCTTCATTGGGATCATCAGTTGAGGCGGCAGCACATGGTTCGAGTTTGGATGTTTGACTGGAGTTATCTCATTGCTTTGTTTCACACATGGATTTGTTCACTAAGCCACATAGAGAATTTGATTTTCCTTGGGTGCCACATATGGAATTTGAGTTGCCTTGGTGTCTCTCTCATGTCCACTTGGAACTTGACTTTCTCTTTCTTTAGATTTGCTCAAATGTCATTTGTCATATGCACTCTTCCTTGGGATTTGCTCCAAACTCTCTATATAATAGAGCCTTGGGCTCTCATATTGTATCAAGAATACGAGCTATTGGGCTCGTATTCTTCAATACGTTGTTGGACTGTACACTCATTTGCAATATAATATAACAGACTTTGGGGTTACTTGAGAAGTGTTCTTCTCCTTCTGTATGGTAAATTATTGATGTATTTGTTCTTATATTTCTATTTACTTCTTCATGCTTGTCAAGTTATGTTGATATGCAGCTAGCTCATATTAGCATAAGAATTGTTTAATTGCTCTAGGTAGAGAAATATTTTAGTTGATGTCAAATATATCTCTAGAAATTCTCTCCAATGCATTTGATTAATTCCATGTGGATCTAATTGGTTTTGGTGAAGTTTTGTAGAAAATCCTTCTTTGATCAAGCGTGAGGGGAAGTTCTCGGAGGAACCAACACACTCTTGAAATATTCAAGGAGAACCCACATGTGTTTAATTTCCAAAGTCTCATCAATTTCGATTTGTTTTGCAAGGATTCCTTTGAGTTTTAGGCTCTTATATCTTGCATAAAATCAATTAAAATTTTACTTTTCAAGTATTGTGCTTCATTTATTAATATCTTGCTATTTCAAAGAGTTAAATCATGGCTAGTCAAAGAGGAGAGTTTACTCATTCTCTTTGGCCTAGCATTTTGTAGATTATAGTGTAACGGATTTTGCAATCTATTGAGTTAATACTCGGTGTGTTTTGTAGCTCAACTCTAACTTGTTTTCTTGTAGCAACTTGTAAGATTCATCTTCAAAACTATTGACAAGTTTGCATGCATGACCTTGGGGCTCTTATTTCGAGATCATTTCCCTCTCTAAGCCGAGTTCCTCTTGGGTAAGGCTAAGTTCTTCTTGGGTTGCCCTCTCTCTCTCTTGGTCATGGGCATTGAAGAGACTTAGCCTCTCTTCTCCACCTCTAAAATCTAAATTCTATTGAGCCTTCTTGGGCCTCAATTGCATAAATTTTTCAGCAAGGAAAGGTCTATGGCTTAAAGCTCAATCGCAAAGACTTTCCTTGGGTTTTAGAGGAGGCTTCATGGTCTTTTCCCTCTTGTAACAACTAATAAAATTTCTGATTTTGGGAGCATGGGTTTTACCCATTGGTATCCCTATCTCTCCACCTTGGGGAGAGGACTTGTGGTTTGATTTGTTGATCTCTTTCACTTGCATGCATCTCATTTAATTGGCCAATTAACACAACCATGCATCACACTCATTTTGCATGCTCTTTAGTTTGATTTGCTACAGGTTTTAAATTCATTTACTTTCATAGCAAATTCAGATTTTTTGCATGCAAACACCTTTAACTTGATTTTATTTGGCTTGAATATTGTTCCAAATTTACTTATGCTTCATCATTGATCACACTTTACATGCATCAAGTATTTGGGCAAATTCTACTTTACCAAGCAATATTTTATTTCATATCAAGCAAATATATTTCAAGTTGATTTATTTATTTATTTTGATAATCTACTTTTAGAGATCTTACATGCCCTAAGCATCACTAAAACTTACCTCCAACTTAAGTTGGTTGAATAGACTTTTAAGGACCCTCTAACTGTATTGACTCCTCACTGTGAGATCCAAATATTTGGGTGAGGGTGATGTCTGAGGATCAGAGTTTAAATGCAATCTTACTTTTAGAGTCTAACTAATAAAATAAAACCAAGAACATTCTATATAACATTTTACTTTCCCTGCAAGTTCTCAATTTTTGCTATCTTGATGGTTTAATGTTTTACATGCAAATATCATTTCGTATTTCAAGAAACACTTTAGATGCAAGCATTGTAATCTCTTTAATTTTGCAACAAATTTAATTCTCTTGTACTTGGAATATTGTTTACTTTTGCAACTCCCTTTTATTTTGTCATTTTGATGGTCATTATGCTCATGGATGATTGATATATCTTGTTTCATTTTCAAGTACTCTTATTTTATGTTGCAAATTTAATTTCATGATATTATCTTGGTCTAACATTTAAATTTTCTATCATTTGTGTCTTCATCTCATTTTGGGCAAGCTATGGTTTACTTAAAGGCACTAGTCTCATTTGGAATATCTATTTCAATTTTGCTTATATGATTGTTTAATGTTTGAAGGCAAGTTACTTTTGATAGACATTAACAAGGATCATCTCATTTACATTTTTTGCAAGTGGAATACTAATTGTCTTCATCTTGGCAAGATATCTTTGCATGCTTTGATTTATCAATTTGTTTATCTTAAAGGCATCCTTGTATTTTACATTGATTATATCGTGTGCTAACAGTTTCTTGTTTCACTTTTTTCAGGATTACTTGTGCTTTCCATTTGAAAGCATTTCATTTCATTTAAGCAAATATAATTTCATTTTAGAGCAATACTTCTAAGGCACTTGTTATTCATATGCTTCATGTTAATCCTATGTATTGATGGTTATTGATGGTTATTGTTCATATCACATTTGTTTATAAATCTTAAGAAGTAATCTATTTCACTTTAACAATTCTCCTAGAAACCTCACACCTTTGACTTAGTTTTCCTTTAGGGACCACCCCCCATAGATAACCTAGGAGATAGCTTAAACAGAGAGAGTTGAGAATAGGTGACAACCCCTTATCTAGATTCTTTGCCACCAACCACACCTTGTGGGGTTAAAGGCTTTTCACACTAAATGTGGGTAGGTGTAGGCGACAAGGTCAACAATCTCCATAGGTGTAGGCAAGGACTTGCACTCTACCATACCAAATCTCCCTAAAATTTTCACAACATATTTCCCTGGTGAAAGGAAAATTTTGCTCGATCTTTGCCATACCTCTAGTCCCAAGAAATAGTGCATTAAACTAAGGTCTTTCATCTCAAATTCTGAAGTCAACTCCCTCTTACATTCAAGAATCAAACGGTGTGCACCTATCAAGAATAAGTCATCAACATATAATACCAAAATGAGAGGCATACCTTGGACCATTGTGAAGTACAAGTTTAGATCAACACTACTCCTTATGTATCCCAGCTTCATCCAGTAACTATCAATGCGGGCATACCAGGGACGAGGGGCTCGCTTCAATCCATAGAGGGCTTCCTTTAATAGGCACACATGGGTCTTTCGGTCATGAACTTCAAATCTTGGAGGTTGTTCAACACATACTTCTTCTTGAAGCAAACCATCCAATAAAGCAGTCTTTACATCCATCTAATGAAGAGTACATCCTTTACTAGTTGCAAGAGCAATAATGGATCGAATAGTGGTGTAGCGAGCAACTGGAGCAAATATATTATTATAGTCTTCTCCCTCTTTCTGGGAGAACCCTCAGGCTATGAACCTTGCCTCGTATTTTCCGATGCTTCCATCAACCCCATGATTGATTTTGTAGGTCCATTATGAAGTCGCCAATGATTTCCCCTTCGGTCTCGACAAACATCCCATACATCATTCTTCATAATTGACTTGTATTCTTCAGCCATCGCATCCTTCCAGACTTGTTCCTTCACGGCTTGTTCAAAGGTGTGAGGCTCATCTTGAATCATATTGCTCAATGCTACAACATAACCCCGGTATCTACACGGCTTCTTGATTTCTCTGAAGGTACCTCTGGCGGGAATGTGTCTCTCAACATCCTGTAATGCGTCACAAAGTCACAGAGACCTCTTCCTGGCAAGAGGATCACATGGAGGAGGATCCAAGGGGTCCATAGGTTCCATGGGAGCATCAACAATGTCTCTCTCAAAATCAAGCACAGACGAACCTTTTAGAATATCCATATCATCACTCTTCTTCTCGGGAGGAGGAGGAGACGAAGGAATGTCCCTTGCATTTCCAAGGGCAAAATCTTCATCGAATATTACATCCCTACTAATTTCAACCTTCCTTTGACCAAGAATATATATTCTAAATGATTTAGAATCTTCACAATATCCAACAAACGTACCTTTTCTTCCAGTGGCTTCCAGCTTGTTTCTTTTGTCCTTTGGTACATGGAAATATACAAGGCAACCAAATATCCTGAGATGACCATTGTCGGGCTTAACACCTGTGTATACTTCCTCGGGAGTCTTGTTGTCCAATGCTTGATGAGGCACCCGATTTTGAACATATGTTGTTATATTTGTTGCTTCTCCCCAAAGGAACTTAGATAGCTTTTGATCATGTTGCATGGCTCAAGTTGTTTCCACAATAGACTTGTTCTTTCTCTCAGCTACTCCATTTTGTTCGGGATTGTAGGGCATAATAATCTCCTTTCTTATACCTTCCTTCTTGCAAAAGTTTATGAATTCATTTGAGATGTATTCCCCACTGTTGTCGGACTTTAAGATCTTAATTTTCTTCCCCGCTTGATTTTGATCCAAAGCCTTGAAGTCCTTAAAAATGTCGAAGGCCTCATCCTTATGCTTCAAGTATTATATCCATGTCTCCCTTGAGAAATCATCAATGAAAGTAATGTAGTAGAGATGGCCTCCAAGTGAATGTACAAGCATTGGATGACATATATCAGAATGAATGAGATGGAGGGTGACTTTCGTCTTGTTGTCACTAGATGGGAATGGTCCCCTTGTCTTCTTTCCACAGGCACACCGTGGACATACTCCATCATGTTGAGCTTGAACATTAGGAATCCCATAGAACAACTTCTTCAATTTCGAAAGGGCTTCATGGTGGAGATGGGCGAATCTTCGATGCTTTGGTGATCTGTATCATGGACCATTTTGCTAGAAGAGGTCTTCCAGTAACTCTATAGAGTCCTTCAAATCTAGATCTCAATGTGGAAGCATCTCTCATAAAGGATCCAACAGGCCAAGTAAGTATTCTTCCTTTCATGAAAGGTACCCGCATTCCTTTATCTTCCAAAGCAGATACGGATACCAAATTCTTTTTCAATCCCAGCACATACATCACATCATGAAGCAAAAATAGATTCCCTAGAGTCCAAGTGAAATTTAACAAACCCAAAGCCTTTGACGGGATGGTGGAGTTGTCTCCAAGAATAATCTTCAAACTTGACTCCCTCTCTACTAAATTAGAGAGAACTTCCTTATACCCAGAGAACTGATGAGAGGCCCCACTATCAACCAACCAGCTATCCCAAGCATTCGGAGGAAAGGAACTAGAAAGAGCAAAAATAAGGATATATTCAAATTGACTAGTAGCATTACTTTCATAACTGGAATTTCTTGGCCTCTTTTGTGGATGATAACTTTCTTCACGATCATCGGGAGAGTCTCTTCTTTTTCTATCATTCCTTCTATCATCTCTTCTATCATATGGCATGTTGTTGTTGTAGCCATGATTATTGTTGTAGGACCTTGAAGTGTTTCTTCTTGGAGCATCTCTCTTCTCGGGGCAATCTTGAGCATAATGGCATTTTCAATGACAACTGTAGCATTTGACATCTCTATCTCGTCTTCTTGAGTCCTTGGAGTCTCGATTGGCTTGAGGAGGTCTTCTTGAATTATAGATGGCTTTATGTCCCTTTCCTTTCTTTTTATTCTTCTTCTTCCCTTGAGCTACGAAAGTTGTAGGCTCTCCTTCATTTGGCATAGAGCAAGTAGCTCATCAAAAGAAGGGATACTTTCCCTATTGTTGATAGAAGTAATGAACATGTACCATGAGTCAAAGTCAAACTTTGCTAGCCAATATCCAATATCCAACCAAGTCAATATGCCAATCAATTTATCCAAAATAAAGACAAAAGAGATAGAGAGTCAACAAAAGCAAACTCTTGTGCAAATCAACAGCAACCAACAGCAGCAATGTGTGCCCTAACCAGTCAAAGGTCAAAATGGCCCTTTAGCAGCTCGGTCAATAGCCCACAAACTCGGCCTTGGTTGCTAGTTAAAGTCTGCCCAAAACAGTGAACAAAGTTCCAGTCAAAGAAGAGAGAATTCCATGCAGTTAAATCTGCAATTTCTTGCGGTCAAAGCATAAGTCAATGCCTGGTCAAATTGCCCGGATTTTCTCGGTCTTAGTGCCAATCAACTCGACCTCTGAAAATCAAAAATTTCCCACTCAAAGAAATTCAAAACATGAAGTCAAATTGTGGTCAAACTGTCAATATACAAAAGGTTAACCTAGCCTCCAAGACCCTCGCATGTGTGAAGAAATTCCAACTACCTCAGACCAGTATGAACCAAATAAATCAAGAGAGAAGAATAATGTGTTGATGTGATGTCAAAATGAGCTTGAGATCGCTTGTATTTTGTTAATTTTGGACAACTAGGTCCAAACTCCATGTTGAGATGCTCGGATGAAGATGCCAATATTTTTATTGGATTCCTCTTTCAAAGAGGTGCAAGATCGATCTAAAGATCATCTTGATCCGATGAGCAGAACATTTATTTTGAATTAATTCCATTTATGTGCAAGGTCGGCTAGAATTGAAATGTAGGCTTGAAGCCCCAACAGATGTGTCACACACCCTCACTAATGGATATATATATAAGTCAACGTTGGAGGTCATTTTCATCCATCACATCATCACACATTCTCTCTCATCATCTGATTGGTTCGATCACCTTGGAGGCTCTTCTTCTCTCACATGTGGGAAAACGCAGAAAAGGATTTTCTGTTTTCAACCTAGGGTTTTCAGCACAGATTTGACAAGCATTAACTTTGGTCAACGCATGGTCAAACTGACCCCAAACTTGGTCAAAATTCTAATTTCTGAAATCCGCATTATTGGCACAGAAATCGAGGTTGCACATTGACTTTGACCAGACTGTGTTGACTTTTTGCTATTATTGGTTTGCTTTGACCGTTGACTGGGACAGCATTGCCTTTGGGTTGACTGATATAGTTGTCCGAGAGGGTTGTGTGACACTTCTGGTTCGCTGACCATATTGAGACTTTGCTGGTTGAAGCATCTTGTTGACCGTCGTAACTCACCACAACACATATTTTGTTGATCAAGTTAAGTATAGTTTTTGGCTTGTCTTCTGTCAATCTATTGGTATGTTCTATCGGCATTTTACTTTCTTGTTTATGTGATTGTTGTTGGGGATAAAAGTAAATTTGCATCAAGCATAGAACATCTACGAAAATTTACATGGCATCGGAGCTGAGGTGAAGACAAAGACCAAGTTTGTAGTAATCACCGAAGAAGAGCATGGGTACCTCAAACTATAACGGCTTTAAAGTTGATGACAAATTGACTGGGAAGGAAGACTTCCATCCCTGGAAGATGACTTTGGATCTTATGTTGGAAGACCAAGATGTCATGGACTATGTGCAGGGTAAAATCCAAGAGCCTCCATCATTTGCACCTGCTACCACCAAATCTAAATATAAGAAGGGGGAAATCAAAGCAAAGCTAATGATCCGGGATTCGATTCATAAGAGTCTGGTTGCCTACATCTCTAAGCTAGCCACATCCAAGGATATGTATGATAAGTTGGTCAACATATCCAAGGCCAACAATGCAAATCAAGTCCTTTTCTTTAAGAACCAGCTAAAGAATCTGAAGAAAGGCAAAAATGAATTCGTTCAATCATATTTTCTAAAATTGATTAAAACTAGAAATAATCTTTTGGCTATCGAGGAGACAATAGTTGTTCAAGAAATGGTTCTCACTGCACTTGGAGGTCTCTCATCTGAATGGCATGTATTCAATACTACCATTCTCAATAACAATGTGATACCTAATTTTGACGAAGTACTATCGAGATGCATACAAGAAGAGACAAGGATGAAGGAATTTGAAAATGAAGGAAATGTTGCCTTCATTGCTCGTGCTAAGAAGACGAACAATGGTGGTCCAAGGAACAAAGGAAGAGTAGGGGCCCAAGGAAAGAAAGGCAAATGTTACACATGTCACAAGACCGACCACTATGCTAGAGAATGCCCTTTCAAGAAGGATTCTCCTGATGATGATGATAACAACAACAACAGGAGGAATGGCAATCAAAGGAACAACAAGTTCAAAGAGAAGAGGAAGGCTCCCTTTGGTGGAAATGGGCAACCTTTCAAAAGGTCGAGAAATTCCAGGTATGAGGAATCTAATGTTGTTGATGATAAAAGAAATGAATTCATTCTTATATCTGCCCTCTCTGCTGCATCTCCACCCGACACTATGGATGTCTGGTTGATCGATAGTGGTGCCTCAAGGCACATCACTGGGTTCAAGGAAGCACTTTTTGATATGGTTGAGAAGGATGTTAATCTGAAAATTATCCTTGGAGATAATGCCACATATCCCATGAAAGGGACAGGCACTGTGACCCTCCACTTGTCTCAAGGTCAAGTCCTCCACTTACAAGATGTACTATATGTACCTAATTTGAAGAAGAACCTTGTCTATATTTCAGCCATGGAAGACAAAGGTTCCAATGTGGCATTCGTTGATGGGAAGGTGCGCATCCGGAAGAAGAGTTTCAAGGAAGCTATCACGATTGGGTTTAGAGTTGATACACTCTACCAAGTTGGAGGAAGTCCACTGGGAGCAATGACATGTGATATTATCCGACAAACTAAACTATGGCACCAGAGGTTTGGACACCTTCACTACAAAGCCCTTCCCGAAGCAAGGAAGGTGGTGATGGGGATGCTCGTGTTCACAAATGATCAGGAAGGTGTATGTCAACGTTGTGCCGAAGGAAAGCATACAAGGGGACCTTTCCCCTCAAGTGTCACAAAGACATCTGATGTCTTGCAACTGATACATTCTTATCTGTCTGGTATGCTGCCCGTGACATCCTTGGGAGGATGTTCTTATTATATGACGTTCGTAGATGACTTCTCTTGCAAAACCTGGATATACTTCTTGAAAAAGAAGGATGAGGCTTTCATGTGGTTCCGTACTTTCAAAGCCTTGGTGGAAAATCTAACGGGGAAGGAGATCAAGATATTGAGGACCAATAATGGCACTGAATATGAGACAAACGAGTTCAAGAACTTTTGCAGAGAAGCTGGAATCAAGAAGGGGACCACAACCGTATATACCCCTGAGCAAAATGGTGTTGCTGAAAGAAAGAACAGGACCATTGTGGAAGCTGCCCGTGCCAGGCTATGTGACCAAGGTCTTCCGAAGTTTCTGTGGGGAGAAGCTACGAACATTGCTGTGTACATACAAAACCGATGCCCGCATTCCGCTCTGGACTCCAAAACTCCCGAAGAGTTTTTCTCTGGTAAGAAACCTGACGTCTCACATTTTAGAATTTTTGGATGTCCTGTTTATTTTCATGTACTGAAGGAGAAGAGGAGCAAGCTGGATGCTTCTGGAAAGAAGGGAATGTTTGTGGGCTATAGCGAAACTTCAAAGGCCTATAGCGTCTATGTGCCTGGTCAAAGGGAAGTGGAGATATGCCACGATGTTACCTTTGACAAAGATGCTTCCCTGAGGAAAGTAATCAATCTTCCGATATCTGAGGAAGATCATGAAACAAGGCCTAGAAATCAAGAAGAACCGAAGGATGAGACGATGCCTGATGTTGAAGGACCGATGGACCCTATTGATCCACCTCCTTCAATGAGGAAAAGACCAACATGGCTTAGGGACACTCTCGAGGATACCGAGAATCATATGGCCCCAAGGGGCAAATTCCATGAAAGCAAGAAGCCGAATAGATACCAAGGGTATCTAGCAGCCATGAGTACAATCATACAATCTGAGCCTGGACCTTTTAAGGAAGTCGTAAAGCATCAAGTTTGGAAGGATACTATACACGAAGAATATAAGTCTACTATGAAGAATGATGTCTGGGATGTGGTTCCGAGACCGGAGGACAAAGCAGTTGTCACCTCGAAATGGCTCTATAAGATCAAGCATGGATCTGATTGTAGTGCTGAAAAGTTCAAGGCAAGATTCGTTGCCCGTGGCTTCTCTCAAAAGGAAGGCATAGACTATGATGACATATTTGCACCTGTGGCCCGATATACCACCATCCGTTCTATCATAACCCTTGCTGCTACGCAAGGATGGAACCTTCATCAGATGGATGTGAAGACCGCATTTCTACATGGTGCGATAAAGGAAGAGGTGTATGTGGAGCAACCTCTGGGGTTCGAAGTCCAAGATCGTGACACCCATGTTTGCAGGTTGAAGAAAGCCCTCTATGGGTTGAAGCAGGCACCCAGAGCTTGGTACGAGAGGATAGATAGCCACTTGATGAAGTTGGGCTTCACTCGTAGTAATGCTAATCCAAACCTTTACTTCAAGGTTGATAGAGAAAAGCCTCTCATTTTGGTGTTGTATGTGGACGACCTCTTCCTGACATGTGCTAACCCTCTCATTCATCAATGTAAGAGCGAGGTCGCTTCTAAGTTCGAGATGAAGGACCTAGGACTGATGCATTACTTCCTAGGCCTAGAGATCTAGCAAAAACCTGGCGAGATTTTCCTTTCTCAAGGAAAATATATTGTGAAGCTTCTGGAAAGATTTGGAATGGTGGACTGTAAGTCTGTATCGACACTGATGGAGCTCAACTTTAAGAAGTTGAGTGGCAGGCTAATGGGACCGTGCTAGCAAATCCTACTGAATATCGTCAACTCGTAGGGGCCCTGATGTTCTTAGTGAACACCCGTCCGAACGTATGTTTTGTAGTGAACACTTTGAGTCAACATATGGTTGAACCTCATCACATTCACTAGGTTGGTGTTAAGAATATTTTGAGATATCTTTGGGGCACGATAAACCATGGGTTGAGATACATTGTCGGGAGCGTGACACTCCATGGATATACTGATGCCGATTGGGCTGGCAGTGTGGTGGATCACAAGAGCACCTCTGGATGTTGTTTCACACTTGGTTCCGCTTCGATATCTTGGATGAGAAGGAAGCAGAAGTCGATGGCTTTGAACACCGCAGAGGCCGAATACATTGCAGCGGGTATGGCCTGTTGTGAAGCAGTTTGGTTGCGAAAGCTCTTCATTCAGTTGTTTAGGCATGTGCTAGATACCACCGTGATACCCTGTGATAACCAGAGTGGGATTCGACTGTTAGAGAATCCCGTGTTCCACGATCAATCCAAGCATATTGATATCAGGTACCACTTTATCCGAGATATGGTACAGCGAGGCGACGTAAGGCTCGATCATATAGGAATTGATGAGCAGGTCGCGCACATTCTCACAAAGCCCTTGGCAAAGGTCAAGTTCCTAACCTTCCGTAAGAATCTTAGAATCGTGGAACGACCCTATGCTGAGGGTCCTGTTGGACGATGAGCTCTAGAGCTCTGGGAGGCTTTGGGGATAGCTTCTCGGAGCTATAAAGCAACCACAGGGCTAGGCTTGCTGAACCTTGTTGGTGTGCTTCTGCCCCACCGTTATGATGTTGAGTTGGTTCACCTCTCATGATTTGTGCCCCGTATGCATCCTACCCATTAAGTCTCGAGCTCATGGAAAGTACCTCTCATTTGGCCAGTGAGGAGGGAAAAGCTAGAGACCAGTAGCAAAGACCGATGGACGCATTGGAGATTGTCGTACTCTCTATGTCTAGGATGGCACGTGTCCAACCACTTGATCTGGGATCAATTCTAGTGAGGTTTCGGACCTCCAACTGACTTCGAGTCAGATAAACCAACTTTGGGTTGGTATGTGACTTCTTTGAGTCCTATAGAGGTTTCGAACCTCTGGGCTGAATTTGTCAGCCGAGAATGATGTCTTTGTGACTGACCCTTTCTGTTCTGAAATAAAGAAGCCAGCAAAGCAAGTTACGGTGAGATGACGCACGATGTTTGGATGGCACAGGTGGATGGAGTTCTCCCTAGTTGAGAGGAAGTGTTAATTTTGGACAACTAGGTCCAAACTCCATGTTGTGATGCTCAGATGAAGATGCCAATATTTTTATTGGATTCCTCTTTCAGAGAGGTGCAAGATCGATCGAAAGATCATCTTGATTCGATGAGAAGAACATTTATTTTGAATTAATTCCACTTATGTGCAAGGTTGGCCAGAATTGAAATGTAGGCTTGAAGCCCCAACAGATGTGTCACACACCCTCACTGATGGATATATATAGGTCAACGTTGGAGGTCATTTTCATCCGTCACATCATCACACATTCTCTCTCATCATCTAACTGGTTCGATCACCTTGGAGGCTCTTCTTCTCTCAGACGTGGGAAAACGCAGCAAAAGGATTTTCTATTTTCGACCTAGGGTTTTCAGCGTAGATTTGACCAGCGTTGACTTTGGTCAATGCATGGTCAAACTTACCCCAAACTTGGTCAAAATTCCAATTTTTTTAGTCTGCATTTATTGGCACAAAAATCGAGGTTAACCGTTGAATTTGACCGGCCTGCGTTGACTTCTTGTTACTACTGTTTTGCATTGACCGTTGACTGAGACAGCGTTGACTTTGGGTTGACTGATATAGCTATCCGAGAGGGTTGTGTGACACTTCTGGTTGGCTAACCGTATTGAGAATTTGCTGGTTGAAGCATCCTGTTGACCGCCGTAACTCACCACAACACATATATTTTGCTAATCAAGTTAAGTATAATTTTTGGCTCGTCTTCTGTCGATCTATTGGTATGTTCTATCACCATTTTACTTTCTTGTTTATGTGATTGTTGTTGGGGATAAAAGTAAAGTTGCATCAAGCATAGAACATCTACGAAATTTACATATTTGTATGCAACTTTGGAGGGGTAATTTGTCCTTAGGCCAACCTCGACAATTTGAGCAATTGTGGGCTTCACTTCAAAAATATCAAACTAAAGAATCTCATAAGAAGAATCGGATTGGTAATCGCATATGTATAGCATCATATCAACTAGCATTGTCCTAATGCAAGGCCTTGACTAACAGCCCCATCTCTCAACGAGAGAATGGGCTACAATGCTGGCGAGACACATGACTTATAGACACCATAGTCATTGTCTCTCCAAGGTACATACTCCACCCAGGTGTTCCCAAAGTATGACCTTCTTGGACTATTCTTCTATTGGGTAGCCAACCTTGGACAGATCAGCACTTCAAGAAGATCACATGCTCATGTTGATGCACTTGGGCAGATCCGTACTTCAGGATGATCTTACGCTCATGTTCATGAACTTAGAAGTCCGCACTTCAGGAATATGTTGTAGCTTCAGGATGATCCGCACTGCACCACCTTATGATGCTTAGATCACAGCGTTATATGTAATGTAACCAGTCCTAAAACTCTTCAAAATCCACACTGAAAAACCCATCCAATAAATCTGCACTAAAGCTCTTCTCAAGAATCCGCAAATTGTTTCAGAGATCATCGAAAATCATATCCTCAAATGGGCCGCAGAACAGGTATATATAGAGACAATCTCTCTGTCTTTGGGCCAATTTGCCAGTTGGCTTGTAGGCCGACTTGTCCAGCTGATGAAGGCCGACTTAAACATATCAATATAGCTTCTCTTTCAACGTTTGAGTGCGTGTGGATTAGAGCCATTCTTCCACGGTTTCTAGGACTAGGTCTTGGAGCATTTCATTAGATTAGATCCTTCATATATATATGTATGACACTAAATTACATTTTTACCTAGAAAGACAAAACCCTAGATAGACATCAAGAAGAAGTTTATTTAACCTATAATAAAAATCTTGCTCATGAAACCCATGAAGCAAGTACAAAAAACATTTTATTATCTTTGTCTTCTTCTTTTCATAATTATATAGTCAATATGAAGACTGATCTTAGTTACACTTTTCAACAATGAGCACAAGTTTTGCAAATTGAACACACAAGAGAAGAGCCTAGAGCTATTTGTGGTCAAGTTGAGGGTGTGACACACAAGGAGGAGGTGAAACTATTGATGTCAAGTTCCAACAGGCATGGAGAGAAATTATGGAAAGCAGCCAACACAAATGCAAGTCAAACTTTTAAGTGGGTTGAGAAGCAAAGTTATTATATTTTCTATGTATTCTCTTACGACTATTTTCTATTGAAGGAGCCCTAATTTTCCTGAGTAATAGGAAGTGAAGGATAATTTGTTGGGAAAAAATCTATTGTGTTTTATGATTGATTTTTATTGAATTTTGCTACAATTTTTTAAGTTAAATGCTAGGGTATTTTTTATTCAGCAATTTTCAAAAAAAAAAAACCAAAAAAGTTACTAGGGTGTACTTAATTTTTGGGTATCAAATAAATTGTTGACAATATTAAATCAAAAATGGTATTGCAAATTTAACACGAAGACACTAGAAAAGCTAAATAGCTTCTTGAGTTGCACCAATTTCTACCACAACTTTATGTTAACAGTGTCTTGTATTACATGGCTCCTATGCCAAGTCACCAAATGTGGAGCCAACATCGTGTTTGTTTGGGATGCAGTAAAACAAAAATCATTCGAGGATTTGAAATGTCATTTCTACTCGATACTAATCGTCATTCACAACATTCATTTGAAATTGAGACAAATGTCTCAAATTATGATGTCAATGTAGTGCTCACTCAACATGGAAATTCGGTGATCTATCGCAATGAGACACTCTAATGTGGTTTGCAAGTACTATACTTATGACAAGGAGATGTACTCCAATGTCCATGCATGCCAATAGTGGAGGGATAATATTCAAGGAAAGAAGATGGTTGCCCAAACCAACCACAAGCCCTTAGAATTCATGTAGATGCAAGGAATATTGCAAAACAATAGCCATCAAGAGTGGTCCATGCATCCTCAACAATTCCATTGAAACATCAAGTATAAGAAGTGCAATACGCACTAAGTTTCAAATTACCTTAGTCGATCTCCTTTTGTGGCTTCCAAGTGACCTAGTTGTCATGACAACAATCCTAGCTTCATTGCTATATATCAAAGAATGGGTGCAAGTAAATGAATTTTAAACTTCACCTCCATGACAAAATTTATGCCATATAAGACACATTTGTGTTCCTTCAAGCAAGCATGAAAATCTAACTGGGGAGGTGCATTACAATGAATTGGTAGGGAAATTCAATGTGGAGAAAACAATGGCAATACTACAAAAGTACTTTTACTAAAGTTTAAACAAAGCTCAGAAAAGAAGTTAGAACAAATCATGCATTGTAAATTCATCTTTGAAATTGACACCCTGTGATAGTCACTTTAACACCCTACAAGAAGAGTATTGCACCAAAGGCCACTACTAAGATCTAATTTTAGCACATTTGGATTCATGTGTTTTAGATGGGAATGATAGGCTCGATACTTTCTAGTATAGCATGTGTACAATGATAAACATCAAACTAACTAAATCAACCACCGTAACCAATGGACAAGCCATCGTCATCCTTTTTTAAAATAAGATGATTATGCATTTCCTCAAAATGCAACATAAAGAATCCACATACATGGGATGAAAGTAATCTTTATGTTCAACGTAGCAACTACATAACTCTTCATAGTTTAGTGGGCCACAACTTTTTTTAGGTGTGTATTAAAATTGGCAACTAGGGCCAAACTCCACCTTGGAGAGCTCATATGATGGAGATGATATTTTTGTTGGTTCCTCTTTCCGAGAGGGGCAAGACTGATCTAAAGATCATCTTGTTTAGATGACCAAAAGTGAGATTTTGAATTTATTCTCTCACACATGTAATTTGTCAGGTCGGCCAAAAGTCTAATGTAGGCTCATAAGCCCCAATAGATGTGTCTCCAATCTCATTAAATTGTATAAATATGAGAGACCTATTCCTCATTTTAGACATCATCATCGAAGCACATATCTCTCTCCTCACATCATTGGTTCGTACAACACTTGGAGCTTCTCTCTCTCTCTCTACCTCGCACGTGTAAATGAAGGGCAGATTTCTGGGTAGATTTCAGGATTGGTTTTAGGGCAAAATTGCAGAGCGCAACCAACGTTGAGCAAGGGTCAGCCTCACTCAAATTGTTGTGTTTTTTAGGCAGAAGTTTGAATCTCCCTAGGCCACACTCATTGGCACATAAACCGAGGATTTCTGAGCACATTGACCAACGTTGACCATAGCACTTTGACTGCAACGTCGACTTTTCTATTGACTGAGTTTGACTGACAATTTTGAATATGTTTTGGGATGATTTGGAATGTTGTTGAAGGCCGCATTGACTGGGTTTAACCGAGTTGATTTGGAGGAGTCTTCTTGTTGGTTTGACCAGCATTGAATTTTTGGTTAGGGCATCCTGTTGATTGTTGTTTGCCTGAAGCTTTGGGCAAGTGTATTTTGTATATTGTACTCTCTCTCTCTTTGTTGAACTTTTGAAAAATAATAAGAATAAGTGTTTTCCCCGCACAGGGTTTTCTCCCTGGCATCCGCCAAATATTGTGTCCTCTTGTCTTGGCTTGTCTTTCGCTTATTGTTTATGTTCTATTAGCATTTACTGTTAATGTTAATGTGATTGCTAATCTGGAAATTGATATTGGGCTAATAAGAAAAGATTGAAGTAAATTGCTCTAAAGCATAGAACATACCATTGTTATCTAAAATTAACAGTGTGCCTAAGTTTCCAACCATTCACCCCAATTGGCATAGCTCCATCTATTTTATCTACACAAGCAAAGTCCTCTCATGATACCTAGGCAAACAAAGCAACCAAACCTATTGAAAAAATCTAATACATCTAACGAGTAGTTCATAATATTATGTGGAAAGACAATGTCAAGTACAACAACAAAATCTACAATCGAGTTTCATGAGTTCTAGGTTGAGAATCACAAAAAGAGCAACTCACAAGCCCCCACAAAAAACTCAAACCACTTCCATATGGGCCTTACACCATCACCAAAGCTATGCTTGTGAAAGCTTTTGACTTGTAATTCCATATGCAAGGAGAGATACATATCAAAAGATGTTTGACCCACAAAGCAAGGTTCCTCCTTTCGGTACTTTCTTCCCTAGAGTTTAGATCTTAGATTAAATCCACTTTTGATGTTTATAGGAGT
Organism: Pinus albicaulis; assembly: GCA_034641835.2. Taxonomy (NCBI): domain Eukaryota; kingdom Viridiplantae; phylum Streptophyta; class Pinopsida; order Pinales; family Pinaceae; genus Pinus; species Pinus albicaulis. Next base: position 917,875,342 of record CM076576.1, read on the forward strand.
GGCCCTTATGATCCAGCAACGTATTGATAGTTGTGGTCATTTACTGGACATTCATAAAATTATTTTATTGTATCTTATCCTTCTTCAATTTGCGCCTAATATTTAAAGTCAAGATAAATCAACCACATTTTCCACTTTTGTTGGAAATCTTGAAGGTGGCAAAGCACTTAGCCCCTATAGAATTCAACCTTGCCATGATTCTAACAAATTTTGTGCAATTCAAGGCAACTCAAATTTCTCTGACTCAACCCTAATTTCCTACTACGGATAGGGTTCTTACTTCTAAGACTTCTGTTAGCATTATAACTCAATATAGATCCATCTAAACTATGGATCTAACATGAGCCGAGAGGGATCAAATTTCTTTAGGTGTAAACTTCTTTTAGAGTGCGAAATTTGGAGAAAAAAAATTGCATCTCTCTCTCTCATTGTGTCATATATATATATATATATATATATATATATATATATATATATATATATATATATATATATATATGACACATGTCAACTCCCCATTGAGCACGAACAAACTTACACATATCCATCATATTGGGTTGTAGAGTGAGCATAAGCCTTGTGAACTTTTTCCCTGTGAACATAGCCATAGCCAACACATCTTTCTCAAGCAACAAACTACTACCATTCTAGCCCATTTGCATTGTTTTGAAGTTTGTATATAGTAGTGTTCACTATTTTATTCATTAATATGTTAGGATTCACTGATTTCCTATGTTCATTGCAATATTTGTGCCATTTCACTGGTTATTACTATCTTCATTTCGCTTCTCAACATAATCCAGATCACTCTGACAACCAGATCTGAGTGATTAGAAGTCAAGACATAGATCTAAACCTTTTTTGAGCTAAATCTGCCAAAAAATATGTTAGTTTTGGAGGTTACAACTAGATTCAACAACTATCACAATGAAAACTCACCAATTCAGAATGAAAAACCTGCATTTATAACAGTAACTGAAGCATGCACTCTAAAATCTGAACAGACTTCTGAAAACTGAATTGTTTTATTGGGTTTTTCTTCAAAATAAAGATTGGCTTTGACCATCGGATTTGAGCAACTGGACAGGAATCTGAAACCCTGTTATGAAAAATCTGTTGACAGCATATAAAACTGCTACAAAATTCTGTTTCATGGAGACTACAGCTAGATTCAACAATTATTTAATCAAAAGGATGCTTATAATAAAAAATATGCAATCCCAAGGGTCGCAGGAGATGAAGGGGTGCTTTATGGCCCCAGGAAAGTTAAAAACAGCCAAGCTGAAGCTTATGCCATCTACCAGGGGATTCAGTTAGCCAAAGAAAATCAGATAGATGTTTTTAACGACTCCTCCTTATTCAGCATTTGGTGAAGGGCTCTTCTCCGAGGGATTAAACATAAGAGAGTCTTATGAAAAGAATTATGAAAGCAGCAAAAGGGTTTTCTTGAATAACATATTTCCATGTTCTCCGTGATCTTAATAAAGATGGAGACTTATGTGCCAATGAAGGATGTAAGTTAAGATTGGGTGATTTAAGGATCAATGGTCGAATCAGACCCTCTTCTATCCCTTAGAGCTAAATGGATTGGCATTGCACAATTATTAAGGATTGCTTTTTTCAATGTTCCACTGAGTTTCTAGGATGGGGAAACGCGGGAGCAGGGATACGCACAAGGGGGACATATATAAGCAACCCAAAATTTAGTGAAATTTCAGGGAAACGGGGGGACGTCAGAGCCATAAAAATTATAAAATTATTAAAAATTTAATATATAAAACTAAAAAAAATAAAATCCCAACAATACGTTAATAACTAAATTAGTAGATAGTAAATCTTATTAATTATGAAATGCACATCTAAATATTATCATCATTTCGTATGAGACTATTGTGAAGTAAAATAATCATTTGACATTTCTGTAATCATCAATGTAAATCTAAAAATTAATTACTAAATTGAATCTATCATTTGACATTATGCAATGTTCCATCTAAATTCATCATTTGGCAATGGGCATTAATATTATGCAAGGTACATCTAAATTAAATTCACCATTTGACAATTGAAACTATGCAATGCACATCATAAATTAAATTCATCATATCACAATGACATTTGTAGTCTAATACAGCCATAGAAAACTGAACTAAAAATAAACATAGAGAGCAGTGAAATACAAAAATTGTTTTTTTAAATTGTTATTAGCGAAAAAGTTCGGGGGACGCACCCCTCTTGCATCCCCTCGACCCCCCCTCCCCCCCACCCACAAGAGAGACGCATTTCATCACCAGAAAAACACACCCCTAGAGTTTCCCCAAGTTTTCCAAAAAAGCGGACATGGGGAAAGTTTCCCCATTTTGGGAACGTGGGGGAACACTGCTTTTTTTGTTTCCCAGTTTGGAGTCCCTCCAGAAAAATTTGTAGTTTTGCCAGATAAGAGGTCTCAGTAAAAAAATATTGAAAATATAGCTATGTACTACCTGAAATATTTGCTGCAATCCAGGCGCAGACTTGCTATAAATACAAATTTCTCATTCTGGTTCAAAAATAAAAAATCTACAATGCTGAATGGATAACCTACAATTATTATAACAACTGAAGCATACAATCTGAAATATGAACAGATTTTTTTGTGCATCTCCTTTTCCTGAAAATTCTGAAAGTACAATTAAAATATTTCAACATTAAGAATTAGTTTAAAGTTAGCTTAGTCAACTGTGTTTTCCAGTCTAATGTTCGTTTAATGTGGTTTCATTGTGTTTCTTTCATTTGTTTTTCTACTTTATTAATCTAACAATCATAATCATGTCCTGCACCTGAGCAATCTGACTGTTACAACATCTCCTCTATTATAATGGCACTTGATCCATGGCTTGTCACCCAATTGGTTCATGATCTCTATATAAAAGAATGGAGGATCATTTGTTGATAATCAATCTGACGGGCATTCTCATGTAAATTATTCTAGACATGTATAGAGAAATGCAGTAAAAACTGCCAATTTTTTTGTCAAATCATAAATGCATTACTGTCTGCAAAAGCTTAATATATATGTTCAACGTATGGATCGATAAGGTGGTCAGTAATCCAAATTGAGTATGATAGAAAAAAAAAAAAAAATTGCACAAATAAAAATTTGAAGTATTCAAATGCAGTTCATCTCATACTTGGCTAGCCGAGCAAGCTTGCCCTTTATAGAAACAAATTATTAGACACGTATCAATTTCATAGCAAAAAGAATGTCCTGACAATTGGCATATCTAAAAACAAATTCAGTGCAGCCAAAAGTTAAATCAGAGATAACTTAGAAACAAGTACAAGGGTAACATGCTGATGCAGAGATAATCAACATGCAGAAAGGTTTTGAATGGTGAAAAGCACAGTCACAGTTGCGATATATACAAGCAGATAGAGCCAAGTTGCCATTTCAATAATGCAGAACAGTATCCATGTAAAAAGTCCAGGAAAATCAAGTTCAAAAATGAGTGAACTTTTTATGCTAACCTTGATGGTAACCTTACTCTTTACTTGTGTCTCCAGCGCTTCTGCCATAGACTGTGCACCAGAAGGAAACAAAAAAATGTTGATAGTTTTCATTGTAGTAAATATTTAAGATAGATGATAGAATTACTTCATGCCATACAAATTAGCCGAAGTATTACCAATAGATTCAATAATTTAACTTGAAAGCAGAAATGTTGTTGTTAGTGGCAAATTATTAAAAGTCGTCTTTGTAAAACAATGAACTTGTTCTGTAATGGATATGATCAACAACTTAAGACAAGCACCTTGTCAAACTGCACCAAAACTTGAATGGCATGTTCCGGACTGAGTGTGCCGTTTGACACGAGTTCATCCAACGTTTCTGTCAGACACGTGCCAATAGTCGATTTCCGATACAATTCAAATGTTGCCATTGCCTTTTATAATATCATAAACCACTACTGCCTCACTAAGCAGACTGACAATTGAGTCTTTACGCGATGATCCCTGGAGTGGGACATTTATTATACACAACACAAACAAAGCAGTATCTTAATAATCACTTGAACCCACGAGATGTAGAATCAGGAAAAATAAAAAATAAAAAACTATGTGAGCAACATTTTGAATGTTTGTTCAGAGAAGCCACTGGGCAGCAGCCCCTAGTCACCCAATATTAATTCTTAGGGCTTATCACCACACCAAGAATAGGCAATCACAACATAATCCCAAATTGGCAGGGACAAGTCCACGAGATGTAGAATCAGGAAAAATAAAAAATAAAAAACTATGTGAGCAACATTTTGAATGTTTGTTCAGAGAAGCCACTGGGTAGCCAACAGTCACCCAATATCAATTCTTAGGGCCTATCACCACACCAAGAATAGGCAATCACAACAGAATCCCAAATTGGCAGGCACAAGTATGTGATAATGCATGACAACACAGAGCATAAATTACAGCTCAAAAGAATAAACCCAATGACTACTAAGCAGGTCTTTACCACCCTCAAGACCAATGCAGAATGCTAAGCACACTTCACTAAATGTTGAAAATAAAAAGCCCTAGAGCATTGGCTGTTAAAATTGGCACCGAAACCTCCCTCCCGCAATGCGCATATTATTGGGGCTACTGAGAATCCGTGTAACTTTCTCCTGTCTTTCATGCCGAGCTTCTTTTATTCAGTAATAATAAACAAGCAAACGAGCCGATAAATTCACCCAGTTTGCATAAACATGAAACCCTAAAGATCTCCAGTACTAATTTTAAAATTCAAGGAACACAAACTGATTCAATCAAGGATTGAATGGAAAAACAAAATAGACGGTACTGGTGGAGGCATCTGTACCTACTGCACTGCTGCTATTTATGCAATGATCTGCTGCTGCCGAAGCAAACGGAAGCGACACCGCCAAGAGAGTATGTTGGTCTGACCGTTCATTGAACACTTTATAGTCCAAATACTCTATATATACATGGATACCCGTATATATAGTCATCATTTTCATATATATTCATATTCATATTTAAATAAAATACATTAATATCTTTTTGCGTAATTGAGTTGGTATAAAATAGTATATTCCCTTTGTGTACAAGGTAAAATTAGAATATAATATTTAATATTATGTATGTAGTTGAGTTAAGTGGATATTTAATATCACATGTTTTTAGTAATAATGAAGTTGAGGAAATATTAGAGAGTAATGATGGAGGGAAATGAAATGAAACGATATTTTAATGATTATGAGATTAAAAATAGTTTATGGGATTATGAGTTTTTTGGTTTTTGTCTTTTGTATTTTAGTTTTTTTTTTTTTTTTTTAATTTAAATTGATGATGAGTCGGCTTAACCTTCCAACAGTGTCATTGCTAAAAAGACAATATGAAAAAATTGATGCTAACATATTCTCATAGCTTTCTCTGTTGTCTTTGAACGCATCACATTCCAAAATGAAATGTTTTTTTTCCGATTCCACTGTTCTTCTCAATCTTCTTTAGGCATTTTCCACTGTCATGATTCACACCGAAGTTTATGCGAGTTAGTTCTTAATTGAGCAATAAGAACCTTTGCCTCCACATAATGTTAGCTCTAATGTATTCTTTTTGTTGATCAAACTTAGGATTGAATTCTTCAATGTAGTACTTCTTTCTACCTAACTCTTTTCCATATTAGGTATTTTGGTGAAAATATAGGATGTTCAATTTGTTTTGAGGATTTTAAAATAAGAACTACAAATTTTTGGTGATAATATAGGATGCAAAATTGTTTTTAGAAATTTAAAATAAGAATTAAAATTGTTTTTGATGGATTTGGAAGTTGTCTTTTTTAAATATAAGGAAATATATGTTAAAGAACTAAGATTTAAAAAATATTGGTAGGAGAAAATGTCTACCTCTTACAAATTACTAGTGGGTTATTTTAGGTGGTTTAATTTTCCTTGAATGATGGTGATGAGTTAGTCTTAATTCACAAATAGCAACTACTAATGGTTGTCTTCAAAGTCAATTAACATTTTGGTTACAATAGGTTATGTTACCTTAAGGGAAAAAATGATACAGAATAACCATTTACTCTATTTTATTTGTGGTCTTATTAGGAGTGGGAACCACTATTTTCCATGATTATTTTAAACATAACCCCTTCATATCATATTCCATGTTGTTGGCAAAGGAGTTGAGTGGAGTAACGATAAAATGGAAATATAAAAAGTATTAAATTGAGATAATATTGGTATTATATCATATTATTACTTGTTCATTGGGTATAGCTCTAGTAGTTGGGCAAAGAAATTGTTATTCTATCCACCCAAGTTTGAATATTGTTTTGCTATTAGTGAGTCAATTGTTGCTTTATGCTCTTTATGAGCCATGAGAAATATCTCATCCTTACCTACAGATTAAAGGGTGGAGTGAGTAATTAATATAGTAAAAGTCAATTAGCTTTAGTTTAGGTGGATAGGAAGGAAAAATATTATCCTCTAAGTATGTTACATGTTTTGCATTCGTGAGCATATCATTGTTGAGGTCAAGCACCATGAGGAACATCTTACCCTTACTTAAGGGTGGGGTGCTTCTGTGGGTGTGTGTGTGACATGTGTTACTTGTAAATGATATCCTGCTGTTCGGAAGTGGATCTTTAAAGGATGCATAAAACTCAAAGAAAATTTGGATTTATGTTTTTTGCTACTACAATGGAAGTAAACTCCCGTAAATCTTCAATATCATGCCATAGGCTATTTAAAATATAGTAAAGTGAACTCTTAAGAATATCATTGTTTATCCACTATGTTTCAAATATTTAAGTTTTGGGTTGAATCATAATTATTATGGCAGCAAATATTTGATATGGCTTGATCAAAAAGTGGATAAAACGATGGCAACATGGTGTAACATATGGTTTTTTAGCGAGGGTAGATTGATATTCATAAATTTATACTTGAGTTTATCCTAGTGTAATAGCACTTATTGCCTTATATTCCTAGATGTCGGAAAAATAAATAAATAATTAAATAATTAAAAAATAATAATAATAATAATAATAATTTTAAAAAAATAATAATAATAATAAATTAAAAAAATAAAAAATAAATAAATTAATTCATATATGTATTTACATATATATAACAGGTTTTTATGGGTAGTTAGCAAATATTGGGAAGGTTTTATACCACGTTACTTTTGCCTAGTTTTAGTAATAATAAAGCACAAGGAATGTTAGGTAACTTGGAGATAATATGCGATGTTCAAATTGCTCTTATGGTTTCAAAGTAAGAATTAAAACTATTTTTTTATTGATTGGGAGGTTGTCTTCCTCAAATATAAGGAAACACATTAATGGCCCAAGACCTGAAGAATATTTGTGGGAGTAAATGTCTACCCTCTTACAAACCACCAACGAGTTATTATGGGTGGTGTAGTTTTCATTGAATAATGGTGATGAGTTAACTCCATTCATGAATAGCAACTATCGATGGTTCTCCTCACTATCAATTGACATTTAGGTTACAATAGGTTTTGCTACCTTTAAGGGAAAAAATGATATATTACAACCATTTACTCCCTTTTATTTGTAGTATTATTAAGAGCAATAACCACTCTTTTACATGAGTATTTTGAACATAAATCCTTTGTATCATATTCCATGTTGTTGGCAAAGGAACTGAGTGGAGTAGTGACAAAAGGGAAATACAAAAGGCATTAAATTAAGAGAATATTGGTATTCTCATATTATTAGTTGCTTGTTTGGTTTAGCTTGAGTGGTTGGGTAAAGAAATTGTTATTCTCTCCACCCAAGTTTATGTAATAACCCTAGTTACATTTCCCGCTTATTTAAGCATCGTAAAAGTAATTAAATTAAATGGGTTGAGTTGGGACACATATTCAAGATTTGAGGTGGAAGATTGTTTGGGATGTTGACTTCTTTGGTGGAAACCATGGAGGCTGACAAGTGGCAAGCAAGAGACTAGGGACTAAGTGGCACCATGGTGATTGCCCTGCAATATTTTGGCAGGTAGATCAAGGATGAAAAGGAAAAACTGATAGAAAAATCAAGGGGCATGCAGACATGTGGCATAACGTAAATTGGCTTGCAACATTTGGGCCATACTGGAAATAACCACCAGGAAGAGGACCACACAAACCGGGGATATTCATTCTATTAAGAGGGAGTCTGTGATGGACAAGAATGGCCATGTTGTTCTCCAAGTTTTGGTCTAGATCACTTACCTCTCATGCTCCCTCACCACCTACGTATTACAACGCACATTATTTTCTTAAAACTATCTTTTTTCTCTACATCCATTGTTGTTAATAATGAAACACCCACAAGGAACTCGCAACCAAAAGTTTACAAAATTTACTCAAAGATTACGGGTTATGCCAGTCTGATTAGTTAGATATTTTTAGGGAGAAAAAAAGAATCCAAAGTTGTTGACACGCAGATTTGCTCATATAGCCCGAGAAGTGGTTAAAAATTTTAGAGATTCTAGGTTCTCAGAAGAACAAGTAGGGAGGATCATAATCAAATTCTCGGTTGCCTTTATTTGTAAAGCTAACCAACAGTTGAAGCCAATATTAAATTTTTTTAATTTTGGGAATTACTAGAAGTGACTTGGGAAAACTCCTAGCCAATGGTCCCATAATTATTGACTATAGTATGAGCAATATTGTGATACCTAATATCCAGCATATGCAAAAATCAAAATCCCCCCCCCCCCCCTCATCTCCAAGGCTTTGAAAAATATAGGTAATATTGTAAGATATGGTAACAGACCTCAAATATGGGAAAGAAGAATGAACAATTGGCAAGTTTTTTCCTCCTTAAAGGTGATATCTAGGAACTTTCTTGGAAGGACCTACAGGTACTAGTGATTCCCAAGGAAAAGACACAAAAGAACATGTACTTATGGATATACATTGTTGAGATTCCAACAAATATTACTCTGAATTTCCTAGAGAGTCTAGGAGGTTTCAGAAGCTCTCAAAACTAGAGGTGAACTTGATTAATTTAAGTATTGTGATTTAGCTGGAGGGTGGAGGGGGTTGGCCCTCTAGAGGCTCGATGCTAGCTAGCAAGACTAGCCCAATCCCATAAGCAAACCCTCACTCACACTTTGGAATTTAGCACGGGGGCTATTGGGCTGCAAGAAAGGCTATGCTGTAGCCCAATCTATGGTTGCGCAGAAAGTGGTATTCCTTGACTCAGTCACTCAATCTTACTTCGAGGTAAGTGCCTATCCTATCTCTTTAAGGAATGGATCTCATGGCCGTAGCCCTTAAATTGTTTAATTGTTAGTTAATTAGATAAAGCATGTTTTAAAATGGTATTAGTGTTGCTCTTGTTAAGATTCCATTTGGACTACTCATGACATTGGGTATGGTCGTATAATATAGTGTTCATGAGTGAAAATTAGCATAGGATTTGATTATGACGTTTGCCTCAAGTCATTACTCACAGTTTGCAACCTTATATATATATATATATATATATATATATATATATATATATATATATATATATATATATATATATAAACAGAAAGTTCCACAATACTCAAATAAGAAGACAATGCTCAGATTGAAATGTTCACAGCTCAAATTATATGGCGTTGCAGACAATATATTACAGACTTTAGAGTCAGATTTCCGTGATGCAAACAGATCGAGAAACTTCTCGCAGATGCAGAGCAGGGAAACTAGGCTCAGACCTAAAACACACTAAAACTCCAAAAATTTCCGAATGCCCCATGAACTTACAATGCTAGTATTTATAATATCCTAGCAGGTCATCTGGTTAAAACTTTTACCGGGAACTTGGAATCCAAAGACACACTTTCGGCTAGATCATCTTGCAAGATGTCTATCACGAAAGGACTATGTACTCAAAAGTAATGAACAGCTCTAAAGATTCGGGCAAGTGGGGACAACAACTTGTTATCTCGTCCCTTGGAGGCTAGGCCATCTGGGGACCGAATCAGACAAAATCTAATTAGTACAATGATGGCCGGAATCTAGGACATCGGCTCTTTTATAAAGTAGATACACAGTGGAGATTTTTATTCGGCTAAATCCCACGGAAACCATAAAGTAGAATATATACAAATTAAATTAGATATTCAAGGATTTCATATGAGTGATCCTTACAATCACTCACTGTTAGCTCTGTCTTCAAAATCATGTTCATGATCATTATGCCTTTCACTTCCATGTGGTTGAACTAAAGCATCTATATCAGGAGCAAGTGCTTCGTATGGAACTGACTCATCCAACCACACAGGAGCATCTTCTTGGAAGCAACAGTAGAAAGGAAAGGTATACAAATGTGGAGGTCTCTCTGATTCATCCACAGATATCAAGCCTCTAAATCTAGCCAATTTAAAGGATTCATCCTCTTCATTTACTACCACAGTTTTTTTCAGATGGACAAAGTTAAACTCGACAACATAGTCACTTTGAACAGCTACATGCATTTCCCAATGAAGGATCCTGACAAACTCATGAAAACTTCTATCAAATATATGACGAGCTCTAGGCATATACTTAAACATGAACAACCTAAACCAGGGACTCCACCAATTATTACCAGGGTCTATTGCAACAGCATAAAATATGACTTTAACTGAACCATGTATCCTAGCCCTCTGATGGATAGAGAAATAATCTTCCCATGTCCAGTCAATATTCTGGATACACCCAAAATAAACTGGATCTGGTCATAATAAACATGCCATGGTCTAATTCTATAAGGTAACTCTCTAGTATATGACCATCTAGATTCTTCAGAATCAAACCAGTTTTGTAGTATGACTTGCCTAAGACACAATGGTAAGACTAAAAACTGTTTAGCAAGACACTCTAAACAAAACTCATAATAGTGAAATTTACTACAAACGGTTATTGTCTTGACTCGACTAGACTCTGGAGCTTGATGATGAGCTTCACCATGATGAAGCGTCCCGAACATTTGCTCTCTTTTGATTCTTGAGCTCCTTCTCTTGCTCAAAGCATGTTGACCAGGATAAGGGACTACACGACTTGTGGAGCTATATGAAAATCAAAACCCTCGAAGCCAAAATTGTGAGGCTGGAAGCATTTCTCTTGCTCTAATAACTTTTATTTGCCAGATAGCACCGTATGCTTCAAATCGTCACATTGATAACCACGACCTTTTAGGAATAGGATGAAGCTTCTTTGATGCCTCTTTTTACTACAAGTATCTCCTTATGTGAAGAGGGATACTTTTTCTCTGTATCATCAAAAGTACCTGAAGAGTAGGCACACACTAGTTCTTTTCTCCCATGCTTCTGCAACAGTACTGTAGCCCAAGTATGATCAGAAGCATCTGTTTCAAGAATAAAGGGAAGATTAGTATCTGGAAGTTTAAGCTTTGGTAGATCACTAATCTTACTCTTAATACTTCTGAGTGCTCTTGTCATTTCATTTGTCTGTTGGTAGCTTTCTTCTTTTTACTGTTGAGGAAGGACTTTTGTATCTTAAATATGGTTTTTCATAAAAATTCCTTATGTAATTCAAACATCAAAGAAACCTTTGAAGAATCTTTATATCAGGAATAAAATCAGGGAATTTTAACAGATGAGTTAGTATATGAGGCTGAAGTTCCACATGACCTTGTTCTATGTGCAATCCCAAATAATCTATCCTGGCCTTACCAATCTGGATTTTTTCTTCTGAGCCTGAGAGGACTAGTCCATGCTTATAAACAAGTTGATAAAATTGTTCTAGATGCACCTTGTGACTATTTACATCTTTACTGAAGACAAGCAAATCATCTATATATACTATGATATAATCTACCCCTCCAAAAATGTCTTCCATTCTTTTCTGAAACTCAGAGGGAGCATTCTTCAACCCGAATGGCATGACAGTCCATTGATACTAACCACGGGGGACTGTAAATGCAGTTTTATATCTGTCAGCAGGAATAATGCCAATTTGCCAAAAACCACTTTTGAGATCAAATTTGCTAAAAACATTGGCATTGGCGATTTTAGCAAGCAGAAATTCTTTATTAGGCAAAGGATACCTGATCGGCAAAAGAGCTTCATTTAAGGCTTTGTAATTGATCACAAGCCTTTTCTTTCCTCTTTTCTGCTCACTGTGCTTATTGACATAGAAGGCAGGACAAGCCCAAGGGCTTTTGCAAGGTTCAATAAGCTTTTGTTGGAGGAGCTGACCGATTTCTTCTTTACACAATTCTTGTTCTTTTGGACTCATGTGATTAGCACTAGCCTTCTATGGCTTTGAAATGTATCCTTCTTTATATGGAAGTGCAACAAAATATTTTTCTCTTGTCCAAAAGGCATCTGGTCTATTAGCAGTACAATCTTTTCGGAGTTTGTCATAAATATACTGCAAGGTTTTTGGACCATGCAACTCAGCATTTTTGACAATCTTGTTGATCTTGGGTAAATCTTGCAAACTATGCTGGACCAGATCTTCTTCTTCAGGCTGAACATTCACTTTATAATCATTTGAAGCATGAACTGTAACCAAACCAGCTTTTTTAGTGAAAATGACAGATTATGTGCCAAAAGTAACTGGCAAATATTTCTTCAAGAAATCTCATCCCAATAAGACATCAGTGCCTGTATCAAAACTATAAAAAGTAACAAAAACCTGTACATCATTCAAATAAATAGGAAAATCAGGAGCTATGTGGTTAATTTCCATCAGATCTTTAGTGATAGCCCTGAACTGAAGTTTAGTAGGCTGCTAATAGTAATACGGAATAGCCCCAAACTTGCAGCAACTACTCATGGCCCCATAATCAATCTATGCATCCAAAGTGTAAGATTTTATACTGGAAACTTTGATTTTTATGGGAATTAAAACTCTGTCTCCCACTCCCATGACATTGATCAATTCTACATTTGCCTTTGGAGTATTTTCTTCTGGAACATTCTTCATCAGCATTCTTGTCAATTTAGAATTGCATTCATCATAATCAGAGATAAGTAATTGGAGTTTGGATGATAATTGGATCATTTCTGATCTAGTATGATGAATAGAAGATTCTAAATCTGTGATCTGTTTCTTAAGAGTATCAATTTGATTCATACCTGTAGATTTTGTGATCTGCAAAGGTTTGAACATTGAATCGAACTCTTGCTGTATGAACTCATCATCTGAAAATCTTTCTTTCTTTTTCTTCTTAGATGGTAATTGGATTTCTAGCTTCTCTAGCTTCTCTGTCAATCTTCTTCTTGCCGTAAACTGGACTGGGTCAAGCTGTGCCATTTCAGCTTTGACTGCTGCAATCTTCACCTGTAAATCTTCTGAAGAATGAAACATCTTAATGTCAGGAATGAAAGTTTCATCTGAGTCAGAGGACTCAGAATTCAGTACTAACTTTCCAATTTCAGGAATTTCATTATCTTCAGAGTTTGAAGAAGAACTAGAGACTTAAAAATATTCACCATCTGAATGGGAGATAAGATCCCAATCTTGTGGATTATGGACAGTAGAAAAGATATCTACAATTTTCATTTGCTTTTTGTCTTTCTTTTCTCTGCAAGCATTGGCATAATGACCTTCTTTACCACAAATAAAACAAACAACTTTTTTAGAAGGTTTTGTCCTTTTCCTAAATACTATCCTTCTTCCTTTGAATGATATTTTTGAAGGATAATATTTCTTTCTTCTTGGTACATATTTATTAGGCTTGCAAGAACAAGACTTTTTTGAAACTGTTTTCTTACTTTTTCTGTGGCATCCAAAATCATATGTCTCCTTAAAATTATTGCAGAATCTTGTACTAAAGTGCATTTGTTTCTTAAAATTCTTCTTTTCTTTGCTTTATGCACATTCTTTCTGCAAAATTGTTATTATCAGCTGCTGGATAGCTGCAAAAGATTAGCCTTCCAAATTTACCTTATGGGTCTCTATATGCTGGTTGATCAAATCAGGAATTTTTCCTGGCATAGATTGTATGTAATATCTCAAATATGCAACATTGTGGGGATCATTTGCCTGATATAATAACTTTTGCATTACACAAAAATAATCATGCAAATAATCAATATTACATAACTTCTGGGAGAAGAATAATTGTGCACGATGGGATGAATCCTCTGGAACCATTCCAACAAACTCATGTTTTAAAGCATCAAATAGAGCCTTTAAAGGATCATCTTCATTTTCAACTATTTGATCTTTCTCATTTTCTGCCAGCTTTTCCCACCATTGTTTTAGTATACCAGTAAAAGACCAGATTATTTGAGTTACTATATCTGACCAATCTGCTTTTGTTTCAGCTTTTCTTTGTAATGCCCAAGCATGGACATTATGGAAGACAACAATCACTTCATTGTAATCTAGACAATCAATATTCACCAATAATGAATTCCCATATCCTCTGGAAGTAGGATTGTCTAATCTGACTGGTGTTAACTGAAGATTCTCAGTATATTTACCAAAAGGGCTTGTAGCCGAAGCTTCATGAGCAGTAGTCCCACTGGAATCTTTCTTTCCTTTATGTGGAAAATAAAAGGATTCACTTATATCTCTTTTTGAACTTGGTTCACCTTGTGCTGGCTCACCAGGGGTTCTCTGAGTAGAAGTTACTCCTGACATGGCCAAAATTGTAGGAGCAGATGGTTGGCCATTTTATCTTATCAAAGAACTAAGACTGACATAGTTCTTAGGTAATCTGAGGCTTTCTACAGAAGAAAAGTCAGCTAATCTATTCTTCATCAATTCTGTTTTTTCTTTAGCTAGACTTATTCCTTTCTCGATTTTCTCAAATCTAAGTTTATCCATATTCTCTACCCCCTTAAAAAGAATATGCTTTTCATCAGAATTGGAAGAAAATTTTAACTTAGAACTGGAGGCTTCTATTTCTCTGTAATGAGGAGGAGAAGCAGGAGCAAGAAGCGCTTCTCTAAGATGATCCAAAGATTTAGAGATAATACCCATATTAGATTGAATATCATTCAATTTTTGAGTATGTTCATTTTGTAGTCCCAAAACTTCATTATAACATGTGTGCATCTTTTTAATATGTTCTTTGATTTCAAGGACATCCTTGGCAATATCATCTATGTTTTGAAACATACAAACTATTTGGTAGTTTGTATAGTTATTCATTTTCTTTGAATCATTCTGTTCAGGATCTGCCACATTTTTCATATGTAACCACTGCATATCACCTTTCACAGCTCCATTCTTAAAAATTCTTCTAGCATTGCCAAGTTCTAAGTGTCTTTCACTGATCTTTGCAACTATTTTCTGTTGTGCTCTTGGTAATGACAGACTTTTTATTTATGGAATGAATATCTCCTGTCTAGGAGAATCTGTGGGAGGTTCTGTTTGGAAAGTAGAGGATGAAGATGGAATACAAAACTGATAGTCATCAGTTTTATGTGATGCAGGTTTTTTATGGATATTTCTTGGAGCAGGATGTCTTGCAGACAAGCTTCTAGGAACGGTTGAAGATTGTGGAATAACAGGCTTATTTTGGAGATCCCTACCCCCCAAAAATGAAGAACTGGAGAGAGAAGATATGGATCTCGAGAGGGATGGAGTAGTGAATCTGAGTCCAGAGGACCCATCAGGGTGTTGGATGATAGATAAATGCTGAGGTTCTTTAGTTGTTTGCAGTTGAGGATATTTTTGTGAGAGTGGAGTATAACTACTATTCCACTCTTCAGGGAGAGTGCATTCTGCAAAACCAATCTGTAGAGGAGCAGTATTACCAGGGCCAACAATCACTCCTTCTTTAAGAGCTCTATCTTTCAGTTTCGGATTTAAAGGAGGCATTGAGGTAGACACAAATCGTAAGCAAATGGAAGCATGCAACTGAGCTATTTGAGATTGAGGAGCAACATCAAAACCATAGAACTGTATATAGGCATTCAAGAATTCATTTATGTATGGATCTGTTAAGGAAACTTGATATCTGGGAATAACAGATGACCAGGCAGGTCCATTATTTAATGGACTTTGGAAACCTCCTAATAAAGCATCAGAGAAATTGTTCATTCTTGTATCCAACACACATGCTAAACAGGAAGTATTTAAACCAGGTCTGACTAGTGGATTTATCCCAAATTGAACCATATATATATATATATATATATATATATATATATATATATATATATATTAGTCCACATTAAACTAATTAAATGCATTTAAAGATGCATCCCAAATATTGACCAATTGATAACACACTTCATGAACAACCCTGGGCTACAAAGGCATCATAAAGTATAAATGACTACTCATCACGTGCATCCTTCTTATGTTCGTGGTTTGAATTTTGAACAAGTCCAGTTCGTACTTTTATCTTTCACTCTTGTTTCCCTCTCCATTTTGGTTATATTTATTTTTATGAAGTTTTGAGGAAACAAAAGCCTCCATAAAGTCATATTTGTTGCATTACTATCAATCCATCTCACTATTTTGGTGGGATACAGAGTCCTCATATTTGCCAAGATTAGCCACTTTTTCATAGGTGTTTTTTATTCCACTACACTCCATTGGCAATGTGCTTCTAGTTATAGAGTTTCTAGAAGTCTTATGTAAATGATCATACTTCTCATCATGTATGTGTTAAGACACAAATATTGTGATGAATGTTACTGGGAAATTTATCAGTCTTGGGTGAGTCTCACAACACTGCGAGAAAATTGATTATATGACGCAGCATCGTTGAGAGTTCTGGAGCATGTGGTTAATGATATAGGTATAGGTGTCTTTTTTGCACATACTATAAATTGGATACAAAACAACAACTACACTAATGCTCCAGTTGCAGTGCGGATTAACTCACAGGTTTATATTTTGTAGCAAAATACCATCAGACTTTGTAAGAAAGAATATAGGATTTAATCTTTGTTACCAAATCTAGTTGCACCTGTTGTATATACAAAGATAAGCCATATTAAGAAAAAAATTCCTTACAATACTTGCCAAGTATTACATCCCTCTATTTGTGCAAGTCATTTAGTGCATTAGTCTATTTGTATGAGTCATTTTTTGCAGCTTTCTACTTTTTATATCCATGGCAGAAGCATTGATTTTCTAGTTCTCTTATGAGTTTGTAGATTGTGTGATGGGTTGAATCATAATGATTATGACAACAAATATTAGATATGGATCGATTGAAAAGTGGAAAAAAGGATGACAACTGTTGAGATTTTTTAGTGTTGGGGTAGAATCGAATGTGCTTTAGCTCCCAAAATTTATGGAGGGACTAGAGTACATGAGATCTCCAACACCCAGAAAGGGATTTGATAAATTCCATCATGTTTAGGAGATATTTAATTAATCAATATTTTTAATTTAGGACCCTAAGTCTAACTTAGGAAAATTAAAATATTAAAGTTAATTAAATTAAACATGTGATGACAATGGCTTAAGTCACATGGATCAAGATTTCTTTTAATCTTGGCCATCGATTCAAGATTAGATCACGGTCGTTGGTTTCCCAACGAGAAAAGTATAAAGGAAAGGCTTGGGGTCAGTTAGAGAACACACATAGTGGCAGAGCACTGAGACTAAGCTGGAATTCTAGGGCGTGGTTTGCTAAGAATTTCTAGAATTTCTTGTTGATTAATTTAAGTATTGTGATTTAGCTGGAGGGTGGAGGGGTTTGGCCCTCTAGAGGCTCGATGCTAGCTAGCAAGACTAGCCCAATCCCATAAGCAAAACCTCACTCACACTTTGGAATTTAGCACGGGGGCTATTGGGCTGCAAGAAAGGCTATGGTGTAGCCCAATCTATGGTTGCGCAGAAAGTGGTAGTCCTTGACTCAGTCACTCAATCTTACTTCGAGGTAAGTGCCTATCCTATCTCTTTAAGGAATGGATCTCATGGTCGTAGCCCTTAAATTGTTTAATTGTTAGTTAATTGGATAAAGCATGTTTTAAAATGGTATTAGTGTTGCTCTTGTTAAGATTCCATTTGGACTACTCATGACATTGGGTATGGTCGTATAATATAGTGTTCATGAGTGAAAATTAGCATAGGATTTGATTATGATGTTTGCCTCAAGTCATTACTCACAGTTTGCAACCTTACTACGTAGGTATCTTGATACATGTTGATATATATATATATAAACAGAAAGTTCCACAATACTCAAATAAGAAGACAATGCTCAGATTGAAATGTTCACAGCTCAAATTATATAGCGTTGCAAACAATATATTACAGACTTTAGAGTCAAATTTCCGTGATGCAAGTAGATTGAGAAACTTCTCGTAGATGCAGAGCAGGGAAACTAGGCTCAGACCTAAAACACACTAAAACTCCAAAAATCTCGGAATGCCCCATGAACTTACAATGCTAGTATTTATAATATCCTAGCAGGTCATCCGGTTAAAACTTTTACCAGGAACTTGGAATCCAAAGACACACTTTCGGCTAGATCATCTTGCAAGATGTCTATCACGAAAGGACTATGTACTCAAAAGTAATGAACAACTCTAAAGATTCGGGCAAGTGGGGACAACCACTTGTTATCTCGTCCCTCGGAAGCTAGGCCATATGGGGACCGAATCAGACAAAATCTAATTAGTACAATGATGGCCGGAATCTAGGACATCGGCTCTTTTATAAAGTAGATACACAGTGGAGATTTTTATTCGGCTAAATCCCACGGAAACCAGAAAGTAGAATATATACAAATTAAATTAGATATGCAAGGATTTCATATGAGTGATCCTTACAATCAGTCACTGTTAGCTCTGTCTTCAAAATCATGTTCATGATCATTATGCCTTTCATTTCCATGTGGATGTACTAAAGCATCTATATCAGGAGCAAGTGCTTCGTATGGAACTGACTCATCCAACCACACAGAAGCATCTTCTTGGAAGCAACAGTAGAAAGGAAAGGTATACAAATGTGGAGGTCTCTCTGATTCATCCACATATATCAAGCCTCTAAATCTGATAGCCAATTTAAAGGATTCATCCTCTTCATTTACTACCACAGTTGTTTTCAGATGGACAAAGTTAAACTCAACAACATAGTCATTTTGAACAGCTACATGCATTTCCCAATGAAGGATCCTAGCAAACTCATGAAAACTTCTATCAAAGATATGACAAGCTCTAGGCATATACTTAAACATGAACAACCTAAACCAGGGACTCCACCAATTATTACCGGGGTCTATTGCAACAGCATAAAATATGACTTTAACTGAACCATGTATCCTAGCCCTCTGATGGATAGAGAAATAATCTTCCCATGTCCAGTCAGTATTTTGGATACACCCAAAATAAACAGGATCTGGTTCTCTGGATAATGCATAATAAACACGCCATGGTCTAATTCTATAAGGTAACTCTCTAGTATATGACCATCTAGATTCTTCAGAATCAAACCAGTTTTGTAGTATGACTTGCCTAAGACACAATGGTAAGACTAAAAATTGTTTAGCAAGACACCCTAAACAAAACTCATAATGACAATTACTACAGACGGTTATTGTCTTGACTCGACTAGACTTTACAGAACTTGATGATGAAGCTTCACCCTAATGAAGCGGTCTAAACATTTTTATCTCTTTGAATTCTTGAGCTCCTTCTCTTGTAAGCATGTCAGCCAGATAATTCTCTACACCTGACTTGTAGACTATATCAAAATCAAAACCCTCAAGCCAAAGTGCCCAACGCAGAACTCTAGTATTCCCTTGCTCTAATAACCTTTTATTTGCCAAGATGCTTTTCATATGCTTCAAATCTGTCCTGACAATAAACCTGACACTTTTAAGGAATAGATGAAACCTTTTGATGCCTCTTTTTACTGCAAGTATCTCCTTATGAGAAGAGGGATACTTTTTCTCTGTATCATCAAAAGTACCTGAAGAGTAGGCACACACTAGTTCTTTTCTTCCATGCTTCTGCAACAATACTGCAGCCCAAGTGTGATCAGAAGCATCTGTTTCAAGAATAAAAGGAAGATTAGTATCTGGAAGTTTAAGCTTTGGTAGCTTACTAATCTTACTCTTAATACTTCTGACTGCTTTTGTCATTTCATCTGTCCAGCTAGTAGCTTTCTTCTTCAATCTGTTCAGAAGGACTTTTGTATCTTCAAACTGGTTTTCATAAAAGTTTCTTATGTAATTCAAACATCCAAGAAACCTTTGAAGAATCTTTATATCAGGAATAAAATCAGGGAATTTTAACAGATGAGTTAGTATATGAGGCTGAAGTTCCACATGACCTTGTTCTATGTGCAATCCCAAATAATCTATCCCGACCTTACCAATCTGGAATTTTTCTTCTGAGTCTGAGAGGACTAGTCCATGCTTATAAACAAGCTGATAAAATTGTTCTAGATGCACCTTGTGACTATTTACATCTTTACTGAAGACAAGCAAATCATCTATATATACTATGATATAATCTACCCCTCCAAAAATGTCTTCCATTCTTTTATGAAACTCAGAGGGAGCATTCTTCAACCCGAATGGCATGACAGTCCATTGATACTGACCATGGGGGACTGTAAATGCAGTTTTATATCTGTCAGCAGGAATAATGCCAATTTGCCAGAAACCACTTTTGAGATCAAATTTGCTAAAAACATTGGCATTCGCAATTTTAGCAAGCAACAATTCTTTATTAGGCAAAGGATACCTGATCGGCAAAAGAGTTTCATTTAAGGCTTTGTAATTGATCACAAGCCTTTTCTTTCCTCTTTTCTGCTCACTGTGCTTATTGACATAGAAGGCAGGACAAGCCCAAGGGCTTTTGTAGGGTTCAATAAACTTTTGTTGGAGGAGCTGATCGATTTCTTCTTTACACAATTCCTGTTCTTTTGGACTCATGTGATTAGCACTAGCCTTCTATGGCTTTGAAATGTATCCTTCTTTATATGGAAGTGCAACAAAATATTTTTCTCTTGTCCAAAAGACATTTGGTCTATTAGCAGTACAATCTTTTCGGAGTTTGTCAAAAATATACTGCAAAGTTTTTGGACCATTCAACTCAGCATTTTTGACAATCTTGTTGATCTTTGATAAATCTTGCAAACTATGCTGGACCAGATCTTCTTCTTTAGGCTGAACATTCACTGTATAATCATTTGAAGCAGGAACTATAACCAAACCAGCTTTTGTAGTGAAAGTGACAGATTCTGTGCCAAAAGTAACTGGCAAATATTTCTTCAAGAAATCTCGTCCCAATAAGACATCAGTGCTTGTATCAAAACTATACAAAGTAACAAAAACCTGTACATCATTCAAATAAATTGGAAAATCAGGAGCTATGTGGTTAATTTCCATCAGATCTTTAGTGATAGCCCTGAACTAAAGTTTAGTAGGCTGCCAATAGTAATACGGAATAGCCCCAAACTTGCAGCAACTACTCATGGCCCCATAATCAATCTGTGCATCCAAAGTGTAAGATTTTATACTAGGAACTTTGATTTTTATGGGAATTAAAACTCTGTCTCCCACTCCCATGACATTGATCAATTCTACATTTTCCTTTGGAGTATTTTCTTCTGGAACATTCTTCATCAGCATTCTTGTCAATTTAGAATTGCATTCATCATAATCAGAGATAAGTAATTGGAGTTTGGATGATAACTGGATCATTTCTGATCTAGTGTGATGAATAGAAGATTCTAAATCTGTGATCTGTTTCTTAAGAGTATCAATTTGATTCATACCTGTAGATTTTGTGATCTGCAAAGGTTTGAACATTGAATCGAACTCTTGCTGTATGAACTCATCATCTGAAAATCTTTCTTTCTTTTTCTTCTTAGATGGTAACTGGCTTTCTAGCTTCTCTAACTTCTCTGTCAATCTTCTTCTTGCCGTAAACTGGACTGGGTCAAGCTTTGCCAATTCAACTTTGACTGCTGTAATCTTCACCTGTAAATCTTCTGAAGAATGAAACATCTTAATGTCAGGAATGAAAGTTTCATCTGAGTCAGAGGACTCAGAATTCAATACTAACTTTCCAATTTCAGGAATTTCATTGTCTTCAAAGTCTGAAGAAGAACTAGAGACTTCAAAATATTCACCATCTGAATGGGAGATAAGATCCCAATCTTGTGGATTATGGATAGTAGAAAAGATATCTACAATTTTCATTTGTTTTTTGTCTTTCTTTTCTCTGCAAGCATTGGCATAATGACCTTCTTTACCACAAATAAAACAAACAACTTTTTTAGAAGGTTGTGTCCTTTTCCTAAATACTATCCTTCTTCCTTTGAATGATATTTTTGAAGGATAATATTTCTTTCTTCTTGGTACATATTTATCAGGCTTGCAAGAACAAGACTTTTTTTAAACTGTTTTCTTACTTTTTCTGTGGCATCCAAAATCATATGTCTCCTTAAAATTATTGCAGAATCTTGTACTAAAGTGCATTTGTTTCTTAAAATTCTTCTTTGCTTTGCTTTCTGCACATTCTTTTTGCAAAATTGTTACTATCAGCTGCTGGATAGCTGCAAAATATTGGCCTTTTAAATTTACCTTATGGGTCTCTATATGCTGGTTGATCAAATTAGGAATTTTTCCTGGCATAGATTGTATGTAATATCTCAAATATGCAACATTGTGGGGATCATTTGCCTGATATAATAACTTCTGCATTACACAAAAATAATCATGCAAATAATCAATATTACATAACTTCTGGGAGAAGAATAATTGTGCATGATGGGATGAATCCTCTGGAACCATTCCAACAAACTCATGTTTTAAAGCATCAAATAGAGCCTTTAAAGGATCATCTTCATTTTCAACTATTTGATCTTTCTCATTTTCTGCCAGCTTTTCCCACCATTGTTTTAGTATACCAGTAAAAGACCAGATTATTTGAGTTACTATATCTGACCAATCTGCTTTTGTTTCAGCTTTTCTTTGTAATGCCCAAGCATGGACATTATGGAAGACAACAATCACTTCATTGTAATCTAGACAATCAATATTCACCAATAATGAATTCCCATATCCTCTGGAAGTAGGATTGTCTAATCTGACTGGTGTTGACTGAAGATTCTCAGTATATTTACCAAAGGGGCTTGTAGCCGAAGCTTCATGAGCAGTAGTCCCACTGGAATCTTTCTTTCCTTTATGTGGAAAATAAAAGGATTCACTTCTATCTCTTTTTGAACTTGGTTCACCTTGTGCTGGCTCACCAGGGGTTCTCTGAGTAGAAGTTACTCCTGACATGGCCAAAATTGTAGGAGCAGATGGTTGGCCATTTTGTCTTATCAAAGAACTAAGACTGACATTGTTCTTAGGTAATCTGAGGCTTTCTACAGAAGGAAAGTCAGCTAGTCTATTCTTCATCAATTCTGTTTTTTCTTTAGCTAGACTTATTCCTTTCTGGATTTTCTCAAATCTAAGTTTATCCATATTCTCTACCCCTTAAAAAGAATATGCTTTTCATTAGAATTGGAAGAGAATTTTAACTTAGAACTGGAGGCTTCTATTTCTCTGTAATGAGGAGGAGAAGCAGGAGCAGGAAGTGCTTATCTAAGATGGTCCAAAGATTTAGAGATAATACCCATATTAGATTGAATATCATTCAATTTCTGAGTATGTTCATTTTGTAGTCCCAAAACTTCATTATAACCTGTGTGCATCTTTTTAATATGTTCTTTGATTTCGAGGACATCCTTGGCAATATCATCTATGTTTTGCAACATACAAACTATTTGGTAGTTTGTATAGTTATGCATTTTCTCTGAATCATTCTGTTCTGGATCTGCCACATTTTTCATATGTAACCACTGCATATCAGCTTTCACAGTTCCATTCTTAAAAATTCTTCTAGCATTGCCAGGTTCTAAGTGTCTTTCACTGATCTCTGCAACTATTTCCTGCTGTGCTCTTGGTAATGACAGACTTTTTATTTTTGGAGTGAATATCTCCTGTCTAGGAGAATCTATGGGAGGTTCTGTTTGGAAAGTAGAGGATGAAGATGGAATACAAAACTGACAGTCATCAGTTTTATGTGATGTAGATTTTTTATGGATATTTCTTGGAGCAGGATGTCTTGCAGACAAGCTTCTAGGAACGGTTGAAGATTGTGGAATAACAGGCTTATTTTGGAGATCCCTACCCCCCAAAAATGAAGAACTGGAGAGAGAAGATATGGATCTCGAGAGGGATGGAGTAGTGAATCTGAGTCCAGAGGACCCATCAGGATGTTGGATGATAGATAAATGCTGAGGTTCTTTAGCTGTTTGCAGTTGAGGATATTTTTGCGAGAGTGGAGTATAACTACTATTCCACTCTTCAGGGAGAGTGCATTCTGCAAAACCAATCTGTAGAGGAGCAGTATTACCAGGGCCAACAATCACTCCTTCTTTAAGAGATCTATCTTTCAGTTTCGGATTTAAAGGAGGCATTGAGGTAGACACAAATCGTAAGCAAATGGAAGCATGCAACTGAGCTATTTGAGACTGAGGAGCAACATCAAAACCATAGAACTGTATATAGGCATTCAAGAATTCATTTATGTATGGATCTGTTAAGGAAACTTGATATCTGGGAATAACAGATGACCAGGCAGGTCCATTATTTAATGGACTTTGGAAACCTCCTAATAAAGCATCAGAGAAATTGTTCATTCTTGTATCCAACACATATGCTAAACAAGAAGTATTTAAACCAGGTCTGACTAGTGGATTTATCCCAAATTAAACCATACCAATATCTATATATATATATCTTAGTCCAAATTAAACTAATTGAATGCATTTAAATATGCATCCCAAATATTGACCAATTGATAACACACTTCATGAACAACCCTGGGCTACAAAGGCATCAGAAAATATAAATGACTACTCATCACGTGCATCCTTCTTATGTTCGTGGGTTGAATTTTGAACAAGTCCAGTTCGTAATTTTATCTTTCACTCTTGTTTCCCTCTCCATTTTGGTTATATTTATTTTTATGAAGTTTTGAGGAAACAAAAGCCTCCAGAAAGTCATATTTGTTGCATTACTATCAATCCATCTCACTATTTTGGTGGGATACAGAGTCCTCATATTTGCCAAGATTAGCCACTTTTTCATAGGTGTTTTTTATTCCACTGCACTCCATTGGCAATGTGCTTCTAGTTATAGAGTTTCTAGAAGTCTTATGTAAATGATCATACTTCTCGTCATGTATGTGTTAAGACACAAATATTGTGATGAATGTTACTGGGAAATTTATCAGTCTTGGGCGAGTCTCACAACACTGCGAGAAAATTGATTATATGACGCAGGATCGTTGAGAGTTCTGGAGCATGTGGTTAAAGATATATGTATAGGTGTTGTTTTTGCACATACTGTAAATTGGATACAAAACAACAACTACACTAATGCTCCAGTTGCAGTGCGGATTAACTCACAGGTTTATATTTTGTAGCAAAATACCATCAGACTTTGTAAGAAAGAATATAGGATTTAATCTTTGTTACCAAATCTAGTTGCACCTGTTGTATATACAAAGATAAGCCATATTAAGAAAAAAATTCCTTACAATACTTGCCAAGTATTACATCCCTCTATTTGTGCAAGTCATTTAGTGCATTAGTCTATTTGTACGAGTCATTTTTTGTAGCTTTCTACTTTTTATAACCATGGCAGAAGCATTGATTTTCTAGTTCTCTTATGAGTCTGTAGATTGTGTGATGGGTTGAATCATAATGATTATGACAACAAATATTAGATATGGATCGATTGAAAAGTGGAAAAAAAGGATGACAACTGTTGAGATTTTTTAGTGTTGGGGTAGCATCGAATGTGCTTCAGCTCCCAAAATTTATGGAGGGACTAGAGTACATGAGATCTCCAACACCCAGAAAGGGATTTGATAAATTCCATCCTGTTTAGGAGATATTTAATTAATCAATATTTTTAATTTAGGACCCTAAGTATAACTTAGGAAAATTAAAATATTAAAGTTAACTAAATTAAACATGTGATGAAAATGGCTTAAATCACATGGATCAAGATTTCTTTTAATCTTAGCCATCGATTCAGGATTAGATCACAGTCGTTGGTTTCCCAACGAGAAAAGTATAAAGGAAAGGCTTGGGGTCAGTTAGAGAACACACATAGTGGCAAAGCACTGAGACTAAGCTGGAATTCTAGGGCGTGGTTTGCTAAGAATTTCTAGAAGTGTTTCAACTATAGCGAGGGGTAGTATTGGCAAGAGGGATGATCTGATCTCAGGCCAAGAGTGCAACAAGAGGCAGAGAAGCAACAGACTGAGTAGCACAGAGGGAGAAACAACTCGCAGCATCTGCACAATGCAAAGGCTTCAAGTGCTACGCAGAGGCTACGCAGGCCCAGAAAGGGCAGCACAGAGGCAGTAGAAGGCCAGCAGGGTTGACGCAAGCCCAGCCAGGGCAACGCAGGGGCATCATAACCTAGTCTAAGGGTGACGCAGGCCCTTCTTGAGCAGCGCAGATGGCTCCAGAGCAACGCTAGGGTTTCTAAAGACTAAAAAGGGTTGAGCTCTGTAAATCTCGTTTGAGGATGTGAATCAGTCAGTTTTTCTGTCTTCGGAACAAAAGTATTGTTGTAGATTGTTTATTTCTCTATCGGGTTAACCAGTAAGGTGCCTAGATTTGTTGTACTTAGATTCTACTTAATAATAAAACCCTCCAACAACTAGAAGACCAATTTTCTGACATTAGGTTTTTCCAGGGACAGTTTTCTAAAAAATCCTATGTGTCACTTTGTCATTGTGCATGTATTCAGTTTAGATATGTATCTATGTAGATTGTTAATGTGTTTACTTCGATGTTAATGTTGAATATTTCAGATTAATAACTTTTTTAAGTAGGAAAAGTAAATCAAGATTTAACAATAGGGTTTCTGCATAAGTAATATTCAGAAATTTTCACATGGTATCAGAGCGATTGTAGATCTAGCCCGGGTCTCCATTAAGAAGACTGAAGAATCCTTGCTACAAAAAGTAGCAGCAACCGCAAAAATTTAAACCATAAAGGGCATCGTAGCAGCAGAAGGAAGCAGAGCCACGTAGAGGCCAGAGTGACACAGTCTCCATGCAGGCCCACATACTTACTACGTAGAGGAAGCGCAGAAGTTGTGCTGGGACTGTCTGCTCACACAGAGGCCAGCTAGGGTGACGCAATCCTGAAGTTGTTTGCTGATTCAGAGTGTCGGAAGTCGTGTTGCAGACCCTCAGTAGTTGTTGGTGGCGTTAAAATTATGTTGGTTCATAATTTAACCTAAGCAAAGTTGACAAAGAGTGAGAGGAGAACAACTTCTAAGAATATTTATAGCCAAAGAAGTTTGAAGATCGATTAGAGGATCGAAGAGAGTTGATTCATTTTTTATTTGGCAGACTTCCAAGAGAAGAAGTTAGTTGTTAGAGGGAGAAGAGGGTGCCTATTTTTCCAAGGACCCTAGATCCGAGTCTCTAGCATAGAGAGGAGGATTTGTTCCGACATATTCTCTGAGCAGATGGCAGCTTAAGGACTACGTGATCAAGATAGGTTGGACGTCTTGTCCAAATTCACAATCTGGAAGGCCAGAATCCTAGTAGTCATGGAGGCATACGGTCTGAGGGAGCATGCAGAGAAAGTCTTGGCCATGTCGATTGACGCGAAGCTCCTCGAGAAGCATGAATAAGCACCGGCACATGTCAAGTGCTTCATCATGGACGAGGTCAAAGATCATGTGGTTCCTCACATAACCGAGAAGACAACGACTCATGATATGTGGGTGGATCTAACCACATTACATGAAGGAAGATTTTTCCAGAGGAAGATGCTTCTAGAGAACCAACTGAGGCTATTCACGATGGCCAAGGGAGAGGAGATCGATCATTTTTTGTCCATACTACAAGTGATCCGGGATCAACTGACTGGCACGGGGGTGAAGGTGGAGGACAATGTTATGGTGAGGACGGCTCTTAATGTTGTCATAGAGGACTGGGAAAATTTTGTCCAAAGTCTCTTGGGTAGAGCGAACCTTCCCAACTCGGACAATATGTGAGCTATCCTCCGACAAGAGGAAATCCATCGGATTACCAAGAGACAGTTCAACACTGGTTCGAGCAAAGTAAAGAAGGAAGAAGAAGAAGATGCAACCTTGGCATCAAAGAGGCAAAAAGGGAGAAATAAGTGTGATATGTCAAAGATCAAGTGTTTTCAGTGTGGCGAATTAGGACATTTAGCCAACAATTGTCCTCAGAAGAAGAAGGACAAGGAAGCTTCTAGCTCCAAGGCTGATGTGGCGAACGATGGCTCCGAAGATGACGTAGCCATGAGTGCTCGTGAACCATGAAAGTGGGGCGACATGGATTTGTAGAGCAGCTATAGAGTGGTGGTGGGATCCTTGAGTAACCCAACTCTTGGATCACATTCGTGCTACGGGAGCCTTAAGACAGTAGCGGGACAAGTGGATCAGTGGGTGCAGAGAATCACAGATGGAGCAGAGGCAAAGCTGAATGCTAAGAAGGAGCAGTGCAGTGTAGATGCAGCAGTAGAGTGGGGGTTGATATGACTTCAGCAGCCCGGGGCAGTCCTGCTTACACAGTGCAGAGTTGCAACAGCCTCCATATGACAGCACAAAGCAAAATCCTATGGAGCTTCAGTAATGAGATGTGGCCCAACTGACTTGTCTGTTAAATATTGGGCAGGAATTTTCAGTTTTTTCTCTCAACAATTGAGTTGCAGTGCAATGGTTGGCAGCACAATGCAACATATTGAAAGGGAGTTGCAATACAGATGTAGCAGTGGCAGTGGCAGCGTCATGGGCAGCTATACATGAGAGCAGCAGTAGCGCAGTGATGAAGGGAAGCAAGCCAAGCATCAACACAAAGACCTACACCAGAGATTAGTGCAGAACTTTGGGGTGAAGTGTTATGCTATAGCACATTCCTCACTAAGAGTGAGTGTTGAGATTTTTGAGTGTTGGGGTAGCATCGGATGTGCTCTAGCTCCCAAACTTTGTGGAGGGACTAGAGTACATGAGATCTCCAGGACCCAGAAAAGGATTTGAGAAATTCCATCCTATTTAGGAGATATTTAATTAATTAATCTTTTTAAGTAAGGACCCTAAGTCTAACTTAGAAAAATTAAAAGATTAAAGTTAATTAAATTAAACATGTGATGAAAATGACTTAAGTCACACGAATCAAGCTTTATTTTAATTTTAGCTGTCGATTCAAGATTAGATCACGGCCGTTGGTTTCCCAACGAGAAAAGTATAAAGGAAATGCTTGGGGTTAGTTGAAGAACACACACAATGGCGGAGCACTAAGTCTAAGTTGGATTTTAGGGTGTGGTTTACTAAGAATTTGTAGAAGTGTTTCAGTTGTAGCGAGTGGTAGTATTGGCGAGAGGGATGATCTGATCATAGGACAAGAGTGCAACAAGAGGCAGAGAAGCAATAGATTGAGCAGTGCGGAGGGAGTAACAACTCGCAGCAGTTGCACAACGCATAAGCTTCAGGTGCTATGCAGAGGCTACACAAGCCTAGAAAGGGCAGCGCAGAGACAACAGGAGGCCAGCAGGGCTAACACAAGCCTAGCCAGGGTAGCACAGGGGCAACATAACCCAGTCTGGGATGACGCAGGCCCTTCCTAAGCAGCGCAGGGGTTAATGCAGAGGGCTTCAGAGCAACATTGGGGTTTCTGAAGACTGAAAAGGGATGAGTTCTATAAATCTCGTTTGAGGGTGTGAATCAATCAATTTTTTTTGTCTCTGGAACAAAATTATTGTTGCAGATTGTTTATTTATATGTCGGGTTAACCAATAATGTGCCCAGATTTGTTGTACTTAGATTCTACTTAATAATAGAACCCTCCAGCAGCAAGAAGACCGGTTTTACCGCATTGGGTTTTTCCGGGGACAGTTGTCCAGCAAAACCTGTGTGTCACTTTGTCATTGTGCATGTATTCAGTTTAGATATGTATCTATGTAGACTGTTAATGTGTTTACTTTGATGTTAATGTTGAATATTTTAGATTAATTACTTGTCTAAGTAGCATAAGTACATCAAGATTTAACAATAGGGTTTTTGCATAAGTAATATTCATAATTTTTCACAACAACATGGTATAACATATGGTTTTTTAGCGAGGGAAAATTGATATGTACATCACATATGGCGATTTATTTTCTAATTTCTTACAGAAGTTATCTATAGTCTTTTTTACTTTGTGTAACTGTGTGCAATTGGAACAAAATGATGACAGCTACATAAAGGGCTTACAGATGCATGGGAGTGACATGTACACATGTGGTAATTGCTTAAATTGTGGGCATAAGAAAATAGTTACATGAACCAAAAACAACTATATAATTGTGATTAGATCCCTATATAGATGAGATTGTATGATCTTGATCATGGTATTATTAAACCTCCTTTTTAGTGAGCTTGGGATGCACTTCCAACTAGTATATTAAAGCTTGTCAAGGGGTCTGGGTATGATCTATACCATGAGATAGATGTGTGGGTCCTTAAGTAACCTTAATTCTCTAAGGAGTATGAGGGAAGAATAGACCCATTCTTCCTATTTTTGTAATTCATAAACAAGATGTAAACCAGGGTTAGACATGACATGGGTTGGCTAAGTGAGACCTCTATGTCCAAGTTTATAACAATGTATGTTGAGGGTTTCTTATGTATAAGTTGTTTCTTTCATGTGATGTTTATGTGGTCATGACATGTTTATTGTGTATGTAAAGAGAATTGATGGGCTATATGAGGTCTTATCCACTCGCTTATGTAAGTCTAATCTCGTTATATAGACATATATAAGCATGTACATACAAGTATGTGTGCAAATTTGTATTTGATCAAGTGCTAAATTTTATGCTAAAAAATCAAAGTTCTCAGAATGGCGCGAAACTTGAATGACCGCGTAGTGCTCGTTGTTTTGAATCCGACGCACTTTGTTTCACGAAAAATGGACTCCATATGATCCCGAAAACGAGTTTTGTTCACTTTGTTAAATAGGATTTTTTTTTAAAATGACAGACATATGCCTAGTTAGCAGTCCGCACTGCTGACGTGGCATGATCACTGTGCAAGGTTGTTTTTGGAATTTTCCTTCAAAGTATGGTGAACTGCCAAGTGGCAACATGGTATTGGTCGAATTTTGGGTTATTGGTGAATATTTATTGGTTCATTTTGGGCCAATTGGGTGAGGACACATGGTGCAGCCTGTGGCTGCCACATGCCCCCCCCCCCCCCAAGGTTGTATGATGTAATATTTTTTTTTGTTAAGTTTGGGTGGAGGCACCAGGGCTTGATCTCGAACCTCCCACTAGCCAGTGCCACTCTTTATCGTTTCTCCTGCACGATGGATCCTAACATACTAAGGATCCCATATATACTTAAATATTAACATGTTGTATGGTGGGGGAAGAGGGGCTAGCCCCTGATCCATAAGACCACAACCCATAACCACTAGCGGGGTTATCACACTAATGCGGAAGTTTAAAATTAAACCATGTTTAATTAACCTTAACCACCATTATTCAACGCTTAATCCACATTTAATTGCAGATTATTTTAAGTGTGGAATTAATGCTTAATTAGCGCTAAAATGTTACTTAACTTAATGAAGGATTAAGTTGGCTGACCCCCAAATTCGGCGGAGACTACCAGTTTAGCTCTAGTTACCTAATTTAGGGCTTGAAATAGTGGGGGAAATGTAAATGGTCATAACTTTGGGAGTTTTCGACCAATTCAGGTGCAAAAAGAGGCTAGATGACCATTTTTGGGCATTATGGACTCATTGGTTCAGGTTACACGAGAAAAAGAGCATTGTAAATAGGTCAATTTGACAATTTGACCATAATATAGAGGCCCAAGCCATGGAAGTTGGACCAAGGAGAGGTAGCCCAGGAGGGGTTAACTCCTTCATCAAATACCTATGTTGATGTGTTGCATGGTGATGTTCTGTACTTTTTGTTGTTGTTGTTCAACCTTTGTTTTTTTATTTTAAATTGTTCATTAAATTGACATGAAAAACACTCATGAAACTTGATCATTTGCAAGAGAAGTTGAACCCTTAAGCACACATAAGACATTGAATTCATAATCTGAAAGAGTAATTAGCACAACAACACTAACATACTCCATTCAGATAATTTTTGTATCGTAGCTCTTGGTATTTAGGTTTTGTTGTGCAAGAAGGGATCTAATTGTTTGCAAGTTTGTGTCATGCTTACAAGGTTAAAACTCAAAAGAGGAGAAGGGAAGCTGGTTGAGAGCACTATAGCTGGGTCAAGAGAAAGAAGGGCAATGTTTCCAAGGTCTTCAACACCAACACATCCTCAAGTTGAAGTTGATTCTTCAGTGAGCATGTCTCGTGAAGGAG
Organism: Pinus albicaulis; assembly: GCA_034641835.2. Classification (NCBI taxonomy): domain Eukaryota; kingdom Viridiplantae; phylum Streptophyta; class Pinopsida; order Pinales; family Pinaceae; genus Pinus; species Pinus albicaulis. The sequence goes on from CM076576.1 coordinate 917,907,627, forward strand.
AACCTATCACAACAGAAGACGAGAGAGCATTCAAGAAGGAATTCTTTGATATGACTGAGATGGTTAAAGTCCTCTATGAGGAGAGGAATTTAAGTATGCCAGGAGAAAGTTCAAGGCCTCCAAGAGGAGAGGGTTCTCCAGGAGGAGGAGGCCATGGAGATGGTAAGAAGCCACCATCCACTCCACCATCATCCTCACCACCATCTGCACCTTCCTCATCATCATCTTCCACTACCACAACTTTTTATTTTGTTCATCCATGTACTTCAAAAGGAGATGGTAAATCACCCTTACTTAAACTTGATGTCAAATTTGAGCTACCGATGTATAATGGCGAAGTGAATACATAGAAGCTAGATATTTGGATTCGTCAATTGGAGGTTTATTGTAGAATTCAGAATCTTCGAGAGGATGACATGAATATTCAGTTGGCTTCCTTGAGAATGGAGGGCACAACACTTGTATGGTGGGAAGCAAGGACACGATATGAGATTAAAAACCATGGTAATATCTATATGTCTTGGTCTAATTTTATTGCTGCCATTAAAAGGAAAGTTTACCCTCTAGCTTACGTTCAAAAATCCATTATGGATTGGCATAATTTTAGACAATTTAAAGGGCAAAGTGTGCAAGATTACACTCATGAATTAAAGAGAAGAGATCTTATTTTGGGTGTCAATTTGTATTCTCAAGAAACTTTGTTAAAGTATATTGGGGGTTTTCACAACTATCTTAGACATACTATTATCATGTTCAATCCCACAAAATTAGATGAGGTTTGTGTTCAAGCCATACATCTAGAAGCAAGAGGGAAACATAGGGAAGATGAGAAAAGTGATAGTTCCCTTGAGTATGAGGGTAAAGGAAAGGGTAAGTTTAATGGAAGAGGAAAGAAAAAGTGTTCCATTAAAATAGAGAAATAGCAACTCACATGTAAACATGGTTCAAAAAATGGCCATAATGAAGACCATTGTTGGCAACTCCATCCAGATTTGAAGCCAAACAGACTTAATACCAAAGTGAAGGGGAAAAGTGCTGCGATCATTGAACATGACTTAGGTTCATATTCATGAGATGAAACCAAGATTACAACAATGGGTTTGAAAGGTAAGAACATAGCAAGCACTAGTTCTTCAAGTTGTTCTAATGTAACTCGAGATGAAGATACAAGAATTGAAATCTTTCATATTAGAGTTGTTTCAAAGCATACCAAAATAGACGCACTATTTTATAGTGGTTCTCAAGCTAATTTGATCTTCAAAGACTTAGTTAAGAAGTTAAATCTTGAAATTGTTACACATCCAAGACCCTATCGTTTAGGTTGGATATGCAAGAATGCAAACTTGCAGGTAACAAGTAAGTGCATCCTATGATTTGCAATCAATTCAAACTTTATTGATGAAGTCGAACTTGATGTAGTGCCGCTTGATATTTCAGATATTGTTTTGGGAAGTCCTTATCTTTATGATAGGAGGGCAGCATTTCATCGCCATGAGAATAAGTACCATTCGTTTAAGGATGGAATTGAGTACATAGTTAGAGAGCATAAAAATAAGAGAAGCTTGTCTCTTATACATGCAGGATAAATGAAGAGAATAATGAATGCAAGTCAAAATTTCGCTTTGTTAATGTTCAAGCATAGTGATGTTTTGAATGAGACCTTTAAAAAAGATGCATCAAATGAACAAGATGATTTCATTGAAGTTTCTAATGTTTGTAATAAGATGTTTCAACACTCTAACATGTTGCCTATGAAAAGAGGTAAACAAGATGTGAAAGATTTGCAGCAGTCCACATCAGTGTTAAACAATTATGGGAACAAGATGCTGGTGCAAGAGAGTGCAAAGGTCAAAGAGAAAGCGCCAAAACAATTTGACAAAGAAGGCATAGGTTCCACAAATATTCATTTTTGGTTTCAAAATGGTACATGGAAATGGTGAAAACACTTGGTCAAAAATCGATGCAAGTACAAGGCAAGACAAGCTAAAAATCGCCATGTCGACGGTGTTCGAGGTGAGAAAGTTCTCAAGTTTCCCTTGATTGACGACCAAGGTGGAAACAAGTTTTTTTCTTCAAGGATGCCTACTATTCTGCAAATTCAAGGAAATTGCAGCATGACGGTGTCTACAACAGCAAGATAGGGTCTCCAGAATCAATGAAAAAGATAAGTTTTTATGAAAATCTCAACTTGTTGAAATTGGGCAAATTCCAGTGGATTGAGACTAGAAGGGTGAGGGAACTGTACCCTCATCCACATGTTCAGTAATCAAAGAGATTTTGGGGTCCAAATGGCTTCCAGTGGGGAGGAATGATCAGGTGCTCAGTTTTATGCTAAAAAATAAAAGTTCTTAGAATGGCGCGGAACGAACGATCGTGTAGTGCTCGTCGTTTTGAATCCAGCGCACTTCGTTTCACGAAAAATGGACTCTGTGTGCTCCTAGAAACGAGTTCTGTTCACTTTGCTAAACAGGAAAAAAAATGACAGACAAATGTCCAGTTAGCAATTTGTACTGCTGATGTGGCATGCTGACTGTGCATGGTCATTTTTTGCATTTTCCTCCAATGAATGGTGAACTGCCAAGTGACAACATGTTATTGGTAAAATTTTGGGTTATGTGGTGAATTTATATTGGTTCATTTTGGGCCAATTGGGTTAGGACACATGGTGCAGCCTGGGGCCGCCACGTTCCCCCCCCCCCCCAAGATTGTATGGTGGAATAATTTTTTTTGGTTAAGTCCGGGTGGAGGTGTCGGGGTTTGACCCCGCGACCTCCCGCTAGCCAGTGCCACTCTTTACCATTATGCCCGCAATATGGTCTTAACATACTAAGGATCCCATATATATTTAAATATTAACATGTTTTATGGTAGGGGAAGATGGGGCCAGCCCCCAATCCATGATACCACAACCCGTAACCACCGTCGGGGCTATCACACTAATGCGGAAGTTTAAAACTTAAACCATGTTGAATTAACCTTAACCACCATTATCCAACGCTTAATCCACATTTAATTATGGATTAGTTTAAGTGTGGAATTAGTGCTAAACAATGCTTAATTAGCGCTAAACTGTTACTTAAATTAATGACAGATTAAGTTGGTGGACCCCCAAATTCGGCAGAAACTACTAGTTTAGCTCCAGTTACCGAATTTAGGGCCTGAAATAGTGGGGAAAATGTAAATGGTCATAAATTTTGGAGTTTTCAACCAATTCAGGTGCAAAAATAGGCTAGATGACCATTTTTGGGCATTATAGACTCATTGGTGCAGGTTACAGGAGCAAACGAGCATTGTAAACATGTCAATTTGACAATTTGAGCATAATATAGAGGCCCAAGCCATAGAAGTTGGACCAAGGAGATGTAGCCCAGGAGGGGTGAACTCCTTCCTGTAGGTTTTAACCCTGAACATAAATTTTCTACACACGAATATTATAACATAAAATAAACAATAGCGAGAGCATAAAACATAAAACAGATAAACACAGAGATTTTCCCCTGGATCCCAAATCGGGACGACCAGCTTGATTTTTCATTATATTCCTTTTAGTGTTACAACACATATATATACATGCTGAAGCATACATAAACCCCAATCCATAAACCATGGATTAGAACATAACCGTAGTTCCCTTGACCGGATCTACAAAAATACCAGGGGCCGAAAACCATCGTACCCCAAAACCATGTGCAAAACCATGCACAAAACCATGGACGCGGACTACCCACCGAAAATTAAGGACCAAAAAAATTTCGCCGGGGCGCTGCCCCGAACCCCGACAGGGGAGGCTATCGCCCCCCCCGCACATGCTTAGTCGTGGAAAGAATATAACACATACCCAACACTTCCTCAAATACCTGTGTTGATGTGTTGTATGGTGATATTTTGTACTTTATTTGTTGTTGTTCAACCTTTGCTTTTTATGTTAAATTGTTCATTAAATTGACATGAAAAACACTCATGAAACTTGATAATTTGCAAGAGAATTTGAACCCTAGCACACAGAAGACATTGAATTCATAATTTGAAAGAGTAATTAGCACAATAACACTAACATTCTCCATTGAGATCAGTATTAACTGATAGCCCACGAATATTGGTGGCAGATGGGCATTGTAGATATGGGTGCATACTCATCTAAGATTTTCCAAAAGCACCCAAGAGATATGTAATTAGATGTGAACATAGTCCCATTGTGGTAGTGATGGGGGTAGGCACGAAGAAGAGATTCCTTCCTAGATAATATGGAGTCTATGGATATTCATATTATACCTTTAGATCCTAAAAGGAGAGAGAGTAGTTGAGTAATGTGATAATAAGGTCTAATGAAGAAAATGATCGGTTTGCCTTCTTGTCCAATAACTGAAATTTTATGATCAACCTTTGAAGGGATTGAGTTGTACTTGGTATGGTTTGAAAGCCAAGGGAGTTGGGATGGCTTGAAACCCTTTTGGAAGTATATCTTCTAATGGACCAAAAAATGTACCATGTAATCCAAGGTGCAAACTTGGAGATAATTATGTTCCGTAGGGTCTAAGAAGGTCATCCCTCTATGTGGAAGGCTTAAGGTCTATTGGAATTTTCCATACTAAAGTTAAGAGAAGATAAGTCTGAACAATGAATACAGGGTTAAGAAGAATGAGGATATGTGATTAGAGGGATTGAGATCATATTGGTAATTGTGCCCCTGTATACTCTTATGCTCGACTATTTGTATTGGGTCGAGTATGTAGCAAGACACATTACATAATTGACATGGGCCATCTAGAAGATTGAATCATTGTGTTCATTTATGTTGAGAGGAGTGCTTTCCAGTATCACAGTTTTGGTTATGGGTATTTACATAGTGTTTCCCAATTTTGACTTCATCTATTTAAAAAAAATGAATTTTTTGAACACCCCATTCTCATAATTGCACATTGAGCGTCAAGTCAACCTAGTGACCACCTCCTTGGGTTAGGTGTAAGGGGGGCTCGTATTACAAAATGGTATCATAGCTACTAGTTTCAACACTTGAGCTTAATGGGCTCTATCACAAAAGGAATGTAGATTAAAGGCTTAACCCTATAATTAAGATAGTGTCTTAAGACAAAATTAACTAAGCAAAAGGTTTAAGTCTAAACCCTTAGAGATGTGTGTAACTATAGCTCATTGCATGTGTTACTTTAGAGCAGTGACAACACGACCTGCATGATGTTGTACATAATTTTGGTAGTTTATTATCATTATTATACAAGTGGTGTGCATTGATGCACTTAGAATAGGTATGCATGTTATTAAATATATGGTACACGAGATTATGGGAATGCCTATGTTTGTTATGTTGCTTATTGATATGTTGAATGTATAGATATGTTTATGTATTGTGTGTGCATACCTTTGGTGGATTCCATGATTTGTATGAATAGAGGTGTATTTTTTGGGAATTTAAAAACTGACAAATACTCATTGGTAAGTATTGGTTATAGCACTAAGGCCATGGATTTTATGCAGATTATTTACACGTGAAAGTGAAAATTTAAGGTTGATGCGTGCTAACATGATAGGTGGTGTTACAATTGACTCTATGAGCTTGTAGGTAGCATGACTATTAGCCTTTGTAAGAAGGTCAAATATTTCAAAAGTATTTTAAAAATCTGAGCTAAATGGTGAATGGGGTCTTGGAAAAGAGGTTTATTATGATTACCTTGTTAGGATGGATCTAACATTTCCAAATACAGGATAATAGTTAGGACCAATGTGCATATGTGTCCCTAAAATTGATAGCAAACTTGCATAGATGTCATTTTCGGTTTGTTATATATATATATATATATAGTGATAACAATCTTATGGATGAACGAACAACTCCAGGAAACATGTTGATAATAAAAATATCATAAAAATAACATTAAATAATAATAATAATAATAATAAATTAAATAATTTAATTAATTAATGACCCCTTAATTATGAAAGGGAAAAGGTCAAAACGTGTGACCACTCACCTTCGTGGCCAGTCAATGCCTATATAGGCACACCACCACGAAGGATTGTACTCACCATTAAGTTTTTCAATACAATTCAATTACTTATTTACTATTACACACAAGTTTACACGTAATTACACTCTTGCGTATTGGTTTCCTTCAACATTCGTATCAAAGCCTCTCGGTCCTTTGGCACATTGCTGCACAGTTCATTATCCCTTCCTCCATTCCCTCCCTGCTCCTCAACCTCAGCATCTATGCACCCTCTCCGTTCACTCACCGTTTCGTTTCCATTCTGTCATTGTCCAATTACCTGTGCATGTTCCCTTGTTTATGTCGCCCTATCCTTCCACCACTTTTCACCCTCTGTCCTGTTGTCCACACTATTACCCCCCGTCTCTTGTATCCACAACGTTGTGCTTCCACCCCCTTACATATTTCATTGACTCTCATTGCCAGTATTTGGACACACTTTTGTGCAGTTCGTTTCCCTCTGGCCTCTGCCTCTTCCGTCACGCCCCTAGTTTCCTGTGTTGCCACCCATCTCTGTTCATCCTCGCTTTTTGCGTCGCTGCCAACCCGTGCATATACTCTTGTTGTTTGATTCCCTGCCATATACCCGCCTTAAATTCCTTTGCGTTGACCAACAATTACTCCAGCCGTCAATCACATCTTCATTCGCAAGTAGTTGCCTCATCAATTCTACGCTGACATCGCTCTACCCGACACTGGCCTATCGCGACATTTTAGCCACATTTGCCCGTTGATATATATATATATATGTACATATATATATATATATATATATATATATATATATATGTATATATATATATATATATATATATATGTATATGTATATATATATATATATGTATATAGATATATATATATATATATATACATATATATATATATATATCTATATATATATATATATATATATATATATATATATATATATATATATATATATATATATATATGTATATAGATATATATATATATATATATATATATATGTATATATATATATACATATATATATATGTATATATATATATATATATATATATATACATATATATATATGTATATATATATATATATATATATATATATATATATATATATATATATATATATATATATATATATATATATATATATATATATAGCGAACCCCGTCTTTAATACAAAATATATATATATATAGGCGGGCCGGCGTGCGCCGGCGCGGGAGTTCCTTCGTCTCGTGGTCCATAAATATATATAATAACGACAGAAACTATATGTACATATATATATATATATATATATATATATATATATGTATATATATATATATATATATATATATATATACATGTATATATATATATATATATATATATATATATATGTATATATATATATATATGTATATATATATATATATATATATATATATGTATATATATATATATATATATATATATATATATATATATATATATATATATATATATATATATATATATATATATATATATATATATTATCAACTATGATAAAGAAGATAGACAAAATTGAGAAAATGTTACAAGGGGTGCAAAACCAAGAAAAAAGAGACTTCTATTATTGATGGAAAACATTCTTAATATTAAGAGAAGATGACAATCAAGAAGCAGTTTGTAAGTAGAGAACAAGAAGTAAGAATGGATCAGTTAATAGGAAGGGTTAATTCATTTTTTGTTAATCCTTCAATTGCTCAAGAACCAAAATAAAGCCCCAAAACTCCAGATAGCAAAGATCCCCCAAATCATGAAATTCTGTAAATTCCACAAATACACTTCTTAGGTAGCCAATACTATACAAAATTTCCAGAAAAATACTATCAATGAACTAATAAGGAGCTACCCAGGCATGATGGTAAATACCATGAAGGCATTATTGTTTGGGTTAATAAAATGGAAGTTGTTTTTGAATCAAACTCACAATTAGGTGAATGTGAGAAAATCATGATGAATTTCGACAATTTAAAAGCAGAGGCATATGATTGGTTCCTTTGGTGATTTGACAAATGTGACGCCCATTCCTTTCATTGGAAGACCTTTGTGGATGCCTTGCTAAAAAGATTCTACGACGAAAAAGAAGATGATGTCTACAACACCCACAAACGGGAAGTATTGGCTACAAGACAAAGAATATTTATTGATGAACCACTACTTAAAAAATATATATGTGGACTTAAAGATTATATTCGTGCATAATTGAAATTGTACAAACCACAAACTATCGAAGAAGCTAGACATGCATCTAAGCTTATTGAACAAAAACATAAGTTCAAAATGTCATCACTCAAGGAAGACGAAGACCAACAACAATACTGAGGTAAAAAGGAGTAAAAAAATGTAGGTATTGTGGATACAATTGAATGTCAAGACACATATGCCTTAACAAGAAATTATATGCCTATGAAGTTGAGAGAGAGTCAGACACTTTAAGTAATGAGTCAAAGAAAAGGATAAAAAAGAAAACTCATTATCACAAGTGTGGAGAAAATTGGATGCCAGAACATAAATGTGAAGACACATCCTTATCCTACTATAAAATAGTAGATGGAAGGCAAGTTGAAGCACAAGAACCTAACGAAGAAATCATATTCACACAATGAAGATTCAAATCTTGAGGAACCATCATTAGTTGGAATCTCATGTGTCCAAAAAAATCAAGATGAAGGAAGTAATCTTTCAAAAGATCAAAAACAATAAGCAACTGCAAAATATGTTCCACCACACCTTCGAAAGCAAAGAAATGAGTCCCTGAAAAGAAAGAAAACTAATATTACAACACACCCAACAAACATGACAAGAAGGTTACGACCTAAAACCATGAAGCTTAAGGGGATCACAAGAGGCATAAATGTCAATATATTTGTAGATTCTGGCAGTACTCACAATTGTATAAACGTTGATCCTGCTAGAAAACTTGACGTTTATTTATGCCCAATCAAAGATCTGTCCATGACTGTTGCTATTAGGAAAAAGTTAGAAAATATAGAAGAATGTCATAAGGTTTTAATCCATATACAAGAACTAGAGCTACAAACAAATTTATTTGCCCTACTGCTCAAAGAAATGGATATAGTACTAGGTGCATAATGGTTAATACAAATAAGAAGCTATACTACAAACCTTGAAGAACAATTCATGGAGTTTAACTAACAAGGACGACATTATAAATTATATGATTTTAACACTTCTAACTTTAAGGAAAGTGCAAATACACATGAGGTCTTGACCAACTCACAAAGCAAAAACAAATCAAAGTAAAAGATGTCATTCCATAACAACATGTTCAACTAGAGAAAACCCTTCTTGTTATGCTTTGAATACAAAGCATTTCTAAAGGGGGTGGCAATTACGAATAAAACATTCATAAAAAATAATTAATTAAATAACAATATTAAAATAATAATACTAATAATAAATTAAATAATTTAATTAATTAATGACCCATTAATTATGAAAGGGCAAGGTCAAAAGGTGTGACCATTCACCTTCATGGCGATTCAATGCCTATATAGGCACACCGTCACAAAGGATTGTAATCACCATTCAAACTTTCAATACAATACAATTACTTATTTACTATTACACACAATTACACTCTACAACAATGGTGTTAGAGCGTCTCGGTCCTCTGACACGTTGCTGCACAATTCCCATAACAAAGAGAACCAATTCTCTTAGATATTTGAAATGGGGATTTGTATACATGTTTCAATTTTCTTCTTCCATTGTTTCCAAATGAACTAATTCGAATACACAAGAATCTCTTGCACTCTCAAATCTAGCTATACCCTTATGTGGATAAAAGTCGTCGCAAATGGTAAAAACCTGAGATAAATGGTAAATGGGGTCTCGACAAAGAGGTTGATTACGATCACCCTATTAGCATGGATCTAACATTTCCAAATATGAGATAATAGTTACGACCAATGTCCATATGTGTCCCTGAATTTGAAAGCAAACTTATATGGATGTCATTTTTTGTTTGCTATATATATATAACTGCTAACAATCCTATGGATGCATGAACAACTACAGGAAAACATGTTGAGTTCACTTGCACATGGGAAGATTCAGTGGCAGATACATGGAATGGAAGTTGATTTTGTTGCACATATGTGTGCATGGTATGATGGTCGAGGGTGCCATGTATGTTGGACTCAAGATATTGAGTCAACTTTTGGGACTAATTTACTTGATGATAGATGTGTTATGATTCTAAGCTTAATTATGTGATTTGATTTATGAATACGCATGCTCATTTTGTTTTTGTGTGTGGTTTCTTGTATGATTGTGATTATGGATTTTACTTTCTTTTGTGATGTTGCCCTTTGTTTTGCCTCTTGCATTGTGTTAGGGCCCCGTAATTTGTTAGATTGGTGAGAACAAATGAACAGGGGTAACATCAGACCAGTCTTTGGATTCCTAGGACCTAGCCTTCCTGGACTCAGAGAGGGCTCTCTCTCTTTTGTGCAAAGGATGTGAACTTGTTTGCTTTTAGGGTTTGATTTTAGGCTAGTTGTTAAGTTTAGGGTTTGTTTGTTTGTTTGGTTTGGGTAGATGATCAAGTAGAATAGATGGAGTAAGAGATATTCAAGTCATTGGGCTATGGAGTCTACAAAAGGTCATGGACATTTCAACAATGGATCAGGGTGCATCACAGGGAAAATATAACATGGTCAAATGGATCTTCAAGGTTTGTGTGAGATGAAATGAACATTAAGTTTGTGAACATAGTAGGTGCAAAAGGGCAGTTAAGAATCCTTGAAAAAATACTCTTAAACAAGAAGGGTCTTTAACACTACTCAGCATAAAGATGTAATCATAAGACAAGGCAAACCAATAAATCTTTAATTAAACTCATGCAAATAAGCATTTAAGACAAACAATCCAGTGAACTATAGAAGGCAAGAAACTTGTATAACTTCTAGTGATTTCACCTTCAAGATTAGAAAACATTTAAGATAGACATATAACATAGATCAAAGAAGAGGGAAATCCTAAACATCATTGATCAGATCTATAAAGACCTCCAAGGCAACCTTTCAAGAATGGACAAAGGGCATGATCAAAACATAAACCTCTTTGGCTAAACCTAATCAGTGATACTTCAAAGAAAGATCTTAAGAACAATGTTTAAGTAACATCAAACAAGTAGGGCTGACCATAAAACATCTTGAAATTTACTGTATTGAATCATTCATAAGATAAACAAGCATAATTGGGTCTAGAGAGCAACTAAGAATTCTCTAAATTGACCTAGCGGAGGAAAACATAGAGGCAATAGAGGACAAACAGAGCTAAGGTGCCTCTGAACAACATTTCTTAGTCTAAAATTTTTGTCCTACTACAACATAGAAAGATGAAACATAATGATAACATAAGAAAACATGAACTAAATAGGAACACATCACCATTAACTATGCTCAGGGATCCTGCAAACAAGCCTTATCCATTGTCAAGCAAGCCAAGCCATCCACAAACACCAAGAACAATTTCTCTTCAATATCCAAGTCTATGTATTACTCACAAGAGTCATCAAATGCCAACCTCTTACAATAAGGCCCTCATGCTCTATTTATCTAGCAAAGGAGGGAAAAAAACCTTAACTAGGGTTTGAAAATGTCATAAATACCCATAAATACCATTTATGTCCAAGAGACCATGCAAGGCCCAAGGCATAAAATATCTCATGAAATAAATGCAAAAATAACTCCTAACACCTAAATTTGGAGTGATTTGCCCCAAAAAACACTAAAATAACTTTTTGGCATAAATGAGTGTTTTTTGTTGAGTTTTTCACATAAGGGCGCAATAGTGAGGTCTCAAGGCGCAACGATTGCACAGGAAAACTGGGTCCTCTTGCAGCCAAGTTTTGAAGGCCTTCCTGATGTCGGAATTGGCTCCGTGATGGCTCGTTGAAAAGCCTGTTGAGTATACTTTCCAAAACTGCCCTTGGTTTTCTGATTGGGCTCCATTAACCTATTAAAAAAGCAAAACTGCCAAGGCTTCTAAAGGTGCAACGCCAGCCCTGAAAACATGGCAGAAAGGTGAAAATTGGCATGTTTTTGGGCCTTTTGAGGGACCAAAACTGCTCCAAATGCTCTGAAATTTGGTGTGCATGATTTCCTTAGGTTGATGAATCCAAAAATGTAAACTTTACCTCCATTGGATGCATGTAGAAAAATCATAGCGCCAAAGGTGCTGCGCTTTCGGCCCTTAATATTAGTAAAAAAACTAAAATTGTCAAAAACTTGCCAAAATTTGCAATTATCTTTCTCATGGGGTTTGGGAGGCCTGTAGAGAAGCTTCAACAAGGATTCCAAGGTTTTATTGGTATTCTGCCTCCTTGAGTGCTTGAATTTCGGTAAGGGCTCCTTTGAGCTTGGCCTTTGCAAATTTGTTCCTCGAGGCATAGTGCTTGGCCATCTTTTTCTGTAGGCCAAGGTCCTTTTGTGCCTTCTTCAGTTGCTTGTTTTCATCCTTTTAATACTTAATGATATAATTTTCCATGCCAAGCTTTCTTTGTAAATCCCTAATCTCTGCATCTTTTCTCTGGAGTAGTATGCTAGTGGCCCTCTCCTCATCTTCATTTTCACTGTCAAGGTCAATGAGTTGGTGCTCTTGTTTAGTTTGATGTTTGGTTTTCTTATCTCCAACAGTGACATTTTTCTTGCCTTTGTAAAGCTTCTTTGTTGATGTAGAAGGCAAGGCCCCTTGCTTTTTAGAGGCAACAAACACATGCTTTTCTCCTCTTTGGTAGTTCAAATTGTGCTCATTTTGGTGTCTTCATCATGGTTTCCATCTTGACTGTCATTATCAGTGATATCCATGTTGTCCTTATGGATTTCATGGCTGCTTTCCTCATTGGCATCACCACTTTCATGAGCCTCACTGTGTTCAATATCATCTTCATCATCATCATTATCTCCACTGATATCATGATCATCATGATCATCATGATTGCTGCTATCCTCTTCATTTGCACTGCTCTTTGCACCATCATCATTCCCACTGTGGGCCTCATTGTCTTTAATGTCCTCATTGTTTTCTCCACTTTCATTTTTCTCACTGATTTGTGGGTTGTCCTTATCAATGGTATTGGCATTATCAGCCTCACTGCCTTCTTGGTTCTGTGAGCTATTGCCAACATCATTATCATTATCTTGGCTGCCTTCTTCATTATTTGCCTCATCTTCATTAACATCTACCTCCATGTCTTCTGCTTCATTGCTTACCTTTTCCTCTTCATTTTCCTCATTACTGCTTGATTGACCATTACCTTCTCCTTCATGGTCACTTGCTTATTCATTGCCACTTCCCTCTTGTTCTGATGAATTGGGAGAGGGTGAGGAAAGAGGGTCTTCTAAAGGTGAGGGTATATGTGTAGATGGTGAAACATGATCAGAAGGAGATGATGGAGGAGTAGGGGGAGGAGGATGAGATGATGAGGACAAATTTTGCTGATGATGGGGTTGTGGATTGGTGAAGACTTCATGGGTAATGAAAACCTCCCATGGTATGCCTTTTTGCTCCAACTGATGTAGCACAACCATCTTGATTAAAGAGTGATGGAACAAACATTGCATTTGCTGGGAATAGTTCCTCTTTTGTACAACAAAGGACATCTTGTTAATACTCCTGTAGATGTAGTAGGGTAAATGAAGCATCTTAACCCTAGTAAAGTGCATGAACAATCTGATATGATAGGATTAAAGTCTAGAGTACCTTTGCTCACAGGTACAATATTTCATGACGACCCTCATCAAGGGTGCATACCTCTCCAACAAATTTGAAAAAGGGAAGATAGATTTGTGGTCTTCTTTGTATCTAGGTATAAGAAATGGCTCATAACATCTTATGTCTAAATTGGCTCTTTTGAACCATTTTTCACCAACACTGGGTATGCGTGTAGCATGGGAAATGGCATCTGATGACAACTCAAAGTCTACCCCTGCAAGATTTACTTTTTTCTCGTGTAGGTTGAGGATAAATAACCTAGTGAGCTCAGGGTGAATTTGCACTTATTGGACTCTTTCACAAAAATGAAAACACCCCACATTTTGGAAACATGTGACAATCATAGGAGAGGCATTAAGCTCCATTGTGTTTTGGGGTTCAAGCCTATTAACCTTCCCACCTCTATGTTGAGGCCTCCTAGGCACTTGGCCTTCTTCACCATTGCCATTTCCTCCTTCTCTTAACATTTTGATCACTTTTGCCTTTGAAAACCCTAGCTTTGTTTGTGAAGCTGATATGAGAAAGGAAATTTGAATGGGGGTGAAAGGAAGTCTTTTAATAAGTGAGTGAGAGGGGTGAATGAATGTGTAAGTGTATGGAATAGAGCCTTTAAGCTTTGATGGATGGTCAACTTCAAACCACTACACCCACACTACTTTATCCTTGTTTGACTGATATCTTCTTGTTTGCAGATGAGGGAGGCTTAAACAGGGTTTTTAGCATGAACACTTAGGTTTTCACTCCTTTAAAGTTTTTTAAATTTCTCTTGACTTTAAACCATCAAAATGCATTGGAGATAAAAGTTATGACATCCACCTACCAATTAGAAATTCTTTAAAGACCCTTTGATGGCAGCTTGGAGTTATCCCTGATGTAATTTGAGTGTTTGCAGGTGTAGGAGGAGCTTCAGGTCCAATGCGCAGTGCCTGAACGTGTATTCGGGTGGCCTGAATGCACAGTAGGGCTTCCTAGGTGAATACGCAGCGCGTGCACGGGGTGTCGGGCCTGTCGAAAATGCAACATCGAAATGCCTTTGCATGGGCATGTCGGGCTTCTTGGGTGAATGCGCAATGTGTGCCTCTAAACGCGCACCACTGTGCAAATTTCCACATGAAACTTCTCCCAAGGCGCAGCGCCCGACCTTGAATGTGCAACGCTGCCCTGAACGTGCAGCGTCAGGTAACTTGCCCGAAATTTGATTGAAGTTCACAATTTTATCTCTTGGAAGTTTTGATGATCTTTGCAAGTGCACAATAATTTATGTAAAGAACAAAATGATCCTTTATAGTCTAGGAAATTAAATTTAACTTTGATAACCCACTTTGCTAATGTTTTCACTCCCTTTCTTTTAACTAATATCCCTTTGACCTTTTTGCTTGTAGGTGATAAAAACACTGAAAAAAGCCTTTTCCCTTTGCTCTTTGAATCATGACAAATTCACCTTTGACAATTTTGGGGAGGGTTGCACACAGTGGTATTTTCAAGGCTGTCTTTTTTTTCAATATAATTTTGAACTTGTCTTTCTTCCATTTTATCACTAACAACGTTACAGTGTTGGTATTCAGGTTTGCTAAACATGGTGAATTTGACCTCTTTAAACTTGGAGGCTTGATATGTCTGCTTTTGACACCATTGAAACAATCACTCTTTTTCCACTACCATGGGTTTTAAACAATGCCTTTCACCTCCCTAGGCCACTTCTGATTTGCAGGTGCCTAAATTTATAATTTAAAACTTGTCCACTGATACTCTTGACCTCTTTCATTGATCCTTAGGCATGGTAAACTCACTTTTGACAAATTTTGGGATGTCACACACAACAATCTCTTCAAACCTTATTTCTGTTGTCATCATGGAGGCCTAACATCTTCACTTTACCTCTTTTAACTATCTTTCCCAAACCCTAGGTTTCTGGGCTACTTGAAAACAATTATCAGTGTTGTCTTCTAATTTCTCTATAGCCCTTTCATGTTCATTCATTTATGTTTAGTTCACCTCACCTTTTTTCCCTTTTTCATTTATAATTTCTAATAAACTTCTTCCATGTTTGGTTTCCTTGGTGTGCCTCCTTCATGTAGTTTGCTGCATTAGATCCTTGCTTGGCACACTGCTGGCCTAATCAGGCTTAGAAACCCTGATTCTTCTTAAACACAAACTGCTTCCTCTATCTTTGCTGTGAATGTCCTTAATGAGGAGCAGGCCTCTTACCTTACCAATTTTCTGTTGATAGTCACTTTAACACTCCTGCAGAAATGTCAAAATGCACAGTTCCCTTTTGCAGAACTTGAACTTGACAAAGTAGTCCTCCTTGGGGATTTTTTGATTTATTTGGACAAGGATGTGTTGATCTTCTTTCACATTTGAGCCAGCGTCCAGCTCAGGAAAAGCAGTGCTTAAAACACCAAGGATGACCCTACAACCTATGATGACCTAGTGGGAGGCTCCTTTGACTTGGTCTTCGACTGGAAGCAGGTTTGGGTCTTCAAGTGTAGAAAACAGAGTTTTTGATAAATTGATGTGTTAAAGATCCAAAATCCAATATACCTGATTTATCTAAAGAGCCTACAAAGATAGTTTTGAGACCATAAATTCTTGAGGAACCTGGTGAACATGGGAAGGAAGGGTTGTTTGGTAACCCTAGATGGAAAGTGGAGGGTGAGTCAAAGGAAAAATAGAGTGCTGAGGTTATGGGTGGGAAAATAGGATATAGATGAGTGGCATAAGCCCATGAGGGGTCTTCTAGGAATGATAGGTTAACCATGGAATGGAAAAATAGTAGAAATGGTGAAAATTTTGGTATAAGGATAATGAAGGCAGTGAGATTTCTAAAGCTCACAATTTCCAGGAATCTTGTTTTTAGAAATCTAGGACAAATATTTAGTCATCTACAGATAGTGAAAATTACTGATGACTAACACATTGCATGTTGATTTTTAATTGTACCTTATTTACATACTTAGGGCCTTGGAACAAGTCGGTTGAGGTGGCATGGAAGCCATGGATTCCTAAGAAAGGGGAAACACATGAATTGCATAGTGAACTCTATGGGCAAGTTGGAAAAAATATTGTAATAAACATATGGAAAAGAAAAAGGGTAAGTGGAATGTGATATGATAGCCAAGTAGGTTGATTGAGTCCATAGAAATGATGGAGACCGAAATGGTAAAAGAGAGTTCTCTTAACCTTAACTTTATTTGCACATGTGCTTATATGTTGTATACATGATTATGTTGATGTTATGTATATATTAAAATTCCATTTTGACTAACAAGTTTTGTCAAGAATCATCCTTGTGGAAGAATGATGGTATATAATCAATTAATTCAAATATGGATGCACATGATACAATGAGGAAAAGACACACAGGTGGAGAAAGTGCTCTAGATTCCTATCGTGTATCAGGTGGATCTTAAACAAAGTTTTGGATTCCCTCGAGGGTGGAGGTATCAACCTCTGGATCCCCTTGTTGATTTGAGGGTGGAGGCATAAGCCTTTGGATTCCCTTGAGGTTGGAGGCATAAGCCTTTGAATTCCCTTGAGGGTGGAGGTACCAACCTATTGATTCCCTTATTACTTATTAAGGGTGTAGGTATGAGCCTTTGGATTCCTTTGTTGTTGATTTTGGGTGTAGGTGGAATAACCTATGAATTCCCAATGATAATATTCCTGTTGATAAAAGACTACCTAGGTTGGTAGTAACTACTTGGTTTGGTAATTCCCATAGTCTCAAATCATCTTTGGGTGGAGGCATAAATATCTAGATTCATGATTTAGGGTGGATGGGAACCTCTGGATTCCCTTGCTACTTTAGCAACCTATCTACCATGACTGTGGGTTTGGTACCTTGGCAGTGAGCCTGGAGGGTACCTAGAACTTGGAGAAGCATGATTGTTGAGTTGTGACCTTAGAAAATAGCTTGGAGACTACCTAGAGCCTTACAACAACCACTTTGGGTTGGCACTTTAGAGACTTGGATTGGCACTTTTCCGCAGAGGATGTTGAGATATGTAACTAGGTTCGGTATCCATAATGACACATGTAATTATGATTTTATGTATTTGATGTCGAGAATAAAAATAAATTTATTATTGTCATTCTTGATGCATGGGTTTCATGCTCAAGGTTATTCTATTTAGGTCAAGCACCCATTGAGTGCTTCCAGGGTTTGTCTTTAACTTAACAAGTCAAATGAGTCAATGTCATGTATGGTAAACCCTTTCAGGAATGTTATATATTGTAAAGAAAATTTATGTAAATTCAAAGTGTCAAATAGAACCTCCAAGCCCTTGTTAACAAGAAAATATCAAGTCAGCCTTCATGAGAGGACAAGTCGGCCTCCAAGAAACAATTCGACTTAGAAGAGAAGCTTATATATTATAGAATTCGACCTCACTTTAAGGGCACTCACTCACTCACACAAGAAATTCTATCAAGCAAGAAGAAGAAATAAAAAAAGGTGCAAAGAAGAGGACTAGAAGAGAAAGAAGAAAGCGAAGTTTTGGGATGGTTTTTGGGCTATTTCCTTCACACACGTGAGAAAACTAGGGCACCCATTGAAACAACTAAGACCGAATTGAAAATGTCAAGCTAGGGCATAGATTGACACACTTTGCAAGTTGAGTTCCTTAGAAGGAAGGATCAATTCAAGCAAAGAATAAAAGAGGAAGGAACCACCATCTTTTCCACACGTGCAAAAGCTAGGGTTTCTGCATAAGAAAATGTTGGGGGTCAAAATTGCAGAAGAAACTTATGGGTGTCTAAGTTGCAGAAGAAGTTTTTGGGTTCGAAGTTGAAAGTTGCTAGAGAAGTTGTTGGAAAGGATTTACTTGGTCTTGGAGGGGACTTTGACAAGGGTCTTAGGTCTTGGAATTCATCATTTGAATTTCTATAAGAAGAGAAGAGTTCTTGTGGGTTTTCCCCTCAAGAGGAGAGGTTTTGTCCCTAGATTATAGCCTATGTATTGTGTCCTCTTGTCTTAGTTTCCCCTTAGATTTCTCAACATGGTAGTAGAGCTAAGGTGACAAGTCAATAAGAGGTAGCTTGAAGATCACATAATTGAAGAAGGGTTAAGCACAAGGAAATCATTAAAGAGGACTAAGAAACACTAAGGAAGAGTACTCATCTCAAAATAGCGCATCATCATAAGGAGAAGAATACCTCAAGGACCCTACCTCCACTCAAAGAAAGAATGTATACACACTTGAAGCATCTCTAAGTCTCCATATTCTATATTTCTACATCCCTAGGAAGCAAGAAGAAGCATTGCCATCACAATAAATACATCAAGGTAATATCCCTCACATTAAAGCAAGGATCACACCTCAAGCATATTTGAAGAAAGACATCTCTAGAAGAAGAAGTATTGTCATCTTCAAGGAAGCAAACATCATCAATCATCATCAAAATCAAGAAGGCGTAAATTTGAATATATCATCATCATAAAAACATCTTCACTTAACAAGTAAGTATATTTATATATATTTCTGAATCTACTATCAAAATGACTTCATTTTGCAAGGAAAGCAATAAACTAGTTAGGTTATCAATTTTCCTTGCATGGAAGAAGAGGATAGTTTTAATCCTCATAGAGAATGAAGTTGTTGCATATACAAAGGGCTCCATCTCGAAACCATATAAAGAGCAAGCTCAAGCATCATCAAAATATATGAAAAGGGAAATAAGGACTCAAAGAATCCTTATAGAATTAATCAAGTATTCACTCATCCCTCGTGTATAAAACATGGAGACATCAAAATAAATCTATGAAAAGTTGGTAGAACTGTTTTTCATAAGCATTGTAGGGGAAGTTATATCTTTGAGAACCAGGCTATACAAGATGAAGGAATTAAAGGAATAAGGGATAGCCTCATATCTTATGAGGGTATCACAAATAAGAGACCAACTACAAGAGTTAGGGGAAATAATGTCTGATAAATAAATGAACACTGTTGTGCTCAATACACTACTTGCTGAATGGGGAAACTTTGTATCAAGTATCTATGGAAAGAAGGAACCCACTCCATTCAGTGAACTTTGGTCATCATGCAGTATTGAGGAAAATATGTTGAAAGCAAATAGTGATGTTGATCAAATGAACAAGTTCAAGAATTTTCTGCCATGGATAGGAGAAAAGGAAAGTTTGTTCCTCAGAAAAATAAGAAGATTGATATGTCAAAGATACAATGTTATGAGTGTAATGAATATGGGCACTACGAAAGGAATTTTCCCAAACTCAAGAAGGACAACATGAAGAGAAAGGAAAGGAATGAGGCTCATATCACCGAAGAAGTAGAAGAACCTGAAAATAAGAAATCAAAGAAGAAGGAAGTGAATGATCTATGTTATGACTGAGATAATCTCCTTCACTTAGTTCTTTTCAGTCATATAGGAATCATCACAAGTATGATAGAATGAATTAGAGCTAGAATATAGATGAAATTTATCATAGAAGCTCAAAAGGATAGTTGAATTAGAAGTCTACATAGTTAACAATCATCATGATAGAAAGGAAATAGCTCATGGTGTCTTCATTGTAAGCATGAAAAGACAACCAAAATAGTAGTAGATTTGGTTTGAAGAAAATTCATCTAGCAAGATAAAAGATAAAGAAAGGTCATCATACATCATCATTATTAGAAAGGAGCATTTGCAGAATGGGGATCACTGAGATCCTCCACTAGAATGTTTGTAATAAGGTTCACCTCTACTTGGAAGAAGCAAGTGTCTCGTTGATATTCTACATTCCACATTGTGTGGGATACATTGTTTAGAAGGATGATGGTATGGTGACAAAGGAGTGAGGGATGTCAAGATAGTTGAAGTTCTTATAAAGAAAATAAGTTTCTAAAGGAAGTCTAAATGACCACATGAAGGAAGAGGTATGTATATATTTGGTAAAAGAAAGATAAATTCATGCCATCACATAGTTGTAGATAACATGGTTGAATGTTACATCTCATGATCATGATCAAAGAAGAGGGATCGCTTCCATTAGAATGATGCATGAAGGCATGTAGGCAATATGCCTTAACTTTTCTACGTATTGATAAGATGAAATTAACATAATATGACCTCATATGGAATATGAGGTGGTTGAAAATTATGGTTACTATGATTAAGGAACCATGTATAAGAAGTTCCTAGGGAAGCAATATGTGAAGAAAGGAAAAAGAGTTCATGAAAGATGCAACTATAGTCATGAAAGATAAGATAAGTGATCAACACCGGATAACTAGAAGAATTAGCAATGACATTTCCATAAAAGAAGAAGGCCGCATGAAGATGCTGATGTGGATACTAAAAAAGAAAAAAAAAACTTAATAATATATGTCTTGGAGATAGGTTCATACATGTGCAGGATGTTGATGTTGCAAGAAGTTGATGTAATGAACAAAAGGTCGTAATTAAAAGATAGCGTTGATTGATGTTTATCTTGATTTTTGAAAACATTTGGTTGGGTTGAAACAAGGCTACCGAAAAAGAGTTGTAGATGTCTCATAAATTCAATACTCATGAGAATGGATGGAAGATACTGAAATAAACATGAGTTGGAAGAGGTAGTTGTATGAAGAAAAGCCAGATGTGGACTATAAGATCACTTTCTCATGAAGAGAAGGATGACATGACTATTGATTCAACACTATGGCTCGTTGAAGGAAAAGTGATGGAGAAGATGGTTGATGCTCTACAAAGAAGTTCTATATGATGAAGGCTCTATCATGAATAATTTGAAGTTCATGAAATCGAAAGGAGGAACCCTACTAGCAGCTTATAATACCATGATATCCAACAAAGAGTTTTTAGCTGGCATTGGAAACAAGTCCCTAGTTGAGAGGGAGCTTGGGTAAGTCCCCCGTTAAGAGGGAGCTTGAGTATATTCCATTTATAGGAATGAGTATATCTTCCCTAGTTGTGAGGGAGAGATAAACACATCATCCTTGTCTTCGGGTTATGAAAAAGAATGGAGGATTGGGTAAGCATATGAGATTTCTTTTGATACTCTTTAAGGATGTGGTAAGGAATGCAATAGGCAAGAGTAGTCGAAGAGGAAATTTCTTGAGTATGTGTTATTCGAAGACATGAATTTCCCTAAAAGGACATACCCTTTGAACACTTGGGTGGGGTATGTGCATTAAGAGACAAATATGATGGTGTCTATTAGTCATTTGTCTCACCAGCAGTGTGCTCTAATCTTGTTAGTCAAGGCCTTGCTATGTGACAATGTTTGTTAGTATGATGTGAAACAATGAGATAAGCTAAAATAATAGCTTATGAGATGGCTTACCAATCTCACTCTTCTTATGAGAATTCTTCAGTTCAAGAATGTCCAAGTACCTTATATGGATTATGAATACCTCCCTAGTTAAGAGGGAGTGTTGAAATATGTAACTAGGTTTGGTATTCATATTGGCATATGTAATCATGATTTTATGTTTCTGATGTAAAGAAGAAAAATAAATTTATTATTTCCATTCTTGATGCATGGGTTTCATGCTCAAGGTTATTTTATTTAGGTCAAGCGCCCATTAAGTGCGTTTAGGGCTTCTCATTAAGTGAACATATCAATTAAGTCATGGTCATGTATGGAAGACCCTTTTTGGCATGTTATATATTGTAATGAAAATTTATGTAAAGTGAAAAGTGTCAAATAGACCCTCAAAGACCTTGTCAACAAGCAAAGATCAAGTCAACCTTCATAAGAGGAAAATAAAGGATCTAAGCAAACAATTTGACCTATAAGAAAATACTATATATTAGAGATTTTGACCTCACTTAAAGGGGACTCATTCACTCACACAAGAGATTCGATCAAGAAATAACAAGAGATTAGAAAGGTGTGAAGAATAGGAGGACAAAAAGAGGAAGAAGAAAGTGAAGGTTTTGAACTATTTTTGGGCTATTTCCTTCACATATGCAAGAAAACTAGGTCACCCATCACAACAGATTAGACCGAATTGTAGAAGTCAAGTTAGAGCATCAATTATCACACTTTGCAAGTCGAGTTCCTTAAAAGGAAATATAAATTCAAGCGATGAAGAAAAGAGGAAGGAATCACCATCTTTTCCACACATGCAAAAGCTAAGATTTTTGCAGTAGAAACTGTCGGGAGTCAAAATTGTAGAAGAAACATCTGGGGGTTGAAGTTGCAGAAGAAGTTGTTGGGGTCGAGGTTCCAAAAGTCTAAGTTGCTAGATAAGTTGATGGAAAGGATTGAATTGGTCTTGGAGGGGACTTTGACAAGTGTTTTAGGTCTTGGAATTTGTCATTTCAAGTTATGTAAGAAGAGAATATTTCTTGTGGGTTTTCCTCTCAAGAGGAAAGGTTTTGGCCCTGGATTATAGCCTATATCTTGTGTCCTCTTCTCTTATTTATTTGGTAGTTGTTTGATGATAAATAAGACTAATATTAATCAAGTTAAATAATAATCTAATCAAATCAAATAAAAAAAACATCACAAGCAGTTATCAAAGTAAGATAAATCATCTATTTAGCCGCCCCTTAGATTTATCAAGGGAGGACATGCTAGGAAAGTGACTCCATGCGTGTACGTGAAAAGAGGAAGCCATCAAATAAAGATAAGTAACAATGCTTTATTGATCTTTTGAATCTTTAAATCATGAACGTGATTTATGATAGCTTGGGATTTTGAGCTTAGATATGTTATCATGAACTAAGCCAACTTCTAGATGTGGTTTCTTGCTTTTCTTTGCATATGTATTTTTCATATTGTGGTTCATGAAAAAACAAGTCAAGGCTTCACTAAGACAAATTAAGTTAATTTTGTGGCTAAGTATAAAGATAATGTAATTAGTTACATAAGGGCTTTCATTTGTACATTCCTTTGTTTTTCTAGATAGCTTTGTTTTAGAATTTGATTATCATTTATTACGTGTATTTAATTCATTATGGAACAACTGTTGCTATTTTTTTTTCTTTCTTTTGAAAATGTAGGTGCGGAAAATTAAAGAGACAAAAAAGTTAAATGGTTGCGGTGAATATGCTAGTGAGCTAGGATATCAGAGAAATTTCATTATGGTTATAATAACTATGATGAATAGTCGTGTAGTATTATTGTTACTGCAATTGTATTCGTTACTGTATAAAACTAATTACTCTATGCAAATTCTAAGACTGTTTACCAATTTTGTGGACAACTCCGAGATGATGGTCATTTTGTTGATCGTAATGAAAATGAATATTCAATAAAAAATTTTGGTTGTTAGAAATCTATTTCATCTTTGATGTTTATTTTAACCACAATTATGATAATTAACATTTGAGTCTAGATATAATTTTTTATTTTTTATTTTTTATTTTTTTTTTATTTTTTATTTTTTTTTCCACAGGAAAAATCGTAGCTTTTATTAATGTAAATAAAAGTTACATATTGTATATGCATGAGCATATGCAGATCAACTTGTAGCTGCCAAATAGATAGTGCTGAGAGTATTTAGAAAATAAAAATACATCCGCCATGTGTTCATATGTACATACATCCACTATAAGTCTGATCGATATATATACAAAAAAAACTATAATAAAAAATGTGTTTTTTGTTCAGCTACATAATCTATCGGGGGCCATCCCCTCGCCCGAGTGCAAGATCAAAAGGTCTATGGAAGAACTAATAGTATGCATGCTCATATGGTTCCTGTACCTCCATATGTGCAATCAATAGGTGCATCGCCTCCTTGGAAAGGAGGTCGGAAATAGTGTTCCTCTCCCTAAAAATGTGCCAACATGAAATATCTTCAAATTGTGTTTTGAGTAGAAGAGTTTCAGCCAATATGTTATGTAGTGTGTGTGTGACATGTCGATAGATCAGAAAATCAGTCAATGACAATCTTGGAATCCCCAAAAATTTGTAGAGCATGTATATCTTTGGTGATGGCAAATTGAAGTAGGCACAAGAGGCATGATAGTTCTGCAAAATTGTTGGTACCGCGACCAAGTCCAATTTTGACTTTATAATAATGATGATATGAGAGATGAAGAATAAATCGACCACCACAACCATGAGATTGTGCAGATCCGTCAAAATATGCCCAAGGATATAAGTGGTCAATGATCTCGGGGGTGATGATACGGGGACAAGAAGGAGGTGGGTCATCAGGCATAAAATGATAGATGGAAAGGATATGGGCAATAGATGAGGGCCAGTGATGTGGAATTTCATGAAAGATGGTCCGATTGTGAGCCATCCATATGTTCCAGCAAATAATAATGGGCAAGTTCCGAAGTTTGTGGGGAGTAACAGTGTTCCACTAGTGATCCCAAGCATCTGTAATGGAGAGGCCAATCCATAGCTGATCAATATGAAGAGAGGAAAGTATAATCGTCCAAAGTTCAAGGGCAGAAATACAGTTTAGGAATAGATGTTGTGTGTCTTCTGCCGCTTCTTTATAAAGTACACATCTGTGCGGTCCAGAGAAGGTTCTTTTCTGTAAATTGGCTCCAGTAGGGATTTTGTCAGTAAGTATACACCACATGAGCAGTTGTGCTTTGGCTGGTCCTTTTATTTTCCAGAGGTAGCGCCACCAAGGGATGAGTGGATCAGGTTTGTAGTCCCGGTAGATATGAGAGTGCCCTTCTTTTGGTGTATACCGTCCCATTTTAGATATGGTCCAAATAATTTCATCTTCACATGCATTCAATCGGACACGGGTTTCACGCAGGGCATCCAAGTATGCAGTCTGGTTTTTGGTCCACTGTGGATGTAGCCGTAAAGCCTGATGATCCAACCACCCTTGGGAGAAGAGCATTGTTCTCTCCTCATGAGTGATCTGATTTAGTGTCTTGTAACCGGCTTGGTTGAGGGACGCTATAAGTGCCTGTGGGAGAAGATGTGCATTCCTGCAACCAACCCATGAATCATGGCCGATATGAATCTTGTGTACATTTCCAATTTTCCAGGTCAGGTCATCCTTTATACACCTGATCACTGATGTGATCGCATGCCAGATAGTGGAGGATTTAGAGTGGTGCTCCTATGGTGACCGAATCCATTCAATGGGAGTGAGTAGATGAATATATTTCTGAATTGTCACCCTTGTCCATAGGTTGTTTCCGGTTAGAATTGTCCAAACAAGCTTTGCAGCTAAAGCAAGTGCAAAGGTTGGCAGGTCTTTGATACTCCATCCACCCCAATGCTTGGGTAAAGCAATACGGGACTAATTAGTCCAGGCATAAGTGTGTCCCTCTTTTGCGCCCAACCAAAGAAAACGCCTGCAGATTTTCTGAATTTTGAGGAGTATACGTTTAGGGATCCAGGCCAGTGACATCCAATATACAAGAGTGGCCTCAAGTACTGATTTGATCAGTGTCATCCGAACAACTCTTGACAGCCAGTGATGGCACCAGTTGTTCAACCTTTTTTCAATTTTAGTAATGAGCCAATTCCAATCAACAATTTTGTAGTTCACAGGTTTGAGAAAGAAACCCAGGTACTTCAAGCCATACTCAAATATGGTGAGATTGTAGGGAAATATTTGTTGAGAAAAGTGTATTTCATGTGGAGTACAGCCATGGCAGGTCGATGTGGATTTGTAATTATTGTACTGCATACTTGTGGCGATACAAAATATATGCAAAATCTCTCTGATTACCGTGGAGTCACTAACAGTCCCATTAAGGAAGAGAATAATATCATCTACAAATAAGAGGTGAGTGAGTACACAGTTTTCAGATAGTTTGATTCCTTTCAATCTGCCTATAGAGATTTCGTCAATAATGTATCTGCTAAGTCCCTCCATAACCAATAGAAATAGAAGGGGAGAAAGGGGGCATCCTTGATGAAGTCCCCTCTCTGCATGAAAGAAATTGGTTGCTTCCCCATTGATTATAATGCTGTATGAAACAGTAGTTATGCTGCACATGATCCAATTGATAGTTTGTAAGGGAAAACCCAGATGGGTGAGTAACATGCGAATGTAAAGCCAACTCACTTGATCAAATGCTTTAGCCAAATCAATTTTAAGAATCATCCCTTTGATGCGTTTAGTGTGCATAGAATGTAGACCTTCTTGTGCAATGCCAATAGCATCATGGATCTGTCTATTTTCTAGAAAAGTAAATTTTTCAGGAGATATATAAGTAGATAAGATAGGTTTCAATATATTAGCAAGAATCTTGGCCATGATCTTGTATATGCAGTTACATATGATCTTGATCTTGGCCAGGGCTCTTGTCCTTTTTCAACCACTTGAGAATAGATTCATGTTCTAGACTAGAGATAGGTTGCTGTAGATCATCCTCTGTTGCTTCATCAACATACCTGGGAAATAGAGATTCCACCTTGATGATTTCTGCCAAGGATGGTTGGGGAGGTGCCTTGTAGATCTCCTCGAAGTGGTTGATAACTTTCTGTGCAAGATGAGAAAAGGTAGAGGCTTTTGTTCCATTCTCATTATCGAGTTCCCAAATGGTGTTAATAGCCTTTCTACCATTGGAAAATTGATGAAAAATCATCCCCAGCTTTGATCCAGGTGGCACGACTTTTGAGTCTCCATTCCTCATTCCTTGTTTGTAGGATCTTTAATCGATCAGTTTCCAGTGAAGTGAGCTGAGACTTATCTTCTTCAGTGCCAAACCCACTCCCAATTGAGGATTCCAATCTATGAATTTGTTGTTCAATATCAATTAATTTACTATCCTCTGTTCTATTTTTCTGCTTAGCCCAACTAATGGAATCCTTCTTGATGGTAAGAAGTCTGTGAGCGAATATGGAGGATGGCGAGGTTAAATGAGATGGTGGAGGGAGTCTCCAAAGGGTATTCACCATATTGATATAGTCAGGATCTTGTAACCAAACTGAGCAAAAATTGAATGGGGATGCCAAATTTTTGAATTCCCCAGTAATTTCTAGATAGATTGGAGAATGATCAGAGATTCCCCCTCAGCCAATCCATTTTATGAAGGAACCAAAGTTATGAAGTAACCCTTCTTTGATGAGAAAACTATCAAGTCTTCGAGCCACCTGATCATCCCCAGTGCACCTGTTACACCAAGTTGGAGAGGGGGAGGTAATTAGGGGATCCACCAGGTGGTGCGATGAGAGCAAGTGTCTGAAGTAGTCAGATAATGAATCTGCATGTGCATTAGGCCCCCAAGATTCATAAATCCTGAGAGAGAAATTCAGCTCCCCAGCCAAAATAATGTATTCTGGATGCATGATAGATGTGTTCATGAGAGAGTCTCAAAAATGTTGTCTATTAGAGCAGGGGCCATAGATATTAATAATGGAGAAATGCAAGCCAAGGGCCTTCGAGGATACATCCATACCTAGGGAATTTTCCCTTCCCCAAACATTAATAAGGTTGATGTGACGGGGGTTAATACAAAGGGCCAGACCCCCGAGTGCCTAAAAGCATCAACAACATGAATGGTCCAACGAGATATAATAGGGGCGAGAGCACGAGAAACCAATTCTGCAGAGCCATGAGTTTCCTGTAGAAAAATTATATCGACAGGATTAGAAGTAAAGAGTCAGCAAAGTGCAAGTCGCTTCGCAGGGCTAGCCAGCCCATGGCAGTTGAATGAAAGGCAAATCACTGGGAAACTAGGATGGGAGATTTTCTTGCTCTAAGAATCTCGTCAATTGAGAGTTGTGTGACGGAGGCAACTTCAATTTCGACAAGGTGTATAGATTTGGATATATGCAAGTGTCATCCCCGGGAGGGCTTATGGGAGGGAGCAGGAAAGCCAGTAAGAGTACGCAATCCAGTTTGTGAGTGTGATCGGGGACGAAGGTTGTAGGAATGCGAGGAAGAGGATTCAGAGGGTTCGAAAACAATGGGGAGGCAGGGTGCAGAGGGAGTGGGTAAGGGGGAAGAAAGGAGGGGTACAGGGAGGGAGGGAGTGATAATCAGAATAGATGCATCAAATAGGATGGGTAATGAGGGGGGGTGGGGGGGAAGTGAAGGGGAGATGAGGAGGGTGGACAAAAAATAGGGGGGGCGACAAAGCCAGCCAATGGATACTCAGGACACAGAACATATGTCATAGAAATAAAATATAGGAAAGTAAAAGGAGGGGAGAAGGAATTACCCGAAATCAGAGGGAGTCCAGAAGCAGTGGCAACAGACATGGACCGAGTGATCCTGGAGGGAGCATCCGCAACATCAGAGGGTTCCACCCTCGAGTATGTATTAGATGAGCCAGTATGACCAGAGTGTGATGACCGTCTTTGTAGTGAGACCGATACAGGTGAAATAGGGTGTCTTCCACTACTAGTGTGAGAAGCAGGAGACAAACCCGATAGTGGACAATCCTTGAAGACATGACCAACTTTATGAAAACGATGAAAATGAAAAGATACTCCTTCATAGTCCAAGATCTGCTCCTTGGTGGAGTTGCAACATTGTATGTTGATGGCTTCCTCCATACCTTCCTGCGTATCCAGATGAAACAATATACGGGCATATGCCATTTTCCCAGAGTTGATGAAAGAACAGTCATGGTCCAAGTAGGTACCCAGGATATTTCCAATGTCTTTGAAAATCTGTTCAGACCATAAGTGATAAGGAAGTCATGGTAGACAGACTTAGATGGGGCCAACTCTTAGAGGTTCACGATCATGATCAAATAATGGGTTCCATCTTTTGAGCAGAACCAGAGCCATATCAATGTGCCAGAACTGAGATAAAATAATATCAGTGGGTTCTCTGGAGGAGAATCGAAGTGCAAACCAACCCTTGGTCAATGTGTGAATGGTGGGAATCTCTTGGATGAGATCTCCCCAAATTTCTTGTGCCCAAATTTTCAAGCACTTAACCCCATAGTTCCGACCATGAACCCTTCCAACTATAACCCTGTTAACAGTGCCCATAATGTCAGCCATCTGAACTCTAGCCCCGAGGGTGAGGAAGTTGGCACGATGGTTAGCTTTGACACATTTCGTGTGATGAGGGGCACAGGGTGCAGTACCAAGTGGGAGGAGTGTGACAGCCGAATGCAAGGGGGGGGGGGGGGGGTGGCCGCAACATATGGAAGAGGAGCAAAGATGGGTGAGAGGATAGTGAATAATCCAGAGGTTTGACAAGCCGCAGATGGGTTTGAAGCCAAAGGGGGAATGAGGGTCGAGAGGAGGGGGGTAGAGTGCGAGGGCAGTGTAGACTGTGGGGGTGAGGAGTGCCGAGGGAGATGGGGAGTCACGATGAATGAGGGGGACATAGGTGGGCAGGTGAGGGTTTGTGAGAGAAATGTGAGGGATGCGGGAGACAGAGGTCAGAGATCTGGCGAACTGATGTCCAAAACAATAGCCAAGAAGATTTCCGGTGAGGATGTGGATAGATCCAGGACCATAAAGGAGTCCGGGTCAGGGAAAGAGATGGGGGAGGGCACCGAGGAAAAGGAGTCCACAGGAGCAATACCACAATGAGAAGATGCTGGGAGAGAGACTTTCATACCCAAGGAGAATCGATTCAAGAGGGTCCAAATGTCAATGTCCTCATATGGGTCCTCCAAATAGTCCACAAGCTGCTCATCCTGGGCCCCTTCCATAGCAAACTCCAAGACAAGTACTATTAAAAATAACCAAACTATCCCTAACTCTCACCAGAAAATGAGAACCTGGCTAGAACAGTAAACGAACCCCAACAGTCGCCAGAAGATGAGGACTCGGTCAGAACAATGTCAGTCGTAGTCTGCAATAAACAAGTTGGGTCCATAAGTTCGAACACCATCGGTGTATGATTCTCCATCGACGAAGGAAATGGGTGGTGAGGCTGACTATGAGGATAGCGAATGGAGAGGCCGAGAAGAACCCATCGATCATATGTCAATACTATCCATCATAAATGATCAGTGTCGACAGGCAAGGCGGGTAGTAGACGCGACACATAGGGTAACAGTTGATGCAGAGGCACAGTAACTTCCATGGCCGCCAAGGGCGCAGGGTCACCGCCTAGGGTTTTCTTTCTCCGAGTTCTCTTGGTTTAACTCTTTCTTATTTTATTTTCACCTCAATATAATTGTTGTTACTGTAACTTTTTTTGTTATTGTTAGATAATTTTTTGACAAAAACAATGATCACTTTGTACTAATTCTGAATTTGTTTACCAATTTTTTGGAATGTTGTGAAATGACGTTTTTGCAAAAGTTTACAAGGATATGATTTGTTTTCTTTGTTATGCTTAAACACTTTTCAACCAAAACAATGATCACTCTCTTCTAATTCTAAATTTGTTTAGGAATTTTGTGAAGTGTTCTGAAATAATGTTTTTTGCAAAATTTTTGGAGGATATGTTTTGTTTTGTTACCTGTATTCATTGTTTACTTTTGTATATAATTTAGCTAATGCATTTAATCATTTATAATTATTCAATATCCAATGCAGACATAGACCGACCTTTTCATGTCACAAACTCCTACTTAATTGTCTCATTCGTAATATGGTTTACATACTCATTTTACCTCATAACACTTCTTCCTCACACAGATTGAAAATTTAGTTCATTTAATACTGCATAATATGAGTTCAATTGACAGATGTGAAATCACCAATGCACTTAGTATTCGGCAAACGTGAATAACAATGTTCATTTTTAGTTTGGATATTGTCATGCAACTTTGGCCAATTACTACAAATTTCTCTATGAAAATGTTCTCATGCACAACCAAATATGTAAAAGTTTTACATTGAAAATAATAAAGTCCTCTTTGCACCCCCATTCTCCCACATAGACCCCGTCCTACGCACATCCTTCATTTCGCATAGATTCACGACTCTATGCAACCCCTGTTGTCACTGTCAGAGCACTAAAAAAGGAAAAAAAAACTTAATAATATATGTCTTGGAGATAGGTTCATACATGTGCAGGATGTTGATGTTGCAAGAAGTTGATGTCATGACGAAAGGCCATCATTAAAAGGTAACTTTGATTTGATGTTTATCTTGATTTTTTAAAACATTTGGTTGGGTTGAAACATGGCTACTGAATTTTTTTTGTAGATGTCTCATAAAATCAGTACTGATGAGAATGGATAGAAGATATTGAAAGAAACTTGACTTGGAAGAGGTAAATTTATGAAGAAAATCTAGATGTGGATGAGAAGATCACTTTCAGATGAAGAGAAGGATGACATGACTATTGGTTCAACACTATGGTTCGTTGAAGGAAAAGTGATGGAGAAGATGGTCGATGCCCTAAAAATAAGTTCCAGATGATGAAGGCTCCATGATGAAGAAGTTGAAGTTCATGACATCGAAAGGAGGAGCCCTACTAGATGCTCATAATACCATGATCTCCAACAAAGATTTGTTAGTTGATGTTGGAAAAAATTCCCTATTTGAGAGGGAGCTTGGGTAAGTCCCTGGTTAAGAGGGAGCTTGGGTATATTCCATTTATAGGAATTAGTATATCTTCCCTAGTTTTGAGGGATAGATAGACACAACATCCTTGTCTTTAGTTTATGAATAAATTATGGAAGATTGGGTAAGCATATGAGTTTGATTTCAATACTCTTAAAGGATGTGGTAGGGAATCCAATCGGCAAGATTAGTCAAAGAGAAAATTCCTTAAGGACATGTTATTTGAAGACAAGAATTATCCTAAAAGGACATACCCTTTGAACACTTGGGTGGGGTATGTGCCTTAAGAGACAATGATGATGGTGTATATGAGTCATTTGTCTCGCCAACATTGTGCTTTGATCTTATGGAGTGATAAATTTGTTAGTCAAGGCCTTGTTATGTGACAATTTTGGTTGGTATGATGTTAAGCAATGAGATAAGATGAAATAATAGCTTATGAGATGGCTTACCAGTATGACTCTTCTTATGAGAATTATTCAGTTTAAGAATGTCCAAGTTCCTTATATGGATTATGAATACCTCCCTAGTTAAGAGGGAGTGTTGAAATATGTAACTATGTTCGATCTTCATGTTGACATATGTAATCATGATTTTATGTATTTGATGTAAAGAAGAAAATAAATTTATTATTTCCATTCTTGATGCATGGGTTTCATGCTCAAGATTATTTTATTTAGGTCAAGCACCAATTAAGTGCTTCTAGGGCTTGTCATTAAGTAAACATGTCAATTGAGTCATTGTCATGTATGGAAGACCCTTTTGGGCATGTTATATATTGTAAAGAAAATTTATGTAAATTCAAAAGTGTCAGGTAGACCCTCCAAGACCTTTTCAACCAACAAATATCAAGTCGACCTTCATGAGAAGACAAGTCGAGATCTAAACAACAATTTGACCTAGAAGAAAAGCCTATATATTAGCGACTTCAACCTCACTTGAAGGGGACTAACTCACTCATGAAGGAGATTCGATCAAGCAAGAAGAAGGGGAGGAATAGAAGAGAAATAAGAAAGCAAAGTTTTGGAATTGTTTTGGGCTATTTCCTCCACACGTGCGAGAAAAATAGGGCACCCTTCGCAATAGCTAAGACTGAATTGCATAAGTCAAGTTATAACATCAATTATCACACTTTGAAAGTCAAGTTCCTTAGAAGGAAGGATCAATTCAAGCGAAGAAGAAAAGTGGAAGGAATCACCATATTTTCCACACGTGCAAAAGATAGGGTTTTTGCAGAATAAACTGTTGGGGGTCGAAATTGCAAAAGAAACTTTTGGGGATCGAAGTTGTGGAAGAAGCTACTGGGGTCGAGGTTGCATAAGTAGAAGTTTCTATAGAAGTTGATGGAAATGATTGACTTGGTCTTGGCGGGGACTTTGACAAGGGTCTTAGGTATTGGAATTTGTCATTTAAAGTTCTATAAGAAGATAAGAGTTCTTGTGGGTTTTCCTCTCAAGAGGAGAGGGTTTGGCCCTGGCTTATAGCATATATCTTGTGTCCTATTATATTATTTGTTTGGTAGTTGTTTTATGATAAAGAAGATTAATATTAATCAAGTGAAAGAATAAGCTAATCAAATCAAGTAAAAAAAAACATCACAAGCAGTTATCAAAGTAAGAGAAATCATCTATTTAGCTGCCCCTTACATTTCTCAAGAGAGGACATGTTAGGAAAATTACCCCATGTGTGTATATGAAAAAAGGAAGCCATCAAATCAAGAT
This sequence comes from Pinus albicaulis, assembly GCA_034641835.2. NCBI lineage: Eukaryota > Viridiplantae > Streptophyta > Pinopsida > Pinales > Pinaceae > Pinus > Pinus albicaulis. The sequence goes on from CM076576.1 coordinate 917,941,420, forward strand.
AAGTACCAAGGCTTTATTTATCGTTTGAATCTTTAAATCATGAGCATGATTTATGATAGCTTGGGATTTTGAGCTTAGATATGTTATCATGAACTAAGCCAACTTCTCGATGTGGTTTCTTGCTTTTCTTTGCATATATATTTTTCATATTGCAGTTCATGAAAATCCAATTCTAGACTTCACTAAGACAAATTCATTTACTTTTGTTGCTAAGTCTAAAGATAATGTAATTAGTTACATAAGGAATTTCATTTGCACATTCCTTTGTTTTTCCAGATAGCTTTGTTTTAGGATTTGATTATTGTTTATTACGTGTATTTAATTCATTATGAAACAATTGTTTCTATTTTTGTTTCTTTCTAGAATGCACATGCGGAAAGTTAAAGAGACAAAAAAGCGAAATGGTCGTAGTGAATATGCTAGTGAGTTGGGATATCAATTTTTTTTCATTATGGTTATAATAACTATTATGAATAGTCATGTAGTATTATTGTTACTGCAATTGTATTCGTTACTGTTTAAAACTAATTACTCTATGCGAATTTTGAGATTGTTTACCAATTTTGTGGACAATTATGAGATGATGGTTCTTTTGTTGATCGCAATGAAACTGAATATTCAATAACAATTTTTGGTTGTTAGAAATATATTTCATCTTTGATGTTTATTTTAACCATAGTTATGATAATTAACATTTGAGTCTAGATACAATTCTTGTTACTGTAACTATTTTCGTTATTGTTAAAGACTTTTTTCGGCACAAACAATGTTGATTCTTTACTGATTCTAAATTTGTTTACCAATTTTGTGGAATGTTGTGAAATGATGTTTTTCCAAAAAATTTCAAGGATATTCTTTGTTTTCTTTGTTATCGTTAAATACTTTTCAAGCATAAACAATGATCAGTCTATTCTAATTTTGAATTTGTTTACGAATTTTGTGAAGTGTTATGAAATATTTTTTTTGAAAAGTTTTCAAGGAGATGATTTGTTTTGTTACATGTATACTTTGTTTACTTTTACATATACTTTATCTAATGCATATAATCATTTATAATTATTCGGTATCCAATGCACACATAGATCAACCTTTTCATGTCACAAACTCCTACTTAATTTATTCATTCATAGTATGGTTCGCATACTCGTTTTACCGCACAACACTTCTTCCTCACATGGATTGAAAATGTAGTTCAATTAATATTGGATAATACTAATTCAATTGAAAAATGTGAAATCACTAATGTACTTAGTATTCGGTAAACGTGAATAACAATGTTTGTTTTTAACTTGGATATTTTCATGCAACTTTGGCCAGTTACTACAAATTTATCTATGCAAATGTTCTCCTGCACAACAAAATATGTAAAAATTTTAAATAGAAAAGAATAAAGTCCCCTTTGCACCCCGATTCTCCCACATAGACCCCGTCCTCCGCACATCCTTCATTTCGAATAGATTCACAGCTCTATGCAACCTCTATTGTTAGTGTCAGAGCACTAAAAAAAAAAAAAAGAACCTAGTAATATATGTCTTGGAGATAGGTTCATACATGTGCAGGATGTTGATGTTGCAATAATTTGATGTCATGACGAAAGGCCATCATTAAAAGGTAATTTTGATTTGTTTTTTATCTTTATTTTTGATAACATTTGGTTGGGTTAAAACATGGCTACCGAAAAAAGAGTTGTAGATGTCTCATACAATCAATACTCATGGGAATGGATGGAAGATCCTGAAAGATACATGACTTGGAAGAGGTAGTTGTATGCATAAATACTAGATGTGGACGAGAAGATAATTTTCTGATGAAGATAAGGATGGCATGACTATTGATTCAACACTATGGTTCGTTGAAGGAAAAGTGATGGAGAATATGGTTGATGCCCAATCAATAATTTATAGATGATGACGACTCCATGATGAAGAAGTTGAAGTTCATCACATCGAAAGGAGGAGACCTACAAGAACCTGATAGAACCATGATCTCCAACAAATAGTTGTTAGCTGATGTTTGAAACAAGTCCCTAGTTGAGATGGATCTTGGGTAAGTCCCTATTTAAGAGGGAGCTTGCGTATATTCCATTTATAGGAATAAGTATATCTTCCCAAGTTGTGAGGGAGATATAGACACATCATCCTGGTCTTCAGGCTAGAAATAAAGAATGGAGGATTGGGTAAGCATATGAGATTGATTTTGATACTCTTTAAGGATGTGGTAGGGAATCCAATAGGCAAGAGTAGTCGAAGAGGAAATTCCTCAAAGATGTGTTATTCAAAGACATGAATTGTTCTAAAAGGACATACCCTTTGAACAATTTAGTGGGGTATGTGCCTTAAGAGACAATGATTATGGTGTATATCAGTCATTTGTCTCACCAGCATTGTGCTCTGATCTTGTGGAGAGAAACAGTTGTTAGTCAAGGCCTTGCTATGTGACAATGTTGGTTGGTATGATGTGAAGTAATGAGATAAGCTAAAATAATAGCTTATGAGATGGCTTATCAATCCGACTTTTCTTATGAGAATTCTTCAGTTTAAGAATGTCCAAGTACCTTATATGGATTATGAATACCTCCCTAGTTAAGAGGGGGTGTTGAAATATGTAACTAGGTTTGGTATTCATATTGACATATGTAATCATGATTTTATGTATTTGATATAAAGAATAAAAAACAATATTATTTCCATTCTTGATGCATGGGTTTCATGCTCAAGATTATTTTATTTAGGTCAAGTACCCATTAAGTGCTTCTAGGGCTTCTCATTAAGTAAACATGTCAATTGAGTCATTGTCATGTATGGAAGCCCCTTTTGGGCATGTTATATATTGCAAAGAAAATTTATGTAAAGTCAAAAGTGTCAAATAGACCCTCCAAGACCTTGTTAACAAGCAAAGATCAAGTCGACCTTCATGAGAGGATAAGTCGGGATCTAAGCAACAATTTGACCTAGAAGAAAAGCCTATATATTAGAGACTTTGACCTCACTTTAAGGGGACTAACTCACTCACCCAAGAGATTCGATCAAGCAAGAAGAATATATAAAAAATTTGTGAAGAAGAGGAGGACTAGAAGAAAAAGAAGAAAGAGAGGTTTTGGAACAATTTTTGGGCTATTTCCTTCACATATGCGAGAAAACTATGGCACCCATCGCAATAGCTAAGACCAAATTACAAAAGTCAAGTTAGAGCATGAATTGTCACACTTTGCAAGTAGATTTCCTTAGAATGAAGGATAAATTCAATTGAAGAAGAAAAGAGGAAGGAATCACCATCTTGGGGTCGAGGTTGCAGAAGAAGTTGATGGAGTCGAGGTTACAATAGTTGAAGTTTCTAGAGAAGTTGATGGACAGGATTGATGTGGTCTTGAAGGGGAATTTGACAAGGGTATTAGGTCTTGGAATTTGTCATTTCAAGTTCTATATGGAGAGAAGAGTTCTTGTGGGTTTTCCTCTCAAGAGGATAAGTTTTGAACCTGACTTATAACATGTATCTTGTGTGCTCTTGTCTTATTTGTTTGGTAGTTGTTTGATGATAAATATGACTAATATTAATCAAGTGAGAGAATAAGGTAATCATATAAAGTAAAAAAAACATCACAAACAATTATCAAAGTAAGAGAAATCATCTATTTAGTTGCCCCTTAGATCTCTCAACATAGGACATGCTAGGAAATCGACCCCATGTGTGTACGTGAAAAGATGAAGAAACCAAATCAAGATGAGTACCAATGCTTTATTGATATTTTGAATCTTTAAATGATGACCCTGATTTATGATTTATGATAGCTTGGGATTTTGAGCTTAGATATGTTATCATGAGCTAAGCCAACTTCTAGATGTGGTTTCTTGCCTTTTTTTTGCATATGTCTTTTTCATATTGTGGTTCATGACAATCCAATTCCAGACTTCACTAGGACAAATTAATTTACATTTGTGGCTAAGTATAAATATAATGTAATTCGTTACATAAGGGCTTTCATTTGCACATTCCTTTATTTTCCAAGATAACTTTGTTTTAGAATTTTATTATCATTTATTGCATGTATTTAATTCATTATGGAACAATTGTTGCTATTATTTTTTTTCTTCGAAAATGTAGGTGCGGAAAGTTAAAGAGACAAAAAAGTGAAATGGTCGTAGTGAATATGCTAGTGAGCTGGGATATAAAAAAAGTTTCATTTTGGTTATAATAACTATGATGAATAGTCGTGTAGTATTATTGTTACTACAATTGTATTCGTTACTATTTAAAGCTAAATACTCTATACAAATTCGGAGAATGTTTACCAATTTTGTGGACAATTCCGAGATGATGGTTCTTTTGTTGATCGTAATGAAAATGAATATTCAATAAGAATTTTTGGTTGTTAGAAATCTATTTCATATTTGATGTTTATTTTAAGCATAGTTATGATAATTAAGATTTGAGTCTAGATACAATCCTTTTTACTGTAAATGTTTTCGTTATAGTTAGAGAATTTTTTGGCACAAACAATGATCACTCTGTACTGATTCTGAATTTGTTTACCAATTTTGTGGAATGTTGTGAAAATATGTTTTTGTAAAAGTTTACAAGGATACACTTTGTTTTATTCGTTATCATTAAAGTCTTTTCAAACATAAACAATGACCACTCTGTTCTAATTCTGAATTTTGTTAACGAATTTCGTGAAGTGCTCTGAAATAATGTTTTTTACAAAAAAATGTTTGGATATGTTTTGTCTTGTTACTTGTATACATTGTTTACTTTTGCATATACTTTAGCTAATGCATTTAATCATTTATAATTATTTGGTATCCAATGCATACATAGACCAACAACAATGTAAATTTTGAAATGAGAACTATGAACTAAAAACAAGATCTCTAGCTAAAAAACCCCCAAAAACATGAAAAACAACCCAAAAATGAAAAGTGTGTATTCGAGAACGAGGTTTTATTTTTTTTAGGGTTAATTTTCAACATTTTTTAAAAATGGTAGTAAAACCAATTTTTATGTACCAAATAAATGGAAAAAACACACTAATGTTGTTGTTAGAATACCATTTTTATTTTTGAGGTACAATTTCAATATTTTTTTAGTAATGATGTTAAATATAAACTAATGGGATTTTAAACACATTAAAATACCAGCAATTTTCATTCATGTCGTTAAACATATAATATCATGACAGTAAAAATACCTAAAATTCTAATTGTTTTCAACCATAATGCTAAAGATAATATTTTTTTTTGACAATTTTTAAACGTAGAATTAAAAAACATTAAGTTTTCATCATATTTCAACCATGATATTATGAACAATTTATATGACTAAAATAATCAAAATATCAATACTTGTAGATTGATTGAAACATAAATTAATTCTCTAAGTTTTTGTTGCATTGTGAATATTCTAAACTGATGAATTCATCATAATTAAAACATATAATCCAAAAAACATAAAAATGACTCAAAAAATTCATGTAAGATCATATGGAAGTTAAAATATTTATTTCTAGTTACCATGCAAATATCATTTATATAAATTTTCTTACACAATTATTCAAAATCACTCATATGTTCCACACCACTAGATTCACATCTTCAGATGAATGACTGGATGCAGATGAAGATGTTCCATATTATTCTCTGTCATCAACTATTGCCTCATCTAAGTCAACATGCATGCCCACCATTTGAGGTTTCAAAAGTCTTCTAGATCTAGGACTGTATTCAATAGACTCCCCTCTCAACATTGTTTCTTCTGGTAGCAACCTCTTCATAATCTCTATTGTCCTGGAGCGAAGAGTTCATCTCTTTGTTAAATTGAAGTCATAAACAAGCATGCCAACTTCCTCCAATTTTAAGAGGTCTATGCAAAGACAATTTATATTTGTACACTTTCTTTTTCTCTTTTCGCCAATTTTTTTTTATCAACTACCATATCTGGCTTGTACACACCATTGAATGGGTGTGTATTTGTGGCATACCAGTGTACTTCAACACCTGTAATATCTTCATTTCCTGTAATGAGCTTTATGACCTTGGAAACCCCTGATGGATAGCTATGTGCATCTTCATCTGCTAACGCTGTGATCATGCAACCCTCATTAAAGGTCTTCCATGGCTTCATGTTGTGCACAAGATCTTTTGGAACCAATATACATTCCTCTTTCCTCCACCCGTGAAGAATTAATAATGCCTTGAGATGGTTGTTGTTCAACACTGTTTGTTTCCTCATGTTCATTTGACACATTCTTTGGCCAAAAAAATGGAGTCTTCAAAAGCACACCTTCATTTTTTGATCTTGAAAGTATACACTCTGATCATTGAAAAAGGACTCCCGCCAAACTAAATAAACAACATCTAAGTACTCATATGTATATCTAATAGATTTTTTAATTTCTTTGAGGCATTACAAATAATCTATATCTCTCTTCTGCCTTCGTGCATTATGAACTTCAATAACTTATTGTAATAACAATATATTTGACGCAAATATTGGATGATCTGGAATAAACTTCAAAAATGTCGAACCTGATGACGATGTCCATTCTGCAGTAGTTGAATAATTCTTGCCCATATAAGTGTTTTTCCATCATTTTTTTTATTATATGAAATTGATGTTGGAAGATAATGTCATTAAGTTGTTCAATGCATTTCTCCACACCATGTGATCCCAAAATAAACCTTCGCATGTCATTAGTTTCTTCTAACACATGAAAAGTAGGCTTTGGCATATATGATTTCTTAATACGTTCAATTAATGATGGCAAGCTCCCAACATACTTCCTCCTCAATGTTATTGAAAAATAACTGAACATCTAATCAATATGGTCGTGAATGTGCCCAACAAGAAGGAAACCAACTTTTTACCTTGTGAAAAAATCTCAAATCAACACGCATGTTTAGATATCCAAAAACAATCTGATTTTTGTTTTCACGAGAAATGTTGTCCAATTGTAGATACAAAACTTTAGGAAGATTACTAGACCGATGAGAAAGCACATCATGAATTATGGTTATTGTCAGATTTCCATCATTATGAATATTTGGAGTTGTGAAGTAAAATCTTGGTGAAATTTTCCCATTGAAGACCATACAGCCGACCAAGTGAAACTCATTAAAAATTTCCTCCTGTAAATTTTTGGGTGTGTGAACAAAATGTGGTAGAAGTGTTTTCTTCTGGTCCATACCATAAATTATCAAATAGAAATATTTGTTTGGATTATCATAACACTTCTTTCAATGCTTGTACAACTTTTTCATTTCACTTGTTTGTTGTTCGCGATGCTCTTGAAGGGCTTTGACAGTGCAATCCACACATAACATAAAATAAACCTAACAATACATACATTTTCATAGTTTATCACAATACAAATTATAAGAATAACGTTATGAATGCTTACCTCTTTCTGCTCCTCGACATTTATCCCCTTTTTATCTTAGAGAAGCACATGTACTGCAAACCCCCATCCTTGTCTTCTTAGGAATACAAACATTGTTGAATTATCTCCTCCATATCTGCACTAAATTTTTTTTTTTAACAAGAACGGTTATGAGATTATATTAGAAAGTGGCCAAACGCCATCCAAGGTTACAATCTGTCGGGCCTAGCCCTTGATCTTTCTGCCTTGATCTGATCGTAGATCCCAAGGTTTGGGGATCCATCATTTGTACATGAGACTAGGAAGTCTATCTGTGTTATTTTTCCTAGCTTATACAAACACACATACTGATGTAAAATGAGTCGAAAAAACATTACAACTTTATGGAATAGAGTCCCACTCCTCAGTTTCGTCAACCAGAAGGGCTCCTTCTGAGAGCAACACCGCCTTGTTGGCTTCTGAATCTGCCTCTTTATTGTTTTCTCTCAAGACATGGAGGAAGCTTATATTTCTAAAAGCCTTCACCATAGTTCGAATTCTTAAGATCGCTCTGGACAGTCTAAGATCTGTAGGAGAAGAGTCCTCCACTAGAATTTTTATGATAGACTGAGAATCTCCTATAACACTTAATTCTGTAATCCCGGTGATCTTTGCTTGCTTAAGGCCCTGCAGGAGTGCCAAGGATTCAGCTTGAATGCTGGTTGAATGCCCGAGGCCCCAAGCATATCTAATCTCAGTTATGCCCTCCTTGTTCTTTATAATTCCTCCTGCCCCGGCCAGACCGGGATTGCCTTTCGCAGCCCCATCGAAGAATAGGCAGTGTCGGTCTTGTCTGGTGAGCAATTCTGATATTTCTTGCTTGCTTCCTCTGAATTGCCATTCTTTTATGCTTTTTTGCTGACTTGTTTCTCCAGAGAAATGAAGGCCCAACGAGGCAGCCCATTCTAGATCCTTTTGATTTAAATTGGTTTCCGATAGCTGTTCTCCCAAATTTTCTTTCCAGAGGTTTTTTACTTTGATGGTGATGAGCTGAGGATTCAGTTTTTCATTTCTAAAAACTCTTCTGTTTCTCTCCAGCCAGATTTGCCAGCAGATGAATTTTGGCAAGGAGCACCATGCTGCTTTAAAACTTTCGTTTTTTGGAAGCGTTCTTGGATACCTGTTGTGCCAATTAGCAAATAGGTCTGAAATATGTACAGGTAGATTGAACTCTGTTTTCCAAAAATTCAGAAGAATCTGCCATACTGTTCTAGAAAATTTGCATTCCAGAATGATATGTTGGGCACTCTCTTCAGTTTCACTGAATAGGTGACATCTGGAAGGGCCTTGGTAGCCCTTTTTCTTCAGCTTGTCATCGGTTAAGATTGCTCTGTGGCATAGCGTCCAGCAGAAAATGTCGACCTTGGGGATAGTTTTATAGTGCCACAGCCCCTTCCATACCGCTGGATCGGGGGCGACGTGAGGGCGTTCCTGCAAACAGTGGTATCCCTGCGCTACTGTATAAGAGCCTGATCCGGATCCCCAACCCCGTGCGTCTTGTTTACCTGTGCGGAGGGGTGACTTACCATGTAACATAACAAGCAATCGATGTCGGGCCTGCGTGAGCTCTGGAGGCGCAGGAGGAATGCGCCAACTCTGCCAGGTTCTGTCTGCCCAATGTGATATGTCCCACAATGATTTGAGCCCAACGCGATCCATCCATAGTCTCAACTCATGAAGATCGTTGTTCGATGCTAAGGGCGGGTATTGCATTATTCTGTCGTCCCATATCTTAATGTTTTTACCGTTGCCCGGTATCCAGAACGCTTTCTCTTTGATTAAAGCCACTGCTTTGTAACAGCGTTTGACAAGATGCGATCCTGTTGTGGGAAGGGGATTGTCCAATGACCGATTTCTGTTTCCCCTGAGATATTTTTTCCAAAGGGCTCTTTGTGCCCAGCCTGGGTGTGGAGCGATGATTTGCCAGAAGAGCTTGGCACCCATGGCGATATTCTGAGAGCAGAGGTCTTTGATGTTAAGGCCGCCTTCCATCAACGGCTTGCAAACTTTCTCCCAGCTTAGCAACGGAATTCTTTTATCGTTGAGTTTGCCACCTTTCCAGAAAAACTTGCGAATGTAGGCTTCCATTTTTTTTATGATACCAGTAGGTGCTAAGAGCACAGAGAATTGGAATATGGGAAGACTGTTTAGAACAGATTTGATGAGAACAAGTTTGCCTGCGAGGTTTAGCCAAGAGAAACCCCAGGTTTGGAATTTTGCCTTGAATTTGTCCAAAAGAGGGGACCAATCTCTGCTACGAACCAGAGAGCGAAAGATGGGCAGACCCAAGTATACAAAGGAGGACCAGCTGAGGGTGGCAACAAAGCCCAGAATCCTGGAAATGACAGAGAGAGTGTGAGAAGAAATGTTCCAGCAGTAGGCTTTACATTTTCCCAAGTTTAAACTGCTTCCTGTAGCATCACTAAAATCTTCTAGAACCTCCTTAAACCTTGTGGCAGAGCGAGCTGTGGCAGCCCCCAACAGAAGGGTGTCATCTGCGAAAAGAGTATGGTTTACATTTTTCACACCTCTGGCTATACTTAGCCCCAAAATCTCCTGTTCTTCCAATTTTTGATCTAGGAAAAAGCTGAGGGCAGAGACTTGAAGAACGAAGAGCAACGGAGAGAGGGGGCAGCCTTGCCTGAGCCCTCTTGATGCTTTGAAGAAGCCAGCTGCTCTCCCATTCACCAAGGGGGCAATCCATGGGTCAGCAATACTAGCTCGTATCCAATTTACAAAACCAGTCCCAAAACCAAACTTTTTCAATACTTCCCAAAGGAAACTTTGCCTGACACGGTCGAAGGCATTTGCCAGATCTAATTTGATAACCATACCTTTTTCTTTGCGAAGTTGGCTCGAGTGGATAGCCTCTTGCACCAGAATGTAGTTATCAACAATCTGTCTCCCCTGAACAAAACCTCCTTGATTCTCAGGTATGATCTCTGGAAGGATGCCTGCTAGCCTGTTTGCAATTACCTTTGTGATTAATTTGTACCCAATGTTGCAGAGTGAGATTGGGCGAAATCTATTAAATTCTTTTGCACCCTTTTCCTTGGGAATGAGGGCAAGAAAGGCAGAATTAGTGCTTCCCCCAATTTTTTGGCAATTTTGAGATTTCAGGATCATCTTAAAGAGATCTTTCTCTACAATCTGCCAGCAAGATTGAAGGAATCTGGCTGTGAAGCCATCCGGGCCTGGGGCTTTGTCAGGCTCCATACTATCTAGGGCTTCTTTTATTTCTTGGATGGAGATCTTCTTTTCAAGTTGCTGGTTGATAAGAGGGGAGATTCTAGGGGGTATCACCTCCAGAAATTTGGATTTTGGATCAGTCTCTCCCTCTTCTTTATACAGGTTTTGGAAATGATTGTAGGCTGCCTTCTTTATGCTCTCAAACTCTTTGTGGATCAGATTGCCATCTTTGATTTCTGCTATAGAATTAAAGCTTTTCCTTGCTTGGGCTTGTTTATGGAAGAAGGCAGAATTTCTATCTCCCGCTTTAAGCCATAAGCTCCTAGATTTCTGCCTCCAATGCTCTTCTTCTGATAGGCAGGCTTTGTGATAGATTTGTTGCAGTTCCTCCTCCTTGTCTAAAACTTCTTTAGTGATTTCTACATCCTCACTTTGAATTTGATGTTGTTTAAGAATATCTTGGGCTTGCTTTCTTTTGTTTGCAGGAGTGGGAAGACCTTTGGCCCATGTTTTTAGAGCAGCTTTTAATCTTCTGAGTTTTTCTTCCCATATGAAGAAGGGAGAACCCTTCACTGGTAGATTCCAGCTTTCTTGAACCAAATTCATAAACTCTGGCTCTTTAACCCAGAGAGCATTGAACCTAAAAGGGATGGGACCAAGATCTTTGTGACCTGTCATCTCTAACAAAATAGGCTTATGATCTGAAACACTACAAGGGAGGATGTGCAGTCTGGATTCTAAACCAAGTAAAAGAAAGGAACTCTGCACCAAGCATCTATCTAGTCTAGCAGCAATATGACCAGGGCCTATTCTCTTATTGGTCCAGGTGTACTTACCGTTATCTGGAGGGGTATCGAGTAGATCCCAGTCCTGCATGAGGTCTTCCACCCACTCCCTTGCTGGGTCCCTTACGATTGTACCTCCTCGCTTTTCATCCGTGCGTAGAGTGAGATTTAGATCCCCTGCAATGATGATGTTTCCCAGATTCTCAGTCTCTGCCAGCTGTCTGATGGATTCCCAGCATTCCCTTTTCTCCCCTATGTTATTGGGGGCGTAGACATTGAACAGGCAAATAGTCTCCCTTGAATCTACAGAGTGTAGCTTCAAGAATAGCCAATGGCTATTGTGTGCCTCTGTGACCAGGCTAAATTTGAGGGGGTTCCATAGAGAACCCAATCCCCCAGAGGCCCCTCTTGATGAGATTGCTAGCCCGCTACTTCCTTTCCAGAACTTTTTGCTGATTTGAAGGAACTCTTTGTCCTCCATTTTGGTCTCCTGGATCAGAAGGATGTCCGGGGTTTCTCTTCTGATGAGGCTTCTTACTGCTTCTTCTTTTACTTTACTCCCCAATCCTCTGCAATTCCAGGAGATGGTCTTCATCATTTGTTTCTTTGATGAGGGGCTCCTCTGGAGCCCGGAGCTTGACTTTTAACCGGCTTCGAGTTCTTGCTCAGGAGTTTTTCTAGCGTAGGCTGACTGCCTTGCAGCTTGTCTTTGTAAGTTTCCTGATCTCTCTTTTCTCTTGCAGATTTCCGGCCCCTTGCAGATCTTCTAACTGATGTCTGCGTATCTCCTATTTCTCCCTCTTCCTCAGACTCCTCTGATTCATGTTCCTCCTCGGAGGCTTCTGTCTGCTTTTCCTTGTTCTTTGCCATGATACTCTCTTCAGGTCTTGATCCTGCTGAGGTCGATTTTTCTGCTGATTTGTCAGGTCTTTCCTCTTCCCTGGGAATTTCTTCCGCAGAGCTTAAGATCTCGTACTTATTTTCTTGGCTTCTTGACGGGGGTAAGTTTTGGGCAGCGGCAGATTGAGTTCCTTGTGCCCCTGATTTCTTGTGATTTATCTTTGATCTCTTTACTTGGTTCCATCCTTCCTCCTTTCCTTTTTCTGTTTCGCCTGTGTTCGGGCATCCTCTAGCAAAATGGCCATAGATGTGGCATTTGCGGCATTTGAACGGAAGCTGCTCGTAATCCAGCACTTGAAGATGTGTCCAGCTACCCACCTTTATTTTGATAGCCTCAGGAAGGCCCACTTCTAGATCAACCTCGACGCAGATCCGGGCACAATCATATTGATCGTTGTTATTGGCTCTGTCTATGAACTTGCCCAAAGAGTTGCCTATGTGTTTGAGGGAATCCCAGTTCCAGCAGTGAACCGGTAGGTTAGGAAGCCGAACCCAAACAGGAACTGCCGATGGAACATCCACAGCTGGATCAAAGTCAGGGGTCCATTTATTTAGATATAGGCCCTGAGGTCCCATGAAATAGGGCCCGTTCCTGAAGATCAGGTCTTTATCCTCCTTGGTGTTGAATTCAAACAGGAAGTAGCCTCTTCCAAGAAAATATGAGGTGACTTTGTTCTTGATCAGCGGGGTCCAATTCCTGGTAACCCATCTTTCCGTTGATTTGGAAGAGGGCCAGAGACCCGTGAATTGGCCGACCAGGGCGCGATCTGCAAGAGATAAGGCGACTTGGATCGGCCCCTCCGGAGGTAGGGATACCTCCGGCACATCGTCGAGCTTTTTAACAAACTTAGAGACGTCAGATTTCTTCCTCTTGGGTAGTGAAGCAATCAAGGAAGAGAAGGCGGCAGAGGCATCCGGAGGAGGAGACAGAGAGGCTCCCAGACATCCTCGTCTCCATACCAACAGAGAGATCAACCTGGTCCGGCTACCTTCCGACAAGGCCGAGGCATCTCCGAGATCGAGCACTCGGAAAGCAGTAAGTACCGAAGAAACAAATGAGAGTCTCAGGAGCGTATCTAAGAGTGTTCGGATGCCCACAGTTAGGATCCTGTAGTCCCTGATCCTGATCAGACCAACCGAATCGAGGCCTCCGGGTCGAGAGGGGCTGGGACATCCACGTAAAGGCCGTAATGCTCTGGCTCGCTGTGACGCAGCCTCTCATCCTTGAAGAAGAACCCGTAGCAGCATTTGCACGGCTCTCAGACCGTAGCCCGCAACACTCGACAGAGCTGCAATAACCAAACAGGATCGGGGCCTCTAGGGCCGAGAGGGCCGAAGCACCTGCAGAAGAGGGCAGCGCTCTGTTTCGCTGCGCAGCGCATGCACTATTTCGCCCACTCAACCCAATAGTACCACCGGGAAAAAAATAAAATAAAAAATAAAAAAATATATCTGCACTAAATATTGATATGTAATAAAATGATCATTTCCTTCAACACCTTCTGCATATTCCTTGTATAAGTTGTAGATTTCTCGTCTTGAGAAATTATCTGGAATATGTATTGTATCTCTATGTGGAAAACACTCTCCATGTTTTGAAAAGAATTCTTACCTCCATGACATTGCAGTGTTTGCTAATGGCCCAAACTCTCATTTATGACGAACTTATGAATAATATGTAGGACCTTTTTCTAAATTATCTTGGATTCTTGGTGACAAAAGAAAATTACAAAGTTAGTAAAACATTTAGCTACTGCAAAACAGTAAAGAGCACGTTGTTAATCATAACAACATTATTTGTGATGCATGCCCAATATAATGATGCATTATTTATTATAATGAAATAGCTCTTCCTTTTCTCCAATCAAACTTGAAATCCATATGTTTCAAGCAATTCTTTTTACAACAGTCACTTGAGATGAGAGCACTAATAGAACTTCTTCTCGTGAGATATTATACTCTACCCCTTGTATAACTAGAACATCTTGGATTGATACGAAAAGGTATACTCCTAGTCCTAGATATAATATTTGCTGGCAAAATCTCCATTATTTCATCATTCTCTGAACAAGCATTTCCATCATCATTAGGAGAAATACTATTCTTACTATGCTAATTTTAAACATAGTTAGCAAATTCACCACCATCATTGTTTGAAAAATATTCATTACCAACTTCAGCAGTACAAAAATTTTCAATACCATCATCTTTGGTTTTGAAATACTAACTTGGAGGATATTCTTCACTAGCTTGATCTTTACCTTCATCATTGTTGCTGTCATAGTCCATAGGATTAGGACTAAGTGGAAATTGTGACTCTCGATTTATTGGAAATTCTTCATCCTACCCTTAATCACTGCTACTCTCATAGTCCATAGGATCAGGAATAAGTGGAAATGGTGACTCTCTATTTATTGGAAATTCTTCATCCTACCCTTCGTCACTACTGCTCACATAATCCATAGGATTAAGACTAAGTGGAAATTGGGACTCTTGATTTATTCGAAATTATTCATCCTTCCATTCGTCATTGTTGCTCTAATTTTATATAGGATTAGGACTAAGTGGAAATTGAGACTTGATTTATTGGAAATAATTCATCCTAGCCTTCGTCACTGTTGCTCTCATGATCCATAGGAGTAGGACTAAGTGGAAAACGTGACTCTTTATTTACTGAAAATTTTCCATCCTGCCATTCATCACTATTGCTCTCATAGTCCTTAGGATTAGGACTAAGTGGCAAATGTGACTCTTTATCCACTGAAAATTATTCATCCTGCCATTCATCACTATTTCTCTCACATTCATCACTATTGTTCTCACAGTCCTTAGGATTAGGACTAAGTGGAAAATGTGACTCTCTATTCACTGAAAATCCTTCATCCTGCCATTCATCACTATTTCTCTCATAGTCGTTAGGATTAATACTAAGTGGAAAATTTGACTCTCTATTCACCGAAAATTCTTCATCCTTCCATTCATCACTATTGCTCTCAAAGTTCTTAGGATTAGGACTAAGTGGAAATTGTGAGTCTCTATTTTTTGGAAATTATTCATCCTGGCCATCTTCACTGCTGCTCTCGTACTCCATAGGATTAGGACTAAATGGAAAATTTGGCTCCCTATTTATTTGAAATTCTTCATCCTGCCCTTCGTCACTACTACTCTCATAGTCCATAGGATTAGGACTAAGTGGAAAATTTGATTCTATATTCATAGTGAAAGAATTTTCGTTATATTCATAAATATGAATGGAGTTGTTACACGACAAAGATATTGATGCTTCATAAAATGAAACCTCAGTAACAAAAGAATCCAAAAAATTCAAACAAAAGATGTTGAATGATGCAAATGCGCTCTCTCCCAAGGATAATATATAGCTGAAAGAATAAAAATTTCCCTCCCAATTTTCCCTTCACAAATTTTTGTTCGAAGTATGTCCCTCCAAATTTTACTTCTACAATTTATTTAAAAATTTTCTACTAAAATATTCTCTTGAATCTTGACACTAATTTCGATTCAAATTTCCTCCATAATTTTATTTTAATAAAATTTTCAAAATTAAAATAAATCTTAAATTATATAACATTTACTTGATTATAGATTTTTTTTTTAATGTACATTTTAATTTTTATCCCACATGTAACACAAATCAGTGTATCGTAACAACATGAACTATATATTGATTTCTTTATAATTTTGTTTTTAATACCACATTTACCCTGCGGTAAAGCAATTCCATAATTTCCGCTATATAAGAACTTTCATTGTCACTCTTCCTCACATCACATAAATATTTCTCAAAGTTTTGTTTAAAAGCATGGAGCGATTTTTTGGAGCAGCAATGTTGTCAACCATAAAAAAATCAACGGGATATTATTGTATTTGAAAAGTTAGGTTTCCTTTTACTTCAACCATTAAACGAGGAATTTGAGGAAAATAATTTATTGGATGTCACGAAAGTAGCAGCTTAATTTATTATTTCGAAAATTAGTAAATTGTTAAAATAAAGTAGACTCAAGTTCAAATCATGTTTTAAACCCCCATAAGTTTACTAACAATTACCTTTCAGTTGGGTTGGTAGATTAATCCAGAATACCACAAAAAACCAATTCAAATAATTTTATTTTCTAAAAAAAAAAATCACACGGGCCAGGGGGGTAGGCCCATGGGCATACTTGGGGGTCGGCACATGGGCATACCTGGGGGTCGGCCCCTGATCGTTGTGGCCCGGGAGGGCGCACGCACCGATCCCCCCAGCCTGCCAGGGGGCCAGTGGGCTTGCTCGCCCTGGCCACAATGGGTAGGCCGTAGGCAGGCACGTGCAAAACAACGGTCATGGGTAGGCGCCCGCCTGTGGGAGTGCCCACCCGCAACACAACTATTGGTCTCAGGTGGGCGCCTGCTTGTGGCACATCAGCCACAACCTCGAGAGGGTGCTCGCCCATAGCATAATGGCCGTGGCAGGGGGCTGATTCCCTGGGCTGATTCTCAGAATGGGTCCCCCTTGTGCACTGGCAGGTGCGAACACTCATCCCCCGACAATGGGGGGGTCGGGGAGAATGTAAATTTTTTTTAAGGAGTTGGTTTTCTATTTTGTTTTTTTGGATGAACCTAAAAGCACAATAGACCTAAGGGGAAATGTACATGTTTCTGGTGTTTTCTAGGTTTTTTTTGTGTTTTATTTTTTTACGTAAGATATTGGTTTTCTTGTGATTTACTTATTTATATGTAGATATATATGTTTGCAAGAAAATGGCATTAAGGAATATTTATGTCAAACTTTCTGGACCAAAGTCAACAATTGCATCATCTAGATCTGGAGGTGGGCCCTTAAAAAATATTGTTGAACAAAGTCAACCTGAGTTAATTACTGCAAATGTAGGAAATGCCTCCCCAAAAGAGAAGAAGTTGGTTTCATACTGGAAGATATTAAAGAAGTGAATCGTACAAAATATGCATGGTATGTGAAAGATAGAGAAGGCGAAATTCTGCAATTATATCTATATGCTAGTAAGAATTTTGATGCTGCAAGTTATGAGCTGGTGGGAAAAGTACTAGACCTATATATTAGGTCGAATACTGAAAATGTTTATATACTTTCAAAAATTCCAAAGTCACATGATAAGATTAGATATCATTTTACATTGGTGATGTATAACACGGGGGAATATTCTTCAACGACATGCAAACAAATCGTAAATGACATTGCACAGAAGATTGTAAGTATTTAAATTTATGTTAATGTGTTTTGTGTTATTCTAACTGTAGCATTGTAATTTAATAACTTAGTTATTATTGACATATTATATTTTGTTTGACATGATTTTTCTGAGCGTCTTTCAGTTTTTTTTTCCAAGGAAAAAATCAAAACTTTCTATTAAGGATAAAAAGTTTACAGAGTACATGCAAAATCATTCTATCTGTTTGTATCTCGCTCAGAAACACTAAAAACAGATCCATACAGTTGTTTCTATCACAGCAAAAAACTCAAAAAATACGCGCAAATACAAATCTCTGCCGGAATCTTGCTCATAGGTGCAATCAATCTATGCTTACTTCCACCAATAAACTAGGGCTCCTCCGAAGAGGAAAACACCCCGCGGTGTGAACCAAAGCACATAACCGCTAGTCAGCGGGACTCGAGCTCCCTCTTATGAGGAAACGAGCTCAAACAGATCTCGCGACCGGCCAAAAAACATATAATAAGTCGATCACATGGTTATGTTTAGGAAAGAAAACAAAAACAATAGTACGATAATAGATACATTAAACAGTGAAAAACCGCAGTCTCTCCAGGAATCAAAAGAATAATAAAAGATAAGGGGCTCGGTCTGTCTCTACTAGAACCTCAAAATTTGTTTCTCTTATTTTCCAACTGCCCAGAACTTGATGTAGGCCCTCTTTAGAAAGGAGGTCTGCTGTAACTATTCCTCTCCTTGTCAATGTGACAGACATATATGTAAGTAAAAGAATTTTTTAATAACCAAATTTCTTCTAGGATAGGAATTAATAGATAGCTTTAGCACATGAAATATTTATTGAACCATTTGACAATGTTTAACGAATCCCCAAAAATCTGGACAGATCGAATTCCCAACTGAATTAGCCAACACATAAGCAGATGCAGGGCTTTTATTTCAGCAGAATTATTTGTCCCAACCCCTAAGCCCACCGAAGCTTCTTTTCGACTGTCCGAGTTGAGATGGATCACTAATCCTGCCCCACATTTGTCCTCATTACTAGATGTCCCATCGAAATAGGCCCAAGGCATATCTCCTCTGATTTCTTCCTGGACAACCGCCCTAATAGAAGGAGCTGATTTTGGTTTAGCCATTTGGGCAAGAATGACCATACTTTCCACAACTATGCTCTTTATCTGGGTTTCTTGTTCCTTAAATATAGCCCGATTCCTTGCCAGCTAAATCTCCCAGGAAATGAGAAAAGGCAGAGCCTTCCATTTTTCCCCTAAGCTCTCCTGGCACCACACTTCCCAAGCATCCACCACTGATCTTCCTTCCCATCTTTGGACTTTTCCAGAAATGGAGAGCGTCTTTCAGTTATGTTGGGGGGATTATTTTTTATAGAGTGATATATTATGAATGTTGTTGGCATTTTCCATGAACATGAAGAAGAAGACAGGGGAAAGAAGCAAAAAAAAAAAATTACTTCATGATGCTACAAGACTATATAAAAGGGATCAATCTAGTAAAGTTAGACATGTTACTTTTGAAGAGGAGGAAGTTGAAGTTGAAGCTGAAAATGAAGAATATGTTTCCATTACTGAGGATCAAATTAGAACTGATGTTAGAAATGAGAAGAGCCATAAAAGATAAAAAATAATGCCAAATAATGTCTCCCTTCTATTTCATGATGAGGAGATTGCTTCTGTTGAAGAAAATATGATAACCAATAGGAGGAAGAAACTAAAAGTTTCTCATTGTGAAAAAATCATTGACATAAGTGAAGTTCCTAGTGAAAATTTAAATTGAAGCAGGGAAATCATTACAACATGAGCTGATTTAGAGGATGGTGTTATTAACAAAACAAAATGCCATTCGACATCATTTGATGAAGACATATTAAATTGAGGGCGGTTGGGCATTTCAACTTAATATCAATCAAATCTACAAGCCAGATGAAGGACAATTCAAATATCAAATTGGAAATCCAGACCACTTGCATGGTCACAATTTGAAAACATTGACGAGGTACAACCCTTATGCACATGTGGTTGATTATGTTCTTCTTGTTGATCCTATTTAGCTTCCAAACAAAGAAACATTTGAAAAGTCAAATTTTTTTGAATACAATTGTTATGTACCTGGGGGGGAACCATTCTGTAGAAGCTCAAAGGAAATTGATGGAGGAATATCCCAATAACCTGCGTTTTGAAACAATGAAATGTATCATTTATGTTGGTTTAATAGATATAGAAGAAAATTTATTGGCATTGGATCATAATATAGATAATGAGTATAGGATGTTCATAACTTTCATCAAAAGTGTTAGATTTATTCATAATGATTTTGAAGAAAAATGTGGTGGGGTTAAGACAAAGGTTGATTTAGCCTTTCAGAAGGAATTTTGTATGGAAATAGGTTATAAAGTTGAGGAAAAAATCAATTCAAAAGGTGGCAAAGTAAATTTTGAAATATTCAGACGTATGGATGACATTTTCTAGTTGGTATTTAAAACTGGAGAGATATGGGAATGGATTAATGATATTTTTGAGATGTGGGAGAACATTGAAATAAAAAGTGAGAAGGTCAAAAAGTTTAAACCATTGATATGTACCAGTAGTAAATCAGGTCACGAAATGAAGTCCATTCCTGAAGATACGACTATCACACCTTGGAGAGCAATGCAAGGAGTGAAGGATAAAAAACTTGTCAAAACAATATTATCTCGTCTAAAGTGAGGAGAATCATCATTAGACTAGATGTCTTAGGAATTTATAAAGTAAGTTTGTTATTTTTACTTATTTCTGGATTATAAGTTTTTGTTAAATATAATATATTGTTGTTGGTAGTATTTGTTAAGCATATCAGTATATAAACATTTTTTACTATATTTATTCAATCATAGGGTTTATATGAGAATGCAAGAACAAATGGTTAAATTGCCGAATGAAGATATTTGGGATGATATTGTATGAAACTACCCAAATTCAAGTTCTACATCAGTGCTAAAAGATTTTTATCTTTCATTCAAAAACGTATGTTGGTTTATACATTCATTTCTATTCATATGTATATTATTTTTATTTTATAACTTATACGTATATTTGTTTATTTCATTAAAGATGAAGAATGATGCAAATGGAGTACTTGATAGTTTTAGAAGCTTTAATGAAAAAAATAAAATGGAAAGGATGAGAAAGCAACATCTTAGTGAAGTTGAACATGATCCAAGTCTTAGTCATATAATTTGGAATGGGCTCCACACTATCCAATATCAAATAACACCAGGTGATTGTGAAGAAATTACAACACTCATACCTAACAGGGATTATTCCCTAGTTATTGCAGATATTCCTCATGGTTTCAATATCCCAAACATTGAATATGATAGTGATCCTTATACTTATCAAACTTTTAGTAAAGTGGTTGCGGGATTTCTAGAAGTCCCAACATCACCATTTTGAAGGTTTGCGACATTTCATTCAGATACACAATTGCAATATTTTTCATAAGCTTCAAGGGAAAAGCAAAGTCAAGGATGCAACTTACATGGTAAGATGTTAAAATTGCATGTTTGATTAATGTTAAAAAAAATCATTTATGTACAAGTTAATTGAACTTTTACTATTTCATGTTATAGGAAAAAGTAAAATCTTATTGGTTGCGGAGATCAATAAATTATAAGTGATTGTGAGTTCATACATGTTGAAAGTTGGATAAAATATGATAGCTTCAAGCCTATGCTTTTCAATCAAGTAGATGGAAAGATTGATAGCCAAGTACTGGTCCATGATGTTGTTGTAAAAAAACTAGCATATGAAGATAAATAAGTAAAAGGAGAGATAGTTAACATATATAAAAAACCACAGTCATTGATTAACTATCTTTTAGATCTATGTTCAAATGAAGGAGATTGGGTTTTGGATTTATTTTCAAGCTCAGGTAAGTTTTATTACATAAAAATGAATTTCAATATTTTCCTTTTTTATTTTATATATATTTATACTAATTTACTTAATTATTTCTTTTGTACTTGATTATTTGGTACAACATTAGCATGTTGCTCATAAAAAGGGAGAAGTTGCATTTCCACTGAGAAAGACCCAGTACAATGCAAATTTATTAATAAAATAATTTATAATGCTCTTCAATTTCTTCTAGATGCAATGCAAGAAATTGGTTTAAGGAAAGGCGATTTTAATGAATCCTGTGTGGCAAAAAACCAAAGGAACTTCAACCACCATTAGATGGAATGATTGGAAAGACATACTTTTGGAGATTCACAGACATCAAAGATCCATCAAAAGAGGAAAATGACCAAACTAAAGCCAATAATGAAAATATTGTGGAAGAAGACAATAATGAAACTCTTGAAGATGAAGAGTTTGGGTTACATGATATTATTGATTAAATTTTAGTTAAGCTTGCAAATGAAGCTAATTTTTTGTAACTATTAATGAGTTATACTTGTAATGTTTTGACATTGACATTTTATGAGAATAATAAGTATTCAATTGTTGTTATTATTTGTTTAATATTTGTATTATGTGATTTTCACTTCATTTTTTATGTGAATAATTTAATTTTTGAAAAAAACTATTATTATTAATTTTTGACATAAAATTCATAAAAATTGATATTTTTTATACTTTTTTTTGTAATTTTTTTCTTATAAAAATGGTTTATTTGACATGTCACTTTTAGCAAAAAGAGTCTCAAAATGTCTATTTTTTGTTATATCTATATTCAAAATGTGTATTTTTATGTAAATTGTTAAAAATTCTTTATTTTTTAGTGACAATAATTTCACGTGCAATGAAATATTATTTAACAAAATATAATTATATAGAAGATCAAAACTTTAAAATTTGACCCTTTTTTTTCTATAACACTGCAAAAAATCAAAGATCTCACTACAAAAAAAAATGAAAAGAAAAACAAAAAAACACAAACCTGAAAAACATTTAAAAAGAATATGTCGGAAGAAGAAGAAGACGAGTATTTCAAAATTGTTAAATTTAGAAAATAATTATTAGCATTTAATACATTAGAAAATTTAAAGTAAAAAATAAGGTTTCTAAAAAAAGGGGATGATGCTTGCATCAACACTTTTCAAAATCAACATAAAAATCAATAACATTTTAAAATAATGTTTATACTTGGTACATAAGAAAATTTAATGTTTCAAAATATGCTAAAAAAAATAAAGAGTATTCTGAATCAACACTTTTAAAAATGAAATGATTTTTTGCTACCTCAAAAAAACAAGTACCGGTTTCCATTACCGTTTCAAATTTTACATTGTTCAACCTTTTCATGTCACAAACTTCTACTTAATTGAATCATTCATAGTATGGTTCACATACTCATTTTACCCCACAACACTTCCTCCTCACATGGATTGAAAATGTAGTTCATTTAATATTGGATAATGCACGTTCAATTGACAAATGTGAAATCACTAATGCACTTAGTATTCGGTAAACATGAATAACAATGTTCGCTTTTAGTTGGATATTGTCATGCAACTTTAGATAGTTACTACAAATTTCTCTATGCAAATGCTCTCCTGCACAACCAAATATGTAAAAGTTTTAAATGGAAAAGAATAAAGTCCCTTTTGCACCCCCATTCTCTTGCAGAAACCCAATCCTCCGCACATTATTCATTTTGCATAGATTCACGGCTCTATGCAACCCCTGTTGTCAGTGTTAGAGCACTAAAAAAAAAAAAAAAAAAAAGGGAAAAAAAGAAAAAAAGAAAAAAACTTAGTAATATATGTCTTGGAGATAGGTTCATACATGAGCAGGATGTTGATGTTGCAAGAATTTGATGTCATGACGAAAGACCATCATTAAAAGGTAACTTTTATTTGATGTTTATCTTGATTTTTGAAAACATTTGGTTGGGTTAAAACATGGCTACCGAAAAAGAGTTGTAGATGTCTCATACAATCAATAGTCATGAGAATGGATGGAAGATCCTGAAAGAAACATGACTTGGAAGAGGTAGTTGTTTGAGGAAAAGCTAGATGTGGACTAGAAGATCACTTTCTGATGAAGATAAGGATGACATGACTATTGAGTCTACACTACGGTTCGTTGAAGGAAAAGTGATGGAGAATATGGTTGATGCCCTACAAAGAAGTTGTAAATGATGAGGCTCCATGATAAAGAGGTTGAAGTTCATGACATTGAAAGGAGGAGCCCTACTAGCAGGTGATAATACCACAATATCCAACAAATAATTGTTAGCCGATGTTGGAAACAAGTCCCTAGTTGAGAGGGAGCTTGGGTAAGTCCTTGGTTAAGAGGAAGCTTGAGTATATTCCATTTATAGGAATGTGTATATCTTCCCTAGTTGTGAGGGACAAATAGACACATCATCCTTGTCCGAGGTTAGGAAGAAATAATGGAGGATTGGGTTAGCATATGAGATTGATTTCAATACTCTTTAAATATGTGGTAGGGAATCCAATATGCAAGAGTAGTTGAAGAGGAAATTCCTTGAGGATGTTTTATTCCAAGATAGGAATTGTTCTAAAAGGACATACCTGTTGAACACTTGGGTGGGGTATGTGCCCTAAGAGAAAATGATGATGGTGTGTATCAGTCATTTGTCTCACCAACATTGTGCTCTGATCTTGTGGAAAGATAAAGTTGTTAGCCAAGGCCTTGCTATGTGACAATGTTGGTTGGTATGATGTCAATTGAGTCATTGTATTGTATGGAATACCCTTTTGGGCATGTTATATATTGCAAAGAAAATTTATGTAAAGTCAAAAGTTTCAAATAGACCCTCCAAGACCTTATCAACAAGCAAAGATCAAGTCGACCTTCATGAGGGGACAAGTCGAGATCTAAGCAACAATTTGACCTAGAAGAAAAGCCTATATATTAGAGACTTCGACCTCACTTAAAGGGGACTCACTCACTCACACAAGAGATTCGATCAAGCAACAAGAAGAGTTCAAAAAGGTGTGAAGAAGAGGAGGACTATAAGAGAAAGAAGAAAGAAAAGTGTTGGCACTGTTTTTGGGCTATTTCCTTCACACGTGCGAGACAACTAGGGCACCCATCTCAATAACTTAGACCGAATTGCAGATGTCAAGTTAGATCATCAATTGTCACACTTTGCAAGTCAAGCTACATAGAAGGAATGATCAATTCAAGTGAAGAAGAAAAGGGGAAGCAATCACCATCTTTTCCACACGTGCAAAAGCGAGGTTTTTTTTCAAAAGAAACTTCGGGGGTCAAAATTGCAGAAGAAACTCCTGGGAGTCGAAGTTACAGAAGAAGTTGTTGGGGTCAACGTTGCAAAAGTAGAAGTTGCTAGAGAAGTTGATGGAAATGATTGACGTGGTCTTGGAGGGGACTTTGACAAGGGTCTTAGGTCTTGGAATTTATCATTTCAAGTTCTATAAGAAGAGAAGAGTTCTTGTGGGTTTTCCTCTCGAGAGGAGAGGTTTTTTCCCTGGCTTATAGCATATATCTTGTGTCCTCTTGTTTTATCTGTTTGGTAGTTGTTTGATGATAAAGAAGACTAACATTAATCAAGTGAAAGAAGAATATATTAAAATAAAGTAAAAAACACATCACAAGCACTTATAAAAGTAAGAGAAATCATGTATTTAGCAACCCCTTAGGTTTCTCAATAGAGGACATGCTAGGAAATTAACCCCATGTGTGTACATGAAAAGAGGAAGCCATCAAATCAAGATAAGCACAAATGATTTATTTATGTTTTGAATCTTTAAATCATGAGCATGATTTATGATAGCTTGGGATTTTAAGCTTAGATATGTTATCGTGAACTAAGCCAACTTCTAGATGTGGTTCTTGTGTTTTTTCGCATGTCTTTTTCATATTGCGGTTCATGACAATCCAATTCTAGACCTCACTAAGACAAATTCATTTAATTTTGTGGCTAAATATAAAGATAACGTAATTAGTTACATAAGGGATTTTATTTTCACATTTCATTGTTTTTCCAGATAGCTTTGTTATAGAATTTGATTATCATTTATTACATGTATTTAATTCATTATGGAACAATTGTTGCTATTTTTTTTTCCTTTCGAAAATGCACGTGCAAAAAGTTAAAGAGACAAAAAATTGAAATGGTCGTAGTGAATATGCTAGTGAGCTGGGATATCATAAAAGTTTCATTATGGTTATAATAAATATGATGAATAGTCATGTAGTATTATTGTTACTGCAATTGTATTCATTATTGTTTAAAGCTAATTACTCTATGTGAAATCTGAGACTGTTTACCAATTTTGTGGACAATTTCGAGATGATGGTTCTTTTGTTGATCGTAATGAAAATGAATATTCAATAACAATTTTTGGTTGTCATAAATATTTTTCATCTTTGATGTTTATTTTAAGCATACTTATGATAATTAACATTTGAGTTTAGATACAATTCTTGTTAGTGTAACTGTTTTCGTTATTGTTAGAGACTTTTTTGGCACAAACAATGATCATTTTGTACCGATTCTGAATTTGTTTACCAATTTTGTGGAATGTTGTGAAATGATGTTTTTGCAAAAGTTTACAAGGATATGATTTGTTTTCTTCGTTATTGTTAAAGATTTTTCAAGCATAAACAATGATCACTCTGTTCTAATTCTATTTTTTTTTACAAATTTTGTGAAGTGCTCTAAAATAATTGTTTTTGCAAAAGTTTTCGAGGATATGTTTTGTTTTCTTACCTATATACATTGTTTACTTTTGCATATACTTTAGCTAATGCATTTAATCATTTATAATTATTCAGTATCCAATGCACACATAGACTAAGATCAATGTAAATTTTAAAACGTGAACTATAAACTGAAAACGGGAACTCGAGAACGAGGTTTTGTTTTTTTCCAGGCTAATTTTCAACATTCTTTAAAAATGGTAGTAAAACCAATTTTTCTATGCCAAATAAATGGAAATCACACATTAATGTTGTTGCTAGAATACCAATTTTATTTTCTGGGTACAATTTCAACATTTTTTTAATAATGATGTTAAATATAAAATAATGGGATTTTAAACACATTAAAATTTAACAATTTTCATCCATGTTGTTAAATATATAATATCATGATACTAAAATTCTAATTGTTTTCAACCATAATGTTAAAAATAAAAAATAAAAAATAATAATAATAATAAATGACAAATTTTCACCTATAGAATTAAAAAACATTAAGTTTTCAACATATTTCAACCATGATATTATGAACAAATTATATGACAAAAATACTCAAAATATCAATACTAGTAGATTGAATGAAACATAAATTACTTCTCTAAGTTATTGTTGTAATGTGAATATTCGATACAAAAGAGTTCATCATAATTAAAACATATAATCCAACAAACATAAAAATGACTCATAACTTCATGTAAGGTCATATGGAAGTAAAATATTTATTTCAAGTTACCATGCAAGCATAATTTATATAATTTTTCTTACACAATTATTCAAAATCCCTCATATGTTCTTGCACATGATTAGAATTCACATCTTCAGATGAATGACTGGATGTAGATGAAGATGTTCCATATTCTTCTATGTCATCAACTAGTGACCCATCTGAGTCAACATGCATGCCCACCATTCGAGGTTTCAAAGTCTTCTAGATCTACAACTGCGTTCAACGGACTCCCATCTCAACATTGTTTCTTTTGTAGCAACCTCTTCAGAATATCTATCGTCCTGAAGCTAAGAGTTCCTCTCTTTGTTAAATTGAAGTCATAAACAAGTATGTCAACTTCTTCCAATTTTAAGAGGTCTGTGCGGCGACAATTTATATTTGTACCCTTTCTTTTTCTCTTTTCGCCAATTTTTTTCTCAATTGCCATCTTTGGCTTGTACACACCATTGAATTGGTGTGTATTTATGGCATACCATTGTACTTCAACATGTGTAACATCTTCATTTTCCGTAATGACCTTTATAACCTTGGAAACCCATAATGGATAGCCATGTGCATATCCATCTACGTACACTACGATCATGCAACCCTTTTTAATATCCTGTATTGAACCCTTGTAAAGGTCTTCCATGGCTTCACGTTGTGCGCAAGATCTTTTGGAACCAATATACATTTCTCTTTCCTCCTGTTAGTGTTAGTTTGGTCATACTGCCATCAGTGATCAAACTTACTCTTTTGCATTTACATATTAGGAGTCCCATACCATGAATTTTCATCATTCCATTAGGTCATGGATTCATTGATGGTAGTGGTCTTTCATCAGTTTTCCCTCATGTAAAACTTGCTGATTTTCCTCTCTATGGTCTTCAGTCATGATCCAATTTCACTCCCAATTCATATTATCAAGTCATAGGGTTGGTCTCATTAGGTCCTAGGGTCCCATCATAGTCAAATTAATGAGTCAAGTGTCAATAAATATCAGTAAGGTCATGAGGAGGTCAAATAAACTCAAAGGCACAGTATTTGGAAAGATCAAAGAATTTGTTCTATTGAGCTTGATGTAATTTTCACCTCAAAACCATGTTTTGAGGTGAAAACATGGTACTTTGCTTTTATTATCATCTTTTATGTCTTCATATGTAATAAGTTGAACTTCAGAAGCTGTTATCTCCACAAAGCCACCTCCCTGCCTTTAAAAGGTGTTTTCCACATCATTTTCAATGTAAAATCACGTTCTAAGTATGTCCATCAAAAAGATCTCGGAAAGAGCTTTTCAACGGTATATTATACTCTCAAAACTGACTTTTGGATTGAAAAATATGCCTAAGTGAACAAAAGTCCCCAATAGTCTAACCTTAGCCCTTTTCCCATTTGTCCCTTAGAATTTATTTAAAATAATCTTAAAGTTTTTCAATCGCAAGTCCCTTCCCCCGATCCGATCGCACCATTTAAATCGCAACTCCCGATTGAGTCACCTCCGATTGACCCACCTCTGATGCGATCACATCACATCGCCAATCCGATCACCCGATCACCACATAACCCCGCTTTCCCTTTTTCCGATTTCCCGATGTGACTAAACGCATATCCCCAATCGCAATCGGCGAATCCCATTATGTAGCACTCCTCTCTCCTTCCTGATTGCAATAGAGATTTACCCCCGGGTCCCACCATAAACCCTTCCGCCTTTTCAATGAAAAAAGAGTTTTTTCCTTTGTATAGCGCAAATTCATATTTATTTGTTTTATAAAGACTTCCCCTCCGTCGCACCATCTCAATCGGCATTTCCAAGTACTTTTCCTCCGCTCCCCTTCCCCGCCGATTTTTGATTGCGATTTGCCGTGGTCCCACCACAAAGCCTTCCGCCCTTTCCAAAGAAAAAGGGCTTTCCCTGTGATAAAGCAGTCTTTCATGTTTTGTTTTAAAAGGCTTTTCCTTCCATCACATCGCAAATTATTCCATCGCATAAGTTTTCATCGCAATGTTCTCTCCCGACCCGCCGATGCGATGAATCGCATATTTCTCATCGCATCGCGCGATTCCTCCGCTATATGTCACAACCCTTCCCCTCCGATTTGCGATTGCGATTTCCCCATATACACCATTGCATCGCTAGTTTCCAATCGCATCGTTCCAATATACCCTTTCCCTTGCCCATTGCGATTTGCGATCGCATCTTGGGCCCACCGTCCTTTCCTTTGATCTTTTCACTCAAAGAGGGGATTTTTCTTCATTAAGTGGAAAAATTTCAGTTTTACTGTTTCCAAAGGACATTTCTCGGCATAAAGGAATTTTCAAACAAAAGAAAAGAAACAGTCAAGGCCAAGAACTAAATATAAACCAAAGACATCTACAGCAAGCGATGAAAAGGGGATTTGTTCTTCAGACTTCCTATTTTCAGTCATTCAGTGTAACTGCAAATTCTCCAGATGGTCAAAATGTATTGTTTCTCCTTCTTTTCAGGGGAATCTGGTTGGTTGATTTTCTATGTTCGGATTTCAGTTCCTAAGACTGGTGAAACAACTCCTTCTCTTGTGGACCTACTCCCCTCGATTTCTATCTATTTAATGTAATTTCTAAATCATTTGTAAAGGGGAAAAAAGTGTGGGATAAGTTGGAAATCATTTGAGGACGCTTCTGGGCTCCATTTGTAACAGTTTGACAGGGAATTAATAAAGAAATGAAGCTCTGATTTGTGGGATCCCTGTGGTATGGATTTTAGCATTGTTCTTTCCTTTGTGTTCATCTGTTAATTGTTATGTTTAAATTCATTCATTCACATTTTTGGTTGAATGCTTTCAAGATAGATAGGCAGAATCCATTGCATAATGCTCTACCTCGGGAAATCATTCAATACTTGATGTTTTCTTCTGTTTGAAAAGGATCCATTTTCTATGCCCTTTTCAGCTCCTCACCAGGCTTAAATCATCTCATCATTATTTAAACTGAATTGTTAAAATCCTTGCCTACCTTTCCACATGAAATACCCTGTATCTATAATTTAATTCCCCAGATTCAAACTGCCCCTTCCGTTCCATACAACCCTTAAATTTATAAAAAAACATTTCCAATTATCATACCTAGCCTAAAATCAGTTTACTCTTATATTTCATTGAATATTTTTCCTGGAGAGAGCCCTCTCCTGACCTTGTAGGGCTAGCTACAAGGCTGAGCATGGTTTGAGGTTACACTGATTTGCCTTCTTTCAGCCTAAGGTTCAAATTAGGTGCTAACACCTCCACATGTGAAGAATTAATAATACCTTGAGATGGTTTCTGTTCAACAATGTTTGTTACCTCATATTCATTTGACGCATTTTGTGGCCAAATAAATGTTGTCTTCAAAAGCACATATTCATTTGTTGATCTAGAAAGGATATCACTCTCAACATTGAAAAAGGAATCCCACCAAATTGAATAAACAACATCAAAGTACTCATATGTATATCTAATATATATTTTTAATTTCTTTTAGGCATTCGGAATAATCTATATCTCCCTTCTGCCTTCGTGCATTATGAACTTCAACAACTGGTTGTAATAAAAATTTATTTGAAACAAATATTGGATGATCTCGAATGAACTTAAAAAATTCCAAACTTGATGACGACACCCATTATGGAGTAGTTGAATACTTCTTGCCCCATATAAGTGTTTTCCCATCAATTTTTTTGATATGAAATTGATGTTGGAAGCTAATATCATTAAGTTGTGCAATTCATTTCTCCTCACCATGCGATCCCATAATAAACCTTTGCATGTCAACAATTTCTTCTAACACATGAAAAATATGCTCTGGCATATATGATTTCATAATACATTCAATTAATGATGGCAAGCTCCCAACATCCTTCCTATTCAATGTTACTGAAAAATGGCTGAACATCTGATCAATATGGTCGTGAGTGCGCCCAACAAGAAGGAAACTGACCTTTACCTTATGAAAAAGTCAAATCAACAAGCATGTTTAGATATCCAAAAAAATTCTAATTTTTGTTTTCATGATAAGTATTGTCCAATTGTAGATACAAAACTTCAAGAATATTACCAGACTAATGAGAAAGCATATCATGAATTATGGTTATTGTCAGATTTCCATCATTATGAATATTTGGAGCTATGAAGTAAAATCTTGGCGTCATTTTCCCATTGAAGACTATACAGCTGACCAAGTGAAACTGGATAAAATTATCCTCCTGTAAATTTTTAGGTGTGCGAAAAAAATGTGGTAGAAGTTTTTTCTTCTGGTCCGTACCATCAATTATCAAACCCAAATATTTATTTGGATTATCATAACACTTCGTTAGATGCTTGTACAAATTTTTCCTTTCACTTATTTGCTGTTCTCGATGCTCTTGAAGTGCTTTGACAATGGAATCTACACATAACATAAAATAAACCTAATAATAAATACATTTTCATGGTTGATCATTATACAATTTAAAAGAATAATGTTATGAATGCTTACCTCTTTCTTCTCCTTGAAATTTATCCCTTTTTTATTTTAGAGAAGCACATGTACTGCAAACCTCCATCCTTGTCTTCTTAGGAATATGAAAATTGTTGAATTCTCTCCTCCATATTTGCACTAAATATTGATATGTAATAAAACGACCATTTCCTTCAACACCTTCTACATATTCCTTGTATAAGTTGTAGATTTATCGTCTTGAGAAATTATCTGGAATATGTATTGTATCTCTATTTGGCAAAAAATCTGCATGTTTTGAAAATAAGTCTTGCATCCATGACGTTTTAGTGTTTGCTAATGGCCCAAACTGTCATTTATGACGAACTTCTGAATAATATGTGGTATCTTTTTCCAAATTATCTTGGATTCTTGACAGACGAAAATTTCCAATTGAATGAAACATTTTGAAAGCCTTTCTACAGAGAAATAAAGACCCAATATGATAATCATAACATGTTAGTGTAGATTGCATGTACCCCACTAAATATGAATTATGAATGCTTTTATTCATTGAAAAATAGCTCTTCCTTTTCTCCAAAGCAAACTTGAAATCCATATGTTTCAAGTAATTCTTTTTAAAACTGTTACTTGAGATAAGATCACTAATATAAATTCTTCTCATGAGATATTCTACTCTACCCCTTGTGTAACTATAACATCTTGGATTGATACAAAAATATCTACTCCTACTCCTGGATATAATATTTGTTGGCAACATCTCCATCATTTCATCATTCTCTGAACAAACATTTCCATCATCATTAGGAGGAATATTATTCTTACTATGATCATTTTGAACATAGTTAGGAAATTCTCCACCATCATTGTTTGAAAAATATTCATTACCATATTTAGTGGCACAAAAATTTTCAATACCATCATCTGTGGTTTTGAAATACTGACTTGAAGGATATTATTCACCATCTTGATCTTGCCCTTCATTATTGTTTCTCTCATAGTCCATAGGATTAGGACTAAGTGGAAATTATGACTCTCGATTTATTGGAAATTCTTCATCCCGTCCTTCATCATAGCTGCTCTCATAGTCCGTAGGATTAGGACTAAGTTGAAATTGTGACTTTTGATTTAATGGAAATTCTTCATCCCGCCCTTTGTCACTGCTGCTCGCATAGTCCATAGGATTAGGAATAAGTGGAAATTACGACTCTCGATTTATTGGATATTATTCATCCCGCACTTTGTCACTGGGTCTCTCATAGTTCACTGGATTAGAAATAAGTGGAAATTGTGACTCTCGATTTATTATATATTCTTCATCCTAGCCTTCATCACTGCTGCTCTCATATTCCATAGGATTAGGATTAAGTGGAAAATGTGACTCTTTATTTATTGAAAAATTTTCTTCCTGCCATTCATCACTATTGCTCTCATAGTCCTTAGGATTAGGAATAAGTGGCATATGTGACTCTTTATCCACTGGAAATTCTTCATCCTCCCATTCATAACTATTTCTCTTATGGTCCTTAGGATTAGCATTACGTGGAAAATGTGACTCTCTATTCACTAAAAATTCTTCATCCTGCCATTCATCACTATTTCTCTCATAGTCCTTGGGATTAATACTAAGTGAAAAATGTGACTCTCTATTCACCGAAAATTATTCATCCTTCCATTCATCACTATTTATCTCAAAGTCCTTAGGATTAGGACTAAGTGGAAATTGTGAGTCTCTATTTTTTGGAAATTCTTCATCTTGGCCTTTGTCATTGCTGCTCTCATAGTCCATAGGATTAGGTCTCTATTTAAAATTCTTCGTCTTTCCCTTCATCACTGTTGATCTCATATTCCTTAGGACTAGGAATAAATGGAAAAATTGACTCTATATTCATAGTGAAAGAATTTTTGTTATATTCATCAATATGAATATAATTGTTACACAACAAAGATGTTAATGCTTCACAAAAAGAAACTTCAGTATCAGAAGAATCCATAACATGCAAACAAAACTTGTTGAATGATGTAAATGCTCTCTCTCCCAATGATAATATATAGCTGAAAGAATGAAATTTTCCCTCTAAAATTTTTCGCCGAAAATTTTTCCTCCAAAAATTTTCGTTTGAAGTATGTCCCTCCAAAGTTTACTTCTACGATTTATTTACAAATTTTCTACTAAAATATTCTCTTTAACATTGACACTAATTTCGATTCAAATTTCCTACACAATTTTAATCTAGTAATTTTTTCCAAATTAAAATAAATCTTACTTAAATGATATAACATTTACTTGATTATAGGTTTTTTTTTTGTTTTTTTTTTAGGTTTATTATAATTTTTATCTCACATGTAACACAAATTAGTGTATCGTCAAAATATGAACTATATATTGATTTCTTTATAATTTTCTTTTTAATACCACATTTACCCCGCGGTAAAGCAATTCCGTACAACTAACAATCATCATGATAGAAAGGAAATAACTCATGGTGTCTTCATTGTAAGCATGAAAAGACAACCAAAATAGTAGTAGATGTGGTTGGAAGAAAATTCATCTAGCAAGATAAAAGATAAAGAAAGGTCATCATACATCATCATTATTAGAAAGGAGCATTTGTAGAATGGGGATCACTGAGATCCTCCACTAGAATGTTTGTAATAAGGTTCACCTCTACTTGGAAGAAGCATTTGTCTCGTTGATAGTCTACATTCCACCTTGTGTGGGATACATTGTTTAGAAGTATGATGGTATGGTGATAAAGGAGTGCGGCATGTCAAGATAGTTGAAGTACTTGTAAAGGAAAGAAGTTTCTAAAAGAAGTCTAAATGACCATATGAAGGAAGAGGTATGTATATATTTGGTAATAGAGAGATAAAGTCATGCCATCATATAGTTGTAGATAACATGGTTGAATGTTATATCTCATGATCATGATCGAAGAAGAAGGATTGATTCCATTAGAATGATGCATGAAGGCATGTAGACAATATGCCTTAAACTCTTCTACGTATTTATAAGATGAAATTAACATAATATGACCTCATATGGAATATGAGGTGGTTGAAAATTATGGTTCCTATGATGAAGGAACCATGTATAAGAAGTTCCTAGCGAAGCAATATGTGAAGAAAGGAAAAAGAGTTCATGAAATATGAAACTATAGTCATGAATGATAAGATAAGTGATCAACATCGGATAACTAGAAGAATTAGCTATGAAATCTCCATCAAAGAAGAAGGCATGAAGATCCTGACGTGGATACTAAAAATAAAAAACAAACTTAATAATATATGTCTTGGAGATAGGTTCATACATGTGCAGGATGTTGATCTTGCAAGAAGTTGATGTAATGAAGAAAGGTCGTTATTAAAAGGTAACGTTGATTGATGTTTATCTTGATTTTTGAAAATATTTGGTTGGGTTGAAACAATGCTACTGAAAAAGAGTTGTAGATGTCTCATAAAATCAATACTCATGAGAATGGATGGAAGATATTGAAATAAACATGACTTGGAAGAGGTAGTTGTATGAAGAAAATCTAGATGTGGACTAGAAGATCACTTTCTCATGAAGAGAAGGATGACATGACTATTGATTCAACACTATGGTTCATTGAAGGAAAAGTGACGAAGAAGATGGTTGATGCCCTACAAAGAAGTTCTATATGATGAAGGATCCATCATGAAGAAGTTGAAGTTCATGACATCAAAAGGAGGAACCCTAGTAGCAGCTGATATTACCATAATATCCAACAAAGAGTTGTTAGCTGGTGTTGGAAACAAGTCCCTAGTTGAGAGGGAGCTTGGGTAAGTCCCTCGTTAAGAGGGAGCTTGAGTATATTCCATTTATAGGAATGAGTATATCTTCCCTAGTTGTGAGGGAGAGATAAACACACCATCCTTGTCTTCAGGTTATGAAGAAAGAATGGAGGATTGGGTAAGCATATGAGATTTATTTTGATACTCTTTAAGGATGTGGTAGGGAATCCAATAGGCAAGAGTAGTCGAAGAGGAAATTCCTTGAGGATGTGTTATTCGAAGACATGAATTTCCCTAAAAGTACATACCCTTTGAACACTTGGGCAGGGTATCTGCCTTAAGAGACAATGATGATCATGGTGTCTATTAGTCATTTGTCTCACCAACAGTGTGATTTGATCTTGTTAGTCAAGGCCTTGCTATGTGACTATGTTTGTTGGTACGATGTGAAGCAATGAGATAAGCTGAAATAATAGCTTATGAGATGGCTTACTAATCTGACTCTTCTTAAGATAATTCTTTAGTTTAAGAATGTCCAAATATCTTATATGGATTATGAATACCTCCTGATCTGAAAATGGTCTGGATAACTTGTTATGTATTTCAAGAACCTCCCACTCAGCTAAAAAAATAAAAGATCTAGCTTGTACTTGACAATTTGCGGGATTTATTACTTGAAAATGGTGTATGATTTTTAACTGTTTATGTGTCTTAAGTCCATTTGTTTTTTTTTCTGAAATTTAACATGTATAACATCAACATAATGTAGAAATAAAACATTCACACACAACAACAAAATTAATCTAGGAGTTCACCCGAATATCGTGGGCTATGTCTCCTTTGAGTTTTGCCATCTTGACTTGGCTCTTTGGGATTATGGTAAGGTTTATTTTACAAGTTCCACACTTAAATCCTATGGATACTGAACTGATCCAAAGGGCTGAGAATACCATCTATATCCCTCTTATGGCTGTCATCACTCTGCAAACAACTTTAGGCTCCCTTAGACACGATTCCTTCTGTCGGTGCACTGAGCTACACTGAGCTTATCCATGGCACTAACTCCTTCAGAATTTTATTTCTGTCCCTGAAACCACACCTACTACCTCCAACACACATTATATACCAAATATCGGCGGATGATTTTCTCAAAACGAGCACTGCATCCCCAAACTAGGCCTTCCTCACGGTTTGCCTTGGGCTGCCCAAAACTTCCATGAAGCTTCTCAAGCTCTGAAGGTATTCAAATGGCTTTGAAAACCCATCAATTGGATTCATAATGCCAAAATTAGTCAGTATAGACTATTTTTCATGAAAAATGGCCTCTAGCTGCTCTAGTTTCGCCTACAACACCTGTCGACACCCCTGGCACTAGGGTCACTGAAAACTTCTCTGCTAGGTTTTTGACCTTAGAAGTCCTCCTAATATTTTATAACCTCTTTCAATGGATTTTTTATTTTTTATTTATTTATTTTTATTTTTATTTTTATTTATTTATTTATTTTTATTTTTTGTTTATTTTATTTTTTATTATTTATTTATTTATTTATTTATTATTATTTTTTTCAGTCAATAATGACTATTGGTTCGCTGCATATGGTCTCTAGCTGCCCCGGCTAGGCCCTGAATTGTTGTTGGAAAAAGCTGTCACTCATGGCCCCTGGAACTTCAATGAAGAATATAGACCTTAAAAATTCCTCTATAGGCTCTGCAAACCACACCATTAGTTCCAGAACAACTGAAAAATCCAAAATTGAGTATTGGATTTCTGAATAAGGCCTCTAGCTCCCCTGGCTAGGCCTTAAACTGTTGCTGCCCCCTGGTGGCCCAAGTGGCCCCTTGAACTTCACTGATACAAAAAATTTCTTAGAATCTCTATGATTGCTCTGAAACCTATTCCATTGAGTCTATAATGTTGGATATATTCTAAATTGACTATTGGCACTCCTAAATTGGGTGAATCTAGCTCAAGATGGAGCCAAAACCAATTTTTGCCTTGTGTCCCCTACATCAGCTCCACTAAAACTGGAGCACTTGAGTTAACTGAAGTTAAAATCAGATTTCTGCCACTTTAGGCATGTTCCTCCAAATTCCCGCCAGCTCTAACAAGCACATTTAATGTTTAAGGGGAGGGGTGGCCACATGCCTACCCCCGCAACCCTGTGGTTAGAGTAAATGTCAGAACTACTGAACGGTTGGTGCTAACATAGCCATGTGACACCTTAATATATGGTTGGCGGTTATAGTTTTATACCTATGTGGATAAGTATTGCAGTTAGGGCCTATGCCCTTGGGTCAAGGTCATGGGCCGTCGGCCATGTGGGGAGGGGCTGGCCCCTCCAACCTCTAATTCGAAAACCATTAAACTATAAATAGATGCTTTATACAAATGATGGTAGGAAATTATTGTGGCGTGATGGCACGTGGGCGGGCTGGCGGATAGGAGGTTGGGTGGTTGACTCCTGCAGGCTCCAAAATTTGTTATAAGACTTTACCTGGGCCACATGGCGACCTTTGGGCCTGCCACGTGGCAGCTTCCGATTGGCCATTTCATTCAAAAGTCAAATCACTATCCATTCAAACGATGCCAGTTTGTCTTCATCGATTGGACCAAATGGAATATTCCAGGAATATTCCCTAGAATATTTATTTTTTTAAAATTTCCAAAAAAGCCAAGTCAAACTTGGTCAAAGTCCAGTTTTTGTAGTTTATTGGAATTTTCAAACTGCGATAACTTCTTCATACGATGTCGGTTTTTAGAACTGTTTGAATATCCGAAATCGCAACGACGAGAACTTTCTGGTCAGTCAGGTTCAACTCACTTCCGAACACTTTGAATTTTGAGCTATCATTTTGGTCCATGATCTAGTTCTCATCACACCTCCCCATTAGGAATCTTTTGGACCCCAAAATATTTATATACTGATTTGTATGGTAGATGAGAGTACAAAACTCTCTTCCCTTCAGCCTCCAAACACTTGCCTTGCATGGCTAGTGTCTTTGAACCATAACTTGAAGGTAGTCGACACTTTCCTTTCTAGATGCGCTTGTCCTCCTGTTAAGAACTATCTTTCTTGCACTCACTCAGAAATTTGTGGTGAGAAATTTGCGAAAGGTAGCTGAAATCGCTGCCTTGATCCTTGATCCAAGGTGGCTCAAAAAAACGAGAGATTACAACATAAAATAAATACATACAACTGAAATTTGCATATGTACAAAGGAACATGTCTTATTACGTTAAGAATTCCAACCATTTCTCACCAAGCCACTTCCACGACAACTTTTGCTGCTGCAAATCTTATTCATGTGAAACTTCCATTCTCACATAAATAATGGAATCCTTGGTTCCACCTTCGCCAGTATTTATTTCCTCTTGCTACATGTGCTTGGGACGACTAGTTGGATGCAAATTCTAACAATGGGAAACAACATGCCCCCTCTTCTCGCAATATGTGAAAATATTATGCACTTCCTTTGCAAGTTTCCTTTGCCTCATCTGCTTCCTGTATGCCTTCTTCCTCATCCAGCATCTCGAAACGTCATGGTTAAATCAACCACAATATGCACAACAACTCTTTCTTCCTTTTAAGCATGCAATATTGTCATGCCTTGCAGAAACATAATCAACTTGACTATGGGAAGAATTATACCTTATGTTTTGATTTGCATGTCCATCCTTTTTACCTTCTTGAGGAGATGAACTAGTAGAATTTCCAGCTTTCTCTTGCAGATTAACATCATCGTTCTTGTCTTGAAAACTGTCCGAAATCACATGCTCACCATAAAATGCATGTATACAATCTTCTTGCTGCAACAAAGGCTTAAAGCAATGGCAATCATCTTGGAAAAAAACTTGACATGTTTGTATATTAGGACTTGCAAAAAAAGTTCTCTTTTAAATTGCCTCACATGCCTTCATGGCTTTGAAGTCTTTGCCATTAGATTGCACATAACGAAGACCAAATTTCTTAGGTCATTCCTCAACCAAAATAGGTTCAACCATGACTTGTGCATGCTTGCCTAAACCCTTGCCTTCATAGCCCATTTTAAACATTAACTTGGACCTTATACCTCTAGTGTGATTTTCAAAAGAACCAACACATCTTTCTAATGAGGAAATTGAAGACAAATTAGAGTGGATTACCTCTGCTTCACGCATGTGTTGAGATTCAACAAGATGATGAGCTTAGTGAAAAGAGTGGCCTTCACTAAGTGGGCCTGCAGGCTATTTTTGGCGCAAGTCTATTTTTAGACTATGTCTATTTTTAGACATGATGATCATATTTCAGAAGTTGCAGGATGCTATTTGTGGATGGTTTATCACGTTGAAAAAATAGATGAAATTCTATTTTTAGAATATTGGGCAAAGTCTATTTATAGATCATCAATCTAAAAAGTAGATGCATGTCGATTATTATTAGCTCGTAATAATAATCAGACTCTAAACAACAACTTATTATCTTGGAGCACTTCAGTTCAATACACAGATGTGGCACAACAGTTGATAGAAGGAATTACGCTATTCCTAAGGGTTTACTGGAGCTAATGCATGGAGGACTCAATTAGAACTCAAGTGGCAGAGTTATGACACAGTTGGAAGAAGTAGTTATGGAGTTGTATTCAGTTTAACTCAGTTAGACTCAGTTGAGCTAGTTGTATCTAGTCTAACTGAATGATACACTAGTGAGAATGGAGTGAATTAATTAGTTAATTAATTCACAAATAATAACTCATTAATCAACTGAACAATACAGCAGTTAACTACAGTGCATGGCAGTTTCAGTGGAGACCAGTGGAGAGATAGGTGAAAGGGTAAGATAGACTATCTGTTGTGACTATAGTGATGCATTGATTGCATCACACACTCAGTGGAGATGCCAATGAGGATTGCGCAGTCAAGGATGGAGTAATTCGAATTCATTCAGAGCTATTCTTCAGCAGGGATTGCGCAGTGGAGGCAGGCTAGCAGGTGGCAAATATTGATGCATGGCTTTGCAAGATTAGGCCTGATTAGTGTATGACGATTGTACTGTACTGAGGGCTTGTGATAAGCTTTGTATGCTTGTATGATATTGTCATATGATCTCCATGTTACATGATATATAGTTGGGGTTTTCAGCTTCAGGCTTTCCCTGTTAAAAACCGTGTTATGTGCAATTGAATATTTTTGCTTATGCTTCACATGTGTGTGCAATTAATTTTTCCGCAAAAGATTAACAAGTGGAATAGATTCAGTATCTTGCATAAAGTTAAATAGTGTGAGATTAGGTGGATCTTGGAAATATGCATGCTTAGTGCATATAATTTCTACATGGTATTAGAGCCAAGTTGATTGAATATTGAAATTGTGAAGTGAGTTTGTGCTGGTGGACAATTCGAATTTGCTACAGAAGATTCTTGGTGCAGAAATCGAGTATACATTGAAATGTATTTCAACGGGTTGAGATTGGAGTATGCCCTTGATGGGAGCTCAAATTACATAACCTGGAAAGACAGGATGGAGGCGGTGCTGGAGGATAATGGGCTGAAGGAGTTCATCGATAGCGCTGTTCCTAAGTTGGGATCTAGCGATGCTGCATTACTTGATGCATGGAAAAAGAAGACTGCAAAGATGAGGAGGATTCTGTTGGAAGGTGTGAAGGACCACATTGTGTCCAAAATTCATGGGAAATCCACTCCATTCTTAATGTGGAAGGCTTTGACATACTTGTTCCAAAGCAAAAGTGACCAGAGGAAGTTGGCGCTTAAAGACAAGCTCAGAAAAATAAAAATGGAGAAAGGCGACAATATTCCAAAATACCTTACGAAGTTCGTCCACTACAAGGATGAACTGGGAAGTGTGGGGGTTACTGTTGATGAAGAAGACTTGGTGAGCTTGGATCTCCTTGGGCTTCCGAAGAGTTGGCATAGCTATGAAGAATCTGTCAATGGACGTGAGAAACTGCCAGGATGGGAGCGACTTTGGTCGGATCTTGTGCAAGAGGAGATAAGGCGGGGTACCAGGGATGGATCTTCATTGAAGAATGAAGATGAAGAGAATTGTGCTTTGGCTTCCAAAGTAAGGAAAGGGAAGGGGAATAAAAATCCTTCTAAATACGTTGCGAAAGTCAAGAAGCAGTACTTGTCCAAAGTGAAGTGTTTTCACTGT
The DNA here is from genome assembly GCA_034641835.2 of Pinus albicaulis. Taxonomy (NCBI): domain Eukaryota; kingdom Viridiplantae; phylum Streptophyta; class Pinopsida; order Pinales; family Pinaceae; genus Pinus; species Pinus albicaulis. The sequence goes on from CM076576.1 coordinate 917,982,655, forward strand.
CACGAGCATGGACATTTCGTCACTAACTGTCCACAGAAGAAGAAGAATAAGCAGGCTGCTGGATCTACAGCTGGAGAGGCCTTAGCCTCACAATTTGAGCTGGATTTTTCCTTGATCGCATGCTTGGTTTCAAGCTGCATGGGATCGGTGTGGTATCTTGATAGTGGTGCGTCTTTCCATATGACGAGAGACAAAGAGTTGTTTAGTGACTTGGAGGAGAAGGACCTCCAGATGCATATAGAGATGGGCGATGATGGTAGGTATAGTGCGACTGCCATTGGGACCATTACCTTTGAGAGGGAGTTTGGTAATCCATTCTTGTTGAAGAATGTCATGCATGTTCCAGGTTTGAAGAAGAACTTGGTCTCGGTCGCAATGCTGGAAGACAGGGGTTATGATGCTGTTTTCAGTGAGGGAAAAGCCTTCCTTTGACATAAAACAACGGGTCAAACCAAGAAGATAGGGGTTCGAATTAAGAATCTCTACAAGCTGGAGGTAGATGGCTGCGCTGTAATGGTGGGCAAAGCAGAAGAAGTGGTGAGCTGGGATGAGGGCGAGTTATGGCACAGGAGATTGGGCCATCTTCACCATGGCACTTTGAAAATTTTGCAGCAAATTTCTACTGGACTTCCCAAGGGTAATCTTGCGTAGTTAGAACAGTGCAAAGGATGTACAATGGGTAAGTTTGTGAAGACCACTTTTCATGAGAAGGAGAACCGTGCTTCGGTGATCCTGGAGAGAATTCACATAGACATGTGTGGACCATTCTCAGTTGCTTCAACAACAAAACACAGGTATTATGTGATATTTGTTGATGAATTTTCTCGTAAATGTTGGATCTTCTTCATGCAGAAGAAGAGTGAAACGTTCTCAAAGTTCTGTGATTTCAAGGCATTGGTGGAGAAGGAGTTGGGGAAGCAGGTGAAAGCTCTAAGGAGCAAAAATGGTGGTGAATACATCTATGGCGAATTCAAAGACTTCTGTAGCAAAGAAGGAATTCGAAGAGAACTCATAGTGCCTCATAACCCACAACAGAATGGGGTTGCAGAGAAAAAGAACAGAACGATCGTGGGTGCTGCACGAGAGATGTTGCATGATGAGGGCCTACCGATGCACTTGTGGGCAGAAGCATGCAACACTGCGGTTTATGTGCAAAACCGTTGTCCTCATAGAGTACTTGGCATGAGTACACCCGAGGAAGATTTTACTGGTAAGAAGCCTGATATTTCTGATTTGAAGATTTTTGGCTCACCTGTTTACATTCATGTGACGAAGGATGCCAGGAAGAAGTTGGAGCCGACTGCAGAAGTTGGGATATTTGTGGGGTACACAGAAACACCCTACAACTATCGTGTGTATTTTCCAAACAGCCAGATGACTGTTATGCGACGGGATATAAAATTCAATGAGGTGAAAGCCATGAAGTTGCCGCTTGAGAGGGAGCTACACTTGCATGCAGAAGAGGGACTTGTTGTTCCTAAAGATGAGCCTCTGCATGTGGATTAGCCACAGGAGGATATTCATGGAGTGGAGGAGTCCACTCATGCAGAACCAAACATCAGACAAGGCAGGAAGCGTACCACAGAAGCTGAGAGACTGAAGTTGGATGCGGCACAAAATGTAGGAGTTCCTACATCACAGCGCAAATAGAGACAGTCACTTGACCGATATACTAGAAACATGGCTCTTATGAGCAAGTGTATTGTGATAGAGCCATATTATTTTGAATAAGCAGCGCAGGAGTCCACATGGGTAGATGCCATGGTGGAGGAGTATGACTCCATTGTCAAAAACAATGCTTGGGAGATTGTTCCAAGGCCGGTGGGAAAATCAGTTGTAGGATCAAGATGGATCTACAAGGTAAAGCAAGCTGTGATGGGAGCATCGAGAAGTATAAGGCAAGATTTGTTGCTCGGGGCTTCTCACAGATTGAGGGGATTGACTATGAAGAAACCTTTACACCTGTTGCACGATATTCTTCCATACAGACCATCCTTTCTCTCTCAGCGCAGATGGGTTGGCACATTCATCAGATGGATGTGAAGACTGCGTTACTTAATGGGATCATTGAGGAAGAGGTTTACATTGAGCAGCCTGAAGGATTTGAGATCTTCAGTAGCGAGTCGCATGTGTGAAGGCTCAAAAGAGCATTGTATGGGCTGAAACAAGCACCTCGTGCTTGGTACACTCGGATCGATAGCTATTTCACTGGACTTGGCTTCACCAAGAGTGAGGCGGATGCAAACCTGTACTAGATTTTGGTTGAGGGTAAGCTTTTGATCATTGTACTTTATGTTGATGATTTAATACTAACATTTGATGAGCATTTGATACACTCATGCAAGGCTGATCTTGCAAAGGAGTTTGAGATGAAGGATTTAGGCCTCCTTCATTATTTCCTTGGATTGGAAATATGGCAGCGGGAAGGTGAACTGTTTGTGTCTCAAGGCAAGTATGCCTGGGAGATACTGGAGAAGTTTCACATGCAAGTCTGCAAGGCTATCGACACTCCTCTTCTAGGAAATTGGAAGAAAGAGGATGCTACATCGGCAGAGGTAGTGGATGCCACTGTTTATCGACAGTTGGTGTGTTCGCTCATGTATTTAGTCAATACAAGACCAGACATATGATATACGGTGAACCGACTTTCACAATCGATGGTTGAGCCTACCAAGCTCTTTTGGAAGGTAGGCAAGCATGTCCTGAGATATCTCAGGGGCACATCTGAGTATGGTTTATGGTACAAACAGACGGATGAGTTGAAGTTTCATGGCTTCACGGATGCAGATTGGGTAGGAAGCCCAACAGACAAAAACAACACATCGTGAGGGATTTTTGGTATTGGATCTATGGCAGTTTCTTGGTACAGTAGGAAACAAAGATCTGTGGCACTCATTTCAGCGGAAGCAGAATACATGGCAGCAAGTTTAGCTGCATGTGAGGCTATCTGGATGAGGAAGATTCTGGTTGGTTTGTTCGGTTCACATTTAGATCCCACGACGATTCATTGTGATAATCAGAGTTGCATTAAACTCTTGGTTAATCCTATGTTTCATGATAGATCTAAACATATTGATATCCGGTATCATCATATCAGAGATTGTGTGCAGCAGAAGATCATGTTGCTTCAGTACATTCCCACGAAGGATCAGGATGCAGATATTTTGATGAAGGCGCTCACTAAAAGCAAATTCAAATACCATAGAGGCAGGATCGGGGCGAAGGATAATCCCTATCTTTTTGAGAGGGAGTGTTGAGATTCAATAAGATGATGAGCTTAGTGAAAAGAGTCGCCTTCACTAAGTGGGCCCGCAGGCTATTTTTTGCGCAAATCTATTTTTAGACTATGTCTATTTTTAGACATGATGATCATATTTCAGAAGTTGCAGGATGCTATTTGTGGATGGTTGATCAAGTTGGAAAAATAGATGAAATTCTATTTTTAGAACATTGGGCGAAGTCTATTTATAGATCGTCAATCTAAAAATAGATGCATGCCGATTATTATTAGCTCTTAATAATAATCAGACTCTAAACAACAAATTATTCTCTTGGAGCACTTCAGTTTAGTGCACAGATGTGGCACAACAGCTAACAGAAGGAATTACGCTATTCCTAAGGGTTTACTGGAGCTAATGCATGGAGGACTCAGTTAGAACTCAAGTGGCAGAGTTATGACAAAGTTGGAAGAAGTAGTTATGGAGTTGTATTCAGTTTAACTCAGTTAGAATCAGTTGAGCTAGTTGTATCTAGTCTAACTGATTGATACACTAGTGAGAGTGGAGTGAATTAATTAGTTAATTAATTCATAAATAATAACTCATTAATCAACTGAACAATACAACAGTTAACTAGAGTGCATGGCAGTTTCAGTGGAGACCAGTGGAGAGATAGGTGAAAGGGCAAGATAGACTATCTGTTGTGACTATAGTGATGCATTGATTGCATCACACACACATTGGAGTTTCCAATGAGGATTGCGTAGTCAAGGATGGAGTAATTCGAATTCATTCATAGCTATTCTTCAACAGAGATTGTGCAGTGGAGCCAGGCTAGCAGGGGGCAGAGATCGGTGCATGGATTTGCAAGATTGGTCCTGATTAGTGTATGACGATTGTACTGTACTGAGGGCTTGTGATAAGCTTTGTATGCTTGTACGAGATTGTCATATGATCTCCATGTTACATAATATATAGTTGGGGTTTTCAGCTTCAGGCTTTCCCAGTGAAAAACTGTGTTATGTGCGATTGAATATTTTTGTTTATGCTTCACATGTGTGTGCAATTAATTTTTCCGCAAAAGATTAACAAGTGGAATAGATTCAGTATCTTGCATAAAGTTAAATAGTGTGAGATCAGGTGGATCTTGGACATATGCATGCTTAGTGAATATAATTTCTACAACATGTTCTTGGTCAAAGCTTCTTAAGCTTGATGGAGCTGCATCTCCATATCATGCAATCTTTGAAGAATTTCTTCCTTCTCTTGATTCATATCAAATAATTTCTCACAAAGTTCAATGCTTTCTCTTCTATCTTCAAACAGAATCTGCACCATGTCCTTCAAAATGTAGAAGTCACGCTTTATATATTCATAAAAGAATATTGTGAAGGAGGGGGATTTAGAAATCTCACTTGATGAAGTTGTCATAATGAAAATGAACAAATTAGCTTCAACAATTTTCACAAATATTTCAAAACAATTGACAAAGCTTTTGAACAAAAAGGCTGTAGACACAAGCTCTTATTCAACCAGCCAAACAACAAACAACTGGAAAATGGGTTTGTTCTTCAAGGATGGCCTTGAGGTCCTTTGGGTAAGGAAGATGCCTTCAACCCTCTCTTCCTTCTTGTCCTCTTCTGGACTTAGCTATCAGTGGCTATCCCTTCACCTCCAGCAAACTCAAAAACAGTTAGTTTTCAAACAGTAAAACAATCAATCTTTTACACTGTTTAAACACCTTTCAAGTTATACAAGCAATATATTTCTTTGTCAATCAAGAAAACAAGTGCTCTGATACCAAGCTAATCTGAAAATGGTCTGGATAAATTGTTATGTATTTCAATAATCTCCCACTCAGCTAAACAAATAAAAGATCTAGCTTGTACTTGACAATTTGTGGAATTTATTACTTGAAAGTGGTGTATTATTTTTAATTGTTTATGTGTCTTAAGTACATTTTTTCTTGCTGAAATTTAACATGTATAACATCAACATAATACATCAATAAAAAATTCACATACAACAACAAAATTAATCTAGGAGTTCACCCAAATATCGTGGGGTACGTCTCCTTTGAGCTTTGTCATCTTGACTTGGCTCTTTGGGATTATGGTAAGGTTTCTTTTACAAGTTCCACACTTAACTCCAATGGATACTGAACTGATCCAAATGGTTGATAATACCATCTATATCCCTCGTATGGATGTCATCATTCTGCAAACAACTTTAGGCTCCCTTAGACACGATTCCCTCTGTCGGTGCACTGAGCTACACTGAGATTCTCCATGGCACTAACTCTTTCAGAATTATATTTCTATCCCTGAAACCACACCTACTATCTCCAACACACAACAGACACCAAATATCGACTAATTATTTGCTCAAAATGAGCACTGCATCCCCAAACTAGGCCTTCCTCCACGGTTTTCCCTAGGCTGCCCAAAACTTCGCTGAAGCATATCGAGCTCTATAAGTATTCAAATGGATATGAAAACCCATTCATTGGATTCATAATTCCAAAATTAGTCAGGATAGACTATTTTTTCATCAAAATTTCCCTATGGCTGCCCCGGTTTCGCCTACAACACTTGTCGGGACCCCTTGGCACTAGGGTCATTGAAAAATTATCTGTTGGGTTTTTGACCTCTAGAAGTCCTCCTAAGCTTCTAAAACCTCCTTCAATGGATTCAAAATTATTTTTACAGTCAAGAATGACTATTGGTTCGCTGCATGTGGTCTCTAGCTGCCCTGACTAGGCCCCGAATTGCTGCTGGAAAAAGCTGGAACTCATGGCCCCTAGAAATTCACTGAAGCATATTGTTGTGGAGGTAAATCCCCTCTGCGGACAGAGGCGATCCCTACTAGCCCAAACCGGGTCTAGCAACAATCGTTCACGCTATGGTGTAGGTTCCTAATTGCAAATAAACCAACTAGTGATGAAGGCTTACCTGGAATCCAACGTTGTCGCTTGTAGAGAAAGTAGCGCTCCCGTTCCTTGGCTCTGGCAGATCAAAATCCTCACGATCTCCGTGATCGGACACCTGCACATGCAAGAAACAAAAAAAACAGAAGCGTAAAATCCAGTACATGCAACTATATGTCAGTCAGAGAAGACATAACTCAACATCATAATTGACAACAAGAGTGGAACCATAACCAATAGTCGCTTATCATTAATCAATCAGAAGAAGAATACAACCATAGCTCTAACGCTGAATTCTCCTTTGGAGGGTCACCAGAAGAACGTGTCTCGATAAAGCCTGTCAAGGATGGGACAAGCCTCTCTCTCTGGATGTGTGGACAATGATCTCCTTGCTTGGATTTGGCCTTAAGGGAATGAATCAAGGCTCTTGCAGCATTAGGCTCTTAGGAACTTGGGAACTTGAATACTAGCTTGCAATGGAGATGGGAAAACTTTTATAGATGGAGGAAGGGGATTTGGGATCCATATAATCATGGGATTGGTCCTATCCTCAAGGAAGCTTCCATGAGAGGTGGCAAACCACTTCCTCTACATGGAAATCCAGAGCCAAACCTCCCAACTCAAGATAGATACCAGTTCATGAATTGGTTAGGATCAAACTTCCGCCATTTATTTTTAAAAAACACTCCTTAAATTGGCTGGCGTGAGTGCGACTCTGGGACAGAGTGCCAATTGGCGCGACCTCTTTGAAGGATTTTCCCCATTGGCGCAGGTACTGAATTGTCTGCCCGCGCCAATGCAAAAAGGGCCATTTTTAGGGTTTTTCACAAGGAGATGTCTTCAGGGCAATGAAAGCTCTTGTTCAGAGGGATTTCATGAAAGTGGTTTCAAGCCATGTCACTGCTCACAGGTCATGAAATGATCCCTCCAATGTGCAGGACGGGGATTGCAGGGACGGTGACAAATTACTGTGTAACAGATGCCCCCTAAAGCATGAGGTCCGAGAGAGAGAGAGGGGTGAAATGCTTTACGAGAAGTGTCCAACTAAAAACTCCGGCGTCGGAAAACCTGCGTGGAGAAGTACAAATGATATCTCAGATACATGATATATATGCGGTATGGGTGCAGCCATCCATAACAGAGTATACAATAATCCAGATCCAAGGCATGGGCTCAACCATCCAGTGAGGATCGATAAATAGACTAAGGTATGGTCGCAGCCATCTAGTAAGTGAGTCATGTAACCAATCATAATAATCCACAAAATCGCAGCCTAGATTACAACAAACACAATCTAGGGTCTTGCGCTCCATCTCGACCCGAACACAGTACAACTTCAAGCATGTGAATAAATGGACTGAAGTCGAACATGCGAGAACATCGTCTGATTACCAGCCAATGATGAAAGCTGTTAACAGACGCGAGAGGTACCACCATTAATGAAAATGGTCCTCAAGGTACTACAGGTACAGTCTACGGCATGTGAATCAATGAGTTGGCGTCGAACACCTATAGAATCACTCGATGAGAGGAAAATAATGAAAACCTTGCGTCGAATGCGAAGAACCTGCCATTGAGGGATGCAGGCTCCAAGGTACCAGAAGGGAGTCTCTAGATCAACTTCCTGGATAATGAGCTGAAGTCGACAGGAAGTGACCTTGATCGAAGGTGGGCCATAATGTTTCCCACATCATCGACATGAGACAGAGGAACATAATGTTTTTGTGAATTAGGATCAGATGAGAATTAGAGGAAGGTTAAAATTTGCAGAGCTCAACTTCTCTTGAACAAATAAGCGGCACAACAGTGGATTTGGCAGTATTTGACATCAAAAGATCAAAGGTCATGATGACGAGGCAAAGAGCAGATGAGAGGTCAAAAGGGATCACCCAAACCCACGGAGGCAAGTGGAAAACGAGATGAGATATCCCCAACCCGACATGAATGCAGACAAGTGCCATGTTCAAGAGCGACATACTGACGACACAACAAGGATGTTGGTTCCATTTTCCCCACCATTTTTGGCGAATACCTCTTTATTTTTACACAAGCTTGAAGAGGATACCATATGCTTGTTGTATAAGCCCATCCTAGTACATTTAACGAGCCCTAGGAAGGAGGAAATCGGGTACCGTCATTACAACTGAATCAAATGTCATCAGGGTTTAACGAGTCTGAAAAAGGAAGAACTCGACGTCTTTTCATGTTTAGAGGGTTTGAAAATACAACGAAAAAGTAAACTGCAAAGGTCCCTTTTCTTAAATAGTTCCTCAGATCCGAAAAGGTAGAAAACTTTGTTTGAGAAAACCTCCTAGTCGCGATAGGCTAGGGTATTCCTTTTTCGTAAATAATCTATCCCAACCCGAAAAAGGGGTAAACGTATACTGGGTAGATGTCGTTTCATAACCACTTTAACGAGATCAAAACGACAAGCGACTCGGCAATCTTTTCATGTTTAGAGAGTCAGAAAAGAGCTGAAATATGACTCCACCTGGAGGAACGAGTGGTATAAAGGGTAGCAACTGGTTCCGGTAATGGTGGAACTGCTCAAAACAAATAAAGGTCAGGAGGCTGGCTAACAAGACCACTCATCACAGCAGTTCCTCAGGAACGGGTAAAACAACCAAGTGAAGGCATATGATCGGCCAAGCAGATAGTGACGATGGAGTGAGAAAACCAAGGCTCATCTGGCAAAGACAGGCTGATAAGATGGCGATCACAAGAGGTAAAATGGGAATTGTTTCATTTTTACACAAGCTTGAAATCAGGAAACTCTGCTTGAGGTTGGTTTCATTTTTACACAAGCTTGAACAAAGATAAACTATGCTTGAAACCGGTTTCATTTTTACACAAGCTTGAAACAGAAACAAACTATGCTTGAAATAGTAAGCATGCCCACAACATGGTGACTCAATTCGAGGTACATGCCCCCAAGCTTTAGTCCATATGAAATGCAGATGGAGTGAAGGTTCAAGTTACGAGATCAAGAGAAAGACTCGACTAGGATTTTACGAGATCTAAACAAAGACTCGAATTGAACAGGAACGTGTTTCATTGTTTTAACGAGGTTGACACATTAAAAGAACTATCCTCAGAAGAGTTTGTTTCATTTTTTAAGGAGCTTGACACAAGAAAACGAACTATGCTCCGACGACCTTGTTTCATTTTTTAAGGAGCTTGACACAAGACAAGGAACTCTGCTCCAACAACCTTGTTTCATTTTTTAAGGAGCTTGACACAAGAAAACGAACTGTGCTCCAACCAGCTTGTTTCATTTTTTAAGGAGCTTGACACAAGAAAACGAACTGTGCTCCGACGAACTCATCATAATGAATAAGAAGTCATTGCTTCCAAGAGTTCCACTCCCGATGGAAGGAAAACATCTTGGAAATCAGGACCCAATGCCCCCAGCACACTATGCACGATGACATCGTCACTTAGTACAGGCACGGGGTAGGTAGCCACATAGTTGACCTGCGATGGGGCAGATACAACGAGTGGATAAAAACCAGGAAGGGATGATGGCGGGCCAGTTGCCACATCAGGACCAAAGAACGAAAGCTAATCAATGGTCACGATCCGTCCTTCATGTGGAAAACATACCACACGAAAAAGGGAGGAGACAAGCGCTCCCATGGCATAGGTGTAATCGCGCCCCAAAAGCAGATTGAAATCCAAGGGGCCTGGAACAACCATCACGTCCATATGGACAATTTTACCTCCCAAAGTAACAGGTAACCTTGGAAGGATCCCTAACGATTGACTCGTTCTTCTGTTAAACGCCAACAGATTCTGCGTAACAGGCACAAGCAGCGGCGAACCGAAATCTTGCCAGGTAGTTGAGGATAGAACACTAACAGACACACCTTCGTCTCTAATGGTGCTAGGTACGACCAAACCAAAGGCCTGTACGGTTATCTCAAAAGGCACATAAGACGGAAGGTGGTATCCTGCGAATCGATTCCAATCAAAGGAAGCGACCAAACTACTTGGAGGGGCTACCATCGAATCGAGATGGTCTTCCCCTAGTGTTACGGAAGAAGAAGGAGCATCCTCCACAACCTCCATCTCGAAGGTGGGAGGAGTATCCTCCGAGACCTCTATTATAGGAGGCGGAGGAGAAACTTCTTGAGATATAGGGATAGTAGAATCTTTCTCCAAGTCCGAGGAATCTGAAGAAACAAGAAGAACATGAGGGGGATGAGATCCACTCTCGACGGAAAATACCTGGTGCACCGTAGAAGGGGCCAGCTCAACCGATCCCACGACCAATGGTTGGTTGGGAATGGATTCCTGAATTTGAATTTCCGGGGGAGTGGGATCGATCAAGGATGACTCTTGACCAATTGTAGGATCAGCTGGCGGAGGACTCAAAGACAACTGCTTGTAACCAGCTGGAAGGCATGGTGCAGAAACAGTCGAGTTGTCCAAAACTCTCTTGGCTTCATCCATATACGGACAAAGGTGAATGGCATGGTGCCCTTCACACAACTTGCAGGGATTAGTAATCTTACCCTGCTTCTTAGGAGCTTTACCTGCACTAGCTGAAGACGTGCCCCCAACCTGACTCCCGGAAGCCAAAGGCAACGATGGAAGACCGTTGGTCCATTCTTCAAGCACCTTGGGAATGCCAGGGAAATCTCGAAGAAGATGGTCTCCCGTGCACAACATGCAAGGGAACTTGAATTTCCGTGGAAGGTTGGGAGTTTTATCAATGGAAGGCTTCTTAGGCGCAATAGCCGCAGAGCTAGCATCTCCTTTATCAGACTTCTTCTTTTTTGTCTTCTTCTTCTTAGCCACCTGGTTACTCGAATCCAGACTTTCACTAGGCGAAGTAGAAAATGAGGACGCAGAACCAGGCGAAGAACGGGAGAGGTCCACCTTGGAATCAACATGATGTTGTTCAGGTGGAGGAACTGATTGAACAGTAGCCGAGACATTCGGGACCACAGAGGTTGAAAACAACCAAACAGGCAACCCAACAGTTAACCCAGGAAGGGACAACGTTGCTATATAAGGAGCACCAACATTTCCAAAAGAAGGAAAATGACCAGGATTCCAATCGGAGGGGATTCCTTGGTTGGTGAACTCTGGAAAAGTTGCTATCAGAAACAACCCAAAACAACACCCTAAGGAAACTAACTTTAACCAGGAATATTTCGTGGGCAGTTAATTTTTAAAACATTGAAACAAAACTCCGCTGTTTCATATTTTAAGAGTCAAGAAACAGGCAAAAGGTGACTCTATCACTTTCAGATTGGAAACAAGCGTGAAAGGACAAGTGCTTGATGACCTTTTCAAATTTAAAGAGTCAGAAAATATCGAAATGACTACTCAGGAATTCTAGGCAAAGGGTGTACCAAATAACCGTGAACTGCAATATACACCTTGGTTTCAAAATGAAAGAGAAATCAACCAATGACTTAACATACGTGCAGGCAATCTCCCCGAATGCTGTGTTCGGTGTATCACGGGTATAGGGCGGCAGACTCGACTTCCTATGGATACAGGATAGAAACCTAGTGGGGTCTCCCTTTATATACGCGACGGTATGGGGAGCACAAGTCCGTACTAGTGCTGTCTAAAGCCAAGAGGTGAACGACAACTACTAGGTTTAAAGACGCCGGAACACGTCTCTAACCTAGACCTCTAAATATTTCGTTAATGTTTGAATGCTTCCTTAGGTAAATTGAGTAAATTTTAAGGTTTATCTTCAATTATGTCTCGGTGTCAGGCCCTACCGAATGTCATATGACAAACTCCTATATGCAGCTATATGAGAAAAGAAAACTTTTCAATTCGATGAATGCTATCTAGTTAAGGGAAGAGTTTCAAACAATGATGCGACATAGAACAACACTGAAAATGAAATCTTTTCCAAACTAGATGACTTTCACTATCCAAAAGTAATTTCAAACATTCAACGATGCAAACAATGCAATGTAATCTATGCAAAATCCTCTTTTTCGAAAACTATGCAATTGTAATCTATGCACAATTTCCTTTTTCTTTTCGAATGATAAGAATGCACTCAATGCATTTTTTGATGGAATGAAAATCTACTTAATGCATGCTTTTAATGAAAGAGAATGCACTCGAAGCGATTTCTAGTTTTCAATCATTAAACAATGTAATCTAAGTTCAATGATGGATCTCAAAAAATACTTCTCAATGCAATGTGATCTAATGCATTTTAACGAAAAGCAAACTATGAGACGAAAACTAAAAGAATGCAAATCTCCTTAATGAAGGATGAATGCAAAAGAGATGTAAAAAAACACTAAGAATGCAATCGTTGTTTCAAATACTTTGTAACGAAATCCCTCAAAAGGCGACAAGACATATGAGGTCAAACACAAAGAGGACTTCCAAAGCAAGAGATCAAAATAGGGCATTCATTCCCTTTTACATCAAACAATCATGGAAAGAAGACATTTCAAACAATGAGAAATGTAATCTATGCTCATACAGAGGAAAGGACGGAAGGGAAAGACACACTGGTGAAGGATTCAGTGAAAAAGTCTCAATTTTCACACACCCTGAAATTGGCCCGACTTTGTCATTGAAAACTAGCACCAAATGGCGCGACTTGCTCACTAACAACTAGCGCCAATGCCCAATTGGCGCGGGTTGCTAACTGACAACAAGCGCCAACGCCTGAAAATGAAAAAACAAATAATTTCTCCCAACCAAGACTAGACTCACCACTTCAAGCAGAATCTAAAACAAACCCAGAAGCAAAGTACTGACCAAAAGAAACTTCCGAACAAGGGAAAACCCTAGCACCTACAGGAGATGGCGCGACTGTCTGGCTGTAATCCGCGCCAAATAGGGGATGGCGCGAGTGATGAACTGGCAACCCGCACCAACTGGCGCGACTGTCAGGGTGGAAATCGCGCCAATCAAGTCAACCATGAAAATATGAAAATTCGGAAAAATAGAGGTCAGATCTGATCCTCTGGGGGCTGAACCAAAAGCCAAACACAAAAAGAGCCAGCCAAAGGAGCCGATCAAGCAAGCAGAATCGAGAAACAACCGAAAAGACAAGACAATACTACAAGTGTTCAGTTCATAAACTAAATCGAAGATTGACTGAAGCAGCTTTGATCTAATTCGCAATTGCAGAGCAAGAGCGTTTCGAAGGCTATCTGGCTAACTTCAGGCTCCGTCTATAGTTTATAAAACAAATAACAACAAGTTAGCTCCCCAACGGAGTCGCCAAATTGTTGTGGAGGTAAATCCCCTCTACGGATAGAGGCGATCCCTACTAGCCCAGACCGGGTCTAGCAACAATCGTTCACGCTATAGTGTAGGTTCCTAATTGCAAATAAACCAACTAGTGATGAAGGCTTACCTGGAATCCAACGCTGTCGCTTGTAGAGAAAGTAGCGCTCTCGTTCCTTGGCTCTGGCAGATCACAATCCTCACGATCTCCATGATCGGACACCTGCACACGCAAGAAACAAAACAAACGCAAGCATACAATCCAATACATGCAACTATATGTCAGTTAGAGAAGACATAACTCAACATCATAATCGACAACAAGAGTGGAACCATAACCAATAGTCGCTTATCATTAATCAATCAGAAGAAGAATACAACCATAGCTCTGACGCTGAATTCTCCTTCGGAGGGTTGCCAGCAGAACGTGTCTCGATAAAGCCTGTCAAGGATGGGACAAGCCTCTCTCTCCGGATGTGTGGAAAATGATCTCCTTGCTTGGATTTGGCCTTAAGGGAATGAATCAAGGCTCTTGCAGCATTAGGATCTTAGGAACTTGGGAACTTGAAGACTAGCTTGCAATGGATATGGGCAAGCTTTTATAGATGGAGGAAGGGGAGTTGGGATCCCTATAATCATGGGATTGGCCCTATCCTCAAGGAAGCTTCCATGAGAGGTGGAAAACCACTTCCTCTACATGGAAATCTAGAGCCAAACCTCCCAACACAAGATAGATACCAGTTCATGAATTGGTTAGGATGAAACTTTCGCCATTTATTTTAAAAAAACACTCCTTAAATTGGCTGGCGCGAGTGTGACTCTGGGACAGAGTGCCAATTGGCGCGACCTCTTTGAAGGATTTTCCCCATTGGCGCGGGTACTGAACTGTCTGCCCACGCCAATGAAAAAAGGGCCATTTTTAGGGTTTTTCACAAGGAAATGTCTTCAGGGCAATGAAAGCTCTTGTTCAGAGGGATGTCATGAAAGTGGTTTCAAGCCATGTCACTGCTCACAGGTCACGAAATAAGCCCTCCAATGTGCGGGACAGGAATTGCAGGGATGGTGAAAAATTACTGTGTAACACATATCAGCCTTCAAAAATCCTCTAAAAGCTCTGAAAACCACACAATTAGTTCCAAATTTCTGAATAAGGCCTCTAGCTCCCCTGGCTAGGCCTCAAATTGTTGCTGCCCCCTAGTGGCCCTAATGGCCCCTTGAACTTCACTGATGCAAAAAAATACTTAGAAGCTCTCTGATGGCTCTAAAACCTACTCCATTGAGTTTAAAATGTCGGAGATAGTCAAAATTGACTATTGGCACTCCTAAATTGGGCGAATCCAGCTCAAGATAGAGCCAAAACCAATTTTTGTGCAGTGTCCCCTACATTAGCTCCACTAAAACTGGAGCACTTGAGTTAAATAAAGTTAAAATCAAATTTCAGGCACTTTAGGCGCATGCTCCAAATTTACGCCAGCTCTAACAATCACATTTAATGTTTAAGGGGAGGGGGTGGCCACATGTCTACCCCCGCAACCCCGTGGTTAGAGTAAATGTCGGAACTGCCGAACGGTTGGCGCTAACATAGCCATGTGACACATTAATATATGGTTAACTGTTATAGTTTTATACCCACGTGGATAAGTATTGTGGTTAGGGCCTATGCCCTTGGGTCACGGTCATGGGTGTCAGCCATGTAGGGAGGGGCTGGCCCTCAAGACTGGCCCCTCCAACCTCCAATTTGAAAACCATTAAACTATAAATAGATGCGCTATGCCAATGATCGTAAGAACTTCTCGTGGTGTGATGCCACGCTGGCAGGCTGGCGGATAGGAGGTCGCGTGGTTGACTCCCGTGGGCTCCAATTTTTTTTATAAGACTTTACCTTGGCCATGTGGCGGCCTCCGGGCCTGCCACATAGCCACTTCCGATTAGCCATTTCGCTCAAAAGTCAAACGACTATCCATTCAAACGATGCCACTTGGTCTTCATCAATTGTCACAAATAGAATATTCCAGGGAATATTATAGGAATATTCCTTGGAATATTCTTTTTTAATTTACAAAAAGGCCAAGTCAAACTTGGTCAAAGTCTAGTTTTTTGTAGTTTACTCGACTTTTCAAATTGCGATAACTTCTTCATACAATGTCGGTTTTTCGAACCGTTCGTGACACCGGAATTGCAACGACGAGACCTTTCCGATCGCTCAGGTTTGGCACACTTCTGAAAAATTTGAATTTTGAGCTATCATTCTGGTCCATGATCTAGTTCTGATCACACCTCCCCATTAGGAATCTTTTGGACCCCAAAATATTGATATATTGATCTGTACAGTAGATGAGAGTACAACACCCTCTTCTCTTCAGCTTACAAACACTTTCCTTGCATGGCTAGTGAATTTGAACCATAAATTGAAGGTAGTTGACACTTTCCTTCCTGGATGCGCTTGTCCTCCTGTCAAGAACTGTCTTTCTTGCACTCTCTTAGAAATTTTTGGCAAGAAATTTGCAGAAGGTAGTTGAAAATCGTTGCCTTGATCATTGATCCAAGGTGGCTCAAACAAATGTGAGATTACAACATAAAATACATACATACAAACGAAATTTGCATATGTACAAAGGAGTATGTCTTATTGCGTTAAGAAGTCCAACCACTTCTCACTAACCCAATTCCATGGTGACTTTTGCTGCTGCAAATATTATTCATTTGAAACTTCCATTCTCACATCTATAATGGAATCCTTGGTTCCACCTTCGCCAATATTTTTGTCCTCTTGCTGCATGTGCTTGGGACGACTAGTTGGATGCAAAGTCCGACGATGGGAAACAACATGTCCCCTCTTCTAGTAATATGTGAAAATATTATGCACTTTCTTTGAAAGTTTCCTTTGCCTCATCTGCTTCATGTATGCCTTCTTCCTCATCCAGCATCTCGAAACATCATGGTTAAATCGACCACAATATGCACAACAAATATTTCTTCCTTTTAAGCATGCAAAATTTTCATGCCTTGTAGAAACATAATCAACTTGACTATGGGAAGAACTATACCTTATGTGCTGCTTTGCATGTCCATCCTTTTTTCCTTCTTGAGGAGATGAACAAGTAGAAGTTCCAAATTTCTCTTACAAACTAACATCATCGTTATTGTCTTGAAAACTGTCTGAACTCGCATGCTCGCCATAAGCTGCATGTCTACAATCTTCTTGCTGCAAAAAAATCTTAAAGAAATGGAAATCATCTTGGAAACAAACTTGACATGTTTGTATATTATAACTTGGAACAAAAGTTCTCTTTGAAATTGCCTCACATGCCTTCATGGCTTTGAAGTATTCGCCATTAGATTTCACATAACCAAGACCAAATTTCTTAGCTCGTTCCTCAACCAAAATAGGTTCAACCATGCCGTGTGCATGCTTGCCTAAACCCTTGCCTTCATAGCCCATTTTAAACATTAACTTGGACCCTATACCTCTAGTGTGATTTTCAAAATAATCAACACATCTTTATAATGAGGAATCTGAAGACAAATTAGAGTGGATTACCTCTGCTTCACGCATATTCTTAGTCAAAGATTCTTGAGCTTGATGGGGTTGCATCTCCATATCATGAAATCTTTGAAGAATTTGTTCCTTCTCTTACTTCATAGAAAACGATTGCTCACGAAGTTCAGTGCTTTCTATTCTATCTTCAAACATAATCTGCACCATGTCCTTCAAAATGTGGAAGTCAAGCTTCATATTTTCATCGAAGAATCTTGTGAAGGAGGATGATTTGGAAACCTCACTTGATGAAGTTTTCATAAAGAAAATGAATAAATTAACTTCAACAAAATTCAAAAATATTTCAAAACAAATGACAAAGCTTTTGAACAAAAAGGTTGTAGAGACAAGCTCTTATTCAAGTAGCCAAACAACAAACAACTGAAAAATGGGTTTGTTCTTCAGGATGGCCTTGAGGTCCTTTAGGTAAGGAAGATGCCTTCAACCCTTTCTTCCTTCGTTTCATCTTATATACTTAGCTATCAGTAGCTATCCATTCACCTCCAACAAACTCAAACAACATTCAGTTTGCAAGCAGTAAAACAGTCAATCTTTTACACTTTTTAAACACCTTTCAAGTTATACAAGCAATAGATTTCTCTGTTAATCAAGCAACCAAGTGCTCTGATACCAACCTGATCTGAAAATGGTCTGGATAACTTGTTATGTATTTCAAGGACCTCCCACTTAGCTAAACAAATAAAAGATCTAGCTTGTACTTGACGATTTGTGGAATTTATTACTTAAAAGCGGTGTATGATTTTAAACTGTTTATGTGTCTTAAGTCCATTTTTTCTTGCTGAAATTTAACATGTATAACAACAACATAATGTAGCAATAAAAAATTCACACACAACAACAAAATTAATCTAGGAGTTCACCCGAATATTGTGGGCTATGTCTCCTTTGAGCTTTGTCATCTTGACTTGGATCTTTGGGATTGTGGTAAGGTTTCTTTTAAAAGTTCCACTCTTAACTCCAATGGACACTGAACTGATCCAAAGGGCTGAGAATACCATCTATATCCCTCTTATGGCTGTCATCACTCTGCAAACTATTTTAGGCTCCCTTAGACACGATTCCTTCTGTCGGTGCACTAAGGTACGCTGAGCTTCTCCATGGGAATAACTTCTTCAGAATTATGTTTCTGTCCCTGAAAACATGCCTACTATCTCCATCACACATCACCACAAAATATCAACTAATTATTTGCTCAAAACGAGCAATGCATCCCCAAACTAGGCCTTCCTCCACGGTTTGCCCTGGGTTGCCCAAAAATTCCTCGAAGCTTCTAGAGCTCTAGAAGTCTTAAAATGGATTTTAAAACCAATTAATTGGATTCATAATGCCCAAATGAGTTATTATATACTATTTTTTCATAAAAAATGGCCTCCGGCTGCTCCGGTTTCGCCTACAACACCTATCAGCACCCCCTAGCACTAGGGTCACTGAAAACTTCTCTGCTGGGTTTTCTACCTCTATAAGTCCTCATAAGCTTTTTAAACCTCCTTAAATGGATTCATAATGTTGTTTACAATCAATAATGACTATTTTTTTGCTGCATATGGTCTCTAGCTGCCCTGGCTAGGCCCCGAACTGCTGTTGGCAAAAGCTGGCACTCGCGGCCCCTGGAACTTCATTGAAGCATATCGGCCTTCAAAAGTCATCTACAGGCTCTGAAAACCACACCATTAGTTCCATAACATCTTAAAAATCTAAAATTGACTATTGGATTTCTGAATAAGGCCTCTAGCTCCCCTGCCTAGGCCTCAAACTATTGCTGCCCCTTGGGGGCCCTAGTGGCCCCCTGAACTTCAATGATGAAACAACTTGCTTATAAGCTCTCTGATCACTCTGAAAATTACTCCATTGAGTCTGGAATGTTGGATATGGTCAAAATTGACCATTCTCACTCCTAAATTGGGCGAATCTAGCTCAAGATAGAGCCAAAACCAAATTTTACCCAAAGTCCCCTACATCGGCTCCACTAAAACTAGAGCACTTGAGTTAACTGAAGTTAAAATAAAATTTCCACCACTTTAGGCACGCTCCTCCAAATTTCTTCCAGCTGTAAAAATCACATTTAATGTTCAAGGGGAGGGAGTGGCCACATGCCTACCCCCGCAACCCCGTGGTTAGAGTAAATGTCGGTACTACCGAACGATTGGTGCTAACATAGCCATGTGACACCTTAATATATGGTTGGCGGTTATAGTTTTATACTCACGTAGATAAGTATTGCTTTTACTTCCTATTCCCTTGGGTCACAGTCATGGGCTGTCGGCTATGTGGGGAGGCACTGGCCCCTCCAACCTCCAATTTGAAAACCATTAAACTATAAATAGATGCACTATGCCAATGATGGTAAGAACTTCTTGTGGTGTGATGGCACGCGGGCGATCTGGCAGATAGGAGGTTAGGTGGTCAACTCCCGTGGAATCCAAAATTTTTTATAAGACTTTATTTGGGCCACGTGGCAGCCTCTGGGCCTCCCACGTGGCAACTTCTGATTGGCCATTTCGTTCAAAAGTCAAACCACTATCCATTCAAATGATGCCACTTGGCCTTCATTGATTGGCCCAAACAGATTATTCTGGGGAATATTCTAGCCTCGAAATATTCTTTTTTTAATTTCCAAAAATGCCAAGTCAAACTTGGTCAAAGTCTAGTTTTTGTAGTTTACTGCACTTTTCAAACTGCGATAACTTCTTCATACGATGTCGATTTTTCGAACCGTTCACGGCGCTAGAATTGCAATGCCGAGAAATTTTCGATTACTCAGGTTTGGCACACTTCTAAACACTTTTAATTTTGAGCTATCATTCTGGTCCATGATCCAGTTCTAATCACACCTCCCCATTAGGAATTTTTGGACCCCAAAAGACTGATATAATGATATGTATAATAGATGAGAGTACAACACCCTCTTCTCTTCAGCCTCCAAACACTTGCCTTGCATGGCTAGTGACTTTGAACCATAGTGTTGTGGATGATTTTGTCACCCCCCTAGAGACAGCCTAGAGTTGCCATAGACCAGTGCCTAGGACATCTTAATATAGCAAGGAGCTGCTTTATAGTTTGGGTTGTCAGTCCAAGGAGCTCACTTACTATCTCTTGTTTGAAACAAGGAAACTAAAATTTGAATGGGACCAATCTCTTTAAGAAGCTGACACAAGGATAAGAATAATGTAAGAACATTATGTAAAACTTCAGCATGAAAGTATTAGACAGTTAAGAGACCGCTCACTGTAAAGAGGGCCGATTCAACTAATATATCACAGAAGTCAGATATCAAGAAGTGAGTGCAGTGAGGAATCATAAGAAGATATTAGCAGACATAAGGGCGCACCAATTTACGAATCCTTAAGTCACTAATATAGCAGAAAATATGGAAGTAGTGAACATGGAACAGCATATCATGACTAGGCCTATTTAAAGCGCTTGACTAATTCTAGGAAGGGCACCATTTAAGATGAATCCTTACTGCAAACTAGTGAGCCACTCGCATTCTAGAACATGATACAAGAAGACAAATTGCATGAAAAGAGATAATGTATTAACACATAAGAAAAGTTACATACTGTGAGATACCAAAGACCAGAATCCTCAATACAGTTATAACCCCTCCTCACTGAGACCCTACGGGCTCTGAAACTTCATACAGAAAAATTACAAGATGAATACAGTAGTCTTCTCGCTGCACACTTTGCTGACAGAAATCTGGAACCTATACAATGTCTTATTTTCGAGTATTTATAGAGAAGACAGAAACTTCCCGAGGAGGAGGAAAACGAGGCACAATTAATGACTCAGTTTGAATCCCAATGGTGAAAAACATTCGCGCCTTCTCTTATGAATGACTGGCTATAAATGATGGTACTGAACAACCTGTTCATGAAATAAATGCTGGGAGATAAAATCTCCTTATATACAAGATGGGAGTAATAAAATATATACAATTTGTTGCCCGCGGCTGAAAGAAAATCTGCTGCTGTAAGAGATTTGGAACAATCTGCGTTTCAGTACTGTACTCTCAGCCTTCGGCTATGGATTTGAATCTTGGATCTTTAATGCGGGGCGGACGCATCTGGAGAGTTCTGAGAGTCCATATCTATGTCTTCTTTAATGGTGGTCATCTCTCCCACCTACCCTCGGCCCCTTCCTTTAATTTCGCCAGTATGATATGTCCTTTGTTATGCTCTAGATCTTTTCAACGGAGGCGGAAATTTAAGGCGCCAACAAAGCCAAATTAAAACCTGCAAAACCCGCAAATCATTAGAGAAAAATGACTCGGTGATATGAAGTGTGGATACAACAACGGCTATGGAATCGGTAATACAGATTAGGCAAGACATTGAGAGGATGCAGGGTGACAGGAAACACATAAACATAATGAAGAAATGGAGGGTGACAAGGCAGAAAACAATGGAGCGACAATGAATGAACGGGCTAAGGGTTCATAAACCGTGACACGTCATCGGAACATATGGACGATGGAGGAAGAACGCAGCGTACACTTGTGAAATATGATGACACGACCACAGGAGGTGGGACCCGAAACGACAATCAGAATCGGAAAGCGGAGTGGGTAGAGCGGGAGTGGCACATCTTTTACGTTCCGATTACGATTGAAAGCAGGGCTGCGATCAACCCAGGACCGTTCGATCTTGAAACAAGATCAACGGCTGTGCTTGCATCGGAGGGTAATAAAGTAGTGGAGCCATCAAAACCGCCGATCGATTGTGCGCGGACCCTCCATAGAAGTTGATTGCCACACCGTCGATTTGAGCTAGATCAGATGGCCATTATTGCGTCCGATCGTTAAAGCAATAGGCCCCTTCTTGCTTTGAATTGTGGTTCTCTAACCCGGGTCATATGGAGGCCGAAGCGGGAGGGAGCCAAAATCTTAAAGGATCGGCCTGATTGTTTAATTTTGAGTTTTGAACTATTGCAATGCAGGTTTTCGGGCGGAGATAGTAATGTCAAGCAGGGTCATGGGGTTTTAGGCTACGGCAGGGGTGAATATGTACAACATCGGCTCCATCTAGGGACGACATGTTCGTCCTCGGACATGTCAAGAACATGCAGACCATCAATTATTTCATCTTATTTTGAATTCCCCCGCACTTTTACTTCAAGCGATTATCAGCGTTCTTTTCTTTTATAAAAGTAAAAATAGAAACTAAAAGAAACTATATACAGTATATACAACCAGGCATTCCTAGCCTGGATCAGAATTGAAAATAAGGCTTGAGGAACTGGCCATTCACGGGCGCATCCAATAAATCACCCTGTAGATTTTCTAAAGTAAAGGTGTTGTTTCTCCCCAGCTCCACTATTTTGAATGGCCCGAACCATAATGGATCAAATTTAGCATGTTTTCCCTTTTCTGCTCTGCGAACATCCCATCTAAGAACCAGGTCTCCAACTTGAAAATTTCTATCCTTCGCGTGCTGATCGAAGACATTCTTCATTTTTTCTTGGTATTCTATCAGTCTCTGATCTACCTGGTTCCTTGTTTCCTCCAATTCTACCAGCTGATTAATTGTTCGGATCATGTTATCTGGTTCTTCCTGATTCTCTTGCATGAAACGTGCCACTGGAAATGCTAATTGCAAAGGAAACACTGCAGCCCGCCCATACACCAGATCATAAGGTGACTTTCCGGTGGCTCTTTTGCTGGTTACCCTATTTGCCCATAGGGCAAACATTAATTTAGAATCCCAGTTCTTCTGATTTTCAGCTATTGTCTTCTTTAGGGCTCTCACCAGGGTTTTATTAGATGACTCTGCTAGACCGTTTCCCTGTGGATAATATGCTGTAGAATGAGTGAGGATGATGTTGTATTTTTGGCAGAATTTTACGAACCTGGCGGACTTGAAGGCCTGTGCATTGTCGGTTACGATTCTTGCAGGACAGCCAAACCTAGATATGATATTATCTTCTATAAAATTCATTATTACAGCATCTGTAGCATTTTTGGTAGGTATGACTTCCACCCACTTCGTAAAATAGTCTGTGGCTGTCAATATCCATTTATGTTGGCCACTTGATGGGGGATGTATCTCTCCTATAAAATCTAATCCCCATTTCTGAAATGGTTCATTTACATGAATAGGGATCAAGGGCAATGCCGCTAATTTCTGTTTTTCCGCAAACCTTTGGCATTTGT
The DNA here is from genome assembly GCA_034641835.2 of Pinus albicaulis. NCBI lineage: Eukaryota > Viridiplantae > Streptophyta > Pinopsida > Pinales > Pinaceae > Pinus > Pinus albicaulis. The sequence goes on from CM076576.1 coordinate 918,005,733, forward strand.
CACACGATCTGACCCAAGCAAAAGTATCTTAATACAATTTCGGCCAGTAAAAACCAGCCTTCAAGATTTTATGGGTTGTTGCCCTCCAGCTGTAATGTCCTACACATATCCCCTCATGAAATTCTGTCATTACATTTTGCACTTCATTTTCGGTGAGGCATAAAAGTAATATGCCTAGAGGGTCTCTCCAATAGAGCTGTCCATTGGCAATTGCGTATTTCTGAGATTTCATCCTTACAACTCTGTATTTCACCTTGTCACATCCTGGAGGAAAGCTAAGTGTTAACAGATATTCAACTATTTTCTTATACCAAGGACTAGTCAGATATTTCACATGTATCTTTTGTGTAGCCGTCTCTAGTCCGTGTTGCTCTTCTTCTTTTTCTGATTCTTCATTTGCTATCGCAGACAGATTAATTCCCAAAGCTTGATGATTTGATTCAGATAACATCTTGGCAAGTCCCTGTCCTTTGATCAGTTTGGTAGGCCTTATATCCAGATCATACTCTTGAATTTTTGCAATCCATCTTCCCCTCCTTCCTTCGCTGTCTCCCTGAACCAGAATGTCTTTGACCGCGGCTGTAGGGACATAGGCTGTGACGTGAGATTGCAAAATATAGACTCTAAAAGCTTTAAGAGACTTTACCAGGGCATATGCCTGCTTCTCCAGTATATTATATTTCAATTCAGCATCATAAAGCACTTGACTGAAGAAAGCTATGGGTTGTTCATATCCGTCTTCATTTTTCTGCAATAACACTCCAGCAATTGTATGGGGTGAGGCAAATGAGAAAATCATAAATGGCTTTTTTTAGTTTGGTCCTGCTAACACAGGAGCTTCAGCAAATGCCCATTTTATCCTTATGAATGCATCTCTAGACTCCTGGGACCATTTTACTTCATTTTCCTTTTTCAACATATTGGTAATGTGCCTAACTATCTCCGCGTAGTTAGGGATAAATCTTCTCAAAAAATTTATTCGCCCCAAAAACACCTGTACTTCTTTCTTATTTCTTGGCAAAGGAATGCTGTTTATCACTTCAACTCTCTTAGGATCAATTTTTACACCATCTTTAGTCACGATATGTCCTAAGAGTTTTCCTTCATCTAATGCAAACAAAGATTTTTGGGGGTTGAGAGAAAGGCCATACCTTCTGCATTTTTCAAAAGTTCTTCTCAAATGCATAATATGCTCATCATCATCCTTAGAGAACACTGTGATATCATCAAGATATACCACCAAGAACTTGTCCTGTTCTCCGACAAAGGCTATGTCCATTGCCCTCTGAAAAGTAGCTCCTGCATTAATTAATCCAAATGGCATCCTGGCATACATAAAGGTTCCCCGTGGTGTAGTGAATGCAGTTTTCTTCTGGTCTTCTGGGAATACAACTACCTGATTGTAACCCGAAAATCCATCCATCATTGACATTCTGGATGCTCCCACTACTTTCTGCAGGATGTGGTCCATCTTAGGCAGTGGATAGTTATCTTTGAGAGATGCTCTGTTCAAATTCCTGAAGTCTACACACAGCCTTATTTCTCCATTCTTCTTTCGGACAGGAACAAGATTTGCTACCCACTCGGAGTATCTTAGTGGTACAATTATCTTGGCCTTCAACAACTTTTTAATTTCTTTTTCAATAGAAGGAAGAAGCAAAGGATTTATTTGCCTGAGCTTCTGCTTGTAGGGCTTTGCATCTTCCCTCAGTGGAATCTTATGCTGTATAATATTTACATCAAAAGTTTTTAGGTCCTCATAGGACCAAGCAAAAACATCTTTGTAAGATTGAAACAACTTCAAATACTTTTCTTTGTATTATTCTGGGACTTTTTTGGACAATTTAACAATTTTGGGGTCAGTGGAAGTACCCAGATTCAAATCTCCTACTTGATTATCTTCTACTACTTTATTTGGCTGCACGGGTACATCATCTTTATTGAATAACCTCTCTAGAGGTACCAACCCTCTAGGTATGACATTACCCTTCAGCTGCAGTACTTTACTACCTGCTATTCTTTCTTCCCATTTATTTTCAGCAATATTTTCAACTTCTTCTTCTCCATTATCATCAATCTCCATATTGGAGAATTCTCCCACAGTCTCTATAAATCTTTTCATCTGTTCATCATATTCGAATACCTGCCAATGCCTTATATTGTCTGGAATGGATGGTCTGTAACATACCTCCACCTCATATCTTAGGAGTGGGTTCTGAGGAGGACGGAAAGTACTAGCAGCTACCGCAAGAGAGTCTGCTATTCTGTTTTGCTCCCGGGGCATGAACTGTATGTTAAATGCTGAAAATAAGTTCTCTATCATGTCCCATACTTCATTTCTATATGCTCTGAGCCGAGGATGCTTAGTTTGACATTCATTTTTAATCTGCCTTACGACCAGCTCAGAATCTCCAAACACTTTTAGACACTGGATGCCCATGTTTCTAGCTGTCTGTAACCCCAGTAATAATGCCTCATACTCAGCTACATTGTTTGTAGCCTCATATTCCAATTTAAAAGACAGTGGCACCCACTTTCCTGCAGGGGAAATCAACAACACCCCTGCTCCATTGCCTTCCCTTGAATTAGCTCCATCAAAATGCAAAATCCATATTCCTGATTCCTGCTCTTCTTTAGGCTGCTCGGCCTGAACTTGACCAAAAAGGGTCTCATGTGCGTAATCCTGATTTTCTTCCAACATTAAACATGAAAAGTCCCCTTCTTTGTTATAAATTGGGGAATTATCTGAGCAGTCAGCCCTGGTTACCGTCTTGACAAATCTAGTTTCCCTGTATAACCTCCTTTCTTGACCTCCGAAGACTGGGACAGTAGCATATGTTAGATCCAATTTGATTGACCCCCCAATCTTGGTACCCCAGGACCTTGACAACAACATGCCAAAGCGGGCTGGGATATCAGCAACCACGATGTCCAGGACCACACTTTTTGCTGGGATTTGAGCCAAATTAACCACCAAGTCTTTAATCATTCCCAGGCATTTTACTCTTTTAGAATCAAATGAATATAAATCTTTATATGGTCTCGTAATTTGCAGCCCTAGTTGCTCCATGACAGAGAGAGGCATGAGATTATGGGAGGCCCCAGAATCTAACATACAATTATGTAACAGCAGGTCATGAATGACTAGAGACACATAAAAAGGGGGAGTAGAAGGATCTATCTCCTCGACATGTGGGCCAAAGACTACCATGGGTCTTTCTTCTTGAAGATTTAAACTATCAGGTGCAATCGGTGGTTCAGGAGGAAGAATGAAAGAGGTAACTTGAGACTGATATGCAGGTTGTTTTAACAACTCAGTCAGAGGGACAGGAATCTTAATCTTCTCAAGTTCTTTTTGCAAATTGAAAGCAGATGTGGATTTTTCTATCGCAGCCTCTTTGGACTCCTTACTTTCAACTGAAGATTTGACTTCTTTTGACACTGGCTCAACATTAGGAGGACCGACTAATTTAGAAGAGGAGGGAATCAGATCATTAGACTGCAAGGGGGTGTTCAGGAGACTCTTACCTTTTTCTATACACCTCTTTGCTGCTGATTCCTTCTGAGCAGATGTTTCCTCTCGAGGCTGCTCTCCTTCTTGCTCCTGAGTTCGGGTCCTCTTCCTTGAGGATCTAAGATCGTATTTGACGTTGAATTGTGCTTCCATGAAATCAGCAAATTGCTTGCAGTAATGGTCAATCTCTGCTTCTTCGTCTTCTTCTTGCAAGGGGCACTCCATATCATCGTTATTTGAAAAGGCCAGATTTGAATCTTCTAGTTTATAAGCTGCATCTCTAGCGGAGTCATCTGCTGGTCCTTCCAGGTACAAGGGATGAGGTACCTGGTCTTGCTGTTCTCTTGGCATTATCTGTAATGGGGGCTTTCTGTACTGAGGATTATATCCTCTGTTTGGAGCATTATAATAGTTCCTGGGAGCTGCATTCTTAGCTTCCAGCTCTAGCTTGACCATTTTTTTTATCATCTTGCTTATCTCATCCATTTTGTCAGAGTCTTTGTCTTGATTGGAGGTAGAAACCTCTTCTTTACCTCTCCTTCTAGTATCTTGCTCGACTCTTCCCTTTGACTTACCAGTGGCGGCAAAATTTGCCTCCAATTCTAGAGCATCTGTTTGAGCATCATCCAGGGTGACAGGCATTCTTTCCCGCAGCGAGAAACCAAAATCGGAGTCAAAAGCTGCTATGAAAACAACTTTGGCCGCAGCTTCATGTGGCTTCATTTCGGGAGGTAGGCTCAGGTATAACTTGTTAAATCTCTTGATGAACTCTGATACCCCTTCATTCTGTTTCTTCTTCATGGTATTAAATTCAGTAAGGCACATTCCATAATCTTTCTTTTCCCCCCACTTCCTGAGAAAAGAATTTTCCATTTGGTCCCAGGTAGTCACGGAATTATTCCCCAATGTCTTAAACCATTTTCTGGCTTCACCTTCTAAATACTGCACAAACAACCTCAAAACCACATCCAAATGTTCAACATTTAAGTTCTCTGCGAAAGAGCAGAAGGTCTCGAGATGCTTCTGAGCATCAATGTCATTCTCACCATTGAACCTCGGTAGGATCTTCAGGTAATCTTGTGGCATATCATGCAGTACTGGGGGTAGGGCCAGTGGAGCATATTTATTTAACAAAAAAGCAGGAACATTGGCCATTGGGGGAGGTGGGGGTTGCACAACAATTTGAGCTACAGATGAAGGGAAAGAGGTAGGGGGAAGTGAAGTATGAATAACAATGGGAATATATTGCATAGAAGCCTGAGGTGTAGATGGGAATAACTCACGGTTGATAGTAGCTACTTCTGTGACCTCTTTAATTTCTTCAACCTCGAAAGTAGGATGAGATTCTCCTTCAATCCAGGCGTTTTCTCTACGTGGAGCTTCTGAGTGAAACTCGGGTTTTTCTGTTCTAACTTCTTGAGAAGAAGAGGGCGGATGATCTTCAACAGAATATTCAGAATTTTCGGAACGAACCGAATTCTTCTCTTTCCAACCCCTTTTATGAATGATCTTCTCTGGGTCAGACACGGGTGTTTTCGGTGGTGAGGTATCCGACCTCAAATGGGGCCTCCGGGAAGCCAGAACTTCCAATAAAATTTATCAAATAAAGACCCGTGGAGTCGCCAAGGTGAGAAATCTGCAACTCTTCACCTCTCTGTGCTCACCTGATTAGAGGGTGAATATAGGATGTCGAACCCAGGGAAAAAGATATTCTTGAATTCGTATCCCCGGCAACGGCGCCAGAAAGATGTTGTGGATGATTTTGTCACCCCCCTAGAGACAGCCTAGAGTTGCCATAGACCAGTGCCTAGGACATCTTAATATAGCAAGGAGCTGCTTTATAGTTTGGGTTGTCAGTCCAAGGAGCTCACTTACTATCTCTTGTTTGAAACAAGGAAACTAAAATTTGAATTGGACCAATCACTTCAAAAGCTGACACAAGGATAAGAATAATGTAAGAACATTATGTAAAACTTCAGCATGAAAGTATCAGACAGTTAAGAGACCGCTCACTGTAAAGAGGGCCGATTCAACTAATATATCACAGAAGTCAGATATCAAGAAGTGAGTGCAGTGAGGAATCATAAGAAGATATTAGAAGACATAAGGGCGCACCAATTTACGAATCCTTAAGTCACTAATATAGCAGAAAATATGGAAGTAGTGAACATGGAACAACATATCATGACTAGGCCTATTTAAAGCGCTTGACTAATTCCAGGAAGGGCACCACTTAAGATGAATCCTTACTGCAAACTAGTGAGCCACTCGCATTCTAGAACATGATACAAGAAGACAAATTGCATGAAAAGAGATAATGTATTAACACGTAAGAAAAGTTACATACTGTGAGATATCAAAGACCAGAATCCTCAATACAGTTATAAACCCTCCTCACTGAGACCCTACGGGCTCTGAAACTTCATACAGAAAAATTATAAGATGAATATAGTAGTCTTCTCGCTGCACAGTTTGCTGACAGAAATCTGAAACCTTTTGAAAATCTTATTTTCTTCTATTTATAGAGAAGACAGAAACTTCTCGAGGAGGAGGGAGACGAGGCACAATTAATGACTCAGTTTGAATCCCAATGGCGGAAAACATTCGCGCCTTCTCTTATGAATGACTGGCTATAAATGATGGTACTGGACAACCTGTTCATGAAATAAATGCTGGGAGATAAAATCTCCTTATATACAAGATGGGAGTAATAAAATATATACAATTTGTTGCCCGCGGCTGAAAGAAAATCTGCTGCCATAAGAGATTTGGAACAATCTGCATTTCAGTATTGTACTCTCGGCCTTCGGCTATGGATTTGAATCTTGGATCTTTAATGCGGGGCGGACGCATCTGGAGAGTTCTGAGAGTCCATATCTATGTCTTCTTTAATGGTGGTCATTTCTCCCACCTACCCTCGGCTCCTTCCTTTAATTTCGCCAGTATGATATGTCCTTTGTTATGCTCTAGATCTTTTCAACAGAGGTGGAAATTTAAGGCGCCAACAAAGCCAAATTAAAACCTGCAAAACCCGCAAATAATTAGAGAAAAATGACTCGGTGATATGGAGTGTGGATACAACAACGGCTATGGAATCGGTAATACAGATTAGGCGAGACATTGAGAGGATGCAGGGTGACAGGAAACACATAAACATAATGAAGAAATGGAGGGTGACAAGGCAGAAAACAATGGAGCGACAATGAATGAACGGGCTAAGGGTTCATAAACCGTGACACGTCATCGGAACATATGGACGATGGAGGAAGAACGCAACGTACACTTGTGAAATATGATGACACGACCACAGGAGGTGGAACCTGAAATGACAATCGGAATCGGAAAGCGGAGTGGGTAGAGCGGGAGTGGCACATCTTTTACGTTCCGATTACGATTGAAAGCAGGGCTGCGATCAACCCAGGACCGCTCGATCTTGAAACAAGATCAACGGCTGTGCTTGCATCGGAGGGAAATAAAGTAGTGGAGCCATGAAAACCGCCGATCGATTGCACGCGGACCCTCCATAGAAGTTGATTGCCGCACCGTCGATTTGAGCTAGATCAGATGGCCATTATTGCGTCCGATCGTTAAAGCAATAGGCCCCTTCTTGCTTTGAATTGTGGTTCTCTAACCCGGGTCATATGGAGGCCGAAGCGGGAGGGAGCCAAAATCTTAAAGGATCGGCCTGATTGTTTAATTTTGAGTTTTGAACTACTGCAATGCAGGTTTTCGGGCGGAGATAGTAATGTCAAGCAGGGTCATGGGGTTTTAGGCTACGGCAGGGGTGAATATGTACAACACATAGCTTGAAGGTAGTCGATACTTTCATTCTTGGATGCGCTTGTCCTCCTGTCAAGAACTGTCTTTCTTGCACTCACTCAGAAATTTATGGCGAAAAATTTGCGGAACGTAGCTGAACATCGCTACCTTGATCATTAATTCAAGGTGGCTCAAACAAACGAGAGATTATAGCATAACATACATACATACAACCAAAATTTTCATATGTACAAAGGAGTATGTATTATTGCGTTAATAAGTCCAACCACTTCTCACCAAGCCACTTCTACGGCGAATTTTGCTACTGCAAATCTTCTTCATGTGAAACTTCCTTTCTCATATCAATAATGGAATCCTTGGTTCCACCTTCGCTAGTGTTTCTGTCCTCTTGCTGCATGTGCTTGGGACGACTAGTTGGATGCAAAGTCCAACAATGGGAAACAACATGTTCCCCCTTCCGGGAAAATGTGCAAATCTTATGCACTTTCTTTGCAAGTTTCCTTTGCCTCATCTGCTTCCTGTATGCCTTCTTCCTCATCCAACATCTCAAAACATCATGGTTAAATCGACCACAATATGCACAACAACTGTTTCTTCATTTTAAGCATGCAAAATTATCATGCCTTGCAGAAACATAATCAACTTGACTATGGGAAGAATTATACCTTATGTGATACTTTTCATGTCCATCGTTTTTGCCTTCTTGAGGAGATGAACTAGTAGAAGTTCCAACTTTCTGTTGCAGACTGACATCATGGTTTTTGTCTTGAAAACTGTCCGAACTTGCATGCTCCCCATAAGTTGCATGTCTACAATCTTCTTGCTGCAACAAAGGCTAAAAGCAATGGAAATCATCTTGGAAACAAACTTAACATGTTTGTATATTAGAACTTGGAACAAAATTTCTCTCTGAAATTGCCTCACATGCCTTCATGGCTTTGAAGTCTTCGCCATTAGATTGCACATAACCAAGACCAAATTTCTTAGCTCGTTCCTCAACCAAAATAGGTTCATCCATGCCTTGTGCATGCTTGCCTAAACCCTTGCCTTCATAGCCCATTTTAAACATTAACTTGGACCCTATACCTCTAGTGTGCTTTTCAAAAGAACCAACACATCTTTCTAATGAGGAAACTAAAGACAAATTAGAGTGGATTACCTCTGCTTCACGCATGTTCTTGGTCAAAGCTTCTTGAGCTTGATGGAGGTGCATCTCCATATCATGCAATCTTGAATAATTTCTTCCTTCTCTTGCTTCATAGAAAACAATTTCTCACAAAGTTCAGTTCTTTCTCTTCTATCTTCAAACATAATCTCCACCATGTCCTTCAAAATGTAGAAGTCATGCTTCATATCTTCATCGAAGAATATTGTGAAGGAGGAGGATTTGGAAACCTCACTTGATGAAGTTGTCATAATGAAAATGAACATATTAACTTCAACAAAGTTCAAAAAGCATTCAAAACAAATGACAAAGCTTTTGAACAAAAAGGCTGTAGAGACAAGATCTTATTCAAGTAGCCAAACAACAAACAACTGACAAATGGGTTTGTTATTCAAGGATGGCCTTGAGGTCCTTTGGGTAAGGAAGATGCCTTCAGCCCTCTCTTCCTTCTTGTCCTCTTCTAGACTTAGCTATCAGTAGCTATCCCTTCACCTCCAACAAACTCAAACAATAGTCAATTTGCAAACAGTAAAACAATCAATCTCTTACACTATTTAAACACCTTTCAAGTTATACAAGCAATAGATTTCTCTGTTAATCAAGAAACCAAGTTCTCTGATACCAAACTAATCTGAAAATGTTCTAGATAACTTGTTATGTATTTCAAGAACCTCCCACTCAGCTAAACAAATAAAAGATCTAGCTTGTACTTAACAATTTGCGGAATTTATTACTGGAAAGTGGTGTATGATTTTTAACTGTTTATGTGTCTTAAGTCCATTTTTTCTTGCTTAAATTTAACATGTATAAAATCAACATAATGCAACAATAAAACATTCACACACAACAAAAAAATTAATCTATGAGTTCACCCGAATATCATGGGCTATGTCTCCTTTGAGCTTTGTCATCTTGACTTGGCTCTTTGGGATTATGGTAAGGTTTCTTTTACAAGTTCCACACTTAACTACAATGGATACTTAACTGATACAAATGGTTGAGAATACCATCTATATCCCTCTTATGGCTGTTTTTATTGCCTAAATATACCTCAGGCTGAAGGAAGGCAGAGTCTAGGGTAACATCAAACCACGCTTAATCTGGTAGCTAGCCCTACCAGATCAGGAGAGGGCTCTCTCCGGGTCAATCTCAGCAAAAATAATCAGTGAGGCTAGGTATACATATAAAAAAGTTTGATTTGATTTTGGGGGTTTTTGTTGGAATAAAAGGGAAAGACATATTTTGGGTCCGGGAAATGATCAGTTTTGCAGAGGGCTGAATGGGGCAAGAAAGGCAATTGTTTTGATGCTTCGAATTGAATAAAATGGATAGCTCAGAATGATGAGGTGTTGAAGAGGGCAAGAGGGATTCAATAATCCTCTTCAGACAGTTGAAAACATGGAAAATTAAACAAAACTTCAAGGCAGAGCACTGCAAATTTAATGGATTCCACCTTTATTACTTATTTGTTTAATTTAAGAAGAAAGGAGAAGGAAAATGGTACACATGAAACATCAGTAAACTTACAATCACAGACAGAAACACACCATCAAAACATAGAGCCACATGGATCCCAAAGAGTGTTGCAAACCCTGGTCTATTCCTTTGCCAAAATGCAGAGATGAAATGTACAATGAAGCTCAAAGCAATCCCAAGTGTCCAACCTCTGAAAATGACTGAGAAAATACAAGATATAGACAAGCATAACTCATTCCCATGCCTATATGGGTTGATCTCACTAGTTTAGGAGCTGTTTCAACAAGATATAAACTAAGAACTGGAAAATACGAAATGAAACAGCTTGCCTCTATAAGATAGGAAACTGATTCATTCAGTTACATTTCACTTTTTGGTGAATGAATCTACTTGGATGAGTAAAAAATGTGTCAAAATTACATCAAAGTTATGAATTTACATCAATTTACATCAAGAGTTTCACATTTGGAGATAAAAAATCAAACTGGCCAAAACTAGGCGAAAAATTGAGTTACTGAGTGAAAACTAGGCCAAATTTCCCAATGCGTCGCGCCTGAAATCTCTATGCGTAGCGCCACTTTGAGGCTGATTTTGGAGGCCTTCCCAGAGTCCAAATTGAGTGCAGGATAGCTCGTTGGAAAGCTTTACCTGTTTGATTTCCAAACCAAGTGGAATTTCTGAATTTGGTTGCCATTTGTCCCTCCAAAAATCAAATCTCCAACACTGCTTTCTGTGTGTCCAAAAAGTGGCAGAAAGGCCATTTTAAAGGTGTTTTTGACCCTTCAAGCAACCCAAAACTTGTCAAAATATTTAGGTAATGGGTAGGCATGCATAAATTTTGATGAAAAATCTAGAAATACAAAGTTTTCTTTAAGAGGAGCTTCCAATTATAAGCGCACGCCACGTGGCGCTACGCGTCGCGCAGGAAAATCTGTGTTAAGGCCAAAAAATTCAAAATTGACAAAAAGTTTCCCAAATTTCTTGAAATTTGGGCTGAATGTCCATCATCAAGCACTATGTTGGGCCAAAGAAGCTTCGGCCAAAATTTGGAGTCTATCATGCCTTTTGCGACGCTTTAGTGCCCTCTTTAGTTTTGCCTTCAGGAACTTGATTCGCGCCTTGCAAACATGATTTCGCGCCCAATAATGGTTCTTCATGTGCCTTAGCATGTTATTTTCCTTGTTTTCCTTCTCCAACAGCTTTTGGTCTCCTTGGTGCATGCAATTCGGTTGTAGAGTCACTGTGTTTCCTTCATCTCGGTCACAAGAGTTATCTGTCTCCATGATTTCCAAAGTCTATGTTGTCTTGGGTGAATATGAGAAGTTTAGTGTCTTTGATTTGATTGCCAAATATGTGGTAATATGGGAGGGAATATGGAGGAATAGGGTGGTGGAAATGATGGGCTATTACCAAGTGAAAATAAAAGTTTAAGGACAACCACTTAATTTTTGGGATAAATTTGGGGTTTGGAGAAATTTACAAGTGGGATGGGGATAATGGGAATGGGATAAGAATGAGTGATTTAGGGAAACAAGAGAATAGGGGGCTGTTGTGAGAAGATACACAGTGACGTGAGAAAAACAAGGTGGAGAATGGAGGCACAAAACAAGTTTCAAAACCCTAAAGGGAACAATCCTCAAACAAGAGAATAGGGTTTGATTCTTTGTATTCAAATATTCACACACAACACCAAACATGTCATGGGCAATGGGGAAGTTGCATGAACTTACTTGGACAAAGATGGACTGAGCCGGTTTGAAAATTTGGAAGAAATGGCAATAAATTAGCTTTCTGCCATGTGCGTCGTGCAACCAACCCAACGCGTCGTGCCAGTGTATTTTTTACACTGCGGAGGCCGGCCCAATGCGCCGCGCCCGCCCAATGCGTCGCGACAATCACCCAACGCGTCGTGCTCGGAAATTTCAACACAGTTTGCCCTCAAACTACCTGTTTTTCTCCTCACCACTTCTTCTTTTCTCACTGTTGTCTCTTGGAATTCAAATGGATTCTTGAAACATAAAAATGATATTTATAACAAGGATCTTAATTTTCTATTTGAAAACCCACTTTGTAATGTTGCAAACTTTGACACTTTTCAAGAAACTCTGTTTTGCTTCCTTTTGGATTTTTGACTGAATGATGTACTTTCTGATTGTATTGCAGGGAATGGATGGCTTAAAGTGAAGAACGAATGGAGGAGTCAAAAAGTGAGGGGGTGATGGAGTGGATTTGATAGCAAAAACACAAAGACAAAATCTAAGCCATTGTTTTTAAGCACATCTGGAAGGAGGTAGGGTTTGAGCTTTTACACACTAAACCACCATAAATTCTGAGAAAAAATCTTCACTTGCAATGGAAAAACTCTTAACTTACTTGCACACCACAGATTTGAGCACATTTGGAAATTTTGGGGAAGTTTGTGGTGAAATTGGGCTTGCAGCTCTATGCGTCGCGCCACAAACCCTACGCGTCGCACCCTTTTGCAGGAGACTTTTGGAGATCTTCCTCAACTCCAAATTGAGCTCATGATAGATCATTGGAAATATCTTTGTGTCTAGTTATCATTTGACTCATCAAACAAGTCATTTGGCCAAAAACGCTAGGAGAAATATTGATGTTCCCAAGGTCACTTCAGAGGTGCATCAATTCTCCTTAGGCGACTGTATTTTTGAAATTGATCTAAAACCATGACACCTGTGTAAAAAGTGAAGGATTTTTTTCTTCCTTGGCCTATTATGGACAAAATCCTCTCTCAGTTTTCCAAAATTCATCTTTTCTTGCTCAGAAACATCATTGAAGTAAAATCTATCCCGATGTGTGGAACAAGAGATTTGTCGAAATGAAGCGAAATGAAGGGGATAAGGGGCTTCTAAATTTTTTGTGTAACCAGCTCCAAAAATAGAAGAAAAGAGATATCAACGCCTTAGAAATAAGCCACTTCGAGGGGGCAACCTCCAAGTTCCAATATGATTTTTCCTTCCTCATCAAGTTCTGGAAATATTGTTTGAACTGGAAGATTTTCACCTATAACCTTCTTTAATCATGAAACATCAAAAACTGGATGTACTCACGAAGAAGCAGGAAGCTCCAATTTGTATGCCATAGTACCAATCTTTTGCAACACCTTGTAAGGACCATAGTACTTTGGCGATAATTTATTATCCTTCTTAGATTGCTTGAGGGACATTTGTTTGTATGGTTGTAGCCGTAAAAATACCCAATCTCCTACATCAAAACTTCTCTCGCTGCGATGTTGATCTGCCTGTTGTTTCATTCGATTTTGTGCCAAATTCAGGTTATCCTTTAAGAGTTGGAGAACTTCTTGCTTATGCTCGATGTGATCTTCCACTGCTTGAACCTTCGAATTTTCCCTTAAATATGATGTAATCGATGGTGGATGATATCCATAAAGTGCCATAAATGGGGTCATTTTTGCTGCAGTATGGAAGGAAGTGTTATACCACCATTCAGCGAGAGGTAACCACTTGACCCATTGTGTTTGTTTATCCGATACAAAACAACGAAGATATCCTTCCAAACATTTATTTACTATCTCAGTTTGACCATCAGATTGAGGATGATAAGATGAGCTATGAGCTAATTGAGTACCCAACAAGAAAATAACTCCGTCCAAAAATTTCCAGTAAAAATGGGATCTCTGTCGCTCACAATAACCCTTGGGCTTCCATGTAGCTTTTGAATTTTGTCCATAAATGTAGTAGCAACCGTACTTTCTTTAAATGGATGAGATAATGCACAAAAGTGTGCATACTTGGTAAGTCTATCAACTACCACCATGATGACACTCTTTCCTTCGGACTTAGGTAAACCCGTGATAAAATCCATTGAAATCTCCTCCCAACGTTGACTTGGAATGGATAAAGGTTGTAGAAGTCCTGGGGTCTTAATTGTTTCCACTTTATTCTGCTGGCAAACCAAACATTCCGCCACAAACTTTCGAATATCAGATTTAAGGCCATCCCAAAAAAATTCTTTCTTCACCCCGTGGTAAGTTTTTAAAAATCCTGAGTGTCCTCCTAAAGGAGAAGTGTGCAATTCCAGAAGAATCTTTTGTTTTAGTTGGGAATTATTACAAAGATATAATCGATCTTTGTACCATAAGGAATCATTTTTCCAACTAAATGTATCAGATGTACTAGGATCTTGCTGCAACTTTTGAATGAGTGTCTATACATCTTTTTCCTTCTTCCATTCATCTCTTGCTTCAGTTATCCAATCTGGTTGGATAATAGAAATGGCACAAAGCAATGCTTCCACCTCTTCATTCTTTCTTGAGAGTGCATCTGCAACAACATTTAGCTTCCCTTTTTTGTACATTATTTCAAAGTCATAACCCAACATCTTTGTGACCCATTTTTGCTGCTCTTCTGAAGATAGTCTTTGTTCCAAAAAGTGTTTAATACTATCATGATCAGTTTTTACCTTGAAGTGTCTTCCCATTAGGTAAGTTCACCATTTCTTTAGTGCATGCAGTATTGCTAACATTTCCTTCTCATAAATAGGTTTTTGTAAATACTTTCCTTTGATTGGACGACTTTCAAAAGCAATGGGTCTTCCTTCCCGCATTAAAACTGCACCAATTCCATTTCCTGAGGCATCACATTCCACAATAAAGGTTTTTGTGAAGTCTGGCGTAGCTAAGACCGGTGCTAGGTACATTGCCTCTTTAAGATGTTCAAAGGCCTTAGTTGCTTCAGGAGTCCATGAAAATGCATCTTTCTTCAATAATGTTGTTAGAGGTGCTGCTATTCTCCCATAATTCTTAACAAACTCGCGATAATACCTTGTTAACCCGAGAAATCCTCGCAACTGCTTTATGGTTGTCGGGACTTTCCATTCCTTAATGGCTTTAATTTTGTTAGGGTCTACTTTAACACCCTCGTGAGATACAATATGACCCAGATATTCCACCTCTCGTACTCCAAAGAAACATTTGGATTTTTTTGCATATAATTGTTTCTCCTGCAATAGTTTGAGCACCCTGTCAACATGTTCAACATGATCCTTCCAAGACCTACTGTAGATTAGTATATCATCAAAAAATACTAGCACAAATTTTCTAAGGAAGGGCTTGAAAATGGAATTCATCAACCCTTGAAATGTAGAAGGTGCATTGGTAAGACCAAAAGGCATGACCAAAAATTCATAATGACCCTCATGAGTTCGAAATGCTGTTTTTGGAATATCTTCAGTCTTCATTCTAATTTGATGATATCCCGAACGAAGATCCAACTTGGTAAAATAAATTGCTCCATGTAATTCATCCAATAATTCATCAATCACAGGAATGGGAAATTTGTCTTTAATGGTGAGCTTATTGAGCTCCCTATAATCCGGACACATTCGCCATGATCCATCCTTCTTGTGTACCAATACTACAGGAGCAGAGAAAGAACTTTGACTGGTTGAATTATACCCGCCTCTAACATTTCTGCAATCATACGTTCAATTTCGCTCTTTTGGAAGTAAGGATATCTATAAGGCCTGATGTTTGGAGGAACACTTCCTGGAATCAAATGAATAGCATGATCATGATCACGAATAGGTGGGAGTCCTTTGGGAGTTTCAAACACCTTGGAATGATTGTCCAAGACTTGTTTGAGATCTGCAGAAATAGATGATTTTGATGTCGGAACTTCTAGTGAGCATAATTGTGCAATTACGCCTCGTTGTTCTTTCTTTAGAAGCTTTGTCATGACATTAGAACTTATTATCCTTCCCGGCTTCCCTTCAATACCCCGTAATTCGACTTCCTTTCCTTCTGAAAAAAATTTCAAGAAAAGTTCTTGAAAATTAAAAGCTACCGTCCCCAAAGATTGTAACCATTGTACTCCTAGTACAACATCAGCACCTCCCATAGGAATGGCAAGCATTGGACTAGTCACTACATATTCCCCCATGGTTAGCTTGATATTATGGCATTTTCCAGAGCAATTTATAGTTCCTCCATTTGCAACCATCACTTGACATTCTGGTGCTGGGTATAGGAAACAATTTAATTCCTTGGCTACCTTATAATGAATAAAATTATGGGTGCTACCCGAATCAATCAACACTATTACCCTTTTCTTCTTTATATGTCCTTCTATCTTGAGAGTTTGAGGAGTGGTAATTCCTGCCAGTGCATTACACGATATGGTCGGATTCATTTCTTCCTCTTCTAGGGATGGTTCCTGGTGTATATCCTCTTCTTGTTCATTTTCTTCTTCCTCTTCACAATCTATGTAAAATAATTTCTTCTCAGCACACTTATGACCTTAAGTGTATTTGCTATCACAACTGTAGCAAAGCCCTTTTGCTCTTTTTTCTTCCAATTGTTGTGGTGTCAACCTTGTAGGTTGTGGAAATCTAGACGTAGCAACACTTCCCTCTTTATAGAATTGAGTGGTAGGCTTCCTTGTCGCCATAATTTTACATTCAACTTTTCTTGCCAACCTGAATGCCTTCTCCAATGAATCAGGTTCCAAAACGCGAAATTCATGTTGGATGTTATCCTTTAAAGTGCCTATGAAGAGATCAATCCTGTGTTCCTCTAGAATATCAGTTACCCTTATATTCAATTTTTGGAATTCCTCAATGTGTTGCCCCACTAAACCCTTTTGTTTGAGATTTATCAATTGGCTAAAGAAGGTGTTGCTCTTTGTATCCTCATAATGTGCTATCATTTCCTCCGTAAAAATTGACCAAGTGACAATTTTTTTACGGGAGCAAAGCCATTGATACCATACAAATGTATTTTGTTCTAAATGTAAAGTTGCAATGTGCACCTTTTGTGTGTTTTGCACATTATGGAGATCAAAATATTGCTCCATCTGTAGTATCCATGTTACAGGATCCTTTCCATCAAACTTCCTCATATCCATTTTTGGAATATGGTGGTTCTTCCCGCCAACATTAGAGTTTATGAAATCACGATTAACATTGATTTTGTTCTCATCATGAGGTTCTTCTACTATCTTTTCACCATTAGGAAGCATTTCTTGTATCAACTTTGTTAACCCTTAGATGTCTGTTTTTAGATCATTCTTCATGTTTTCCATGTTGTATTTCATGTCATCCATCTTAGCTTCCATGCCATCCATCTTAGCTTCCACGCCATCTTCCATGCCATCCATCTTAGCTGCCACGCCATCCATCTTAGCTTCCACGTCTTTCTTCAAAACTTCCATTTCATTTTTTGTTTCTCTTTGCGAGAGTGAAATTTGTTGCACTTGCTCTTGTAATTTTGATAGATCATGTTGCAATTCTTCATCTTCATGAGTCATAGTAGAGACTTCTGAAGGCTTAATGGGTGTTGAATTATTTTTACAGGGCATCTTTTAGAACCCAATACTGATATCTATTCTACAATATGCCCTTGGAATCAATTCAAATTGATTCTTCAAACAAGACTTGTGCAATTCGGGAAAAAAAAAAATACACACCTTTTTCTTGCTTTTGAGGAGCTCGATATTGAAATTGGATTATCTTTGTGATTGAAGTACTTCAATATCTGAAATTCAGTAATGAAATACCCCTCTAAATTATCTTTTAAATGCCACAGGTCTGACCTGATTTGGATTCTCCAAGACAAAGTTGTGTCCAATCTCCCACAATGACCTAATTATGGACTGGTTCAATAGAGTGAACTTGTACGACTTGCCACGTGTCATTGTTTCATATTTTGTCTCTGAAATTGATAGCCAAGAAACTACAGTCCGTGTACTTGTGACCACTTTTTATGGCACTCCAATCCGATGCCCAGAGAGAGAGTTATTGAACTTTTCCCACGATCACCTCTTTGAGATGAAATTCAGGAGCCTGAAAAAGCACTACCTTCCACAGATCATATCTCCCAAAATATTGCGAACCAAGCTCTGAAATTTTTTGACGAATTTCCTCAGGATTTCAGCTTCGCACCATATGAATTTCAGATTCTGAACCTTCGTAGAAACAGCTTTATAGCTAAAATTCCACGATGACCTGTTTAGGAGCTTGAAAAAAGACCTGACTTCCACAGATGATATCTCCGCAAATATTGCGAACCAAGGTCTGAAATTTTTAGACAAGCTTCCTCAGGATTTCGGCTTCGCACCCTAAAAATTTCAGCTTCTGAAACTTCATAGAAACAAATTTATAGCGAAAATTCCACGATGACCTGTTTGGAGCAGCGAAACCCTAGAATCCAAAGCTCTGATACCAAATGTTGTGTAACCAGCTCCAAAAATAGAAGAAGAGAGATATCAACGCCTTAGAAATGAGCCACTTCGAGGGGGAAACCTCCAATACATTACATAAATGAAAAGTTCTTGGATGATACAATTTACAAAACCTCCTTTCTATATATAGGAGTCCATGGGGCCATAATGTAATCCTAGTGGGCCACAATGTAATCCTAGCCGACTTAACAATAATAATTTAAGGGCACAATAATAAAAAAATGGGGGTTACAAAGGTACAATAATAACAATAAGGGGGTTACACTAACAACAATAAGGGACTATACTAGTCATATAGGGACCTAAAAAAATTCTTGAGAAAATTTTGGGAAGTAGGGAGGGATGTTAGGAAGTAGGGGAAAGTGTAATTTCAGAGATTGAGTGAGGGGAAGGGGTCCAAAAGGGAAAAACATATGCCTAACCTAGAAAATTGCCAAGTTGTAGCAAGAAACTAGGGTTTGTGCGAAAATGAGGAATTTGGGGGATCTCAGTGATGGGAAGTGTTTAATAAGGTACATTAAAGATAGGGGAAGGTGTATGAACATCAGGATACAAGTTTTTCTGATGATTTGACCATCCAAGAGAAATTACCTTCAAAACCCTAGGAGAGGGAAATGAACCTTACCTAGGCACAACTGAAGCATCAACAAGGTGTAAAATGACCCAGTGGAACTTGACATGATGATGACAACCCTCTGAATGATGGTACACTCAGCTGAATGGTGACATGGACCGACATTTGGACAACTTTGAAAGGAGTGAAAACGAAGCCTAGACCTAATACCTAGTGACCAAATTTTGCTTGAAGACTCACTGAAATGAAAAAATTTGACCTTGACACCTTAAAATCACCTTGTAAGAGCGTGTTTGATCACTGGAGGAAGGTTGCAAAGACTGACACTACCAGTTGTCATCACTTTGAAAACAACTTTAGGCTCCCTTAGACACGATTCCTTCTATCAGTGCAATGAGCTACAGTGAGCTTCTCCATGGCACTAACTCCTTCAGAATTATATTTCTATCCCTGAAACCAAACCTACTATCTCCAGCACACATCAGACACCAAATATCGACTGATTATTTGCTCAAAACGAGCACTGAATCCCCAAACTAGGCCTTCCTCCACATTTAGCCCTAGGCTACCCAAAACTTTCCCGAAGCTTATAAAGCTCTATAAGTCTTAAAATGGCCCTGAAAACCCATTTATTGGATTCATAATGCCAAAATTAGTCTAGATAGACTATTTTTCATCAAAACTGGCCTTCGACTGCTCCAGTTTCGCCTACAACACCTGTCGGCACCCCTTGGCACTAGGGTCACTGAAAACTTCTCTGCTGAGTTTTTGACCTCTATAATTCCTCCTAATCTTATGAAACCTCCTTCAATGGATTCATAATATTTTTTACAGTCAATAATGACTATTGGTTCACTACATATGGTCTCTAGCTGCTATGGCTAGGCCCCAAACTACTGCTGGAAAAAGCTGGAACTCGTGACCCCTGAAACTTCACTGAAGCATATTGGCCTTCTACATTCCTTTACAGGCTCTTCAAAACACACCATTAGTTCTAGAACATCTGAAACATCCAAAATTGACTATTGGATTTCTGAATAAGGCCTCTAGCTCCCCTGGCTAGGCCTCAAATTGTTGCTGCTCCTTGGTGGCCCCTTAAACTTCACTGATGCAAAAACATGCTTAGAAGCTCTCTGATGGCTCTGAAACCTACTCCATTGAGTCTATAATGTTGGAGATAGTCTAAATTGACTATTGGAACTCCTAAATTGGGTGAATATAGCTCAAGATAGAGCCAAAACCAAATTTTTCCTAGTGTCCCCTACATTAGCTCCACTAAAACTGGAGCACTTGAGTTAACTGAAGTTAAAATCAGATTTCCGCCACTTTAGGTGTGCTCCTCCAAATTTCTGCCAGCTCTAACAATCACATTTAATGTTTAAGGGGAGGGGGTGGCCACATGCCTACCCTCGCAACCCCGTGGTTAGAGTAAATGTCGGAACTACCGAACGGTTGGCGCTAACATAGCCATGTGATACCTTAATATATGGTTGGCGGTTATAGTTTTATACCCACGCAGATAAGTATTACAATTACGGCCTATGCCCTTATGTCACGGTCATGGGCCGTCGCCCATGTGGGGAGGGGATGGCCCTCAGGGCTGGCCCCCTCCAACCTCCAATTTGAAAACCATTAAACTATAAATAGATGCGCTATGCCAATGATGGTAAGAACTTCTTGTGGCGTAATGGCACATGGGCGGGCTAGCGAATAGGAGGTTGGGTGGTCGACTCCCATAGGATCCAAATTTTTTTATAAGACTTTACTTGGGTGATATGGCGGCCTCTGGGCCTGCCACATGGCAGCTTCCGATTGGCCATTTCGTTCAAAAGTCAAACCACTATCCATTCAAACGATGCCACTTGGCCTTCATCGATTGGCCCAAACAGAATATTCTAGGGAATATTCCCTAGAATATATATATATATATATATATATATATATATATATATATATATATATATATATATATATATATATATATATATATATTATATATATATATCTATCTATATATATATATATATTTTTTTTTTTTTAATTTCCAAAAATGCCAAGTCAAACTTGGTCAAAGTCTAGTTTTTGCACTTTAGTGGACTTTTCAAACTACGATAACTTCTTCATACGATGTCAGTTTTTTGAACCGTTCACGACGCCAGAATCGCAACGACAAGACCTTTCCGTTCGCTTAGGTTCGACACACTTCTGAACACTTCAAATTTTGAGCTATCATTCTGGTCCATGATCTCGTTCTGATCACCTCCCTAGTTAAGAGGGAGTGTTGAAATATGTAACTAGGTTTGGTATTAATATTGACATATGTAATCATGATTTTATGTATATGATGTAAACAAGAAAAATGAATTTATTATTTCCATTCATGATGGATGGGTTTCATGCTCAAGGTTATTTTATTTCAGTGAAGCACCCATTAAGTGCGTTTAGGGCTTCTCATTAAGTAAACATGTCAATTAAGTCATTTTTATGTATGGAAGACCCTTTTGGGCATGTTATATATTGTAAAGAAACTTTATGTAAATTCAAAAGTGTCAAATAGACCCTCCAAGACCTTTTCAACAAACAAAGATCAAGTCAACCTTCTTGTGTGGAAAAATCAAGATCTATGCAAACAATTTGACCTAGAAGAAAATACTATGTATTGGAGATTTTGAACTCACTTAAAGGGGACTCATTCACTCTCACAAGAGATTAAATCAAGCAAGAAGAAGAGATCAAAAGGGTGTGAATAATAGGAGGACTAGAAGAGAAAGAAGAAAGTGAAGGTTTGGAACTGTTTTTTGGCTATTTCCTTCACACGTGCGAGAAAACTAGGGCACCCATTGCAACAACTAAGACCGAATTGCAGAAGTTAAGTCAGAGCATCAATCGTCACAATTTTCAAGTCGAGTTCCTTAGAAGGAAGGATAAATTCAAGGGATGAAGAAAAGAGGAAGGAATCACCATCTTTTCCACACGTGCAAAAGCTAAGGTTTTTGCAGTAGAAATGGTCGGGGGTCAAAATTGCAGAAGAAACTTCTGGGGTCGAATTTGCAGAAGAAGCTGTTGGGGTTGAGGTTCCAAAAGTCTAAGTTGCTAGATAATTTGATGGAAAGGATTTAATTGGCCTTGGAGGGGACTTTGAAAAGGGTCTTAGGTCTTGGAATTTGTCATTTCAAGTTTTGTAAGAAGAGAATATTTCTTGTGGGTTTTCCTCTCAAGAGGAGAGGTTTTGGCCTTGGATTATAGCCTATATATTGTTTCCTCTTATATTATTTCTTTGGTAGTTGTTTGATGATAAATAAGACTAATATTAATCAAGTAAAATAATAATCTTATCAAATCAAGCAAAAAAAACATCACAAGCAGTTATCAAAGTAAGATAAATCATCTATTTAGCCGCCCCTTAGATTTCTCAAGAGAGGACATGCTAGGAAAGTGACCCCATGCATGTACGTGAAAAGAGGAAGCCATCAAATAAAGATAAGTACCATTTCTTTATTGATATTTTGAATCTTTAAATCATGAACGTGATTTATGATAGCTTGGGATTTTGAGCTTAGATATGTTATCATGAACTAAGCCAACTTCTGGATGTGGTTTCTTGATTTTCTCTGTATATGTCTTTTTCATATTGTGGTTCATGACAAAAAAAATCAAGAATTCAGTAAGAAAAATTCATTTAATTTTGTGGCTAAGTATAAAGATAATGTAATTAGTTACATAAGGGCTTTCATTTTCACATTCCTTTGTTTTTCTAGGTAGCTTTGTTTTAGAATTTGATTATCATTTATTATGTGTATTTAATTCATTATGGAACAATTGTTGCTATTCTTTTTCCAAGATTTCTTGAGGTTTTGTTTAAAAGCTTGGAGTGATTTTCTGGAGCAACAACATTGTAAACAACAAAACATTTAATGAGAGATTCTCGCATTTGAAAGGTTAGTTTTCCTTCTACTTTGACCATTCAACAAGGAATTTGAGGAAAATAATTTATTGGATGCCACGAAATATATATATATATATATATATATATATATATATATATATATATATATATATATATATACATATATATATATATATATATATATATATATATATATATTTAATGTTTTTTTCTTGGATAGTAGCTTAATTTATAATTTAGAAAATTAGGAAATTGTTAAAATAAATTAGACTCAAGTTCAAATCCCACTGAGTACATGTTTTAAACCCCCATATGTTTACTAACAATTACCTTTCAGCTGGGTTAGTAGGTTCATCCAAAATACCATAAAAAACCATTTCAAATAATTTTATTTTCTAAAAATAAAATTCAAAATTCACATGGGCCAGGGGCGGGCCTGCGGGCGTGCTTGGGGGTTGGCCCTTCGCCGTTGTGGCCTTTGCGGGCGCACCCTCCTGGGCCACAATGGGGAGGCTCTAGGAAGGCACCCATAGCACAACAATAGCGGGAGGGTGCCCGCTTGTAGCATGGCGGCCACGACCATGGCCGCCGTACTAAGGGTGGGTGCTCGCTTGCTCACAGCACAATGACCATGGCCTGGGTATGGCGTTTGCTCGCAACACAATAGTCGTGGCAGGGGGCTGATTCTTAGAATTGGCCCCCCCTTGTGCCCTGGCGGGCACAAACACCAATCCCCTTGAAATGGGGGGGTGGTTGGGGAGAATATATATATATATATATATATATATATATATATATATATATATATATATATATATATATATATATATATATATATATATATATATATATATATATATAAGGAATTGGTTTTCTATTTTGGTATTTTGGATGAACTTAAAAGAACACTAGACCTGGGGGGCGATGTACATGTTTTTGGTGTTTTCTAGTTTTTAATTTTTTAAATTTGTTTACATGATATGTTGGTTTTCTTATGATTTACTTATTTATATGTAGAGATACATGTTTGCAGGAAAATGGCATCAAGGAAGATTTCTGTCAATCTTTTGGGACCAAAGTCAACAATTGCATCATCTAGAGCTGGAGGTGGGCCCTTAAAAAATACTACTAAACGAACTCAACCTGAGTTAATTACTGCAAATGTAGGAAATGAATCCCCAAAAGAGAAGAATTTGGTTTCATAGTGGAAGAAATAAAAAAAGTAAATCATACAAAATATGCATGGTAGGTGAAAGATAGAGAACACGAAAGTTTGCAATTATATCTATATGCTAGTAAGACTTTTGATGCTGCAAGTTATGAGCTGGTGGGAAAAGTACTAGACCTATATATTAGGCCAAATGTTGAAAATGTTTATATATTTTCAAAACAGGCCAAGTCACATGATAATATTAGATATCATTGTACATTGGTGATGTATAACACGGGGGGAGATTCTTCAAGGATATGCAAACAAATCATAAATGATATTGCACAGAAGATTGTAAGTACTTGTATTTATATTTATGTATTTTTAGTTATTCTAACTGTATCATTATATTTTTAATAACTTAGTTATTATTGACATATTATATTTTGTTTGACAGGGTTTTGCTGAGGGTATTTCAATTATGTTGGGGAGAATCTATTTAATAGAGCGAGATATTATGAATGTTATCAACATTTTCCATGAACATGAAGAAGAAGATAGGGGAAAGAAGGAAAAAAAAAAATTCATGATCCTACAAGACTTTATAAAAGAGATCAATCTAGTAAATCTAGAGAAGTCACTTTTGAAGAGGAGGAAGTTAAAGTTGAAGCTGAAGATGAAGAATATGTTGCCATTACTGAGGATTAGATTAGAACTGATGTTAGAAAGGAGAAGAGCCATAAAAGAGAAAAAACAAAAATGCCCAAGAATGTCTTTGTTCTAGTTGATGATGAGGAGATTTCTTTCGTTGAAGAAAGTATGATAACCAATAGGAGGAAGAAACTAAAAGTTTCTCATTCTGAAAAATCATCGACATAAGTGAAGGTCCTAGTGAAAAATCAAAAGGAAGCATGGAAATCATTACACCAGGAGCTAATTTAGAGGATGGTGTTATTAAAACAAAACAAAATTTCATTCGACATCATTTATTTAAGACAAATTTTATTGGGGGCGGTCGCGCATTTCAACTTAATGTTGGTCAAATCTTCAAGACAAATGAAGGACAATTCAAATATCAAAATAGAAAGCCACACCACTTGCATGTTCACAATTTGAAAAGATTGATGGGGTACGATCCTTATGCACATGTGGATGATTATGTTCTTATTGTTGATCCAATTGAGGCTCCAAACAAAGAAACAATTGACAAGTCAAAATGTTTTGAATACAATTATTATGTACTTGGGGGGAATGATTTTGTAGAATATCAAAGGCAATTGATGGAGGAATATACTAATAACCTGCGTTTTGAAACAATGAAATGTATTGTTTATGGTTGTTTAATAGGTACAAAATCAAATTTATTGGCATGGGATCATAATATAGATAGTGAATATAATATGCCTATGACTTTAATCCAAAGGGTTAGATCTATTCATAATGAATTTTAAGGAAAATGTGGTGGGGATAAGACAAAGGTTGATCCAGCCTTTCAGAAGGAATTTTGTATGGAAATAAGTTATCAAATTGAGGAAAATATCAATTCAAAAGTTGGAAAAGTAAATTTTGAAATATTTAGAGGTATTTGTAGAAATTTGCTGAATAATAAAGATTTATCCACCGAGATTATCCTGATCACATACTAATTCGAATTCATATGCAACACATAATCTCTTCTACAATCAATCATCAATTTGCAAAAATAGAAATAGTCGCATGCGCACATAAACACAATATGTAATGGGGAAAGCTTATAGTTGAAAACCCCTCAGCTATTTTGTATATTATATGGAGAGAACATGTAACAGTACATAGAACAAATACTCCTCACAAGTACTCAGTACTATCTCATAAAGTTACACACAAACTAGCTCTGTTTTGAACAAGTCACAGGTTCAAAACTCATCCACTAATTGCCTGCCTCTATTGCGCAATCAAGGCTGGTCTAATGAGAGATCCAAGGTTCGAATCTCCTTGGCTTGACAGCGCAATCCTCATGGGCAATTTCCTCCAAGTGTGGTGCAAATATCATGCACAACTAATGTCGCAACTGATAGCTATCTCAACCTTTCATCTACCTCTTCCACTGGTCTCCACTGAACTGTCCATGCACTGTAGTGAACTGATGTGTTCTTGAGTTGAATAATGAGTTAATAATTAGTGAATTAAATAATATTTAATTCACTCCACTCATTACTAGTTGATTAGCTAGTTAAACTAATCACAACTAGTTCAACTAAGTTAAGCCAAACACAACTCCACCAACTGTCTCATCAACTCCACCAAACTTCTGCCACTGAAGTCCTAACTGAATTCAACCATGCATGAGCTCACCAAACCCCAAGGAATAGCGTAATTCCTTCTGTCGGATGCATGGGCCACTTCCGTAGCTCCAACTAAAGTGCTCCAAGAGAATAAACTGAAGTTTAGAGTCCAAATATTATTAAGGGCTAATAATATTTGACTGGCCTATTTTTAGACAGGCAGTCTAAAAATAGACTTCGACCTGTATGTCTAAAAATAGAGGTCCATATATTTTTACCAACTCGACCAATCATCCAAGAATAGCATACTGCAACTCCTGGACCATGCTCCATATGTCTAAAAATAGACATAGTCTAAAAATAGACTTTGCGCCAAAAATAGCCTGCGGGCCCACTTAGTGAAGGCGACTTCATTTCACTAAGCTCTATCATCTTGCTGCATTTTCAACACTCCCTCTCAGCAAGATATGGATTATCTGCAACCCCTATCCTGCCTCTGTGGAATTCGAACTTGCTCCTGGTGAGCGCCTTCGTCAGGATGTCGGCATCCTGATCCTCAGTGGGAACATATGAAAGCATCATGATTCTCCGCTGAACACAATCTCTGATATGATGGTACCTGATGTCGATGTGTTTGGACCTATCATGAAATATTGGATTAGCCGAGAGTTTAATGCAACTCTGGTTATCACAGTAGATCACTGTAGGCTCCAAATGCAACCTGAACAATCCTGCGAGGATCTTCCTCATCCAAATAGCCTCGCATGTAGCCAAGCTTGCTGCCATGTACTCGGCCTCTGCTGAACTGAGTGCCACGGATCTCTGCTTCCTGCTGTACCAGGAAACTGCTATCGACCCAATGCTGAAAATACCTCCAGATGTGCTCTTACGGTCCGTTGGGCTCCCTGCCCAATCTGCATCAGTGAAGCCGGAAAGCTTCGCTCCATCCTCCTGTCTGTACCATAGACCATATCCCGATGTGCCACTAAGATAACACAATACATGCTTGCCTGCCTTCCAGAAGAGCTTGGTAGGCTTAACCATAGCTTACGAAAGCTGGTTAACAGCATAGCATATATCGGGCCGTGTATTGACCAGATACATAAGCGACCCCACCAACTGTCGATAAACAGTGGCATCCACTACCTTCGCTGAAGTAGCATCCTCCTTCCTCCAACCACCAGGAAGAGGAGTGTCAACAGGCTTGTAGCCATGCATGTTGAACCTCTCCAGAATCTCTTGGGCATACTTACCCTGAGAAACAAATAGTCCTCCACTGCGCTGCCAAATCTCCAATCCCAGGAAATAATGAAGGAGGCCCAAGTCCTTCATCTCGAACTCTCTAGCAAGGTCCTCCTTGCATGAAAGTATCAAAAACTCATCACTCGTCAAAATCAGATCATCTACATACAGTACAATGATCAGCAGCTTCCCCTCCACCAAAATCTGGTACAGGTTAGGATCCGCCTCACTCTTGGAAAATCCAAGCCCGGTGAAATAACTGTCTATCCGTGTGTACCAAGCACGAGGTGCTTGCTTCAGCCCGTACAATGCTCTCTTGAGTCGGCACACATGCGACTCACTGCTGAAGATCTCGAAACCTTCAGGCTGCTCTATGTACACCTCTTCCTCAATAACTCCATTGAGGAACGCAGTCTTCACATCCATCTGATGAATGTGCCACCCCATCTGCGCTGAGAGAGCAAGGATCGTCCGTATGGAAGAGTACCTTGCGACGGGTGCAAAAGTCTCCTCATAGTCAATCCCCTCGATCTGTGAGAAGCCACGGGCGACAAATCTCGCCTTGTACTTCTCCACACTCCCGTCAGCCGCCTGCTTCACTTTGTAGATCCATCGCGAACCTACAACTGATTTCCCAACCGGTCTTAGGACAATCTCCCATGCACTGTTCCTGATGATCGAATCATATTCTTCGATCATGGCATCAACCCATGCGGGTTCCTCCACAGCTTCCTCAAAAGAGGATGGCTCTGTCACAATACATTGACTCATAAGAGCCATGTATCCAGTGTACCGATCCGGTGACTGTCTCTGTCTGCGCTGTGCTGTAGGTGGTCCTACAACCTTCTCTGCATCCTGAGCCAGTCGCTCAGCTTCTGTAGTGCGCATGTGCCCTCTGATGGTTGGCGCTGCATGGGTGGTTTCTTCCACCTCCTAAACTTCCTCTTGTGGCTGATCCACATCCGGAAGCTCCTCCTTAGGAACTAACAACTCCTCATCTGCATGCAAGTGTAGCTCCCTCTCAAGCGAACACTGCATGGCTTTCTCCTCCTGAAATTTTATATCCCGTCGCACAACAGTCTTTCGACTATCTGAAAAATACACCCGATAGTTGTGAGGTGTATCAGTGTACCCCAAAAATATTCCAACCTCAGCGGTTGGATCCAGCTTCCTTCTTGCATCCTTCGTCACATGCATGTAGACAGGAGAACCAAAAATCCGCAAATGGGAAATATCAGGCCTCTTGCCAGAATAAGCCTCCTCCGGTGTACTCATGCCAAGAACCTTGTGAGGACAACGGTTCTGCACATACACTGTTGTATTGCATGCCTCAACCCACAAGTGAAGGGGTAGGCCCTGATCATGCAACATCGCCCGTGCAGCACCCACGATCATTCTGTTCTTCCGCTCAGCCACCCCGTTCTGCTGTGGGTTATGGGGTGCGATGAGCTCTCTCTGAATCCCTTCTGCGCTGCAAAAGTCTTTGAATTCAGCCGAGATGAATTCACCACCATTGTCGCTCCTTAGAGCAATCACCTTCTTCCCCGACTCCTTCTCGACCAGTGCTTTAAACTCACAGAACTTCGCGAATGTATCGCTCTTCTTCTGCATGAAGAAGATCCGGCACTTTCGAGAGAAATCATCAACAAAGATCACATAATACTTGTGCTTTGCTGTCGAAGCAACTGAGAAAGGACCACACACGTCTGTGTGAACTCTCTCAAAGATCGTCGTGGCGCGACTATCCTTCTCGTGAAAGGTGGCTTTCACATACTTCCCTAAAGTACACCCCTTGCATTGATCTGACTGCGCAAGGGTGCCCTTAGGAAGCCCAGTAGAAATCTGCTGCAGGATCTTCAAAGCTCCATGGTGAAGGTGGCCCAATCTCCTGTGCCACAGTTCACCCTCATCATCCTGGCTCACCACTTCTCCCGCCTTGCATGCCATTGCTGCGCAGCCATCTACTTGCAAATGATAAAGGTTCTTGACTCGAACCCCTATCTTCCGGGTCCCCAGAGGTAGAGCTTACCCTGCAGGAGGCCTTGTTTCAGCCAGTCAGTGTCTTAGTGCTTTGATTAGTCAGTCAAATTTCTTCTTCAATCCTGGAACATGCATGACATCCTTCAAGATGAAAGGTTTACCGGACTCCCTCTCAAAGGAAATGGTCCTGATACCAATCGCACTGTATCTACCATCATTGCCCATCTCGATGTGCACTCCAAGATCCTTTTCCTCCAGATCACTAAACAAATGTTTGTCTTTGGTCATATAGAAAGACACACCACTATTAAGAAACCACACCGATCCCATCACACTTGAAACCAAGCATGCGATCAAAGAAAAATCCAACTCAAACTGCGAGGCTAAGGCCTCTCTTGCTATAGAACCAGCAACGCTCTTATTCTTCTTCTTCTATGGGCAATTAGTGGTGAAATGCCTATGTTGGTGACAGTGAAAACACTCCACCTTGGACATGTCCTGCTTCTTTGCCTTTCGCACCGGGCAGAAGTACTTCTTGCTCTTCCCTTCTTAGCTTCCAGACAAAGTGCAATTTTCTTCATCGAGATACCTTTGATGAAGATCGAGTCCACACTATTAGTCCTCCTTATCTCCTCCTGCATGAGATCCGCCAAAGTCGCTCCCATCCCGGCCAACTTCTCTCGACCTTTGACACTATCTTGATATGAATGCCAAGCCTTGAGACCAAGGAGGCAGGGTCTATATCCTCTTCATCAACGATCACCCCCACACTTAGGAGCTCATCTACCGCATTGAGTGAACCCATTGAGTACTTGGCGATGTTTGTAAAAGCCTTTCTCCATCTTAATGTTTTAAGGCTTATCCTTGACGCCGGCTTTCCTTCTGGTCGCTCTTACTACCGGAATAGATCTGTCAAAGCTTTCCACATTAAATATGGAGAAGCCTTTCCATGCAGGCTGGATACAATATGATCCTTGACGCCCTCCAACAGGATCCTTCGACATTTCGCCATCTTCTTTTGCCAGGCTTCGACTTCAGCAGGATCAGTGGGATTTTGGACATCCGTATCTACGAACTCCTTCAGTCCATTATCTTCTAATACTGCCTCCATGCGATCTTTCCATGCAACATAATTCGAACTGCCTTCAAGAGCATATTCGAGTCGCAAACCGTTGAAACACATTTTCAACTCCGGCACCAAGAAAACAAACTGCTGCAAAATTCGAATTCCAAACTCAAAAAACTCAACTGCTTCTTGATTTGTGAGAACAAATTATTTCTAGCACAGAGATCGACTGTAAGGGAATTTACTGGATATATCACCTTTCAGAGAAAGGATGGATCCAGAGGCTACCTGGCCCATTACAGACTCTGTCTACCGAAATAATATTGTAATCATTGCAATAGATCCCGATGATTGATTCGCTCCGATACCATGTAGAAATTTGCTGAATAATGAAGATTTATCCACCGATATTATCCTGATCACATACTAATTCGAATTCATATGCAACACATAATCTCTTCTACAATCAATCATCAATTTGCGGAAATAGAAACAGTCGCATGCGCACATAAACACAATATGTAATGGGGAAAGATTATAGCTGAAAACCCCTCAGCTATTTTGTATATTATATGGAGAGAACATGTAACAATACATAGCACAAATACTCCTCACAAGTACTCAGTACTATCTCATAAATTTACACACAAACTATCTCTGTTTTGAACAAGTCACAGGTTCAAAACTCATCCACTAATTGCCTGCCTCTATTGCGCAATCAAGGCTGGTCTAATGAGAGATCAAAGGTTCGAATCTCCTTGGCTTGACAACACAATCCTCATGGGCAATTTCCTCCAAGTGTGGTGCAAATCTCATGCACAACTAATGTCACAACTGATAGCTATCTCAACCCTTTCATCTACCTCTTTCACTGGTCTCCACTGAACTGTCCATGCACTGTAGTGAACTAATGTGTTCTTGAGTTGAATAATGAGTTAATAATTAGTGAATTAAATAATATTTAATTCACTCCACTCATTACTAGTTGATTATCTAGTTAAACTAATCACAACTAGTTCAACTAAGTTAAATCGAACACAACTCCACCAACTGTCTCATCAACTCCACCAAACTTCTGCCACTAAAGTCCTAACTGAAGTCAACCATGCATGAGCTCACCAAAACCCAAGGAATAGCGTAATTCCTTCTGTCAGATGCATGGGCCACATCCGTAGCTCCAACTGAAGTGCTGTAAGAGAATAAACTGAAGTTTAGAGTCCAAATATTATTAAGGGCTAACAATATTTGACTGACCTATTTTTAGACAGGCAGTCTAAAAATAGACTTCGACCTGTATGTCTAAAAATATAGGTCCATCTATTTTTACCAACTCGACCAATCATCCAAGAATAACATACTGCAACTCCTGGACCATGCTCCATATGTCTAAAAATAGACATAGTTTAAAAATAGACTTTGCGCCAAAAAATAGCCTGTGGGCCCACTTAGTGAAGGCGACTTCATTTCACTAAGCTCCATCATCTTGTTGCATTTTCAACAGTATTGATAACATTTTCTAGTTCGCATTTAGAACTAGAGAGATATGGGAATTAATTAATGCTGTTATTTTTTTTTTTTTAACTATAACGGTTATGAGTTTTATTTATCTGGAAAAGAAAGAGTGGGTCTTTGCCGTAGCGACCCCTATTACAACATTGTTATCCAGCAAGAGCTGTTTTTGAATTTTGACATAATCAAGGAATTTCAAAGGATCTTTCCTCATTTATGATTAGCAACCCTTTCGTAATTGTGCACCCTTTATTTGCCATCAAATCTGCTTCACAATTAGAGGTTCTGAGAATGTGAAAAAACTTGAAGGAAGAAAAGTCTAATAAGACTCTTTTCAATCTCCCCAAGATTCTGTTGAGACCTGCATTTCTGAAAAGCTCTTATGAGTATAGATTTTTGATTAAAATTTCTGAGTCGCCAAATACTTGAATATCTTTGATCCCTTTGTCTCTTGCTATTTGACAGGCTTTAAAGAGACCAAGAATCTCTGCTTGATTATTGAATTTCTGGCCTAGACCCCAACATAAGGAGTCTCTTGAATCCCCATTCAGAGAGTAAATGATCCCTCCAACACCGGAAACACTGGGGTTCCCTTTGGACGCCCCATCAAAAAATATTGTGTATGACTTTTGAGAACGCCACCAGTTCTGAAAATCGTCATCTGGTTCTCTCTTTCTCCATTCCGGGGGCGCATTTTGGGGAGAGAGGAGGTGCTTGCGATGTTGAGGTTCAAGGGGGCCAAGCCACCTCTTCTCCTCAGGCAGGAGCAAAAAATCCTCTTTAAAGTACTGCAGTTGGGCCGCTTCCAGTAGAAAAGACTTGGCTTTTGCAGCAACTTGCATCAGAGTGTGATTCAGATCTTTAAAAATCTTCTGATTATGGGCCAACCAGATCTGCCAACAGACGAATTTGGGGAGGGCATTCCAAACTTTGCGCCAGAATGACTTGTGAGGAATTCGATGGGGGTATAGTTGGCTCCATGCAGTGAAAAGATCTGAGACAGAGATCTGTGAGGGAGAATTAATTTGGAAATCCTGAAGGATGAGATCCCAGACCTCCTTGGCGTAAAGACAATCAACAAATAAATGTTGAGATGTTTCAAGATTGCTCCTGCATACTGCACATCTGTGAGGGCCTGCAAATTTCCTTTTCACAAGATTATCGCCTGTTAAGAGCTTATTATGGACCAAAGTCCAGAAAAAGAAATTAATTTTTGGGAGAGCTAAAGGCTCCCAGACATTTTTCCAGAAGGCTGAGTTATGGCTGCTATTCCTTGAGACCTGTAGCGCTCTATACCCGTCTGCAGTAGAGTACTCCCCAGTTTGGCCCCATCCCCATCGGTCTTTCATGGAGCGATGGATTGGAGCTGCTTCCTCCAGCAGTTCGACAAGCAAATTTTGTTGAGTGAGAAGCCAGACAGGGGCGCCGTGGAAATCCTAGCCGGCCCAATCACCGCGCTGGTCCCAAGTCGAAAGGTCGTATATGCTATGAATGCCAGCTCGTTCAAGCTAGGTTCTCAACTCAGATATCTCCTCATTGTCAGACAGGGGATTGTGCCCCATAATGCGGTCATGCCATAACTGAGTGCGTTTGCCATTACCTGGTATCCTGTACACATGTTGTTTGAAGAATTTGCTACTTTTGCAGTAGAGTCTCCACAACTGCGTGCTGTTGACTGTATTACCCAATTGCAGATTTCTGAACGCTATGTTGTTTGTGTATTTTGACCTCAAGGTAGCACTAACAGGATGCGTTGACTCATGTATCATCTTCCACAGGATTTTGCCTCCTAGAGCAATGTTAACAAGAGAGGGGTCTCGAATTTGCAGACCACCCTCTGCAATTGGCTTTTTGACCAACTCCCAATTAACCAGGTGCATTTTATTTTCATTGCCCCTCCCTCCTTGCCATAGGAAATCTCTGAGGAGAGAAGAGATCTGGTCCATAATGTTTCTTGGGGCAAGCAGGAATGCTGCTTGATAGATAGGTAAGGCAGACAACTGAGACTTTATCAATATGACTTTGCCACCTTTTGTTAGCCAATGACCTCCCCAAGCTGCTATTTTAGATTTAATTTTGCTGATAATATCGCTCCAAAGCGACCTCTTGTTCACACCTGAAATGATGGGGAGGCGAAGATATTTAATCCTATCCCATTGGGCATGTCCTTTGAAGCCAAGGAGGTTGGCTATATTGGTGAGCTCTTGCTGGTCTGTATTCCAACTGAATACTTCGCTTTTGCTATCATTGACTAAGGCTCCCAAGACTCTGCAATAGCTTTTAAGAATAGAATCAAATGCCTTGGCTATTCTAGTAGAAGCTCCTCTCAAGAGAAGGGAGTCATCAACGAAGAGGGCATGATTCAGAGGATCAACTCCGTTGGAAGGTTTGAGGCCTGTGAGGGAGCTTGCCAATCTTTCTGCTTCAATTTTTCGACTTAGAGAATCAGCCATTAAGATGTATAGAAAGGGGGAGAGGGGGCATCCCTGCCTGATGCCTCTCCTAGCTTGGAAGAAATTTGTAGGACGACCATTGATGAGTGGGGCTATCCACGGGTTGTAAATGCAGGCTTTTATGAGATAAACAAAGTGAGGAGAAAAGCCAAAGGAAAACAAAACTTTGCTTAGAATGATCGGTTGACTCTGTCAAAGGCATTCACCATGTCTAGTTTTATCAGCATACCTTTCTCTTTTCTCTGCTTGCTTGAATGGATAGTCTCCTGCACCTGAATGACGTTGTCCAGAATGTGGCTGCCTTCCACGAAACCACCTTGTGGACTGGAGATCAGTCTTGAGAGAAAAGGTTTAATTCGATTTGCTAAAAGTTTGGCCAGGATTTTATAAGAGGCATTACACAGCGATATGGGCCTGAATCTTGCAAAAGTTTCCGGGTTGGTGTCTTTGGGAATCAAAGCTAAATAGGTGGAATTGGTTCCTCCCCCTATTTTAGCTTTTTTCATGAATCCTCTTATCATTTTTTGGAGATCGAATTTGATGATGTCCCAACAAGCCTTGAAGAAATGGATTGTGAATCCATCGGGCCCAGGAGCCTTGTCTGCATCCATGGACCAAATAAATTTGGTAATTTATTCCTCAGTTACCGGTTTGCATAGATCTGCATTATCTTCAGGGGAGATGAGAGAAGGAATATGAGTAAGAAATTCAGCTACTTCCTCTTCAACACCTTGAGTATCCTCGCTGAAAAGGTTTCTAAAATGAGTTTCAACAAATTCTTTGACCTGACTAAATACTTTGCAGATTTGGCCCTCGACAGTCTTGATTTCTGTTATGTGATTCCTTGACAGTCTGGCTCGATATTGTCAGTGAAAAAAAGTGGTGTTACGGTCCCCTGCTTTTAACCACAAACTTCTGGATTTTAGTCTCCAATACTATTCTTCAAGTCTAAAGGATTGATATGCAGAGCGTTGGGCTTTTGTTTCCTTATCCAACAGCTCTGCCGTGATATTTTTGCTTTCCATATCATTTTGCAGGGTCTGCAGAACCTGCACTGCATCTTCTCTTTGACTGGTGGGTGTAGGGGCTGGTTTCGTAATCCAGTCCTTCAAGGTTTTTTTGGTGGCTTTCAGCTTTTGCTCCCAGACATAACTTGAAGAACCTGTGATGGGAGTGGCCCATGCTGCTTTCACGGTCTCTGAGAAGCCCTCTCTCACGATCCATAGTGGGGAGAATCGGAAAGGTATGGGGCCCAGATCCTCTTCATCTTCCAGAATAAGTTGAATTGGCTTGTGATCTGAGGTCAGCTTGGGCATAATTTTATAGACAATGATCTTTTTGTTGATCATGAGAGAAATTTGCACCAGAAAATGGTCCAAGCGTGCAGAAATATGATCAGCCCCAGTTCGGTTGTTGGTCCAAGTAAAGAGACCTCGAACTGGATTGAAATCTAATAGATCCCATTGTTGGGAGAGCTCTTCCACAAAGGCCACCAAGGGATATTTGGTGTTGGATCCTCCCCTTTTCTCTTTGGCTTTCAAAACAATATTGAGATCCCCGGCTAAGATGATGTTATTGGGGGAAGATTGCTCTAGAAAAGCTGAAAGAGAGTTCCAGCAATCTCTTTTTTCATTGTAATTAACAGGAACATAAAGATTGAAAAGAGAGTTAGTCAACTTACTTGCAAGATGGGTTAATTCCGTGAAGATCCAATGTTGAGACTCATGAGAATTGTTCATCTGGAATTTGTCTTCGGTCCAGAGGGTTGCCAGCCCTCCAGAAGAGCCCCTAGCGCTGACAGCTTTGCCTGAGCTTTTTTTCCATTTTGATTTGCTGGTACTTAGCAGAGCTTTCCCTTCTATCTTAGTCTCTTGGAGCAAGAGGATATTTGAGGGTTCTGTTTTCATTAGATCCTTTACTGCATCTATTTTTGAGGGGGGTCCCCAGACCTCTGCAATTCCAAGAGACGATCTTCATTATTTACCTGAGAGAGGGGTGGATCCACCCTTAGGTGGCCTTGGTCTGGTGTTTCTTCCGATAAACATTTCTATTGTAGACTGATTTCCTTGTGTTTTGAGCCTTTCAGCCTCCTCTTCCCTTTTTTCTTTACGGGATTTCCTTCCAGCTCTTTTTAATGGACTCTCATAGATTTCATCCTCCGAGGAGTTGGAACTTTCTACTGCCTTTTTCTTTGTGACTTCAGCGTAAGTGGGATTGGAGGGGCTGCCTTGGGTAGTTTCGATCTGGATAGCTATCCCTCCCTCTTTGCTCGGAGGAGTGGCTTCTACTTGTTCCACATTTTCCTGGGCAGATTTTTCAGGTTTGATCTGGGCGCCTTCTATTCCATTTGGGGTTGCTTCCGTTTCCTGATTAGGGTTGGGGTTGTTCCCTGCTCCTGTAGCATTAACTTTTCCTACACCTTTCTTTAGGTGTGCTGTTTTCTGGACTAGTGTCCATTGGTCCCCGTTTTGTTTGTCTATTTGCTCCTCTGCTTTCTTCTTGCAGTGCTTTGCAAAGTGTCCATGGCCATGGCAGTGTCTGCATTTAAAGGGGAGCTATTCATAATCCAGTTCTTGGACATGCGTCCATCCAGCAACAGTGAGCTTGATTGCTTCCGGCAGGCCCTTTTCAAGATCCACTTCAACGCAAATTCGTGCACATGAGTACTGGTCTTTTCTTACCGCTTGGTCTATGTATTTTCCCAGTGCATTCCCGATGATCTGTAGAGATTTTTGGTTCCAGCAATGAAGAGGCAGATGAGGGAGTCTCACCCAGACCGGCACAGCAGATGGAACATCCTGAGAAGGATCGAAGTCTGGAGACCATTTGTTTAAGTACAGACCCTGTGGCCCCATAAAGTAGGGGCCATTTCTGAATATTAAGCTTCTATCTTCCGGGTTTTCAAACACAAATACGAAGTACCCTTTTCCCACAAAATAGCTCTTGACTCCTTTTATCAGAGGTTTCTAGTTTCTTTGGGTCCATTCTTCCACAGACTTAGGAGAAGGCCAAAGGCCCGTGAACTGGCCTATGAGGCCTCTATCGACTAGATTCAGAGCCACTTTACACGTTTCCTCCTCAGGCAGGGCAACAGATGGAATCGAGTCCATTTTCCTGATAAGTTTCTGCTGGATCGCAGTGGGAGGGCGTTTCGGAGCAGCCGCAATTAGGGATCTGAAGGCAATGACCTCCGGAGGCGGATCAGGAGGGGGGACAAGACCCTCGGTAGGCTCCATGAGCAGAGAATGGAAGGATCGGGGCTGTGCGCAGGGGCGCAACAGCCAAGTCGGCGCGAGAAAGCTCCCAGCCGCCCTAGGGTGCAGAGCGCAGAGCCGACATGCTAGTTTATTATGTTTTTATAATTAATGCTATTTTTGAGATGTGGGAGGACGTTGGTATAAAAAGTCAGAAGATCAAAAAGTCTAAACCATTGATATGTACGAGTAGTAAATAAGGTCCTGAAATGAAGCTCTTTCCAGAAGATATGATATTACACCTTGGAGATAAATGCAAGGAGTGAAGGATGAAAAACTTGTCAAAACAATATCATCTCATGTAAAGTCAGAAGAATTATCATTGGAAGAAATGTTTGAGGAATTTCTAAAGTAAGTTTATTATTTTTACTTATTTCTGGATTATAAGTTTCTGTTAAATATAATATATTTTGTTGGTAGTATTTGTTATACATATCAGTATATTAACATTTTTTAATTAATTTATTTAATCACAGGGTTTATATGAGAGTACAAGAACAAATCGTTAAATTGTTGAATGGAGATATTTGGGATGATGTTGTACATAACTACCCAAATTCAAGTTCTACATTAGTGCTAAAATATTTTTATCTTGCATTTAAAAAGGTGTGTTGATTTATACATTCATTTCTATTCATATGTATATTATTTTTATTTTATAACTTATACATATATTTGTTTATTTCATTAAAAATGAAGAAGGATGCAAATGGAGCACTAGATAGTTTTAGAAGCTTTATTGAAAAAATTGAAATGGAAAGGATGAGAAAGCAACGTCTTAGTGAAGTTGAACTTGATCCCAGTCTTAGTCATTTCATTTGGAATGGGCTCCACAGTATCCAATATCAAACAATACTAGGTGATTATGAAGAAATTGCAACATCATACCTAAAAGGGATTATTCCCTAGTTATTGCACATATTCCTCATGGTTTCAATATCACAAACATTGAATATGATAAGTGACCCTTATACTTATCAAGCTTTTAGTAAAGTGGTTGTGGGATTTATAGAAGTCACAACATCACCATTTTGGGGATTTGTGACATTTCATTCAGACACAATTTTCAATGTTATTAACAAGCTTCAAGGGAAAAACAAATTCAAGGATGCAACTTACATGGTAAAATGTTGAAATTGTATCTTTGATTAATGTTAAAAAAATAATTTATGTACAAGTTAATTGAAATTTTACTATTTCATGTTACAAGCAAAAGTCAGATCTTATTGGTTGCAGAGATCAACCAATTATAAGTGATTGTGAGTTCATTCATGTTGAAAGTTGGAAAAAAGATGATAGTTATAAGCCTAAGCTTTTCAATCAAGTAGATGGAAAGAGTCATAGCCAAGTACTGATCCATGATGCTGTTGTAAAAAAACTAACATATGAAGATAAAGAAGAAACAAGAAAGATAGTTAACATATATCAAAAACCAGAGTCATTGATTAACTATCTTTTAGATTTATGCTCAAATGAAGGAGATTGGGTTTTGGATTTATTTTTAGGCTTAGGTAAGTTTTATTATATAAAAATGAATTTCAATATTTTTTTTTTAATTTTTAGGTGTTTATACTAATTTACTTAATTATATCTTTTGTACTTGATGATTAGGTACAAAACCAACACGTTGCTTACAAAAAGAAAGAAATTGCATTTCCAATGAGAAAGACCCAATACAAAGCAAATTTATTCAACAAAGAATTAATGCTATTCAATTTCTTCTCGATGCAATGCAAGAAGTTGGAATCAAGAAAAGGGAATTTTAATGAATCTCGTGTGGCAAAAAAAGTGAAGGAACCTCAACTACCATTAGATGGAACGATTGGAAAGGCATACTTTGGAAGATTCATAGACATCAGAGATCCACCAGAAGAGGAAAATGACCAAACCGAAGCCAATAATGAAAATATTGTGGAAGAAGACAATAGTGAAACTCTTGAAGATGAAGAGTTTGGGTTACTTGATATTATTGATTAAATTTCAGTTAAGCTTGGAAATGAAACTCATTTTTTGTAACTATTAATAATTTATACTTGTAATGTTTTGACTTTGACATTTTATGAGAATAATAAGTATTCAGTTGTTGTTATTATATGTTTAATATTTGTATTATGTGATTTTCACTTCATTTTTTATGTGAATTATTTATTTTTTGAAAAAAAAAACTATTATTATTATTATTATTATTATTAATTTTGACATAAATTAATA
The DNA here is from genome assembly GCA_034641835.2 of Pinus albicaulis. Taxonomy (NCBI): domain Eukaryota; kingdom Viridiplantae; phylum Streptophyta; class Pinopsida; order Pinales; family Pinaceae; genus Pinus; species Pinus albicaulis. Next base: position 918,045,497 of record CM076576.1, read on the forward strand.
AAAAATGCTATTTTTTATAATTTTTTGTTATTTTTTCCCTATAAAAATGGTTTACTTGACATGCCACTTTTGCAAAAGAGTCTCTAAATGTGTATTTTTTCTTATATATATATATATATATATATATATATATATATATATATATATATATATATATTCAGAATGTGTAGTTTTATGTAGATTGTTAAATTTTTTTGCTTTTTTAGTGATAATTATTTCATGTGCAATGAAATATTATTTAACAATATATAATTATACAGAAGATCGAAACTTTAAAATTTTGACATTTTTTTTAACATTGCAAAAATTCAAAGATCTCACTACAAAAAAAATGAAAATAAACACAAAAAAATACAAACATGAAAAACACTTTAAAAAAATATGAGGGAAGAAGAAAAAGACGAGTACTTAAAAAGTTGTTAAATTTTGAAAATAATTATTAGCATTTAATACATTAGAAAATTCAAAGTAAAAGACAAGTCTTCTAAAAAAAGGGCATGATGCTCGCATCAACACTTTTCAAAATCAACATAAAAGTCACTAACATTTTAAAAATAATGTTTATACTTGGTACATAAGAAAATTTAATGTGTCAAAATATGCTTAAAAAATTTAAGAGTATTCTCAATCAACACTTTTCAAAATCAGATATTTTTTTGCCACCTAAAAAAATGGGTACTCGTTTCTCTTCTCGTTTCAAAGTTTACATTGTTCAACCTTTTCATGTCACAAACTGCTATTTAATTGACTCATTTTTTAGTATGGTTCACATACTCATTTTACTGCACAACACTTCTTCCTCACACAGATTGAAAATGTAGTTCATTTAATAATGGATAATATGAGTTCAATTGACAAATGTGAAATCTCTAATGCACTTAGTATTCGGTAAACGTGAATAACAATGTTCGTTTTTAGTTTGGATATTGTCATGTAACTTTGGCCAGTTACTACAAATTTCTCTATGAAAATTTTCTCCTACACAACCAAATATGTAAAAGTTTTAAATGGAAAAGAATAAAGTCCCCTTTGCACCCTCGTTCTCTTGCACAAACCCCGTCCTCTGCACATCCTTCATTTTGCATAGATTCACGACTCTATGAAACCCCTATTGTTAGAGTTAGAGCACTAAAAAATAAAAAAAACAAAACTTAGTAATATATGTCTTGGAGATAGGTTCATACATGTGTAGGATGTTGATGTTGCAAGAATTTGATGTCACGATGAAAGGCCATCAAGAAAAGGTAACTTTGATTTGGTGTTTTAATTGATATTTGAAAACATTTGGTTGGGTTAAAACATGGCTACCGAAAAGAGTTGTAGATGTATCATACAATAAATACTCATGAGAATGGATGGAAGATCTTGAAAGAAGCATGACTTGGAACAGGTAGTTGTATGAAGAAAAACTAGATGTGGACTAGAAGATAAATTTCTGATGAAGAGAAGGATGAGATGACTATTGATTAAACACTATGGTTTGTTGAAGGAAAATTGATGGAGAAGATGGTTGATGCCCTACAAATAAGTTTTAGATTTTGAATAAGTTTAAGTTCATGACATCGAAAGGAGGATCCTTACTAGTAGCTGATAATACCATGATCTCCAACAAAGGGTTGTTAGCTGATGTTGGAAACAAGTCCCTAGTTGAGAGGGATCTTGGGTAGGTCCCTCATTAAGAGGGAGCATGGGTATATTCTATTTATAGGAATGAGTATATCATCCCTAGTTGTGAGGGCGAGATAAACACATCATCCTTGTCTTCAGGTTAGGACGAAAGAATGGAGGATTGGGTAAGCAAATGAAATTGATTTCTATACTCTTTAAGGATGTGGTAGGGAATACAATAGGAAAGAGTAGTTGAAGAGGAAATTCCTTGAGGATGTGTTATTACAAGACAAGAATTGCCATAAAAGGACATACCCTTTGAAAAATTGTGTGGGGTATGTGCCTTAAGAGACAATGATGATGTTGTCTATCAGTCATTTGTCTCGCCAGCATTATGCTCTGATCTTGTGGAGAGATAAATTTGTTAGTCAAGGCCTTGCTATGTGACAATGTTGGTTGGTATTATGTGAGGCAATGAAATAAGTTGAAGTACCTTATATAGATTATGAATACCTCCCTAGTTAAGAGGGAGTGTTGAAATATGTAACTAGATTCGGTCTTCATATTGACATATGCAATCATGATTTTATGTATTTGATGTAAATAATAAAAATAAATTTATTATTTCCATTCTTGATGCATGTGTTTCATGCTCAAGGTTACTTTATTTAGTTCAAGCACCCATTAAGTGCTTCTAGGGCTTGTCATTGAGTAAACATGTCAATTGAGTCATTGTCATGTATGGAAGACCCTTTTGGGCATGCTATATATTGTAAAGAAAATTTATGTAAAGTAAAAAGTGTCAAATATACCCTCCAAGACTTTTTCGACAAGAAGATATCAAGTCGACCTTCATGAGAGGACAAGTCAGGATCTAAGCAACAATTTGACCTAGAAGAAAATCCTATATATTAGAGACTTCAACCTCACTTGAAGGGGACTCACTCACTCACACAAGAGATTCGATCAAGAAAGAAGAAGAGATAAAACAGGTGTAAAGAAGAGGAAGACTAGAAGAGAAAGAAGAAAATGAAGTTTTGGAACTGTTTTTGGGCTATTTCCTTCACACGTGCAAGAAAACTAGAGCACCGATCGCAACAACTAAGACTGAATTGCAAAAGTCAAGTTAGAGCATCAATTGTCACACTTTTCAAGTCGATTTCCTTAGAAGGAAGGATCAATTCAAGCGAAGAAGAAAAGATTAAGGAATCATCATATTTTCGACACGTGCATAAGCTAGGGTTTTTGCAAAAGAAACTATCGGGAGTCGAAATTGCAGAAGAAACTTCTGGGGGTTGAAGTTGCAGAATAATTTGTTGGGGTCGAGGTTGTAAAATTCGAAGTTGTTAGAGAAGTTGATGGAAAGAATTGACTTGGTCTTGGAGGTGATTTTGACAAGGGTCTTAGTTCTTGGAATTTGTCATTTCAAGTTTTATAAGAAGAAAAGAGTTCTTGTGGGTTTTCCTCTCAAGAGGAGAGTTTTTGGCCCTAACTTATAGCCTATATCTTGTTTCCTTTTGTATTATTTGTTTGGTAGTTGTTTGATGATAAATAACTAATATTAATCAAGTTAAATAATAAGCTAATCAAATCAAGCAAAAAAAAACACTACAAACAATTATCAAATTAAGAGAAATAATCTATTTAGTTGTCCCTTAGATTTCTCAACAAAGGACATGCTAGGAAATTGACCCCATGTGTATACGGGAAAAGAGGAAGGCATCAAATCAAGATAAATACCAAAGCTTTATTTATCTTTTGACTCTTTAAATCATGAGTGTGATTTATGATAGCTTGGGATTTTGAGCTTAGATATGTTATCATGAACTAAGCCAACTTCTGGATGTGGTTTCTTGCTTTTCTATGCATATGTCTTTTTCATATTGTGGTTCATGACAATCCAATTCTAGACTTCAGTAAGACAAATTCATTTACTTTTGTGGCTAAGTATAAAGATAATGTAATTAGTTACATAAAGGATTTCATTTGCACGTTCCTTTGTTTTTCGAGATAGCTTTGTTTTAGAATTTTATTATCATTTATTACGTGTATTTAATTCATTATGGAACAATTGTTGCTATTTTTTTCTTCGAAAATGTAGGTGCGGAAAGTTAAAGAGACAAAAGAGGGAAATGGTCGTAGTGAATATGCTAGTGAGATGGGATATCAGAAAAGTTTCATTATGGTTATAATAACTATGATGAATAGTTGTGTAGTATTATTGTTACTACAATTTTATTCGTTACTGTTTAAAACTAATTACTCTATCTGAATTCTGAGACTGTTTACCAATTTTGTGGACAATTCCAAGATGATGGTTCTTTTGTTTATCCTAATGAAAATGAATATTCAATAACAATTTTTGGTTGTCAGAATTCTATTTCATCTTTGATGTTTATTTTAACCATAGTTATGATAATTAAAATTTGAGTCTAGATACAATTCTTGATACTGTAACTATTTTCGTTATTGTTAGAGAATTTTTTGGCACAAACAATGATCACTCTATACTGATTCTGAATTTGTTCACCAATTTTATGGAATGTTGTGAAATGATGTTTTTGTAAAAGTTTACAAGGATATGCTTTGTTTTCTTCGTTATTGTTAAATAATTTTCAATCATAAACAATGATCACTCTGTTCTAATTCTGAATTTGTTTAAAAATTTTGTGAAGTGCTATGAAATAATGTTTTTTGCAAAATTTTTCGAGGATATGTTTTGTTTTGTTACATGTATACATAGTTCACTTTTGCATATACTTTAGTTAATGCATTTAAATGTTTATAATTATTTGATATCCAATGCATACATAGACCAACCTTTTCATGTCACAAACTGTTACTTAATTGATTCATTTGTATTATGGTTCACATACTCGTTTTACCGCACAACACTTCTTCCTCACACGGATTGAAAACATAGTTCATTTAATATTGGATAATATGAGTTCAATTGAAAAATGTGAAATCACTAATGCACTTAGCATTCAGTAAACATGAATAACAATGGTCGTTTTTAGTTTGGACATTGTCATGCAACTTTGGCTAATTACTACAAATTTCTCTATGCAAATGTTCTCATGCACAACCAAATAAGTACAAGTTTTAAATGGAAAAGAATAAATTCCCCTTTGCACCCCCATTCTCCTTCACAGACCCCATCCTCTGCACATGCTTCATTTCGCATAGGTTCACGACTCTATTCAACCCCTATTGTCAGTGTTAGAGCACTAATCGAAGAAATTCCCCGCCCCTCACAAAATCCACAAATGTGAATCACAAATGCACACAAAATTAGGAAATGCTTTTAAAAAATAAAATTTTACACATTTGTTATTCGAAATACCTTATCTATCAACCAAATTTCCTATAGATATGAGCAAATGCATTATTTGTATCACTGCAAATAACATTTTTCCTCACTATACTAGCCATTTCAAATTCTTGCTGATGTGTTTCCCTATAAATTACCACATGGTAGTATTTTGTGTCTAAAACATGGTACAAAAATTTCCCTAAATAAATTTTAGTGAGAAAATTAATGGAATTTAAAAAGAGTTAATGAACATACGAAGAAAGTGTCACGTGAGATGGAATTATGTAGAGAAAATGTGTGAAGCAACGAGTATAGATGAGGAAAGGAACATGTAAAAAATACAAGAGTGCTTATGCATATTCACACATCACTTGTGCATCTTTCGTAACTTCTGCACTAGTGCAACTGAAAATTAACTTAATTTTTTATAATAGAATTTGACTATTGTCAGACAAATTTTTTAGTTTGCAGCATGCTCATTTCTATGCTTTTGCATATCCGTACTTCCAATATTCACATTGTATTAGTAGGAGATCTTTAGTTGACCAAAATAGAACACGTTTTAAGATATTAACAAAATAATATGTTGATATCAATTTCTAAAGCATGTCAAACAAAGGAATCATTTCCAGCCATATCACTAGCAGTAGTATGTTTTATTGAGCAGTAGGACTAGCTATAATAGCAATAATGTAAATGTTAATGTTCTGAAAGCCTTTTCCGCAGCTCGAAACTCATAATTATCCATTTTTTCCACCTCCGCACATGTATTTGTCCAATAACATGTCTTAATATTTCATTATGTAGAATTTGAAAGCTTATATTGAGCAAACACTGACCAATGTTATATATCAGTTAATTTGTCCAAATTATCCCCTTGTACGGGTGTGAAGGAAGGTTTCATTATGTGGAATACAAAAATATGATAGGAGCACAATGCAACATACACAGAAAGGGTGAGTAAAAAGTCGGGATTGCTGAGTACAAAGCTTTTCTAGTTGTGCGAATTTCCGCATCTCCTCACTTAATTTGTATCAAGACTCAAATTTGAATATTGGCAGTAAAGAGTTTAACATCTTTATATACATTTCCATTGTCATATAATTTTTCGATACATATATTTTCCATAAATCAATTATTTCAAATACACACAAGTTTTCATTTTCATAGACATTAAGATATTCTGTGAGCTATTCATAAATTTGTTTCGCACATTCTGATCCCGTATAATACTTCTATGCAAATCGATAATGGTTAACCAAATTTACATTTAGGTATATATGGGCGGGGGGTCTAAGCAAATCTCCAATTAATATTATTAATTTTCCTTATGAAAAGCTTTTACTGTTGATCCGATCACGGGTCGAGTACTACCCTAACCATCGTGTATGATATTAAAATATTTTAATTGACTATGGCTTATATAGGCTTAAATTAGCATGTTAGTCCATCGATTATAATGCATAAACACATAAAAATAAATATGAACTGATCATATCAAGAAGCACAAAACACGTAAGTAAGAGAGAGACAACCAATTGGTAACAGAGTTCACTCCTCCATCTCTTTGGGGCTACATCTACGTATTTGCTTCAATTGGAATGTATATCCTCTATATTCCTTCTTCAAAGTAAGCTTTCGTACATTCAAGCTCTCTGGCCGAGCATTAGCCAAGAACTATGGCTCTCAATGGCGAAGTATTTTCTCCTTTCTTATCAATGGCGAAGCATTTTCTCCTTTCTTATCAATGGCGAAGCATACTCAACAAAAAGGGATGCACAATTAGAAAAAAGGGAATATTCCGACCTCAGAACCAATCGTGGTTTGACAAGTGTCGAGTTTCTATTTGAAAGTAAAGTTTTGAGGAGCCAATCATAGGGTGCCATGTGGCCAGCTATGAGGCCACCACGTGTCCCTGGAATGGAATTATAAAATTTTTTTGAGGGTCCGCAGGAATCAACCCCCAGACCTCCAGCCGGGCATGAGCACGCCTTACCGTCTGCCCTACGCTTTGTTACTTAACCTTCATAGGACATGGCTTATACTTATGGTTTAATGAATTCATGTTTGGGGGTTGGAACCGCCGACGGTTCCAACCTGCCATCGGTTCCACAAGTATGTCACATGGCCATGTTTAAAATGTTATCTCCGCGCGGATAAAGTGATAACTTCCAGCATTCAACCCACAGTCAAACAATTAAACTGTATTTCAAAACGTGAGTTCCACCGACGGTTGTAACCCGTTGTTTGGGGGTGCATGTGCCCAATCGAAAATATTTATTGCAGCGGTCAAGTCAGCAGTCAGTTTAGCAAGCTCGCCATTTTTGGTGAATATGCCTAATTTAACTCCAGTTAAGTGGATTTCTCCATCTTTAGTGGAACTTTCCTAGGTGAAACTGGGAAAAAGTGTAGGAGGACCGACCATTCTGAGTGAATGAAGAGTGACTAATTGGAGCATTATGGAGCCATTGGTGCAGAGAAAATAGCCATTAGAGCACTGTAACTACATGTAATATAAAATTTTTGAGCATAATGAAAGATGCACAAGCCATTAGGAGCTGGGCCAGTAGATATAGCCCAGGAGGGGTGAACTGCTTCATCATGCCTGCTATGTAAATGTCATGTGGTCGCTTATTTTTTTGTTTTACACTGCTGTTCAATGTTATTTAAGCTTATTTTATGCTTCTAATTCACTAAAAATTATGTACAATTCATGGACAAACACCTCAATCCTTATGCAAACTAATGAACCAATTATGCACGTCTTTAAACTGAAAAGACACTTAGCACAACAAAAATAATATAGTAATTTCAGATCAGATTGGTATCAGAGCTAGATTTTATTCTCTGGTGTTGTTTATGCAAAGAATTGTTTAACTGTTTGCAATTTTTAGATGCTTACAAGGCTCAAGCTCAAAAGAGGAGAAGGAAAATTGGTGGAAGTATAAGGGTCTCAAAAAGAGCCAAAGAAAAGGAGAGCAATATTTCCACAATCTCCACACCTAGTTCACCTCCTAAAGAAGCATAAGCTACATTAAGCATGCCTCATGAGGAAGGAGAAATCCATGAAGAAGATGATCCTAAGGAGGAAGAAAGAGTGTTTAGGAAAGCATTTCTTGACATGACTGAGATGGTTAGAATCCTTATCAAGAAAGGAATGAGATACTGGAAGGAGAAGGATCTAAAATTCACAAGGAAGGATAAGGATATTCAGGAGGTCAACATGATGAAGACAAGTCAAAGAAGGGAAATGGAGGACATGGAGGAAATGGAGGCAATGGAGAGCCATCATCCTCACCCTCATCATCATCATCCTCTACTTCTTATTCAATACATCAAGCACACAAGTCCAAGAGCACTGGTAAAAATAATTTTTTAAAACTTGATGTTAAGTTCAAATTGCCAATGTTTAATGGTGAAGTAAATGCAGAAAATATTGATAATTGGATTAGGAAATTGGAGGTCTATTTGAGAATACAAAACCTTCAAGATGATGATACGAAAATTCAATTATCTTCTTTGAGAATGGAAGGTGAAACAATTGTTTGTTGGGAAGCTAAGACAAAGGAGGAAATCAAGAAACATGGTAAGATTATTCTATTATGGTCAGATTTCATTTAATAATATTAAAAATAGTTTTATTCATTAGCTCATATGCAGAAATCCATCATGAATTGGTAGAACTTTAGGCAATTAAATGGAAAAAATGTGCAAGAATACACCCAAGAATTTAGGAGAAGAGCTCTCTTATTAGGGGTCGATTTTCAGAGTCAAGATACTTTGCTAAAGTACATAGGAGGCTTACATAGCTACCTAAAACATACTATTCTCATGTTTAACCCCACCATTCTAGATGAAGTATGTGTTCAGGCCACAAATCTAGAAGCTAGAGGGAAGAACATTTTTGAAGAGGTAGAAAGAAACCTTTTAAGGGTAAAGCCAAGGAAAATACCTCAAAAGGTTAAAAAAAAAAGAATGTATCTATTAAGAAAGAGGGAGAAAAAGTGATTTGTAAACATTGTTCAAAAGAAGACCATGATGAAACTCATTGTTGGAAATTACATTCTGAATTGAGGCGAAAGAAACCCAATAACAAAGGGAAACAAAAAACTTCTGCTACAACTCAACATGATTTGGATCTGATTCAGTTGATGAATCTAAAATTACAGCCATGGGATTGAAGAACATTAAGGGAAAATAAATTGAAACTAAACCGAGTACCAATACATCAAACTGTCACATACATACTCCAAATGAAGAAGAAAGAATATAACTGTTTCATGTGAGGGTCATATCCAAGCATACTAAGATTGACACATTGTTTGACAGTGGGTCACAAGCAAACTTAATCTCTGAATATTTGGTCAAGAAACTTAACCTTGAGGCCATACCACATCCAAAACCATATCCATTGAGCAAGCTTTGTTGACACAGTTGAATTAGATGTGGTTCCTCTTGACATAACTGGTATTGTATTAGGAAGTCCTTACTTGTATGACAAGAAAGCGATCTTCTATCGCCGTGAGAACAAGTATCATTTATTCAAATATGGCAAGGATTTCATTGTTAGAGCACATCGCAAGAAGACAAATATTTCTATGGTAAATGCTGGATAGGTAAAGAGGCTAGTAAATTCAAGTAAGAATTTTGTTCTTCATGATTAAGCCTAAAGCTGATATTAATCATGAATATTTTGAGGGATGTGATCCTAAGTTGAAATCAGATTTATATGATGTGGTTAAGGGACATAATGAGATGTTTCAGGAGCCAACGGGATTGCCTCCAAAAAGAGAAATTCAACATGAGATTTAGTTGCAACAAGATTGTCCTCTTCCAAACATCGGTATGTATCACATGTCAATAATGGAGAATGCTGAAATAGAGAGGCAAATAAAAGAGATGAATCATAAGGCCAAGCACCTCGCCGTGCGGTTCACCCATAGTCTTGATACCAGAGAAAGATGGGACTTGGCGCATGTGTGTAGATTTTCGAGCTTTGAACAAGATTACAGTAAAAAACTGCTACCCACTCACAAGAATAGATGATTTGTTTGATCAGCTGAAAGAAGCAAAGTTTTTCACTAAGTTATATTTATGAAGTGGATATCATTAAGTAAGAACTGCAAAAAGTGATATATGGAAAACTGCATTCAAAACCAAACAAGGACTCTTTGAGTGGATAGTTATGCCTTTTGGTTTATGTAATGCACCGAAAAATTTCATGCGAGTTATGGATAATGTTTTGCGACCATTCCTTGATGACTTCATTATTGTGTACTTAGATGGCATTTTAATTTTCAGCAAAACGAGAGAAGATCATGTCTTGCATGTGAATAGAGTGCTTGATATTTTGATGAAAGAGAAATTGTTTCTTAAGATGTCAAATTGTGAGTTTGGAAAGACTTCTTTGGTCTATTTGGGACATATTGTAGGAGGAGGAGAATTGAGAATTGATCCTTCTAAAGTGGAGGCCATTGTGAATTGGCCCACACACAAAACAATTACCAAGGTAAGAAGTTTCTTAGGTGAAGCTCAATATTGGAGAAAGTTTATTGCTAACTTTTCTTCCATCGCAACTCCTATGCATGCAATGACAAGTATGAAGGAAGGCTTCCAATGGAAAGGAAAAAAATAAAAAGCTTTCAAAACTTCAAAAGACATGATGATTTCAACTCCAGTCCTTGCATTACCATACTTGAGACAACCATTTGAGATTCAAACAGATGCTAGTGATTATGCCATGGGCACAGTACTTTTGCAGCATGGCAAGCCTATCGCCTTTCATTCTGAAACTTTTAATGGTGCTGTGACTTATCCTACATATGAAAAAGAACTATATGCGTTGGTATAAAGTGTCAAGAATTGGAAACACTACTTGATGGGTAAAGAGACTATTGTACATATCGATCACCAACCATTACAGTACTTGCAGTCACAAACAAAATTTCAACAATCAAGACATTTTAGGGGGATGGGATTTCTTCAAAAGTTTCACTTGGTTATAAGGTACAATAAAGTTATATTCAATAAAGTTATAGATATGCTTTCGAAACCAATCATTAGTGCTTCTACTTTAATAAAAAATGATTATGTTGTACATGAGAGTTACATAGAAAAATATGCGCATGACATTGATTTTTAAGATGTGTATGCTAGTTTGAGTGAAGGGAATCAAGTTGAATAAAAATATTATCACATGCATAACAATTTACTGTTTCATTTGGGCAAGATATGTATTCCTCAAGGAGAGAGGCTAAGTGTCACGAGAGAGACTCATTCATCTCTTATTGCTGGACACTTTGGGGTAAGAAAAACAATGGTGCATCTACAAAGGTATTATTATTGGCCTCACATGATATATAGTGTGTCACGTTTTATAAGAGATTGTTTTATGTGTGAAACAAGTAAGCCTAGTAATAAGAATCTTGGATTGTACACGCTACTACTGGTACCATCAAGGCCATGGGAGAGTGTCTCCATGGACTTTGTTGGAGGTCTACCTATGTCAAGAAAGAAACATGATTATCCTTATGTAGTTGTGGATAGATTCAGTAAAATATGTATACTTATACCATGTAAGAAAACCATTACTGCTGAACAAACTACTAAAATTTATTTTCAAAATGTTTGGGTTCATTTTGGATTGCCCACTTCTATTGTTAGTGACAGGGATTCCAGGTTCATTGGGAATTTTTGGTCAAATCTATGGAGAATGATGGACACAAAGTTGAAAAAGAGTATCGATTTTCATCCACAAACAGATGGACAAATCGAGGTGGTGAACTGAACATATGTGCATCTATTGAGAGTATATTGCAACAAACATCCTAAGTTGTGGGATGGATAACTACATTTCATTCAACATGCTTACAATCGGGCAAAGCACTCTTCAACAAAAACCTCACCTTTTGAAGTATGCTTTGGGTATTTTCCTAAATCACCATTAGACTTCATCGTTTGCAAGGATGTTGCAATTGATGGCCATAGTGATATTGATAAGGCTTAAAAGTTCATTGAGAAAATTTAGATTATACATCAACAAGTTCAAGAACAACTTGAGAAAAGTCAAAGCAAATACAAAGAGAGGCATGAAAAACACCGAGTTGATCACAAGTTTCAAGAGGGAGATGAGGTATGGTTGCACATTAGCAAAGAAATCATGCAAGGGGAAAGTAAAAAGCTCAAACCCATTCGCTATGGTCCTTTCAAGATCATAAAGAAAGTTGGTAATAATGCATTCCAACTTGACTTGCCTTCTTACATGCAAATGTATTTAGTTGTTGATGTTGAAAACTTACGCTTGTATGAGCCACCTTTGATCGATGATCAAGTAAGTGATGTTCAACTACCTTCTATTGAATATTTCTCACTAGAATATCTGGATGAGCTCAAAGAAGATACAATTCTTGACAGGAGGACAAGAGCATCAAAGAGAGGAAGTGTTGACTACCTTCGAGTTGGGTTCAAAGGCACTAAACCAAGCAAGGAAAAATGGATGGAGGTTGGAAAGGCGAGGGAGCTGTACCCTGATCTACTGAACAGGTAATCTTGGGGTCCAAAAGCTTCCCAATGGGGAGGAATGATTAGGAGTTCATAAATTTTGCTAAAAATTCAAAGTTACAGGATTGGGTTGAAACCAAGATGGTTGCGTAGATCTCGTTTTCCTGATTCTGGTGCCGTGAACGGTTCGAAAAATCAATGTCGTATGAGGAAGATATCGCGTTTTCATCGAAATTCCAAACATGTTATATTGCGACAGTTTGACCAAGTTTGACTGGGATGCACAGTCAGCAAAATGGGAATATTCCTTCCTCAGAACCAATTGTGGTTTGACAAGTGTCACATTTTCTAGTTGAAAGTACGGTTTGGAGGAGCCAATCATAGGGTGCCACGTGTCCCTGGAATGGAATTATAAAATTTTGTTGAGGGTCCATAGGAATCGACCCCCATAACTCCCACCGGGCACGAGCACGCCTTACCGTCCACCTTACGCTTTGTTACTTAACCTTCATAGGACACGACTTATAATTATGGTTTAATGAATTCATGTTTGGGGGTTGGAACCGCCAGTGGTCCCAACCGGCCAGCGGTTCCACAAGTATGTCACATGGCCATGTTTAAAATGTAATCTCTGCGCAGATAAAGCGCTAACCTCTAGCATTCAACCCACAACCAAACGGTTAAACTGCAGTTCAAAACACGAGTTCTGCCGACGGTTGTAACCTGTGGTTTTGGGGATGCATGTGCCCAACCGCAAAAATTTATTGCAGTGGTCAAGTTGGCAGTCAGTTTAGCGGGCATGCCATTTTTGGTGGATATGCCTAATTTAACTCCAATTAAGTGGAGTTCTCCACTTTTAGTGGAGCTTTCCTAGGTGAAACTGGGCAAAAGTGAAGGAGGTCCAATTTTCGACTATTTTGAGTGAATGAAGAGTCATTTTTGACTAATTGGAGAATTTTGGAGCCATTGGTGCAGAGAAAACAACCATTGGAGCACTATAAATAGATGTAATAGCAAACATTTGAGCATAATTAAAGATGGACAAGCCATTGGGAGCTGGAACAACAAATGTATCCCGAGAGGGGTGAACCGCTTCATCATGCATGTTGTGTAAATTTCATGTGGTGACTTATTTCTTTGTTTGACATTGCTATTCAGTGTTATTTAAGCTTATTTTATGCTTCTAATTTACTAAAAATCATCTACATGCACAAACACCTCAATCCTTATGCAAACTAATGAACCAATTCTGCACATGTTTTTAAACTGAAAAGACACTTAGCACAACAAAACTAATACAATCATTTCAAATCACTATTACCATGGCTAAATTTCCACTGCAAATTAGAGTGATTATGATTGTCACTGTTTGATATGTCCCTTACACAGAGCAACATTCGACCAACTATATCAGTACTTGAAACACCCTCAGTACATTTGATTTGTTTATACCGCCCAGCCTTCTTGGAAAGGGAATATGCATCTCTACCATTAGGGAGAAGACATGGATCATCTCCGTGTATAATATAATCAATATTATACTCAAAAAATAACTTATTCGTGAAATTCTCATTTATTGCATATGGTGCATCAACTATAACCTCACCGACCCACTTCAAACCACTCACCGTCACCATCCTTTCTTCGAGAGACAAGACCGGGGTCCTTTATTGGCTATAATTTCCACGTCGCTGATCACGTCGACGATTAGCTCGTCACTAAGCGGATGCACCTTCCTGAGAGCATTGGTGTGCCTATAGTGCATCAGGTCAAAGTATCCGTCCATGTAAACCCTAACCTTCTTCCGGCCATTCTGCCTAGGGAACAAACCAAACGATGATGACAACAGTGATGCGGGGAGGCCTGAGATGGGAAGTGCGCCGAAGTAGCTAGTGGAGAGGCCAAGCAGGGTAGCCATAACCATGAGACCACCCATAACGCAGGGGACAAAGACAATTTCCCAGATCCAGTAATTGCTCTCCGACACCCAAACATTTCCCGTCGCGTTGGGCACACAGTTATTGATTTGCAACCCATGAATGATAATGTTGTTCACTTTCATTTTGCGTAGGTAGGGTCCATTACCAATCTGGACTTTGGCTCCCCTTGCATCAATAGTTTTCTGGCTCTCGTGAAAACCAAGGGCATCTTGAGCTTGATGTTCATATCCTTGGCAAAAACAATACAGAGTGGATTCCTACGTGTCACCCCATATCGCAAACTGCCAACTGGCAGATTTGCGGCATCGTCCTCCGGGGTGGTGACTGTGTAGATTTGTCCTGATTTTCCTCCATTGGCTGTGCTTCCGAAGCCCAAGGCGTAGTCTTCCAGCCTCTTTCTATTCTGTTTCCAATTTCCATTGCTCCAATAGTTGTCAATGGGGTTGTTGCTGGCTGAAGAACAAAGGGAGGCTGTAGACACAAAAATGACAAAAGATCCAGAAAGATCATGAATCATAACCAACCATCCTTTCTGCTCCCTTCTTTCACCATCCTTATCACTGTTTTGAGACATCGACTAACCATTGGTAGTACTATCAATTTCAGAGAAACGTGATCAACATCCTCTAAATTTTCCAGAAATTACATAGGCGAAGATTGTGCTTCAGATTTGGTGGAACCGTTCCACGATTTTTTTTCACCAGAATGCCGATTTTGTGGCATCAAATCCGGCAATCCACAACGATCAACGGGACACCAATCCATACTTGGAAGTTGTAAGTGAAACCAAACGGCTCTTGGTTTTATTGTATGGAACAGATCACACTGGCCTTTGTTGGGTTGCATCCACGTAATTGTTTCTTCATTCATGAATATTGAAAGCGACTCCCAAAATCAAACTCTGCCGCAAAGAATATCCAAATTTTTGGACCAATACATGGTTGAAAAGGTGTGCAACAATTTATTTTGGTCCACTCATTCAAAAATTCCAATAAAAAATTACACCGCATATCTGGCCAAGGCCGGTATTAAGTTCAAATAATTCTCCTGGTTGTCTGGTAAGATCCTACTCCAACGCTCTCTATCTTCTGAGGATGACCTTAGAAAATGTGCAGACTGAATTATTATTCAGGAATATGGTTGCATTTGAGCCTTCACATTCATGTCAGTCTTGTGAGATGCAAATACGCAATCTAACATATTTGATGTAGTTGATTCATAAGTGAAGGACCCGAGCCCTGGTGCGAAAATGCAGGTGGCCTCAATGCCTGAGGCGATTTCGATGGCCCACCGCCGACGAGAAGATGATGATTCACAGTGGCCAATTAGGAGGCGAGCTAGCTGAGGCTTGACCTAGTGCATGCTCAAACGCCTAGTTGTAAAGAGATGGATTGTAATAATAATAGATAGTTGGTAAGTGCAAAGGTAGACAAACTATCATGTACATCTTAGTAAAACATCATCGACGGTTCAGAAGTAAAAGTTCAGGCTACAATAAATTTTCCATCCGGAGGCCGTTTGACGCGATTCAAGCGCCATGTGATTCCTCTTATCGAGCTCTTCATGATGGTGCCGTTATTTGTCAATTTTAAATCGACAAATTTTTGAATTTTTTCATCAACAGAGGGATACCTTCCCCTATACAACTCGAAAGTTTGAAAATGAGTATAAGTAAATATTGCAGAAACATCATGAACTGATTACCAAACCGGCACCAATCACTTTCTTCTTGTAAGCATGCTATTCGAATGGTGGATGGAGCCTCGTTCTTCACGGGCTCTTTTACAGGCTGCCTGCTTGATTTGTGGCAATTTTCGGGGTGCAACTTCCAGCACTTCTTCTCCCAATGGCCACTGATTTTACAGAAACTGCAGAAATTATGTCGTTTCCCATTCAACTGTGTCTTCATGATAGGAGGATTCATAAGGTTCTCATTCTTCTTGGTTTCCCTTCTTGTGGGCACATCTGTCTTCTTAACCCACTCTTTCTTTGTATGATGCATAACTATTTCACTGTTAGAAGATCTACAGAAGAAATCATTTCTCTTATATGTAAAAGAAGAATTTGAATGACTGTTATATCTTCTTGAATTTTCCTTGAGCTAATGAGGACTAGGTGGCTTGATTCCCTTCTTAGAATTAGGTGATGAAGAGATGCCTTTTGCTTCAACTACCTTCGAGCATTCTCCTTTCTCTCCCCATCCATAACCCAAGCCTGCAAATGGTTTTCTTGGTACAACCTCCAATGGCTGGGTGACTCCTTGGCCATTTATGCCAAGTCCACCTCCTCTATACCCCATCTTCGCGAGGATTTTCATGCCAACATTAGTTTCATATTGAGAGAGAACATAACATGAAGTAACCTCATACACCTCGGTTTGAGATGCAACCTCCGTCGTCTCAACCTTTTGCAACTTAGAAAATAAATCCTCTTTGGCTTGTAAGATATCTTGAAGCTCTTGCTTATCAAGCAATAATCTTCACAATTTTGTATTTTTGGCTTGAATGCTTTCATTTATCTCTTGCAATTATTGCATTCTTTTAGCGTGCTTCGCTTCTTTTCCATACTGCAAAGCAGTCACCTACTCTGATACCAGTACTTGATCTAATCACGGGTCGAGTACTACCCTAACCATCGTGTACGGGATTAGGATCTTTTAATTGACTATGGCTTATACAGGCTTAAATGAGCATGTTAGTCCATGTATTATAGTGCATAAACACATAAACACAAATAAATGAATTGAACATATCAAGAATCATAAAACACGTAAGTAAGAGAGAGACAACCAATTGGTAACAGAGTTCACCCCTCCATCTCTCTGGGGTTACATCTCTGGATCTACTTCAATTGGAATGTAGATCCTTTATATTCCTTCTTCAAAGTAGGCTTTCGTACATTCAAGCTCTTTGGCCGAGCATTAGCCAAGCACTATGGCTCTCAATGGCTAAGTATTCTCTCCTTTCTTCTCCCTTCTCATGGCTTACATAAGGAATATATATAGTTTTCCTCACCCACTCTCCAACAAAGAGCATTAATTACAAGACACACAATTGCAGGGCCTAACTACAAGGAAGGAAAAACAAAGTCCATGAAATTAGGACCTCTAACTATCTCAGGCTCATAATTGGGAAAAGTCTCAGAACCACCTAAAGAATCTTCAACCATACCCTTGATTCTCTCAACCTATAATTGAGAAAAATAGAGAATTGGTGTGAGGTGGTTTCTCACATAAAAACCAATTTCCCTACTTACATTAAATTAATAATTTGTGAGACAAATTTTCTCTCACAAATATTAATCATTTTTATCAATAATGCATGAGTTTAATAAAATGCATAATTAAATGCATAAGCATAATTTCACCCACTTAAATACTTGTAACCAACTTCAAATCAACATGGCGCAAAGATATTTTCATGTGCGAAGGTCCTTCTGGATCAACTGTGCAGAGGTAGAGGCATATACGGGAAAACAATGGTGCTTAGAGAATTTTATTCCGTAGATGCATAATTAATTTAACTATGAACAAAATCTTTAATTCGTAATGTAATAAGCATAACTAGAAAGAGTAGTTTGTAAACTAGAAATAATGAATATTTCACATTTTCCTATTACATATATTATAAGGTATGTTAGGATTAATATACACATTAATTAAGGTGGAACTGTTTCACACATGTGTAGTTTAACATATTGCTCATTTCACAAGAGACTATAATAATATTTTGATGTTCTAACAGGAAACAAATTGTAGGCGGTCTGATTCATAACCAAATACATTTGAGTAAAATATTTATTCAAATTAATCATTTGCAGTGCACTCAGTATCTGTCACATGAGATTCTTGCATTAGTCAATAAAAATATCGATAAACCTAAAATTTGGGTAATGATTTTTTTTTGTAAGCTTGGCAGGATTACATCTTCATCATGTCTAATAATCACCCCAAATAGGGTGGGGAATTGAACCAATGACTTCACATCAAGGAGTGCCTTAATATAGCACTTGATCACCATCTACGCAAGACCCCACGGAAATTTTTTGTGTAATGTTAAGTATTTAATTGCTTTGTTTTTAATTTGGTTAATTTCATCCCAGAGAATGCGAAAATACAAAGAAAGAGTTCAGCGTGCTTGTTTTGCACTTCGCATAACAAAAAATTCTTCCTTAGCTCTGTATTCCGTACAATGAAAATGTAACACTAAAACTCTGAGCAAATATTGAATTAATATTATTATGTTTCATTGTGCAGAGCTTCCTTATTCGAAGCTTTCCTTGTGCAAAAATTTTACTATGTGTAGGAAGGATAATGTGTGGGAAAACGAGGTTGCATAGGGAAATTTATTCTTCAGGAAAAAAAATAATTTTAAACTATTTTCCATTTAAAAATTTTGCAACTTTAGTTGTGTGGGAGAGTAGTTCCATAGAGTTATGAATCTATGCAAAATGAAGGATGTGCGGAGGACGGGGTATGTGTGGGAGAAATAGGGTGTCGAGGGAACTTTTTTGTGGAAATAATGACTATGCAAAAAAGGATTATGTGTAGAAGAACCTTTTTGACATGCATTTCAAATCTCCACTAACATTTTCCTATTGCACAAACCTATGCCGAGGTGGTTTTTATTTTTATTTTTTCTCTTTGTGCATGCCTACATGGCATCAATTGTCATGATTTCTTGACAAATGCGAAATTTCAAACAAATTTAATCAATGTTTGGCAACACACTTTCATTTCTATTATATAGTTAATTAAGAGCTTTCATTACAAGATTAAATTTAAATTATTTTAGCATTTTTTCGGCTAATCGATGCGTAATCAGTCACAGAACCATGAAATCATCCTATGTTAGAGCTAGTTGATCATGTCTATGCACAATATTTTTGTCCCATTGTATTGACAACCTATACAACAATGGTTATGATGGCAATGAGTTCATGTTTATTTTTGCTCGTAAGTTCATGCTACTTAGTACATGTATATTGACGATATTAAAGAAATAACGATTAGCAAAATAAAATAATGAAACAATTTTCAATTTCTGAGATTTATTTCAACTACTTCTCATAAATGTCTAATTTGGTATTTTCAATTGTTATTTATTGAGAGTGTTCAAGGTATCAAAAATCTATAGTTAAGCAAAAAAAATATTTGCATGCATAGGATTAACTTGCTTGCTTTGAATGTGTAGATCACATCTAAACTTGGTAACAAATAAGAAGAATAACATTAATATTTGGAGAAGCAAAGTGGAAAATGCCAATTGTCTTCCAAAAGTATTTGATTTCAGACAAATAGACGAACACATTGAACATATAACTATTGGAATAACTATTAATTCATGATTAATAACATTAGTAGGAATTTTTTTTGTTGTTAGAAATCACGTGAAAATGTGTAAGCAGTGAGTTAGAACACGTTATGACAGTTGTATTTGTATCACAATCTTCAAAATTATGTGCCAAATTATTCGTAAATCAAATTTGGTTCAACCTTTTTCATACTATGATATAAAAATAATATTAATCGACATAGATCTAGTGGTGGGGACAAACTCAACCACCAAATCGATTTGTGGTAGAGGTAGCAAACAATGTCTGCGCATAATAATTATTTTCCATTGTTTACAGTTATTATTCACAATTTCTAAGCTAATTATCATAACGATAAATATTTTAAACTTATTTTATATCGTAATTTTTGTTTCTAATGACACATTTTTCAATGATATTAAAACAAGAGCAAAATGCACAGTAAGTGAACATGATGGTTTTGGAATATCGAGATTTATTTCCATTACTTCCTCTAAATGTTGGCTTTAATATATTAAATTGTTATTTATTGAGAGTGTCATATGTAGTTGTTTCCACATGAGAAATAGTAACAACTAGTAATTGGGACTGAAGTGGAGAATTGTGAATTTAAGCGAGAATAGGAGTGAAAATAAGTAGTAGACAAACGAAACAAGATATTTTCACTCATAAAATGAACTAATTTGCTTATATAGATGAGAATTCTTATTGTTCGTTTCCTTATAAGCAATATTTGAATCTCTCAATGGAAAAGAAAAGAAACAACGACATTTGCAGTAGAGAATTGACAAATGTTGTAGCGAATAAGTACTTGAAATTGTGTGAAGCAAATAATTTCCTATGCTCACAACTGGACAGACTCAAAATTATTCAAAAATTCATTTTCTCAACTACTCAAGTTCTTTCCCATGTTTCTCTCCAAGGTATTTCTTTCTTTACACAATTAGCTAGGGATTTCTATTGGCTCTTTTCACACCTTATAACATAGGAACTACAACAAATGTTCCAAAATCCATTTTCTATTTGCTTTCTTAGTGATACAAAATAGATTGTATCATTGACCATGCTAATCTTATTTTCAATTAAAAAACTTTACAACTAGTCAATTTGTCTAGCAATAATAGATTCATTATGATTCCATGTCTTTAATGACTTATCCTAATAACCTAAATTGTATCTGAATAAAGAACCAATTCAATTTATGCATCTCATAATGTGCAAGGAAATAGTTTGTTTAAATCTTTTGTCTAATTCAAAGTATGTTTACACAATATATCATTTACAAGACTTACAAAGAGTGAAAAATAAAATATCAGTAATGGATGTTGAAAATATTTTCCAGGAAACCAACACTAACAGGGAAACAAAACACAGGAAAAGAGGAGTAAATCCTACAAAATAATCTCTAGCTTCCACACATGATACCGATGCAACCTCATTCTCTAGTCTAGGAAAGAGAAAAGATTACGACACTACAAAACTGATTCATGGTGATCTATCAAGTCACCAAGATAACGAATAGTCCCTTCGGAGATTATTTCTAGAAAAAGTGCGCACATTTCAAATATCCAAATCCAAAAGTTCTGCAAATAGAGAATAAATTCAAGAAGCTATAGACGTGAAAATGGCAGCAGTGTACCACTTGAATGGGTTACTTCTCATTTAGAATAGAACCAAAAAATAATGGAGTAGATTGCAGAAGAGGTCATTATTTTCAATGAACATCCTGTCACATTTCAAAATGAAAAATATGACAAGGGCACCAAAAAATTGAGAATTGAAAAGGTAAAAGTTCATAATAAAGATATTTTTGATGAAGAACAAAGGGATATTGATCTTCATGGCATTAGAACGAAGAGGCTCATGGTATTCCATCAATATACCGGTCATGTAATTTCACAGTCTATAGCCAAACAAATTGCAGATAATCTGAGACTGAAAAAGAGATAAAAAGACTTAGAAGACACTCTAAATTCGGGTCCTTTGTTAATAACTCCACTAGCAATACGAATACCATCATTGTTAATTTATGCTACTAGAAACCGCATGGATCTAATAAAACTTTCAATATGATTAATGTAGTCAAATTGCATAGCATCAATAACATATTCCAAAGGCTAGAAACTATTGATCATGCATGGCAAGCAGTTTTTGATTTAACGTGTTTGCAACAAGAAATTACGACATTTGTGAATTTGGTAGATAATAATCTTGAGTTAGAAAAGAAATTCATTAACAATGATTTAGTTACTCTTAGTCAGAGGCTTGCATTACTCTTTGATATAGAGAGAAAAACAAATGACTTCCAAATGCTACTCGAATAAATCAGTTGGAAGTTGGATGGTCAGAGAGAATTGATACACTTGATGAAATCATTTATGAATGTGATAATCTAAGAAAAAGAAGAGGTAATGCCTATATGACAGTGACAACAATTGTAGAGTGCCTAGCCGGTCCACACATCATACACAATTCTGAATTATTTTCAAAAGACATGCTAAAATATGAATTGGACCAGTTAAAGCAGTCAAAGGAAATTTTTTTTGATGACATAACACATTTTACCAAAGAAGAAATTACCAAATGGCTAGTTACTTTTTTTAGAGTCAATAACGGGAACTTTTTATTGGTTGCGCAGATGCAAGAAGAAGATAGAAAAATTGAAAATGATATATTTAATAAAAATTTAAAATGGAAATTACAGTTGCACTTGATAGATATTTCATTAAAACTATGATGAACAAATTTCTTGAAGAAATCATGAACCTGTAAGACATCTAAGAGAAACATAGTTACGGTGGACACTTCTACATAATGTAAGTGTTATCAAATCCTTCAAAAATTGATTTTCTGTCAATTAATATTAGATATTTTAGCTTTGTTGATTATGTTATCATGACCTTAGCTAATTATTGTACACGAACTCTTGTTTTTTAGTTACAGAGGCATTTTTTGTATTACAGTTCACGAGAGCCCAATCCTAGCACCCATTGGAACAAACGCATTTACTTTTACAATTTTGTTTAATGATTTTTCAATTATTGGTACTACAGTTTTGAATTTGTTTAGAAATTTTGTTTTTTATGACTTTGATTTGAAAATGATCTTGTATATACCAGAATTATGGCTATGGTCATTGATATTTGAATATGGGTACAATTGTTACTGAATCTAACTCTGTATAATTTTATGATATTGTTTTCTATAAGTTTTCAAACATATTAATTGAGCTTTTGTATTATATCCAATGTTTTTTTATTGGTTAAAATAAAATTGGACATTTGATAATAGTTTTGGATCTTAGGCATACATCTTTGAATAATAGAATGTTAGCATTATGTATTTACAACTGAATAAATTTCATTTTGCGGAATACGGAATTCTAGAGAAAATTTCCATTATAACTCTTTCCCACTCCCACATTCCACACAATTAGAGCTCAGTTTAATTATGCATATGCATATTAACTAATTAATTATGTTTCTCACACACCCTTTCTATATACAACAAAATAAATCTTGGTATTACAATTTTGTTTCTATTGAGCAAGTTTGTTTTTTATGCCTATGTTTTTACTATGATCTTGTATATATCTGAAGTATAACTATGATGATTTCCATTTGAATATAGATAAAATTATCGTTACTCAATTCGAGTTTATCAATTTTATGTTAATGTCTTCTATATGTTTTCAAACATATTCTTTGAGACTTTGTTTTATATCTAATGCTATTGTAGGTTTTAACCCTGTACATAAATTATCTGCAAACGAATCTTAAAAATAGAAAATAAACAATAGCGAGAGCATAAAACATAAAACATATAAACACAAAGTTTTTCCCTTGGATCCAAAATCGGGACGACCAACTTGATTTTTCATTATATTCCTTTTAGTGTTATAACACATATATATACATGACGAAGCATACATAAACCCCAATCCATTAACCATGGATTAGAACATAACCGTAGTTCCCTTGAACGGATCTACAAAATACGAGGGGCCAAAAACCATCATGCCCCAAAACCATGTGCAAACCCATGCACAAAACCATGGGCGGGTCCGCCCACCGAAAAATAAGGTCCAAATTTTTTTTCCCAGGGCGCTACCCCGAACCCCAAATAGGGGGGGCTATCGTCCCCCTTGTGACCTCCCTACTGCACCCGGCGCAACGTACAGGGGGAGCTATCACCCCCCCTATGACCCCCTCACGCATGACTAGTCGTGGAAAGAATATAACACATACCCAACATTCTCCCACTTGTTGTTTTCTTTTCGTAGGGGGCCATAGGAGAGTTGAGTCATTAGCCCAGCTTTGCAACACCCATTGTTTCTATACACCAAGAGAAATTTTGAGTGCTCACAAAATTCATCAATGCATCTACAACATTCTTCAAAATATCCACCTTTACCAGCAACATCCTTTTGGCCTCAACCATATATCTCACAAAGTGATATTGAACATCAATGTGCTTTGTATTTGAATGATAAGCAGGGTTATTAGCCAAGAAAATTGCACTTTGGCTATCACAGTATATCCTTATAGCTTGCTGCACCAACCCCATACTTGAACACAATCTCTACAACCAAACTGCTTCCTTGCTTGCATGAGTGGCTGCCATGTATTCTGCCTCTGTAGTTGAAAGAGTCACTACAAACTGTCTTTTACTCATCCAATTGACTGCACCTCCAAATAGGCTAAACATATACCCACTTGTAGATATTCTTTGGTCCAAATCTCCAACCCAGTCTGCATCAACAAAACCACGAATTTCCAACACTCTTTCCAATCCTGGTCTTCCCTGGTAGCACAAGCCATAATCACTAGCCACACAAATATCTAAAAACTCGCTTAACTGCTGTCCAATTCTCCTTCCATAGGTTTGACATAAACCTACTCAATACTCCCACTGCATGTGCAATGTCTGGTCTAGTACAGACCATATCATACATTAGGCTACCCACTGCACTTGCATATGGAACACAAGACATATCCTCCTCTTCTTCTTGTGTCTTGGGACACTGTTCAGCAGATAGCTTTACTCCTACATGAATCGAAACATTCACCAGTTTACTATCCTGCATATTGAACCTCTACAATATAGTCTCGACATACTTCCTCTGGTTTAACCAGAGCTTCCTCTTAGCTTGATCTCTCTTAATTTCCATGCCCAAAATATAGTTTGCAGCACCAAAATATTTCATGTCGAATTTGGAGAACAGTCGGGTCTTCAAATCTTGGATAATTTCTTTGTCATTTCCAGTCAACAACATATCATCCACATACAAGACCAAATAAATAACACGGTCACCAATTAATTTAAAATAAATTCAGTGATCCTCCTTGCTTCTGGTGAAGCCAAGTCCCCGTATATAGGTCTCAAATTTCTGATACCACATCCTTGGTGACTATTTTAACCCATACACAGGCTTCTTTAACCTGCATACCAATTCTTTCTTCCCCTTCACCATAAAACCTTCAGGTTGTTTCATGTAGATCTCCTCTTCAAGATCTCCATGAAGAAATGCTGTCTTCACATCCACCTGTTCTACCTCAAAATCAAATGCAGCAGCAACAAATAAAAGTAATATAATAGAAGTAACTTTGGCAACAGGAGAAAAAATATCACCAAAATCAATTCCCAGCACCTGGGAATAAGCTTTTGCTACCAATCGAGCTTTGTATTTCTCCACCTTGCCTTCTACATTCATCTTCTTCTTAAACACCCATTCGCTCCCGATGGGCTTCCTTCCAGCCAACAACTCCACCAGATCCCATGCATCATTTTTATGCAAGGATGCCATTTCATCAACCATGGCCTCCTTCCAGAGTTTTCCATCCTCTGAATCTACTGCCTCCATGACGGTTCTAGGATCATCATCAGTTATAGTTAAAGAAAAATTTGAGTAGAAAGCAGATGGACTATACCTTTCTAGTTGTCTTCTTTCCTGAACTGATCTTCTCAGAGCTGGAGTTTGTGGCTCTTCCTCTTCTGAGTCTTCTTCTGTTGTAGAGTCTGATTCATCCTCCTTTAGCTCAAAATATATCTTCTTAGGTTCCTTTGGTAAGACTTCATGTTTAACAACATCTTTCACCTCTCTAAACACCACATCTTGACTGTACACAACCTTCCTTGTTTCCGGGTTCCAAAGCTTGTAACCCTTTAAACCATCCTTATACCCAATAAAGATGCACCTTTCGTATTTATTATCCAACTTGGTCCTTTTCTCCTTTGTAACATGTACATATGCATCACATCCAAATACCCTCAGATGTGAAAGAGAGGGTTTCTTACCAGTCCATACCTCATGTGGAGACTTATCCTCCAATGCCGATGAAGTTGATATGTTAACCAAGTAACATGCAGTCTCCACTGCCTCTGCCCAGAATTATTGTCCTAACTCGGTACCACTGAGCATGCTTCTTGCCTTTTCCATCAGCATTCTGTTCTTTCTTTTTGCAACTTCGTTTTGCTGAGGTGTTTATGGAGTAGGCTTCTGCCGTGCTATACCACACTTCTTACAGAACTCTTCAAATTCCTTCTTGCAGAACTCCCCACCATTATCTGTACTCAACACCTTTATCTTCTTCTCTGTTTGGTTTTCCACCAGAGCCTTAAATTCTTTAAATCTGTCAAAGACTTCAGATTTCCTCCTTATGAAATATATCCATGTATTCCTTGAGAAGTCATCTATGAATGAGACATAGTACACAAAATTACTCAGTGATGGAACTGAGACAGGTCCAAACACATCACTGTGCACAAGCTCTAATATCTTGTTCGCCCTCTTAGCACCAGAAGGAAAACTCAGCCAATTCTACTTCCCATATACACAATGTTCACAGAAATCGAAATCTAGAGAGCTATTAGACATACCTTCTACCATACCATTTCCATGCAGTATCCGAAGGCCCTTCTCTCCAATATGTCCAAGCCTTTGATGCCATAGCATGGTATTTTTCTCTAGAGATCGCTAGGCTTTCCGCTCCACTTTCGGGAACCACATAACTGTTGCACCCATCAATAACAGTGCTGCACTAAAGCTTGTACATAATTCCAATCCGAACTCCCCACATTAATACTAGTGGTCCCCGAATCATCTTACATGTATCTTTCTCAAACACTGTTTTTACACCTACATCATCCATCTTGCTTACAGAAATCAGATTTCCAGCCAATGTAGGAATCTGCAGAACACCAGGAAGTGTTCTAATCCTTCCACCTTGCATCTTCAACTTAAATTTTCCACGTCCGATGATTCTGGCCTTCCTATCATCACCTAAGAAGACATCACCGCCATCATATTTCTCATACTCACAGAACCACTTCCTATGGGGAGTGAAGTGAAAGGATGCACCTGAGTTAATCAACTATGACTCATGATCTACATGTGTATTTGAAGAAGAAGCCAAATACACATCCCCACCTTCATCCGAGATGGTTTTTGCCTCTGTAGAAGGAGCATCATCAGAGCCCTTCCTTTCTCAGGAGCTTTATATCTGCAGTCATTTTTGTAGTGCCCTTCCTTTCCGCATTTCCAGCACACCTTTACAAAATTTCCAGGATATTTAGATCTCCCTCTAGATTTATATATCCCACTCGAAACCTTATTCTTGTTTCTGTTCTGGGACCTTCCCCGTACAGATAAGGCATCTCCATTCTGACCCTCCATATTTCTCCGTCTCGTTTCCTCTGATAGCAAGGCTGAGACAATGTCATAAAAATTCAAGGTAGTTGTATTGCTACCTATTGTAATAACTAGACTGTCCCACGAGTCTGGTAGAGAACACAACAAACTGATGCACTTATCTTCATATGAGATTTTAATATCAATAGATGACAGCTGACTTACCATAGTATTTAAGGCATTCATATGCTCTATCACCAAGTCTCCATCCTTCATCCTTAGGTTATACAACTTTTTCCGCAGGAAAAATTTATTCACCGGAGACTTAGATTGGTACAAAGTCCCAAGTTTGTCCCACAAATTCTTCGCCGTAGCTTCCCCAAATAAATTCAACAAAACCGAATCTGAGACACACAACCGTATTGTGCTCTTCGCCTTCTGATCCAACTTCTTCCAGTCTTCATCTGACATTGCCGTTGGTTTAGTACCTGGATCTACCGTGATCCACTGGTATTTATCCACCAATAGATCCTCCATCTTGAGCTTCCACAACTCAAAACTCTGACCATTAAATTTCTCAATCTCTATCTTTCCACTGCTCGCCATATTCTTTCACCCCAAGAATCGATCCTGCAGATCTCCCACTGAACAGGGTCTACCTCAGCCTCGAGCAAAAAACCCCTCAGCAGGAAAGGCATCCCCTTGAAGCCGAAAAAACTCTAATACCAAATGTAGGTTTTAACCCTGTACAGAAATTATCTGCAAACGAATCTTAAAAATAGAAAATAAACAATAGCGAGAGCATAAAACATGAAACAGATATACACAAAGATTTTCCCCTGGATCCCAAATCGAGACGACCAACTTGATTTTTCATTATATTCCTTTTAGTGTTACAACACATATATGTAGATGCCGAAGCATACACAAACCCTAATCTATTAACCCTGGATTAGAACATAACCGTAGTTCCCTTTACCGGATCTACAAAATCCTAGGGGCCAAAAACCATCATGCCCCAAAACCATGGGTGAGTCCACCCACCGAAAAATAAGGTCCAAAGAATTTTTCCTGGGGCGCTGCCATGGACCCCGAACAAGGGGGGCTGCCATCCCCCCTGTGACCTCCTTGGTGCACCCGGCGCAACATACAGGGGGAGCTATCGCCCACCCCCCCATGACCCCCCCGCACGTGACTAGTCATGGAAAGAATATAACACATACCCAACATCTATGTTATTTATTAAAACAAAAATTAACATTTGACAACAATTTTGGATTTGTACATGATGCTAATTTGAAATATCATAAAAAGTGAGAATGAAGGAAAAATAGTACAATGTGGTATTGAACCAGTTAACGAAGAGAAACAACCACAAGCATTGTTGCTGGGAAACCTTCTAATCCTAATTATTTGAGTCTATTCAGTGTTTTCAATTGTTTCAATTAAGACAATGATAGATAATGATAGCTTTGTTAAGAGGTGTTTTCTATGTACTATCTTATATGTAATATTGTATAGAAGAATCACAACAAAGACACTTCACAAACTAAAATAAATCCTGCACAATCTTTACAACCGTGACATAGGAATCAACTCTTCAATTCCCTTTGTTTTCACACTCATAAATAATGTTCTCCAGTCTTTCGGTTCTCTGAAACTTGTTTCGAAGTTGTGTTATATCCGTGTCTCCTTCTCCGCACTCCCTTGTCTTCGCACAAAATCTTTCACCTGCAGATCCTTCCTAGTGCATTGCTAGTGCATATATCTATAGTCATGCAACTACTATATCCAGTTCCTATACATATATGAAATGAAACATACAATTGCACTAAAGATGCATATAAAATTTAAGTGCTTCACACAATGTATCAATGTTGCTTTTTCGACCTTAATATAAGCACATTTATATAAGTCATAATATGATCTAAATTATGATATAAGTCATAATATGATCTAAATTATGATATAAGTCATAATATAATTTCTCTTACAATGTTAAATTAGCCTTATGCAAAATGTAGAGAAAGAAAGCTTCACTCAATAAGCAAATATCGTGATTAAGAATTTGCAACAAAGTAATCATAAAATCATTATATGTTTAGAGCTTAAGCGAACTCAATTCAAGAGTAAGATGAGAATGTAACGAATGCTTCTAGTCAAAATCACATAGCTAGACAATGTAACCATTGCTAGATAAAATCATATTGAATATAATAAAGCATACATTGCTATTTTCCCAAATTGCATGAATTATGGACTTTGTTCTTATTACATGTATTCTAGTTTTTTTTACTAATTTTGCTATTAACTAGAATTCTAAAACTATATAAATGAAAACTTCAATTTAGCAATGCGTTAATGTGAGGCATAATGATTTCATTATTAGACTTAATTAAGTTTTTAATATTAAGTAATCCACACTCCAAAATGTTGCTATGTGTGGCTGGATAACATATACGAAAGTGTAAAAAACAATGAATGAATATTAAGTTGCATATATTGATTTCCACACTTCCCTTTACTCTGTTATAATGAAGATATGCATTATTTAATGTTAAAATATTTCCAATGCTATAAAATAAATGAAAAAGTGCGGAACATCGCCGCACACTATTGTCATTTCATAAGAAGTTCATGGTGACATATTTAGACTAGAGAGAAATTATCGTTTATCAAATTGTGCGTGGAATATTGTATATGGATGCAGCGTGATCATTGAATCATTATTGAGAAATCATTAAACAAAATGCAGAATTATCTCTCCTACACAAACTCTCATTCACATTCATGGTGAAATATTTAGGACGAAGAGAAATGGGTAACTATTGTTTAGCAAATCATGTAGCTCTAGCCGGGGACACAAAATTTATTGTTGAAAGTTTTCCTGACTAAGAAATTTCTTCATGCATTCAATTTCTCAAATGACATGCAAATCATGTAAGTGACACCTGAGATGAGATTTCATTGTGTGGAGTTTTCTCTGCACTCCGCACATCCTTTAATCAATTAATTAGCTTTTTTGACTAATTCTGTGTTGTTTGAAGAACTTTTACTATACAAAGAGCTTTCATTGTGCAAAGAGCTTTGTGCAGTGAGTTTTGTTTGAAGATATTTCACTATTCAAATAAATTTCATTGTGCAAAGAGTTTTGTGGGGAGAGATTTCATTGTGCGGAGTACACAACCTTTAATCAATTAATTAGCGGTAGAGATTTGTGCAGATAGCTTTCATTATGCGGAGAAATTTCATAAATAAAATGTAAATATTTTTTTAATTGTCAACAAAAAAACATCGAGAATCATTAAAATTAAACACTCCAATTATCTATTTTACGTGGATTTGTGTGGAGAGATTTCATTTTGCGGAGAGTTATGTGTAGAGAGATTTCATTGTGCCGAGTACACAAATTTTAATCAATTAATTAGCGATAGAGATTTGTGCAAAGAGCTTTAATTTATTTTTGTGCAGAGATATTTCACTATGCGAAGTACACAATGTTTAATCATTAATTAGCGGTAGAGCTTTGTGCGGAGAGATTTCATTATGTGGAGAGTTTTGTGCGAAGAAATTTTATAAAAAACAAATGTAAATAGATTTTTAATCCAAAATAAAAAACATCATGAATCGTCAACATTAAACACTCCAATTATCTCTTTTATGTGGATTTGCGCGAAGATCTTTCATTGTGTGGAGAGTTCTATGCAGATAGATTCATTGTGCGAAATTTTCTCTGCACTTCACACAATATTTAATCAATTAAATGGTGGTAGAAGTAGGGACATTCAATGGGGAGATTTCATTGTGCATAAAGCTTTCATTGTCCGGAGTACATATTGTTTAATCAATTAATTAGTGATAGAGCTTTGTGCGGAGAGATTTTATAAAAAGATGTAAATCGTTTTTTATTCGTCAACAAAAAAACATTAAGAATCACCAACATTAAACACTCCAATTATCTGTTTTACGTGGATTTGTATGGAGAGATTTCATTATGAAAAGAGTTATGTGTGGAGTTTTCTCCGCACTCTACACAATCTTTAATCAATTAATTAGTGGTAGAGGCATTGACTATGCTGCATTGCAACTATTACCCTTGTTTTTTTTCACAGTATTTTACCCCATATTAATCTTTTCCTGGTTGTTGAGGAACCCCTTTTCTATCTATAAACATTGTAATAACCTTTAGTCTTCATATAACCAATCCTATAATTGCTTTTCTTAAATTTATTCTAATGATTTGATATAAATAAAAATGTTTCTTATATAGAAATAAATAAAAACATCAAAATAATAAAATAAACAATAAGATAATCATTATTGTGAGAACTAAAAATTGAAAAGGGACTCATCTAGTGTTGTAGTTAAATATAACTCTTATTATTATTTTTTTCACAATATTTTATCATCTTGTAGTTGAATATAACTCTTAGTATTTTTTTTTTCACAATATTTTATCATCTTAAACTTTTCCTGGTTCTTGAGGAACCCTTTTTCTATATGTAAGCCTCGTAATAACCTTTAATCTTCGTCTAACCAATCCTACGATTACTTTTCTTAAATTATTCCAATGATTTGATATCTAAATAATAATAACTCAAATATTCTACTTTATTTAAATTTTTATCTAATTTACATTATAAAATTAGATAAATACTATAAATATATATCAGTTACAAACTATATATATATAGATATGAGAATTTTAGAATAAAGAGGATTTAATAAAGAAACCATAGTTTTAGAATATATTCTCCCTTCTTATCAATGGCATTTTGAACTTAAATAAACAAGAGCCACGTGGTGGTATGTCAATGCTTATTTGTAAACATGATTTGTGTGTATCTAGTTTTAGTTTATTTAGTTAAAATGTTATATGTGGAGAAGAAGATGAACTTAGAGCTCAAGCTCATATATACAAGGTAAGTTTCGGCCTAACTAATTGCTAAAAACAAAATCAAAATAAGGCCAAATATTTTGAAACTAATTCGAAACTAATCCATTTCAATTTCTAATTTCAAAATATTGAATCTTAATTTCCAAGTGGAATTTTATAGATTATTCTTAATTCAAGAAAAGCATGCGGTTTTGATAATATCATTTTTTCCGAGTACAACATATTTTTATTGGTATTTATTTGCATGGAATGGGAAGCAAGCTTGTTTTCGCAAAAATCACTTTTAGCTAGTTTTTTGCAAAATGACATTTATGTCTTTGTTTTTTTATTTTTATTTTTTTAAAATTTTTTATTTAATTCAAATAGGAAAAAACATTGGACTACTTTGTTTTCTTGTGTATTGATATTTAGAATGATTATTTTGATAGAAAAAATATTTCTTAAAACAAATAAGTAAACAATTAGAGCAGATTAACATTTGCTTCACTTTGCATTATATCAACGAACAAGAATAGACAACACAAAAGGGTTTTTGTTGATTATTAGTTTTCGGGAGTTTTATTGTCTATGTGATAGTTTCACCCAAGGTTGTGGTATGAGCTGTATTGTAAAAAGAATTTACATGTGTTGCAATATTTGGAATAACAAAAAAAAAGACCATTGAGTCTAACACTGTTACTAATGAAACGGGAACTATTACCTCAAAACGGGAACTCTAGCCCAAAAAGACTAAAAAAACATGAAAAAATGCCCCAAAAAAAAAAAGTGTGTATTCCAGAATGCATTTGGTTTTTTCTCAAGGTCAAATTTCAACATTTTATAAAATTATGCTAAAAGCGAAATTGTTTCTTGAAAAAAATATTGAAAAAACACCCTCAAAACAAAACAGGTTGATGCTGGAATAACAAAAAAAAACATTGTGTCACACTTTTGACACATTGTAACAATGGAATTAAAGACAACATATTAGGACATTGAAAAATCATAAAATTCTAAAATTTTTGATAGATAATGTTAAAGATAAACAAAAATATGTTTGAAGGGCTTATCATTTTGAACAATTTTCATCCATGTTGTTAAACATACAATATCTTGTCTCTATACAACCCTAAAATTGTAATTATTTTCAACCATAACATTAAAGATAAAATTTCATAGCGCATAAAAACCTTAAAAACAAGTTGTAAATCTCAAGTTTTTCAATCTTAAGTTTTCAACATACTTGAACCATGAGATTATGGATAAATTATATGACTTAAACCATTTTTAAAAATGAACAAGTAAATGAAAATTTTATTATGCCAAGAGAAATTTTAATTTTAAAGGATAAAAATATATCTCTTTTAAAATCTTAGCATAAGACAAATTTAAATCTAATTGCAACCAAAACCTAAAAATCAAGCATCAAAAAAAAGTGTCCCCTTTCAATGAGGCATATAATTTTAAATTTTTTTAAAAGTATCTTATACCAAATGGTAAAAATACATAATATCATGGTAATATAGCTGCATAATTTAAAAATTCAACATTAATTTCTATTTTCTATTTTAATTTTAATCAAAATATCAACATTGGTACATTGCATATAACATAAATTATTTTTGTAATTCATTGTTGCGCTGTGGATATTCTAAAGAGACGAATTCTTCATAATTAAAACATATAATCCAACAAACATAGAAATGCATCATAACTTCATGACAAATCAGATGGAAGTCAAGTTTTTTGTTTCAAGTTACAATGCAAACATCAATTACATAAAAGTCTCATAGACAATTATTCAAAATATCAGAACCTACATCTTCAGATGAATAACTCGATGCAGATGAAGATGATCCATATTCTTCTCTTTCTTCAACTAGTGCTCCATCTGAGTCAACATGCATGCCCACCATTTCAAAGTTCAAATGTCTTGTAGATCTACGACTACATTATGCAGAGTCCCATCTCAACAGTAATTGTTCTGGTAGCAATTTCTTCAAAATATTTATGGTCTTCAACCGAAGAGTTCCTCTCTTTGTCAAATTGAAGTCATACACAAGTATTTCAACATCCTCCAATTTTAAGACATCTGTGCGGCTACGATTTATATTTGTGCCCTTTCTTTTTCTCTTTCTGCCAATTTTTTTTTTCAACTACCATCTATGGCTTGTACACACCATTGAAAGGGTGGGTACTTGTGGCATACCAATGTACATCAACAACTGTAATATCTTCATTTTCATTAATGACCCTTATAACCTTGGAAATCCAGAATGGATAGGAAAGTGGATCTTCATCTGCTAACACTGCTATCATGCAACCCTCCTTAACATCCTGCATAGAACCCCTCTAAAGTTCTTCCATGGCTTCACGTTGTGCATGTGATCTTTTAGAACCAATATAGATTTCTATTACCCGTGGAGAATTAATAATAGCTTGAGACCGTTGTTATTCAATAATGTGTGTTTCCTGATGTTCATTTGGCATATTTTGTCGCAAAAAAAAAGGAGTCTTCAAAAGAGTATCCACATTTAATGATCTTGAAATCATATCACTTTGATTACTGAAAAAACACAAAACTAAATCAACAACATCGAAGTACTCATATGTATCTCTAATACATCTTTTAATTTCCTCCAGACATTCAGAATTATTTATGTCTCTCTTATGCCTTCATGCATTATGGAGTTCAACCATTGACTGTAATAACAATATCTTTGATGAAAATATTGGACGCTCTGGAACTTCAAAAATGCTAAACCTGATGATGGTCCCCATTCTGCAACAGTTGAATACTTCTTGCCCCATACAAGTGTTATCCCATCAATTTTTTTGATACGAAATTGATGCTGGAAGCTAATATCGTTAAGTTGTTCAATGCATTTCTCCTCACCATGCGATCCCAAAATAAACCTTCGCATGTCAATAGTTTCTTCCAACACATGAAAAACAGGCTCTGGAATGTACGATTTCTTAATACAATAAATTAATGATGGCAGACTCCAAACACCTTTCCTCCTCAATGTTACTGAAAAACGACTAAACATTTGATCAATATGATCATGAGTATGCCCAACAAGAAGGAAACCAACCTTTATATTTTTAAAAATTCCCAATTCAACGAGCATGTTTATATACCCAAAAAGAACTTGATTTTTTTTTTTCACGACTTGTGTTGTCTAATTGTAAATACAAAACTTCAAGAAGTATACCAGACCAATGAGTAACCACATTATGGATTATAGTTATGGTCAGATTTGCATCATTGTGAATATTTGGAGTTGTGAATAAAACTCTTGGAAACATCTTCTCATTAAATACCATACAACCAACCAAGTGAAATTGAATGAAATTTTCCTCCTGTAATTTTTTTGGCGTACGGACAAAATGTGGAAGAAGTGTTTTCTTTTGGTCCATACCATCAATTATCAAACCCATATATTTATTTGGATGATCATAAAACTTCTTTCGATGTTTATACAAATTTTTCCTTTCACTTGTTTACTGATTGTGATGCTCTTGAAGTTCTTTGTCAACGAAATCTGTACATAAAATAAAAAAACATATGAATAAATATATTTTCATAGTTAATAACTATCCAATTTTAAAAAACAATGTTTTGAATGCATACCTCTTTCTGCCCCTTGACATTTATCTCTTTTTGCTTTAAGAGAAGCACATGTGCTACAAATCTCCGTCCTCGTCTTCTTAGGAATAAGAACATTGTTGAATTCGTTTTTCCATAACCTTGTAAAATAAGAATATGTAATAAAAATACCAACTCCTTCAACAACTTCTGCATAATCTCCGTATAAGATGAATATTTCTCGTCTCGAGAAATTATCTGGAATATGTATTGTGTCTTTATTTGGCATACACTCCCCATGATTTGAAAAGAAGTCTTTCATCTATGTCTTAGCAATATTTGCAAACGACCCAACCTCCCGTTTATAATGTACTTCTGAATAATATGTGGGATCATTTTCTAGTATTCTTGGATTCTTGACAAAAGACAATTAAAAATTAAATGCAACATTTTGAAAGCCTTTCTGCAGAGAAATACATTCCCAATATGATAATCATAACCTGCTAGTGTAGATTGCATGTGACCCACTAAATATGAATTTTTCATGCTTTTATTCATTGAAATATATGTTTCAAGCAATCCCTTCGACAACATTCACTTGAAATCAAATGAATGACTTAAATTTTCTTTTGTGAGATATTTTGTCCTCACCCTTGTATAACTGGAATGTTTTGGATTGATATGAAAAGGTCTACTCCTACTCCTAGTTACAATATTTTCTTGCAACGAATTCATCATTCCATCATCCTTTATAGAAGCAGTTTCATCACCATTAGGAGGAATATTATCCCCACTATCATCATTCTCAACATAGTTAAGAAATTCATCAACATCATTGCCTGGAAA
Organism: Pinus albicaulis; assembly: GCA_034641835.2. Classification (NCBI taxonomy): domain Eukaryota; kingdom Viridiplantae; phylum Streptophyta; class Pinopsida; order Pinales; family Pinaceae; genus Pinus; species Pinus albicaulis. Next base: position 918,082,115 of record CM076576.1, read on the forward strand.
ATTTTCATTACCATCATCACTTGAAGAAAACATTTCAAAAGAATCATTTGCACTATTGTAACCTTGACTCAGATGAAATTCTTCACCATCTTGATGCATGCTTTCAAATTCTTCCTTGGGAGGATTCAATTCTTCATCACCATGACTGCTTTGAAACGATCACTTAGAGAGAATGCATTATTCAGATTTGTGCCTCTAAAATTATCATTTGCAAGAAACTCTTCATCCTCCCCTTCCTCAGTGGTGCTCTCATAATCCTTAGGATTAGGCCTAAGTGGAATCTTTGAATCTGTATTCACTATAATTTCTTCATCTCGCCCTTCCCCTTCCTCATTGGTGCTCTCATAATCCTTAGGATTAGGAATAAGTGGATGCCTTGAATCTATATTTATTGGAAATTCTTCACCCCCCCCTTCATTAGTGGTGATCTTATAATTGTTACGGTTAGGATGAAGTGAAAATTTTGACTCTAGATATTCACCCCCCTCTTCATCAGTGGTGTTGGCATAATCCTTAGGATTAGGACGAAGTGGATATTTTGACGCTGCAAATTGTTCATTTCCCTCTTCATCAATGGTGCTGGCATAATCCTTAGGATTAGGACAAATTACATACTTTGACTTTGCAAATTATTCATTCCCCTCTTCATCTGTGGTGCTTGCATAATCCTTAGGATTAGGATGAAGTGGATATTTTGACTCTGGAATTTTTTCATCCCCCTCTTCATTAGTGGTGCTCGCATAATCCTTAGGATTAGGACAGAGTGGATATTTTGATGCTGCAAATTTTTCATTTTCCTCTTCATCAGTGGTGCTGGCATAATCCTTAGGATTGGGATGAAGTGGATGTTTAGACTTTTGAATTTTATCATTCCCCTCTTCATCGGTGGTGCTGGCATAATCTTTACGATTAGGACGAAGTGGATATTTTGACTCTGGAATTTTTTCATCCCCCTCTTCATCAGTGGTGCTGGCATAATCCTTAGGATTAGGATAGAGTGGATATTTTGACGTTGTAAATTCTTTATTCCCCTCTTCATCAGTGGTGCTGGCATAATCCTTAGGATTAGGACGAAGTGGAAATTTTGACTATGGAAATTCTTCATTCCCCTCTTGATCAGTGGTGCTGGCATAATCCTTAGGATTTGGACGAAGTGGATATTTTGACTCTGCAAATTCTTCATTCCCCTCTTCATCTGTGGTGCTCGCATAATCCTTAGGTTTAGGATGAAGTGGATATTCTTCATCTCCCCCTTCATTAGTGGTGCCCTCATAATCCTTAGGATTAGGACGAAATGAAAATTTTGACTCTGGAAATTATTCATCATGCTCTTCATCACTGTTGCTTTCATAATCCTTAGGATTAAGAGTAAATGGAATAACTGACTCTCGATTTACATAAATTTCTTTTTGCTGCGCCTCATCAATTATGTTCTCATCATCCTTAGGATTACGAACAAGTCGATTTTTTGACTCTCTATTCATGGTGGACGAACTCCTGTTATGTTCATCGCTCTGAATAAAGTTGTTGCGTGACGAAGATGTTGATGTTGTACAAAGAAAAACTTCGCTATTAGAATAACCCATGGCTTTCAACAAGAATATGTTGAATGATACAAATGCCTCTCCCAATTAAAATATATAGCTTAAAGACTAAAAATTTCCTTTCAAATTCCCCCCCCCCCCCCCCCCCAAAAAAAAAATTTTTGCGAAAAAATTTCCCTCCAAAATTTTCGTTTCAAATATTTCATACAAAATATTCAACAAAAGATGTATTTACAAACATTTTAATAAACTGTTTGTAGTGAAATATTTTACTGATATTTCTATTCAAAATATCCACAAAATATTCCTATCATGCATGCCTTCCAAACTAAAATAATGTTGTTATTTTAATTATTTAACATTGACTACATGTAAATATTAACTATAATATTACTATAATAACTACATGCAAATATTAACTATTTTAACTATAATTAACTTCATGTAAATATTTTAAATTTTAAATTTTAAATTTTAAACCTACATTATATTCGTCTAGAATATATTTCAAAATTTCTTAATAAACTATCGATCTTGAAATATTTCACCATACTTTCTATTCAAAATATCCACAAAAGATTCCTTTCATGCATGCCTTCCAAACTAAAATAATTTTCTTATTTGAATGGTTTAAGATTGACCGCATGTAAATATTAACAATAATAATTACATGCAAATATTAACTATTTTAACTATAATATTAACTATAATTAACTACATGTAAATATTTTAAATTTTAAATTTTAATCCTATATTATATTTGAATGATTTAACATTGAGTACATGTAAATATTAACTATGATAACTACATGCCAAAATTAACTATTTTAACTATAATTAACTACATGTAAATATTTTAAATTTTAAATTTTAATCCCACATTATATTTGAATGATTTAACATTCAGTGCATGTAAATATTAAATAAAATATTAACTATGATAATTACATGCAAATATTAAGTATTTTAACTATAATATTAACTATAATAAACTACATGTAAATATTGTAAATTTTAAATTTTAATCCCACATTCGTTAAAAAGTGAACCAATCACATAATATTCGCTATCTAATAAGAATCATTGTTTCTATTCATCACATCACATCAAGTTTTCTGGTTTTGTTGGAGCAATTTTCTGGAGGTCATTGCATTCGCAATGGAGGCGTTGTGTTGCTATTGGTAATTTTCTGGAGGCGTTGTGTTTGTCCATTTAAAGACGATTTTGGGGAAAATCTGTTTTTTCTATGGTTTTTGTGTTCAAAAACTATTTTTTTAAAGGTTTTTAGGTTCGAAAACCATATATTTTTAATATTTTTTAGTTAAAAAAAAAAAAAAAAAAAACCTCAATTTTTTTGGGTTTTTAGGATTTATTTGATTTTATTTTTTATGTTGATCTAGATAGAAAAAACAATAAAATGACCATACACATAAAAATAACAGTTATATTTATTCTATTTTTTTTTTTCAAAGTGCAGTTGGAAAATTTGAAAAGAGAAATTTATTTTTTATTTTTATTTCTTAACATGAAAATTTACTTTTAAAAATAGTATTTGATATTTTATTTTATTTTATTTAAAGGAGAATAGATAAATTTAGTTTATATTACACCTATTTGTTTTTTTTTTTTTAATTATAAATATATTGGCAGTTTCATTATTTAAATTGTTTTTTTTTGTATTTTATTTCACAATTGTTTTATTTTATATTTTATTTTTATTTTTTAAATTTTAAATCTTATTTTTAATTTATAATTAAAATTGGTTTTTGTTTATATTTTAAAACATATATTTTTATTTTAATTTTTTTAATTGTAGAGTATTATATTTTATATTAAACAACCATTGTTTTTTTTTATTATAATTGTTTTTATTTAAAAAAAATAAAAATAAAAATTAAATTTTGAAATTTTGAAATATATATATATAAATTAAAACTGTTTAAGTTTAAAAAAAATAGAACTGAAAAATTAAATTTTTCGTATATTTGTTTATTTATATTTTAAAACATATTTTTTATTTATATTTTTATAGTTTTGTTATATATTATATTTTTAATTTTAATTTTTTTTGGATATATTTTTTTATTTAATATATTTTTTTAAATAGTTTTAGTTAAAAAAAAATTAATTCGTTATATAGTTTTTATTTTTTTTGTATGTAAAAAAAAAAAAAAATTTGCCGCCCGCTGGGGGCCGGAGGTCAGCTGGGCAGCCCTCCACGACGCCGCCCAGCTGGCCTCCGTCCCCCGACTGGGCGGAGGTCGATTATGGGAAAACAAAACATTTATATTTTATATTTAAAAAAAAAAAAAAATTATAAATTTTATTTTATATTTAAATTAAAAATAAAAATAAAAATAAATTAATTTTTTTATAAAGTTTATTTTATATTTAAATAAGAAAAAAAAAAGGTTTTTTTTCGTGCTCGCCAGGGGCTGGAGGCCGGCCGGGCGACGCCGTGGAGGGCTACCAGGGTAGCCCTCCACGACGCCGCCCGGCTGGTCTCCGGCCCCCGGCATATACGAATAAAACCTTTTATTTTTTATTTTTTTAAATTTAAATATAAAATAAACTTTATAAAAAAATTAATTTAGTTTTATCTATTTATTTATTTATTTTATTTATTTTTTAAATTTAAATATAAATAAAATTTAAATTTTATTTATTTATTTTTGAATATAAAATATAAATGTTTTGTTTTGAAATATTAAATATCAAGTTTTTAAAATTTTTAAAATAAATATAATGTTTTATGTTATAGTTTTAATTTTAAAATTTATTTTATAGTTATAAGTATAAACAATATAATAATTTTAAAATTTAAAATTTATTTTATATTTAAAATTTATAAAATTTAATAAATAGTGAATATTCCAATATTGTAAAATAAAATTATAAAATTATAAAATTAAATTTTAAAATATAATAAAATATTATAAGTTTTAAATTTAAATTTAAATTTTATCATATATGTTTTATATATATTCATTATTATTAAAATTTTAAAATATAATTTATTAAGTGTATATTTAATAAAACAACACAATTAAAATTAAAACCAAAAATTAACATTCATTTTTTTTTTAAATAACTTTTAGTTTAAAAAAAATAAAAAATAATTTTAACCATTGCTAAATAGTAAGTATTTTTTTGTGTTTTTTTTTTTTAAATATTAAACAAAAACTCAAGCTTGAAAATAATGTTTATTTTTCTAAAATTGTTTTATACAATTTAAAACAAATATATATATATATATATATATATATATATATATATATATATATATATATATATATATATATATATATATATATATATATATGAGTTTTAGTAGTTTGTTTTTAAATGAAAAATTTCTATAGTTAATTTTATTGGTTTACTTTCAATTTATTTAATTTTATAAATAAATTTTGTTTTTCTAATTTATTTTATAGACATTTTTTTCGATAAATTGAAATATTAAAAAAAAAAATTAATTATCTGTTTTCTCATTAACATATATATATATATATATATATATATATATATATATATATATTTCTTTTTTATAAGAAAAAATGGCATCAACAAAGATTTCTGTGAATGTTTCTGCACCTAGGGCAGCAACTCCCAAATCTAAAGTTGCAGCTCGACGCACTATGGATACAACTCCCAAATCTAAAGTTGCAGCTCGACGCACTATGGACGTAAAAAGGACATTGTTGCACACACTAATAAAAGTCAAGGAAGTGGGCCACCAGGTTCATTAAAGCTTATTTCTGATTGGAAGAATGCCGAGGAAATAGATAAAACTGATTTCTCATGGTATCTTGAATTCAGTGAAACAGAGGCTGATATACATATCTATCTGGTTTGTGGTATGATTGACTTAAATGAACCATATGATTTGATGGGCAGAGTACGAGACATATGTATGGTCCCGAATACAAACACTATTTATGTTCTTGCAAGGAAGGCTAATAAATGTGACAAGGTTAGATATCGTCTATCAAAGGTCAAGTATGACATAAATGAAATATCTACAAAGTTTTTTGAAGAAATCTCAAGCAACATTGCAAATAACATTGTAAGTATGCTTATTTTTATTTCCGTTATGCATTATTGTATGGATCATTCATTTTTTTATAAATTATTGATCATTCACATGTTTTATTTTGTTTCATAGGATTTTGTTCCGATTCTTTTAAACATGTTTGAAGGTATTTATTATATGGAGCCAGATGTTATGAATGTGTTCAACACTTTTCACACAGACAAAGAAGAGGAAAGGAGATTGAAGCAAAGATCAATAGCTCGTGACATTGCAATAGTACAAAGAGGGGATCAAACAAGAGTCATTAAGGTGGGTCAATCTAGTAAACTTAAACATGTTTCTTTTGAGGATGTGGAACATGAAACTGAAAATTATGATAGAATTAGTGAGGAGGAGATTAGAACTGTTGTGCAAAAGGAGAAAACAAATTAGACACCAAAAAGAAAAATGGCCAAAGATGTCTCTCTTTTACCTGATGATGAAGAGCTTGTTTATAAAAGAACTGATATGTTAACCAATAAGAATAGGAAATCAAATATTGGTCAACCTGTAAAAGTCATGAGCAGTAGTGAAGAACAAACTGTAAGCTTTAACGGAAGCAGAGAAATCATAACACCAAGTGCTGAGTTAGAGGATGGCATTATTAAAACAAAACAAAATGCTATTCGATATGAGTTGAGGAAGAATAAATTAATTCTTGGTGGCCAAAAATTTGAGCTTAATGTCAGCCAATTTTATAGGCCAGATGAAGAAAAATCTCAATATAAAATTAGAAAGGCCCATCACCTACATGTACATAATCTGAAAACATTGTTCAGGTTCAATCCATATGCGCATTTGGTGGATTATGTGGTTCTTGTCGATCCACGTGTTAGGAATATGTAATTAGCAAGATTGGCAAAGTCCAATCACAGAAACAACATCGTTTCAACCACTTTGGGATTCTAGGATCTAGCCCTCCTGAATCCTGAGAGGGATCTCTCCAATAAGTGCAAATATGGATTTGTCTTTGAAGCTTATGGTAATGATGTTAGGCTAGTTATGAAGGCCGAGGGTTCTGTTTTGTTTTGGATGGTTGAGTATGAATATGGCTTGAGTGGAATGTTATAAATGTAAAGAGTTTCAAAGGTAAGAATTTGCAAGCAATCAAAACAAGCTTTGGCTGAAAAGATAGATATAACGCTGGTTTTTAGTCCATTGGGCTATGGATTCATAACAGGGCTTTAATTGAGCAACAACATCAAGAGTGATCCAAGGGGCAAGTCATCTATATCACAATATTATTGAGATTAAAATGATGGAATGGAAACAATAAAGTGTTGGAGGGGTGGAAACTGATAATAATTTCACCAAGGATTTATAGTCAGTCCAAACAAGAAAAGCCTCTTAAGTAACTGTTTAAAACCAACCAAGAACAGGACTAACCATAGAATTAATGGGCAAGTTTGTATTAAAGCAGCTTAATTGACAAACAATTCAGTAATCCGCATAATTACCTTCAGAAAGTATGAAAACACATAAGAGAAACTAAGTGCAACTTAAGATCAGATAAGGTACTTTTAAACCTGGTTTGCTTTCAGTCAGCACCAAGGGAAACCTTCAGAATCTACCTTTGGAGAATAGAAGCTAGAAACAGGGCAAACCATCACTTTTCTAGTCTAAATTTAATAGGAAAATAATGAAAATAACTTTCAAGAACAATGTTTAAAGCAAATAGTAGGATGAGGGAACGCCAGCATTCCTAACTGCTTAAACTGTATTGAATCATTCTTAAATAAACAAATTGGAGGAAAACATTGAGATAAAGCTTATCAGTCAGAGAAGGGTACTGGTAAACAGTAAATCCTAACTCTATAAATGTTGTTCTTTATCAGAGAATAGTGACAATATGATGTACATAGAAGGAAAAAACAATAACAAAGAAAGGGGTACTTCACCAGTGATATAGACCAGGATCCCAAGAAACAACTTGTTATTGATGTCAAACCAGTTACAGTCTTCAGGTCCAATGTTTCAGTTCAGCAATCATCTTCACTTTTCAGCCTAACTAATCTAATCACAAACAGAGCTTCAAGAGCCAGTGAACACTATTTACAAGTAGGAGTTTCAAGCTCAAGTATATTTCAAAGTTCAGCAACCAACTCAACCAACAATTTCTCATCTTATACAGAAGTATTTATAGAAGAATGAGGAGGTGGGAGAGGATAAAAGATCTCCCAGGATAATTAATACAGGTTAAATGACTTCTCAGCCTTTGAGGGGCTCGATGGAGAAGTTTACATATGTGTCCCCTGCATTAAATGTTTTACAATTAAGATTAAGCTCGGTGGGAGCTTTTGTTGACTTTTAAGGCTCTGTTCAGGATGTAATAACTCTGCTGATATTTTTTTTCTTTAAGTTCCCTTAGCAGAATTAAATATTTGGCTGCGCCGAGGCAAATATCTTCGTTTGATCAATAACTTCGGCCTCTGTTTGAATGCTTTGAGGCACAGGTGGCTTTGTGGTAGCTGGGAGGAATCAATTCGCCTCAGATGTGGTGGTGGAGGCTTTTCTGTCTGATAAACACTTATGATTTTCTTTAATTGTGTTTTAATTTGGAGGATTAGGCTTTTGATAATCAATCTTAGCCGTAATCCCCAAATTGTATTTAATCTTCTGTTCTGCTGTGTTTCTATCTTCAACACTAATACTCTTTTAATTGTGATTTAAAATCACTGTGTCTTGTTGATGTGCAGGCCGCGCAGGGCTCGTATGGCATCAATGCCTCATGAAGCATTGACAAGACGTGGAGTTTGAGCCTTGCGAATGGTTCCATTTGATGAATCAAAGGCATGGGAATCATCATTTCTAGCCTTTGACCTTTCTTTCAACATAATGGAGAACCATTAAACATCTGCAAAAATACACAAAAATATTAGAAAATCCTCCGTTTTTGGGTTTTACTGCTGCAGAGGGTGTGGGGAGGAGCGTGGCCATTGGATGGCATCATCCAACGGTGGGGATTCGTTGGAGGAGGTCAAAAGGAGAGCAAAGGGAGAGAATATGTCAGAACCATTGATCGCGTAGAGATCAACGGTGGGGATTACGTGTTAAAATCCTCTTGGTGGAAGGCATAGAGCGATGAAATAATGTGGGAATGATCTGGGACTGTCCGATATGGACACGTGGACGGTCCAGGTTCAATTGGAGGATCGCAATCAGCGGGGAAAAATAAATGTTAAAAATGCACCCGATGAAAAGATCTGATGCGATCAAATGTGGACCGTTGATCTGAGGGCCAGATCAATGGTGGGGAGTGAATCGGGAATAGGCGATCAGAGGTGGGCTGATGCGATGGTGCGATCAGGGAAAGGCCGATGCGATTAAATGTAGACCGTCGATCTGTAGATCAAATCGATGATGGGAGATGCATCAGGAGATCGCAATCGGTGGGCACTAGGTGCGGGCTTTAAACCTTTGTATTTTGCCGATGCGATGGTGTGATCGGGTCATCACAATCGGAGGTTTCAGTGGGGTGCAATTGGAAGAAACCTTGAAGAAGTTTCCGATGCGATGGGCGGGGAAATGCGCTGACCATTGATGTGTTTAAAGGATCAATGGTGGAAAATGGTTAGAAATGATGAATGGGCGGAATGCTTTATAACATAGAAAAAATAAATTTTTCGTGAAATACAAAGGAAAAAAGCATTGGGAAGGGCTTATATTTATGATATGGATAGGCGCCCGACTGCGGGGCCTTTGGACTTTGTGAAAAACAAAAAGGGGCCTGTGGCTTATATAAGGGGGCCAATTGCAATCGGTGGTCGGGCCTTGGTCTTTTTGATCTAACCATTTTCAAAGTTTGCGATGCGATTAGCGCTGTGAGGGGTTAGCGCCTGGTTTGTAGGGTGTGGGCATGTGGGGGAAGTGGTTTATGATTTTGGCCCAAGGGGGCTTAAACCCTTACACAAAAATATGTATTTTTTATGATTTTCTCTGGTTTTCAAAGGGTTTTGAGGGTTTTGATAAGGCAAAGAAAAAGTCTTAAACCTTATCAAAGGGGTTTTGATGGAGGGGAAAAGGGAAAAATATGAAAATGAAGGATTTTTATGGGGAATAAAGGGTAAAAATGAGGTTAGTTTTGGAATTGGAAGGAAGGGGAAATGACCTTTGGAGCAGTATTTCCTCAATGAAATCAGCAGAATTTCAGAGTTTTTAAGATGGAAACAACAGTGAAGATTTGGAGAGAGGCATGAGGCCTTCAAGAGTCTTCAAGAGATAACATTTTTTAGCAATAAAACTTGTTTCTTGAAGGCTCCAAAAATGATTTAGCCAGCATTTGATATAACAAATTTTATAGCTGGCTAACACCATGCCAAGTTCCCAACAAACAAGAATTTGACAAGACAAAATGTTTTGATTATAAATATTATGTATGGAGGGAACCATTCGGCAGAGGTTAAAAGACAGTTGATTGAGGAATATCTCAATAAATATCTTTTTCAAACAGTGAAATGCATCATTTACGTTGGCTTAAAAGAAATAGAATCAAAGTTATTGGCATGGGATCATAATGCAGATAATGAGTACAGAATGAAAATGAATTTCATCCAAAGGGTCATATTTATTCATAATGAATTCATAGAAAAATGTGGTGGGGATAAGACACAAGTTAGTCTAACATTTCAAAAGGAATTTTTAATGGAAACAGGTTATCAAATTGATGAAAAAATCAAAGCAAAAGATGGAAAAATGCATTCAAATATATTCAGAAGCATGGATAACATTTTTCAGTTGGCATTTAGAACTGGGGAGATATGGGATTTGATTGATGAGATTTTTGAGCGGTGGGAGAATATTTCCATAAAAAGTCAAAAGGTTAAAAAGAGTAAACCCATAATATGTACCAACAGTAAGACAGGTCCTGAAATGAAGCAACTTCCAGAGGATATGAATATCACACCTTGGAGAACAATGCAAGGTGTGAAGGATGAGAAACTAGTCAAATCAGTACTAGCCCGTGTGATGTTGGGTGAATTATCAATGGAAGAAATGTGTGCAGAATTTCAAAAGTAATTTTCTTGAATTATTTCTTAATTTCATTTCATTATAATTTTCTTTTAAATAAAACATAGTGTTGTTGGTAGAATTTGTTATACTTGTAACTATATTGACAATTTTAACTTGATTTATTCAGTTACAAGATTTTTATGAAAATACAAGAACATATGGTTAAAATGTTGAATGAAGACAGTTGGGATGATGTTGTGCGCCACTACCCAGAAGCAAGTTATACAACAATACTTAAAGATTTTGATATTGCATTCAATAAGGTATGTTGATTTATACATTCATTTTATTCATATTTAAACTATTTTTATTTTATTACTTATACATATATATTTTTATGTCATTAAATATGTTGAAGAAGGATGGAAATGGAGTACCAGATACTTTCAAAAGCTTTATTGAAAAAATTAAGTTGGAAAAGATGAGAAATAAGCGTCTTATGAATGTTGAACTTGATCCTACTCTTAATCATTACATTTGGAATGGGATCGACAGTATCCAATATCAAATAATACAAGGTGACTGTGAAGACATTGCATCACTAATATCTAAAAGGGAATATGCCCTAGTTATTGCAGATATTCCTCATGGTTTCAATTTCCCAGACATTGAATATGATAATGAACCATGTACTTATCAAGCTTTTAGTAAAGTGGTTATGGGTTTTCAAGAAGTGACAACATCACCTCTTTGGAAATTTGTGACATTTCATTCAGAAACACAGTTTGCAATGTTATTAACAAGCTTCAAGGGTAAAGCAAACTCAAGGATGCAACTTACATGGTAATACTTTGAAATTGAATGTTTGATTACTGCTAATTTATTTATTTATTTATTTATGTACAATTTAATTGAACTTTTACTATGTTATGTTACATGAATAAGTCAAATATTGTTTCTTCCGAATATCAGCCTATTATAAATGATTGTGAGTTCATCCATGTTGAATGTTGGACAAGAGAGGATAGCTATAAGCGTATTCTTATGAATCGAGTAGATGGAAAGAGTTGCTGTCAAGTATTGGTTCATGATGCAGTTGTAAGAAAACAAACATATGAGGATAAAGATGCAAACAGAGATATAGTTAACATTTATAAAAAACCGCAAGCATTGATTAACTATCTTATAGATCTATGTTCAAATGAAGGAGATTGGGTTTTGGATTTATTCTCAGGTTCAGGTAAGTTTTATTATACAAATTTAAATTTAAATTTTTTATTTTTTACTTTTTATGTCTTCGTACTAATTTTCTTACTTATTTCTTTTGTGGTTGATGATTAGGTACAACACTAGCATGTTGCCTACCAAAAGGAAGAAATTGCATTGCCATTGAGAAATACCCAGTGCAATGCAAATTTATTCAAAAAAGAATTAACGCTCTTGAATTCCTTCCAGATGTGAAGCAAGAAGTTGGTTTGAGGAAAGAGGATTTTAATGAATCACGTGTGGCAAAAAAGCAAAGGAACCTCAACCACCATTATATTGAATGATTGGAAAGGGACACTCTGGAAGATTTGCAGTAATGAAAGATCCATTAGAAGATGAAAATGACCAAAATGAAGCAAAAAATGTTGCGGAAGAAGCCATCAATGATGTTCTAGATGATGTTGAACATGTATTAGTTGATATTGTTAATGATCTTTAAGTTATGCTTGCAAACAAAGTTCATTTTTGAGATCTATTAATCAGTTTTACTTGCAATGTTTAGACTTTGATATTTTATGAGAAGAATCCTTATTTTTTGCAAAAAACATATGATTACTATTATTTTTTGACCTAAAATTCAATAAAAATGCTATTTTATTAATTTTTTTTGTTAAGTTTTTCCCAAAAAAATAGTTTATTTAACATGTTTTTTTTTTTTTTTTTTAAAGTCTCTAAAAGTGTATTTTTAGTGTATTTTTTGCATTCTATTTATATTGAAATTTTGTATTTTTTTGTCATATGGTTCAAAATATTGGGTTTTTAGCGACAATTATATGATGTGCATTGAAAAATTAATTAACAATACATAAACATGCAGAAAATATAAACTTTATAATATTGACCATTTTTTCATTTTTTTATCTATGTGAAAAAGTGGAGATATCATTATAAATTTTTATTTTTATTTTTTTTCTTTTTTCTTATTAAAACACAAGTACATAAATGCTCTTAAAAATAATCATCTCACAGAAGAAAAAAGAAATTAGAAAATGTACAGTGTCAAAATCAATCCTCTAAAAAAACGTTGGTGATGATACACCACCACTATTCAAAATCGACATAAAAATCATCACATAAAAAAAATACAAAAGAATTAAAGTGCCAAAAACATGCTCCATTTTTTTTTTTTGATTCTGCATCACCACTTTTCAAAATCAGGTGTTTTTCTTGCTACCTCAAAAAGTAGGTACTAGTGCAGTTACTTATTTCATCGATAATAGTGTTGTCTAAGGACATGGATTGTAGAGCTAGGAATGTAGAATTCATGGTAGGGATGATATAGTTTATAGTGCAAAGAAGAGACCTAAACTTGATGATAGACATAAAGGTTGAGTGGTACATGAAGTAAAGGGGATGGTTCCTGAAATTAAATGGTCTGAGGAAAATATTTAGGCCCATGCTTGTTTGAGATAATACAAAGAGAAAAAGGGAATAAAATTTATGGAGTGATTGAAAGAGCAAGGATAAAATAGTAATGGAGGGACATGAAGCTTGCTCCAAAAGAAAGAGATGCATTTGGAAGAGAGGATGTGGATAGAGGGCTAGATTCAGTTTTACTGCAGAAAAAAACAATAAATATTATATGCTTACTATTTGCATTTAATGGGTTATGTTGCATTGTCGTTATAATCGATATGGATAAATAGCAAGTGGAATATGTGTTGTTTTGAATATATCTGTGATGCAACTATGAACTGATATTTTCCTGATTTGTATATTAATTATGTTTATGATTTTGCATGGGCCCATGTGTCCTATTCTTGTATAAAAAAGTAAATAAGTTAATATAATAAAAAATATTAATTGTAGAGTGTCTGAAGTTCAGACTCAAGAAGAGTCCCATAATAGTTTTCTTAAATGCTTAATGATATCATAAATAATTCAGTAAATGAAGTTAAGGACCTCAAAAATCTATCCAAATTTCAAAACATGATCAATTAGAAGAATTGGGTTCTAATACCCTTTGTATTAATGTACAAATTTATAACAGAGATGATGTGTTTGACAGAGTCGGTCAATGTGCACATCAAGATACCTGTTTACAAAATATTGTCCTCACAGGCGGACAATATGCGAAAGATCAAGAAAATGTTCTTGGGCCGATTATATCTTGTTGTGGTGCTTCCATAGGCTTTAGCCTTTATTGTGCACGGGCCTCCATTTCCACCACATGGATCTTGGGAACGAGGTTCACAAGCCCTTGTCAATAGCCAAATTCTCTAGCTACCCCTGGGAAATCTAGAGGAGGTGATGAGAGAGTTCGTGAACATCCTAGAATAGTTGGTGTGTGGTAGGTGAGATGAAAGCCCGTTGTAAGGTGGCACCATGTTTATGTCAGATAAGATCTGCAAGAGCACATATGCCACCATTCGAGGAATTCCCTACCTGAAGGCAGAGAAGCGCCACAGGTGAATAATTCCTCAATGTAGCTATAACCTAAGCTTAGAAGGGGTAATGCCATGGAATGTCTTAGTATGACTTCCAAAAAGTGGCGAGGTGTTCATTTAGATCTACAAGCATAATGAATCTCTGGGAGCATGCCATAATCGAGAGGAATAGTTTGAGGTAGTTCATGCAGCACCAAAGTTGGTCTTTGGCGAGAGTGCAGAAATTTTGACTAAATACTTTGCATGGTGCAAAGCCAAAGGGCCATGAATCAACCATTGTTGAATAATAAGAAAGGATGTTCAGTGTGGAGCAAAGGGGAAAAATGTTGAATTTATACAAGGAACTGGATAAGGCTTATTATGTTGCAGTTGGGACCGTGGGCGGGAAAACTTCTAATTGGGGCAACAAGATTCTCCTGTTGTATAATTGGACATCAGATGGATTATCTGCAGGGTTCAAGAAATGAGGTGGGTAACAGAGAGTTGGGAGGATGAATTAATAGTTGCATAATAGCATAAGAAAACTGGTGTTGAAAGCCACTTAGTCCAAGGTCAGGAGGTCGGGACGTATGTGTTAGTAGTCACCATGATTTGTAGTTGCGTGGTTGGAAGTTCGGGTAGTTGGGAGGTTACAATTTTGTTTTAAAAAATATTTATGGATCTAATCTACAACTTTTTCAAAGAGAAAAACTGCTTTCTATTGTAAGAGAAAGTACATAAGTTTGTGAGATGTGATTCTCCATCGCCATCCTAAAATAAAGGAAAAACACAAAATGCATACAGTCGATCCCATACATCCTGGAGGTTAGAGGAAAACTGGTACAAGGGTTTCTCTTAGAACTTACAATTTTTCTTTTGCCCTATGTTAAAAAGATCCGAACATGAGACTTAGCAGCTACAAAAATTTGCACTTAGGAATACTACAGAGGGACAAAAGCCACAAAAATTAGAGGAATAATGGAGGCAAAGTATCCTAATGAGTGGATTGTTCATTTAAAATAGGAATGATACCTTCCCCTGTCAGCATCCCGAGGTCAAATTGGTTAAAAATAGTATTACCTGGGACAGAGCTGCAACCCTGTTTTGATAATATGATCTCCAACCTAAGTCTTGAAAAAAGAAAAAAATTGTTTAAGGCTTTTTGTTTTATACATTTTGTGATTCACAAAAGAAAGAAAGCCTTATTGTAAACCTGATAGAAATAATGCAAATTATTCCGTGATTTTTAAATTATCTGTTTCATATGAAAAAATTACAGAACAAATAAATAAATAAGACTAGATTTCAGTAACTGATTCTCAAAGCGCAAAAAGTACAAAATTACTGTCTAGACTGTGACTGATTTTTTATTTTTTTTATTGGACTGATCGTATAGTCAAGAGATTAGATAATCAGGTGTTTTTTTGTTTTATGATTCATTTATTCTATCGCGAACCAGACTATACCATAGTTGGGTGGTTTCATTAGGTCGAGTAGTTTGACAGTTAGACAACGCTGAGGTCAGGTAATTTGACAGTCGGGAAATGCCGAGGTCGAGAGGTCAGGTAGTTTAAGATTCAGGAAACGTTGAGGTCGGGAGGTCGGGTTGTTTGATAGTTGGGCAATGCTAAGGTCAGGAGGTCGGGTTGTTTGATAGTAGGACAATGTTGAGGTTGGGAGGTCAGGCCGATTATTTAAAAAAATTGTAGTCATTCCGTGTTGCAATTTGGGTGGTCGGAAAGTCAGGTAGTCAGAAGGTTGTATTTCATTTTTACAAAATGCTTTTGGATCTGACCTTCGAATTAATTTTCAAAAAATAAAAAAAATTTCTTAAGGCTTTTGTTTTTATTCATTTTGTGATAAAAAAAAGGAATTTTTTCTTGTAAAGTTGATAAGAGTAATGAAAATTATTCTGTGAATTTTTAAATTATATGTTTGATATCAAAAAATTACAGAACAAACAAATAAACGAGACATGATTTTCAGTAACTAATTGTCAAAGTACAAAAAGTGCAAGATGGGATTTTTTTTTTTTTGGGTCAATCATATAGTCGGGTGTTTTTCTATTTTATGATTCATATATTCTATTGTGACTTCAACTATACCATAGTCGGGTGGTTTCATTAGGTCGGGATGTTTGTTAATCGGACAATGTTGAGGTCGGGAGGTCAGGTAGTTTGATAGTTGGGTGATGATGAGGTTGGGAGTTCAGACCGATTATTTATAAAAAAATCATAGTCACTCTGTGTTGCTAGTCGGGTCGTTGGAAGGTCGAGAAGTCAGAAGGTTGTATTTCTTTTTTGCAAAATGTTTATGGATCTGAACTTCGACTTAATTTTCAAAAAATAAAAAAAAAATGTTTAAGGATTTTTTTTATTCATTTTGTGATGCACAAAAAAAAAGGTTTATTATAAACCTGATAGCAGGATTTCAAATTATTCTGTGAATTTTTAAATTATATGTTTCATATAAAAAAATTATAGAAAAAAAAAACAAAGGAGACGAGACTTTCAGTAACTGATTCTTAAAGCACGAAAAGTACAAGGTTACTGTTGGGACTGTAATGGTTTTTTTTTTTTGAGCCGATTGTACAATCAAACATTTTGTTGTTATTGTTTTATAATTAATTTATTCTATCTTGACCTGAACTATACCATAGTCGGGTGGATTCATTAGGTCGAGTAATTTCATAGTATGACAATGCTGAGCTCGGGTAGATTATTTAAAAAAAAAAAATTTAGTCAGCTCGAGTTTCTTATCGTGTGGTCGGAAGGTGAGGTAGTCGAGAGGTTGTATTTTTTTTACAATTTTTTTTTGGATCCGACCTATGACTTAAATTTTCAAAAAGTAAAAATATGTTTAAGAATTTTTTTTTTCATTTTGTGATGCATACAAGAAAAACAACTTGGTGTAAACCTCATAACAAGAATGAAATTTATTCGGTGAATATTTATATTATAAGTTTCATACCAAAAAGTTATAGAAAAAAGAAATATAGAAGACTAGATTTGCCTCTGTCTAACATGCTATGAAAATACTTTACTATGAGCACACTGGAAATTATTTTCTTGGCTCTTAGGTCAGTTATTGATATCATAATTCTATATGTTATGTGAGAGTATAAATTATTTCTAGAATTTCAGTGATTGGTTCTCAAAGGGCACATTTCCTGTCTATTTGTGTGTACATTTATATCTAGCAACACATTTCTACATTTTTTTCCCTTTCATATCAATAGGTTTAAATAAGAAGATTTCTCTAGTCATAGTTGTATTCAGAGGTAAAAACTGAAGGCAAATGAGTACAATAACATATTGTGGTAAGGAAACACAAATGCTCAATCTATTTTAGATGCCTATGTTGCAGCAACATATTGCAGCTCTTATAGGACAAAAATAGATTGTTCCATGGCAATTGCATTTAAATTTTTTAAAGAAAAATCATATATCTTGTTGAGAAAACAAAGTTGAAGCTATTCAAAAACTTGGAAACAAATTTCTAAATATTCAACAAATGCCAAGCACACAACCAATGCACATTGTTTTGTGCTTGTCTTTGTATTCGGATTCTAGAAGAAACAATTTTCATGAGTACTATTCGAGTTGGAAAACAAACGTATGTTCTAAAAAGACCTATTTTATTAGAAAAACAACTTGATAAATTTGATTTATCTAGTTGCAGTTTTATTCAAAGCTAAATAATTGACACAAATGAATACAAGAAGATAGTGATTGACAGAGAATTTTTTGACGAAATGTGCAAGTATTTGGCCGAATCCTTGTGCCAACTTTGTGTATAATAACTCTTCTAATGGAACTCTGGGCACACTCAGTGTGAAACCGAGGTTCAACATGTAATCTGCTGTCACGTAGTGTTTCATCTTATAGGCATAAATATTTTCATGGAAATAATGACACACATACATTACAAGAAACAATAGTGCAATAAAAACTAGTGGAATGTATCTTCTTGAGGAAACTTGTGCAGTAGTGCTCAAAAGAATATTGGCTTTACTGTGCCATATAAAATGATAATTTTTTTAACAAGAAATAGATGAATCTACTATATTATAAGCATTACCAATGTGAACATGGATCAAGGCAGAATTATGACTGCACAAATTGATATGCTTGCATCCAATTTACACAAGGAATTGTTGATAGGTGCCCAAAATCCTCTTGGAACAAGTCAGTATGTGGTCACTCAAAGTTCCAATTATATATATATTGTTAGTTTGGTATGAATGTATACCACCTGTAACAAAAGTCTCATTGTCTATATAAAACTAAAATTAAACTAAGATCTACAGTTCAATCCAGACATTGGTGGCCATGAATATAATATTTTGCAACATAATCATAATTTTCTATGTGGAAATTTTGGGCCACCCCTGTTACATAGAAAAATATATATTATAGCTTCAATAGCTTAAGAAATTGGCTCATGCATTTTTCCATTGCAATTTTCACTTGCACACTTTGACATATTGTCAATTGAGCAAACTTGAACAAAGGCTTGTAGATATATGGAAAAAATATAAATGACTATGATGATTGTTTGTTTGAGTCTATTTGTACACTTGAACCATGTTTTGATATGTATAATATGATAAAAACAATTGTACAAGTTTTTTATAATTGTTTCATTTGTAATGGAAATACAACTACTAATTGGTTAAAACAACACCTGAATTCTGGAAACATTGAACATGAGCAATGTATCAATGATTCACAATCTTATACTATAAACTTATTATAGCCATATGCATATCAACATATAGAGGAAAAAGTTTTTGCAATACAATGGATTTGTGAACTACTTGATGTTAACATATATATCTGGAATACAGAAACAAAATATATTTTCTTGAGATTATATTCATCAAACACTTGCTCCAAAGTCTTGTACATTATGCATGTACCGATATCCACATCAGATGCACATTTCACAAATGATTTAATCAATATAAATATAAATAATTAAAGGATTTAAATGAGAATAACACCACACATAATATCACGAAATTTAAATTCCTAATTGGAATTGAATTCACAAGATTGAATAGATAAGTTTTGGCTGAAGATTTATATAGAAACTTAAAAAATATTTTCATGTTTTGATACTATTTAGACAAAATTTTTAGTATCTTCTGGAATATCTATATATGAATAATTTAAACTAAATAATTAAAATTTTATATCTCACAGAGGAGAGAAAGTATGCCTACGTTTGAGTATTGTATTGCAATGATCAAGTAACAATAAGTAAATTTACAATTTTTTTTTTCCAGTTATAAAAAGACGTAAAGTGCAAAATTGTTATAAGGAATCTTAAACGGAAGTATAAAATATTCATTTAGAATCAAATAGCATAAGTCATAGAGTAAAATCATAGGCATTTATTAAGTAATTAAAATCATGCACTGACATAGTTGCCACAAGGCATCACACATGAGCACTGAAAATGATATTGAAAAAAGCTGAAATTTCAAAATTGATTAAAAACATCCAAGTCTATAGTCTTCATTGATTCTGGACCCTTTGATCCAACACATAAAGGTCTATAAACACTAAAATATAATAAAATAAAATAAGTCTTGGAACATGAAAATCAATAGATTTTCTGAAAGTAAATACTGAATTCTAAAAATTTGTATGTTCAATTGATATCTGGCAGGTAAGCAAACATCTTCTCTTCATCTTCAAAGTCTTCAGAATTGATACTAAGTAGCAGGTGTGATGCATGTAATTGGATATAATTTGTCCATTGTGAATATATGTCATACAATGCAGATAAATAAATGGAAGAAAACTGATTGATGTTGATATGGTAGTTGGAAATTAATCCTTATATGTTTTTCTTCTTCTTTTGATATTTGACCTCAAACTTGGCAATAAGCTTGATTTGTTAAAAAGATAGTTGCATAATTTTTTGGAAACTTTGGTGTCTCGAAATTGTAATGTTTTTTATATCTACCTGGTCCTTGGTAACAACATCTTTTGTGGCCTGTTTTAATTCTCCTGGAACTGCTTCTTTTAATGACTTGCCACTTGAGAAGTCAAATTCTTCTATAAAATCTGTTCATTTTTCCAAAATTGATAAACTTTGCTCATATGCTGTTTGTATGCATGCTCTGGATTCTTTTTCCTCTTTCTCCCTTCAACTTAGGGAAGCAAGCATCAACCTTTTATCTCTCTTAGAAACTTTTGGGATTCCACTAGATTGAAATTCGTTTTCCCAGTCAAGAATAGACAAAAACTCGTTTTTAATTGATTTGTATTCTACCAATGAATATTTTCTTTATTTCATTTAAATCTATAATTTATTGATAAAATATTGCTATTTTATCCATTTTTTTATAGAAGTTTGATTGATTCCTCCTTAGAATTAGGCAAATTTGTAAAGCTTGATCTTTGAAAATGTCGAGACTCTGTGTTGTCTGTTGATTCTCATTCCCTTGATATTTAAGAGATTTAATTTCCTGTTCCAAAGCTATGAAAATAATGGAAGAATTGATTTCTGCTTCTTCCTTCAAGATATGAATTTGATCTTCACGTAATTTTCTCAATTCCTAAATCTCTTATTCATGTTTTGCATTTGCATGTTCTAATTTTTTTATTTTTTATTTTTAATTTATTTTTCTTCTGAAAATCCTTCTGCAGGTTTTCTCTTTATACAACAAATCCTTGAATTAAAGTGGCAGAATTCTACTGCTATTTTTCTTCACTCTTCCATTGTTCCTCCAAAACTTTAATTTTTTGTAAACTGTCATCATATGAAGCTGCAAGCTCATTCAAATGAGACTAATTGTAATTGACAAAAGCTCCTAAAACATTGGAATATCCTTGAGATTTTTCTTTTACGCCTCCCTGATCCTGCCAGCGGAATTTAGATACAGTCTCGAGAGTATCATGTTTTCTTTTCTTTGTTCTTCAAACAACTTATTTTGTTTGAGTATTAAAATAATAATTTTTCAAAGAAGGAATATTATCTACAATTGGCTCTAACTCAGAAACTGGTTTAAATAAGAATTAATCCCAAGGAATTTTAGTAGAAATTGGTGTTACTGATGCCTGAGGAGATACAATAGATATAGCACCCAATCTGTTATATGGTTCCATTTTTTGCACATTTTCATTGGTGTTGGTTCTAGTGGATACTTGATTTTCTTTCCCCTTAACTACTTCCATTTCTTTTAATTCTAAACTTTCTAGTTTCTCTTGCTCTGTGTTCTCAGGATAATTAATGACAATAATCTCATTTTTTTTTTGTAGTATTTTCTCTTCTTGTACCTTCCTGCTCCTCTTTCAAATTTTGTATTGGTGTGGATTCATCTTCTTTACCTATGACAAAAAAACCTTATATTTTTTCAATTTCTACCGCTTTTCCCTTTTGAGAAACATTAGAAGGTTCTGAAGTGAGTTCGTTGAAATTAAATTGCAAAAAATCAATAGAATTTAACTCTATGAATGAAATATTGAGGTGCAGAGCCTTTTCCTTTAGGAAAGTTTCGAATAATTTTTCCCTAAACTCTTGCAATTGTATTCTTGTTTCACTATGCAAGAGTTTGCCTCTTTGGACAACTCACTGAAAATAATCAATGTTTATAAAAATCACATCGAAAGGTGGTTCCTGATGAATAATTTTTTAATATAACTGATTGTTATATAATGAATGCCAATGAGACCTTGAGGATCATAGTCATAATGGGGCAAAGTAAATAACCAAATTTCCTCAAGATGTTCGGCTTCTTTGAATCCATGTCCTTTGTCTCGAATATTAGTTTCACCAAAATTTATTGGAAAATTAGGCTAGAGTTTCTTTTGCAGCTTGCTCAAATTTTTGGCTTGCCCATTCAAAAGAACCTCATTTGCAACTTCTTTCAAACCAAGTATTTTTGGGATATATCGAGGCAGACGCTGCAGACCAACTTCACTTCCAAAAAATTTGACGTAGGAAAATAATTATTCAATAAACTACTGACCTATTGATTCTAGGACTTCTTTCATATTATCACTTATTCTGGGAGGCATTGTCACTAGTAGAAAATGATGAAATTAGTGACTAGGTGACTAACAAATTTAGTCACCACAATTATTTTAAGTGAATTGCTACTAAATTTGAGCAATTTTAAGTGACCCAACTTAAAAACGACTAAAATGACTAATTTAGTCTAGGGATAAAATATACAACTAGATAATAAGTGACCCAACTAAAAGTGATGAACTTAAATGAATAATTTAGTCCAAAACTAAAATATATGACCAGATAATAATTTACAAAATATATGAATTAGTCATTTATGTTAGCAATTTTTAAATGTCACTTTGGAAATGGAAAATTGCAATTTTGACAGTGAAGTGTCAGATTTCACTAAATTTTAACACTATAGATGGATTTAGAGGCCTCCTTAGAGGAATCTCTGAATCCATCTGCAGTGTTAAAATTTAAGGACTTAGGGGTCTTTGAATCAAATATGGTGTTAAAATTATGAAAACCATTTAATTGTCTCTAAAATTTAACATTGCAAATGAATTTAGAGGCCCCCTTATTTGAATCAAGCTGTAGTGTTAAAATTAAGAGACCAGGGATGGAGTTATCCATAAGAAATTAGTTGTTTTAATATTGCATTTATTATTTGCACTAATGACCTACATGGATAGTCAAATCAAATATTGACATTTATATTTATTTGGGTAAAGTTTAATTTTTTGTTTGCACCAATGCCTTCATTATAATTTTAGTAAAGGTAATATTTAGTTAGTTAAATATTAATATTTATATTTATTTGGCGATAAATTTTAATTTTTAAACTGCATTTCTTCATGTGAGTTCCTTTAAATCTAGAGTTAAATTTTCATATAAAATATAGTAAATAAATAATCATAACCTTACTTCATGTTAAAAGTGTGAGTTTATTTAAATATAGGATTAAAATATAAATAGATAAACCACAACAAAATACAAAAGAATAACATTTCTAAAAATTTCTAGTAGACAACCCACCACTAGATGCATGGTGTCACACCCCCGAGTTGGTTCCACCGTTCGGGGTGCCGTGCAACACCGACTAGACTTCCATACTTGACTTTTTTTTCATCTTCCGGGCGACACCTACCATTATACTTATTTTCTTCTATTATTAGTTATGTGTGGAAAACATAACACGACAATACAATTTGCAGCAACACATACCAACAACATCATTTATCAATGTAAAGCTTTTATTATCATTTTTACAATAGTTTACATAATTTTACAAAGGGAGTCCGACTTTGCACGTGTCTGGCCTTCTTTTGATTTTTCTGCACGCCTAGGTCACTTTTTGACCTTTTATGCATGAAACCACAACTCTAAATGACTTGTTGCACGAGTCTAGTCACAAGTTTGCACCGCCGTGACCTTGTGTGCATGGTCATGCAGTGCACTACATGTGCCCGCCCGTTGTGACCCGAGTCTGCAACCTACACTGCTGCCCGAACTAAACCATGTCACTACTGAAACAAACCTGAACACTTTCAAACATTGTTGCCTACCCGAGCTGCCTGACCAGTGGGATCATACCCACATCTCCGCACTGTTCGGTTCAGCTAAACCCTACTGCCATCGACTTTGCACTGCGAACTTTGAATGGTTGTCTCTATGATTTTCCATTGTGTTTCCCCACATGGACCCTCCATGTATATATACACCTTCCCTCTAATGGATATAATGAAGGGTCATGTCGCTTGGGGGCGTCAACCTACCAAGCTGACCCATCAACACAATTGTTCACCAATGTGTAGCATCGACCCATGTGTTCAGCCATACGTCAACTTGTTCACTCACCTTCATATAAAATCCCATTACATATCGCCTCCTCACTTAGTTTCTTGGTTGAATACATCCACACTTCCCTTTGGTTCAACTGCACCCGGTGTGTGCACACTCTCCATCGTGTCAAGTCGCCATCGTGTTGCCTTGCCCATGGGCGCCTCGCCTAATCGCGCGCGTGCCTGAACTCTCAACACGAGTCTCCTGGCATGCCCTCCCATCGTCAGCATGCCCATCAAAATTTGGGTGCACCCTCCCACCATCACACATCCATCGTAGTGGACACTCCCATGTCATGCCTAGCTCATGTGCACCCGTGTGGGGCGACCGATTCACCCAACGACGACGATGTCGACTCAGGGTCCTGATACATGGGGTGCAAGAAAGCCCTCATGAATAGATTCATCTTTTTATGTTATATTTCCATCTTCTTCAATAGGAAGAACAATGAATTATAATCACTTATGAGTAGAAAGGGGAATAAGGGGAAGAGAAGGATGGTGTGTACTTCTTCTCCATCCCCTTACCCGATTCTACTTTTTTTGTGTTAAAGAAACTTTTGGAGAGTCGTGATCTAAGTATACTTCATTTTTCGAATTGGTAAAGACCTATTATGACACAGGTGGATTGTTTTGGATCTCAATAATCTCATCTTCTAACTCAAGGGGATTTTGCATACAATGTTTACAAAAATCAAGAAACTAAGATCCGAAACATATCCACTTTTTGATGTATTGATAGAAATGGTAGGATTATTAGATGATATGATATATAATATATGCAAGAGAACACGTATGATATTTTGGCATAAATATTGTTAGGAGAAAGGATAAGACACTAATATAGAGAGGAATGAAAAAATAGAATGTATGAAATCCATATGATTGTACTCTCTTTTTTATTTAATGTAAAGGAAAGCGTTTTTCTCGTTTTGAAAAAAATCATTGGGATTCAAGACTTCAAAATTATACCATTATTTATATGTATAATGTAACGGCTACATGAGGCTCATGGCTCCAATATTACACATTATGAGATTTCAACTCAATCTTCTTCGTTGGGCTATTGGAATGGGATTGTTTGTTTCCGAGAAATACTTTGGTTAAGTTCTTTCCTTAACTCTAATATTTATTTTTTGACCCCCCTTGACTTCCATACATGGCCATTATGATTGGCACATTGTAAACTAGGTTATGGTCGTGTTGTAGACGGGTGTCACCTCACCCCTATTCACGTGATCTAGCAATGCCTTGATGGTGGGGATTCTCATATTATATCGAAAAATGGTGCTTCAATTGGTGGTTATGGTAACCACCTATCTCCCCTTTCGTCGACTGATTGCCATTTGATTTTTCGCAATCATGCCCTCATAGCTCTGCAACTCTTGGTAGTGCTAGGGTTTCTATTCCTAGTCTCCCTTGACATTTTTCTATGGTTTTGTTATACACTTCATCAACTTATTAAATCTTTTTTCTTTTAAGCTCGCATCTACAATAGGTAAATTCCTTTTTCACTGTACAAATTTTTAATTCTCTGATTATTCCATTGGTTCTATTTTTTGAATGACCCTTTATTTTGATTCATTTTCATTATGATAATCCTTTTCAGACAATTTTGTCCAGGTTCGGCCTACACGACATAATAGCTTCCTCACGGTCACTTGCTCTCAGGGTTTTGTGATGTCTTCGAAGTTTCTATTGCAGGTTTTGACTCTTACTGAGTCAACTGCATCTTTCTCATGGTTATTACCTTTCCTCTAAGTGGATTTTGCTTGTGGCTTCTACTACACCTCTTCCTATTATCAGAATTCGACTAGTCGAGGGTATGAAACTCGCAGTTAATAAACACCATGTAAATTGAATTGTTCTCTTTCAAGGTGTTTCTCAAATCTTTAGTCAGGGTTACTGCATGAATTCTTCGAACAAATTCTTTTAGAAAAACTTTGCAAAATTTTCCTAATTTGTATTAGTGTTAAATGTCTCACATGACCTAACTGTTTACCCCTTTTTTGTCATGGCATTTTCTTTTCTCAGCTCCATGGGGTTTATCCAATCGAGAAAATATAACTTTAGGTAGCCTTGTTCTTATATTTCTAGATATTGTTAGAATATTTACTTCTTCTTTCCCTTCTAAATTGAACGCTAATAATTTCCTATATGCTTGAATTTGTAAATTTTAGTCTCATACCCTTTCAGAGGCTTACTCTTTCATAGACCGTGAGGGTTTAAATTTATAATATTTCTCTGTGAGATGTCCATTTACTCCAAAAATGATACTTTTTATCTCTTCCCACATCGATTGATATAGGGTCTTGAAAGAAATAGGTGAAGCCCTTCAAAGTGGAGCATATGATTATCATTCCATCCAATATATATATATATATATATATAAAGAGAGAGAGAGGGGGAGAGAGAGAGAGAGATGTTTTAGTTTCGTAGGAAAAAAATGGCTTTAGTCCCTGGTTTTACTGGAATTGATTCTTGTATTAATCTCTGTTAGAAGTTTTATTAATATGGTCTACCCTAACCAGAACCTATACTTTTTAAAGCTTTTCTATGCTTTTGATAACATTTTGTATTTTAAAGATATGATGAACACTTGCCTCTAGTTCCTATAAGCTTATCTTGTATTTCCTTTGAAATCGGGGTTTGTCTTTCTCGGAATAGACGTTACTTTCTAAACAATCTTCTTTTCATTATCAAAGTTTCATTGCTCATCATTATTTTATATCTATAGCATTGAACTCATATAATTAGTTAAAAATAATCTCCTAAAATTAAACATGAAGCAGAGTTGAAGTTTCAGTTTTGAGAGGACTTTCTTGTAAACAAATGATCATTGGACACTGATCAAAGTTTAATACAAGGGATTTGAGGTTTCCTTATATATTTAGCTATATTCAAATTACTTGGAGGGAAAAAAATGGAAATGGAGTACTTTTGTTATTTTGGGTTAAATTGTAATATTTTGTTGTTTAAAATGCAATTTTCACACATTTTTGACATATTTGGATTCGACACACTGAATAATCCTCCAAACACTTGAATTGTGCGGAGTTCACAACTCAAACTTATTATTCAACAAATTCTTACAAACATATCAAAAACTAGACATCTCAATTTGCAGTGCTTGTAAGTTTATTACCCAACATATTGGGGAAGAAGAGATGCAAAAAAGTGGTTTCCATCAACGATTTGGGTAACTTGAAACATTTAAAGAAGCTGTTGAAAAAAATGGAGAAATGATTAGTGAGTGTGAAAATACTTGGCTTGCAATGTCGTGTCCTTGTTAAAACTGAGAGCAAGTTTTTGAAATTGTTTAAATGTGCTATGTTGGAAGAGCTTTCAGATTTGCACAAACCTAGGAATTTAAGGCAATTCACATATCTTTGAACGATATATGTTAAATAATTTTGCTACAGGATTAGGCGAGATAGGGGAAATGGGGTATTTTCTTTGCGAGAGGAACTTTATCTATCTTGGTGAGATGAGCTGGAATATGTATTGGAGAATTTGAATCTATTGTGTATGATTTTTTTAAAAGGCCTAGTATTCAAAACCTTTTGTGTTATTTTTTGACTATCTTGATTCAATTGGTATCGAGGAAAGTATTATAATATTATTGAAAGTCAAAATCTATGCCATATTCCCGCTTAAAGATAGATTTTAAAACTTAATAGTGGAAGTCACATGTTGAAAAGGATGTTGATATTGCAACTCTTGCTTGATCCACACATGGATTCAGTTGACCTGATATTTATGAAACTTGTCAGCTTGCTTACAACTATGCTATTAGGGAGCACATTGAAAATGTAACTTAAATTTATGAAGAAAAATATATCAAGCATTTTTTCAAACTTTACAATAGTCTCAAGGTTTTGTGTTGGAGCTTGTAAATTGGGCAACCACTACAATAGGTATTGTTGGGATCACACATGCTTTAATTACACAAAATACAGATGAAGGTGATGATCTATACAGTTGAAATTTTGAATTTCTCCAACACAAAATTATCATGGTTATGAAAATCATGCTAACACCATATGTAGCACTTTGACGATGTTATTATTTATGAGGTTGGGGTACACCTTTCAGCTAATCACTTGAGGCTAAATTACATTTATGATTGATTCCTACTTTTTGTCTCTAAATCTATTTATGTTTGTTAAATAATTGCACTTAATTGATTATGCTTTTATTTTTATTTTCTTTTTTAAGAAAATATCACACTTTTCTTTCTTCCCTCTGCTTCATGTGATGTAATGCAACTTGTGTGTGATGGAGATCAAATAAATGTAGTGGATATGTTCAATCACCTTGGGGTAATGCATAAACTAGTATAATGATCCAGGTGGATATTGGTGGCCAACCACCTATTCCACTTGGGGCCCCACCATTGTTTTTTTTTTTCAGTTTTTCAGTTTCCTTAATTGTAGCACAATTTACTATTTTTATCAACTTTTCGGGTCCTAAACTTCTGGAGTCATTTTGAGGCCCTAGACAACGTTTTTTAGGAAAACCAGGAGCAACATGGAAGTTCCTTCGATGTTTCTCACTTCAAAAGTTGTAGTCCTCGGATAGATATTTCTAACGAGGCATTTTGTGTGTCAAACAGAGATCGTATGCCAAAGTTACGTCCACGGGAAGTTGATGTACCAATTTACCCAAATGGGGCCCATAGTTTTGACACTTCATCTCCTAGGATTAGGTTTTTGGATATTTAGGGTTTTAAATGTTTCTCAATAATAAATAGGCCCTCGAGCCTCATTGTAACATAGTTCATAGGCACGTAGACACCACATTTATTCTCAGGGATAAGCTACCAGCGCCCTAGCTAGTTTATTTTCATTAATATAAAAGAATTAAAATTTGTTTACAAACATAAAAAAAATTTAGTTCTTTGATATTAATGAAAATAAACTAGCTAGGGCACTGGTAGCTTATCTCTAAGAAGAGATGTGGTGGCTACAGGTCTTTGAACTATGTTACAGTGAGGCTCGAGGGCCTATGTATTATTGAGAAACAATGGAAAACCCTAAACATCCAAAAACCTAACTCTAGGAGATGAAGTGCCAAAACTATGGGCCCCGTTTGGGTAAATTGTTACATCAATTCCTGGGGACGTAACTTTGGCATACGATTTCCGTTTGATGCGCACAATACCTCGTTAGAAATATCTATCTGAGGACTACAAATTTTGATGTGAACAACATCAAAGGAACTTCCATGTTTCTCCCGGTTTTCCCAAAAAACATCGTTTAGGGCCTCAAAATTTCTCTCGAAGTTCAAGACCTAAAAAAATACTAAAAATAGTAAACTGTGCTATAATTAAGGAAAATAAAAAACTAAAAGAAACAATGGTGGGGACCCAAGTGGAATAGGCTGGTGGCCACCAATATCCACCTAGATCATATAATTACTATGCTTTAATTCAAATGGTTGCTAGCCTACTTGATATGATGAAATGCAACTCTTGTGTGAGATGAAGATCAATTACATGTATTATAGATGTAGACTTTAGTGCAAGTGTTATATTTTGTTGATATTCGGTATCTTTTAGGGCCAAGAATGGAAAAAATATTTATATATAAACAAGCATGAGATACAGGGTATAAACCTGTCATTCCACATGACAAAAACTGCTTTTATAAAGCAATTTTGAAGTCAAATAAACTTTCTAGAGCATTGTTGCTTCTACTCATTCTATATTCTTGAGAATAGTACCATTAAACCTGTGTCATTCCTTAAATGATATTTATGGAGTCATAAGTAGACCCCATGATTATTAGGAATTACAATTATTTGATGGTTGGAATCCAAAAGGAGTTGCCTCTGCACTCTTCCAGTGGTTTAATAACATTTTTTTTCCATTCTATCTTGTTGCACTATGAATTTTATTTTATGAGTTTTTGTTAATCCCCATATATTATGTTTGTTAAATGATGTTTTTTTTTTTTATATATCTTCTAACTTGTCGATTCATTTTTATACCTTTTTTTGGTCTCAAATTAGATATATGGTTAAATTTCTACTAAATTCCTTAAAAGGCTTTAGTTCCTTCCATGCTATAAAATAAGGAGTTAAACATGTAATTTGTCCTTTGTTTGATATCATTAATAATTCATCAGTAAAAAAAACTAATAATACCTACATAATCTCAGTGTGTTAGGAATGTATCAAACGGTAAAGGAATTTATTATAAGTTGTAATATATCTTTACATTTTCTAATATTTTATATTGTCATTTGACAAATTTATAACATGCATCTTTTAAAAAAAACTAACAATTAAAAAATAAATCCTCAATACCCACTTTCACCAAATAAATCCTCAATGTCCAATTTCACCAACCAAACAATTCAACATTACCTACATTATTTTTTAAATTATTTTAGTTCTATAATTTTATTTTTTATAAAGAACTTCACATTTATTTACTTAATTTTTCTCCCCGCAAAACTACACTAAATTATTATAAATATTGAAGAGAAAACTAAACCTACATTTTATAATAATTTATGTTATTGTTTTACAATATCTTTGATTTTGTAAATTTGCTTTCATCAAATGAAAATCATCAAACCATAGGTCTAATAATTTTCTAAGTGTCAACACATTTGTCACATGTATGGATTTATTGTTATTTAGGTAATTACTATACACCAACAAACCCTTTGTGGATCATGTCGATAGCCTCGATCTCAAACATTTGTTATGTGGTACCATAAATGGTGGTGTCTCGGGCATATCTGTTGTGCTGCTCGAATTTTCTCCATTTGAAAGCAACATCATGGAAGGACGAAATTTCTATGCGGGTGGTGTTTTTGGATATTTTCAAGAAATAAGGGATTGAATTCATAAAGAAAGGCAGCTTGGGGTTCAGAATTATGACATTCGCTATTCTAAGGGGTGATATATTTTCCACTTTTGAAGCAGTGAAGGAAAGCGAGGAGAAAACATGAACGGATCAACAGGCAGAGAATCAGAGTTTGGCCGTTGTCAAGCATTGTTGAAAAAATGTGGGTGAAGTCTCTAGGATCAACATAGATAATTGATGAGAACCCATTTATTTGAACGAGACTAATCAAACTTTGTATATGGCATTGTTGCTGCACTAAATAAGATAATTTCTAGGTAAATTTATTTTTTTGGGTTAGAATTCGCCACTCTAACAAATGATATGGGAGTATAAAGATCCAAGGTTGAATTAAGATGTTGAATATGATGAAAAAGAAGCCCATGATGATTTTTTAAAAATAATACCATTATGTTATGTGTGTATTTCTCATTGATGTATCTAGTGCTACAAATTTTTTGTGGTTTTGTAGCCTAAAATGAGTTTTAGTTATGAAATTTTGTCCTTTAAATTGTTTGGAAAGTGGTGTACTATAAGACATGATTTGCACGTGCAGAGAATGTAAGACTAAGATAGATACATCTCTTATCTAGAATACTTACCTAGATAATTGGCGAGTACAACAGATGGCACCCATGTATCTTAGTAGATGGAAGTACGTCTCTAGGATGGTCAGTGAATCAATCTTCATGGTCAAATTGATGTTAGGCTTTGGAGTACAATAGGTTAATATGTTTTATTTTCGCTTGGTACATGATGAAAGTTCTTCAGATGAAAGGAGAAACACATGAACTTCTAATATGGAAGTGAGTTTCATTATTCTCGCTTGAGAAACCAAGATTGGTTGTAGGTTGAATTCTTGGAGGGGAATGATGAGTTTTTAGTAGGGAGGAAAGGGAGATCCTCATACAACTGAGAGAGAGGAGGAAAAAGTGATAGCATTTGTGGTAGAGATAGTAGAGACTATTTTTGGAAGCATTATGAAAGCAACAGATAGTGGTTGAAGCAACAACAAAGATCGAATAATGGTGGACAAATGAAAGAAAAATTGTGTAATTTGTGTTGAATAAAACAAACTCATCGTGTTCATGAGTTCTTGTAATCATTTCATGTGTAAATTATAGTCCAACCAATATTAAGTTGGAAATTCATATTGTAATACTTTAGCATTTCATATAATATAATTTATGTGGTTGAAATTATTTATAGTCGTAATTGATATTGTTTGGTATTGTAATTAACATATGAAACTTTCCATTTTCATATTAGATGAACATGCACATTGTATGACATTTTTTAAATTTAGTCGCAAAATCATACTATTTAATTTATGTTGATTAATAATGAACACATAAAATCAATCTAAAACTACTAAATTAGTTGTTTTTATTGATTAATGATGAACACAAATAAAATGAATATATGACTAAATTAGTCATTTATAATGATTATTAATAAAACTAAATGAAATGAATATAAACTACTAAATTAGTTGTTTATATAATTAATATGAAACTACAAAAAAAAGATAAATGACTACTACAAATGATAATTTTTTTATTATAAATGACGACTAAATTTTTCATATATATATAACTATTAGTAACTAATTTATAGTATCTTATAACATGACTAACATTTTGGTCATATTTCTTTGGTCATTAATTGGTTTCAAAGGGTGACTAAAATTTGCATATATATGACTATTAGTATCTTATTTACAATATCTTATAACATGACTAACATTTTGGTCATATTTCTTTGGTCATTAATTGGTTTTCTTGGGTGATCATATAGTAATATATTTTTTTGTATATCTGGTCATTAATTGTGGCAATTAATGACTATTTAATGACCAAATTTATGACTAAATATACTATTAGATGATAAAATTGGGACAATAAATTAATGACTAAGCTAAAAATGACTAAAATTTGGTTGTGTTATAAGATACTGCAAATTAGCTACTACTAGTCATCAACTGAAAAATAATTGTTTATATGCAAAATTTAGTCGTTTTTTTAGTAATTAATTATCCATTTTGTACTAGTGTGTTCCAAACAAGATTTCATGCAAAGGAATCAAAGCATAGTGGCAAATATCATAAAAATGGTATTTAAAATTAGACTCCTAGAGAATAGGAGCACAATTTTGAATCGATAGTTGCTGGTCGGATGGGTAATTCATTTCATGAGGGGAAATGAGACCGAGACAATAACAATATCTAAAAAATAGGCATACATACAAAAAAAAATTTTGAACCTGAGGGGAGATGACACTGACAATTTTACTGCATCTATGATATTCCGTGACAAGAAGTCAGTCCAGTTTAGGCGTTTCCCCTCAATAAAAATGTCAATGGTTTTTTTTGCTGAAAAAATCCAAACTTTATATTAATCAATAAAAATTTTGTTGTGTACATGCATTAAGAATTCTATCTGTTTGAAATCCACTGAGGACTTCAATCCCCTAATCATGCGATTTTTAGCAATCGACCATAATAACCAAAAAAAATCACAGATATAAATCATCTGCTCGGACGTTTCCCTCATAGACAAACAAAACTGTCTAATACAAAGGCCACCCCACTTAGTCCAGAGCCTCCTCTGATGAGGAAAACAACTCAAATGGAGCAAAGAGTTCGGCTAAAAACATCACCCTTCTAGTCCTGAGCCTCCTCTTATGAGGAAAAAAACTCAAACATAGCCTAGAAGTCGACCAAAAATGTAATAAAATTTATAGTTGTGAAAAATAATATTTAAATATATGTAAACAGAGGATTCCATTCCAAATAGTAGCAAAGTATGAAAATAAAAACATAATAATACAAATAAATCAGACAAATATGTAGAGCATAACCCAACACCAAGAGAGTAAAATCCATCTATCAAGAGAAAGGGGCACAATCCCGCTCCACCAAGCCCTTCGATCCTATATCCTTAATTTTCCAGCTGCCTAAAGTCTGTTGTACACCCTCATTATAAAGGAGCTCTGCTACCTTGTTCTGCTCCCTGTAAATGTGACACACTGATATGTAAGCAAAATGACTTTTTAATGACCAAATTTCTTCAAGGATAGAATTTAATAGATAGTTTTGGCACATGAATTCCTTATTGAACCATTTGAAAATGTTCAATGAGTCCCCAAAGATCTGAACTGATAGATATCCCAACTGAATCAGCGAGCACAACAACAAGTGTAGAGATTTAAGTTCGGAATAGTTGTTTGTTCCGCTCCCAAGCCCCATCAAGGCTTCCTTTCGAGTATTCGGACTTAGATGAATCACTATACCAGCCCCACATGTGTTTTCTTCACTGGTCGCTCCATCAAAATATGCCCACGGAATATCTCCTCTAATGACCTCCTGGGTGACCACCCTAGGACTGGATTTTGACTTTGAATCTGAAATTTGTGCATATATAGCCACACTCTCTAGAGTTATGACCTGTATCAGAGTCTCATTTTCTTTAAAAATTGCTCCATTTCTTGCTAGCCAAATGCCCCAGGAAATTAGCAAGGGAAGCACCTTCCATTTTTCCTCCTGACTCCCCTGCCACCATTCCTTCCAAGCTTTCAGAACCGACACCCCATCCCACCTTTGGGACTTGCCTACAACTGCCAACGTCTCTTCCCACACCAGTTTACTGAAAGTGCAATGTATAAATAGGTGGGTTAATGATTAAGAGTCTGATTTACATGGCGAGCACCAACCCGGGCCTTCCTTCTTCCTTTTTTGTATGTTATCCCAAGTTGGTACTTTGTTTTTTAGTATGCACCAAAAGAATATCATGCTTTTTGTGGGGCAATTCAGCTTCCAGAGCTGTTTGGTCCACCATGCTAGTGCCTCCCATCCCTTTTTAGCCATGAGGTACGCATATCCGAACTTTGGTGTATACTTTCTTGAGGGGGAATGTAGCCACCTTAATTCATCCTCTCTATCCCTTATACACACATTTGATCTTATTAGCTCACTTGTAAACTTCTATCAGTCTTCATGCCAGATAGGGTCAATCTGCAATTCTTCCCCTGTCATCCATCCCTGTTGCCAATGTGATGAGGAGACTTCCTTTGCAACTTTATTAATAAAGAGGAAGCCTTTGGACCCTGGAAGTTTCCTTGCACCCCACCCAAGGATTGAACCTGATTCTGACCTATTCACCATTTCCGACTTGCCAAACCAGACCTTCCTCAATGATATGCAGTGATCCTAGAATGGATTTCCAAACCACTGATGCCCTAGATAGTTTTTTCCCCAGATATCGTAACCATTATGTCAGCTAAATCGGTTCAATGTATTTCCTTTTCATGACCAGGGTCCATAATGATTCTTTGAATAGAATTCTCCAACCCATTTTTGCAGCTAGAGAAGAGATGAAGGAGGGAAGGTCTTTCATTCTCCATCCTCCCCAATCTTTTGGCCTTGCAATTCTGTCCCAAGCCACCCAAGGCATCTCTATCTCCTCCTTAGACCGTGCCCACTAAAATTTACTACAAATTTTCCTCACCTTCTCCAGTATACTTTTAGGCTCCCACAAGAGCATTTCCCAGTACACCGGGATGGCCATGAGGAAATATTTTATCAATACCAATCTTCCCGCTCTAGAAAGCCATCTGAAACTCCAATGATTCATTCTCTTTTCTATTTTTGCCACTAGCCACAGGCAGTCCAGTGTTTTTTAGGATTCCGGTTTGAGAGTAAACCTGAGGTACTTAAAGCTATCTCCCATTCTCTTAATATCATAAGGAAGGTCCTCCTCTGCTCTTCTGATTTCCTCCTATGAGAGTCCTTCTGCTATAATGACTGATTTATCGGCATTTATACTCATCCCAGTTACCAAGAGGAAAATCTCAATGGAAGAATTTAGATGACCGATGTCTCTTCTGCTGCCATCACTAAAAAGCAGGATATCATCTACAAAGAGGAGGTGGGTTATCTACAGATTTATGGCAAATTCTATGCCCTTAATGTCCCCCCTCCTTTTAGCAGCCATTAAAAATTGAATTAAACCTTCTTCTACTAAGAGAAAGAACAAAGGTGACAGAGGGCACCCCTGTCTTAGACCTTGTTGGCTTTTGAAGAACGGAGAGGCCACCCCATTAATTAGAACAAAAAAATTGATATCAAATATACACCCCATTGCCCAATTGATGAAACTGATGTTGAAGCCTAGGTGAGTTAGGATTAATCTGATATATATCTAGCTTATTTTATCATATGCTTTGGATAAGTCAATTTTGATTATCGTACCTTTCCTTTTGTTCCTTTTGATGTTGTGGAGATTTTCTTGAGCCACCCTAATTTCTTCATGGATCTGCCTCCCCTCTAAGAAACCAAATTGTTCATGTGAGATGTTCTTTGAGAGGATCGAAATTATTCTAACAAAAAATAATTTTGAAATGATTTTATAAATGCTGTTACATAAGGATATGGGGCGGAAATCATCGAAGTAGCCTGACTCATCCAGTTTTCGGATGAGAGCTATGAAGGTAGAGTTCATTTGCTCGAGGATAACTCCTCTCGATTGAGATTCTTCCACTACTACTGTGAGCTCCTCCCCCAACTCTTCAAAGAAATGTTGATAGAAATCTATTTTCCAACCATCCGTCCTTAAATTTTTGTCCTTTTACATTAACTTGAGGACTCCTTCCACCTCATCTTTGGACACCGGGCTTGGTAGAATCTCATTTTCCTCTTCCTCCACATACTCTCGGAAATTTTGGGCAACCTTGACCACCTCTACAATAGTGACCTTAGAGGGGGATTTGAAAACTTTGCCGAAATGATCCTTGCCCATTTTTTCTAACTCAAGGAAAGACTTTTCCATCCCATTTTCCTCCCTTCTCATCCCCTAAATCGTATTAGCGATTTTCCTCCCTTTTGCAAATTTGTGGAAAAACTTTGTGTTCTTGTCTCCTGCTGCTAGCCACATTGATCTACTCTTTAACCTCCATTGCTCATCATTTTCTAGCAGAATATTCCTTCTCTCCCCTTCCAAGGATTTGATGAGTTCCCTTTTCCCCCCGATTCATATCCATCTACTTCTGGACTTTCCAGTCTCCCCATCTCCTCTCCTAACTATCTCAAAATGTTAATTTATTGAGATCCATTTAATTTTGCAATGCTAAATATCTTGTTCCCCATATAATATGCTTAGCATTTTAATGAGAAATCTATCGAGCTACTTAAAAATAGCTATCGGATAATCCTTTTTTGCTTTGAGCTTGAAACCTTCCTCTTCTTCTCTCAACTAGTCTTCAATTACTATATCATAATTTTCTTGACATTTCTTCAAGACAATACTTTGAAACTTATAAAGGAAGACAACATTAAGTTGGATTTCTGGAGGACTAAGCTTTTATATGGCTGATAAGACTTCATATTTCCAATAGGATGTGAAAATTTCTTAATGGTCATATATTGTTCGAGTTTTAATATCAATGCAAGACAAAATCCACAAAATCATGTCATAATAGGGAAATTTTCTATCCCTAGTTGCTACTTTATTTAACTATGTTGTTGTGATTGCTTCAAACTGATTATTCTTTGTTTGAGTAGCTCTTGTGTTTTTTAACCATTCTCTTTGCTCAAATAATTCAAATATCTCCTCCCAGCTCATCGTACCTACTTTTTGTGTTTTGTAGGTTGAATTTGACATGAGTAATGCATTGAAGTTGACTTGTTGTGTTGGTGCATCATTGATTCCCTTAAAATTTTCTCTAATCTACTTTATTTGTTGCTTTTCCTTTTTTGGCATTTTATGAGCTGTAAACACTAAAAAAGCATATATAAGTTTTGATTATTTAAAATTTGGAACTGAATTCAGCTATTTGTAAAAAAAATAACATTATGCTTACACAATTTTTTTGGAACTGGCACTGTGTTGCCTCAATTCAGTTCTTCTTCAAACAAGAGTTAAGAGAACAACATGCAGGCAAGAGACCCTAAAATATTAAGTTTTCCGCTAGAGAGTTTCCTTTTTTTGGCATTTTATGACATGTAAATGCCAATAAAACATATATAAGTTTTGCTAACTTAAAATTTGAAATTGAACTCAATAATCTCTAAAAAAATGACGTTATTCTTACAGAGAATTTTTTGAAACTAGCACTGTGTTTCCTGAATTCAAATTTTATTCCAACAACCCTTAAGAAAAGAGCATGCACACAAAATAACCTAAAATCCTAAAATATTGTTTAGAAAAACGTGAAAATCGCAAATGAACGCGTGCATTAATTTCCTGTAAACATGCCAATTGTTTTTTTTTCGGGAATCGAGAAAACATTAGAAAATTTATTATTGATTTAAAAAATAATCAATTGAATGCCAAACGAGAAATTTTGAAAATATTTATTAAAAGAGCATTGCACGAAAATCAACAAAAATAATATTTTATTCGCATGATCATACAGTTGGGAAGTCGGGCTATCGGCTAGTCGGTTGTTTTCTTATTTTATGATTAATTTGTTATATCTTGATTCCGACTATACCATAGTCGGGTTTTGTCCTTATGTCAAGCAGTCAGGCAGTCAGGCAGTCGATTGTTTTTTCCGCATTTGATCATCTGTGAACAGTTACACAATATATATATGTTTGCCTTATTTAAAATTTGAAATTGAATGCAGGGATTTGTAAAATGATATTCTGGTTACACAATTTTTTTTTTTTAACTAGTATTATATTTTCTTAATTCAACATTCTTCGATTTAGATTTAAGAAAACAGGATGCAGGAAAAACACTCTGAACTTTTAAAATTTTGTTTAAAATAAGAAAATATCGCAACTAAATGTGTTCATTGATTTTTCGTGACCAATCTGCCAATATATATATATATATATATATATATATATATATATATATATATATATATATATATATATATATATATATATATATATATATATATATATATATATATATATATATATATATATATATTAATTTTAATTAATTAATTAATTTTATTTATTATTATTTAATTTTTTTTTAAATTTAAATTTTATTATTTTATTCATTATTTATTTATTTATTTATTATTATTATTATTTGAATAGAAAAAGCAGAAGAATTTTTTTTATTGTTTTAACAGAGAATCATTGAACGTGAAATTTTCAATTTCTATATAAAAATGCACATTGCACACAATTCAAGGTTTTTTTTGTGTTGATTGTACAGTTAAGAATTTTTAGTTTGTTTTGTGGTTCATTTATTCTATTGCGAGCTCGACTATACCGTATTCTAGTGGTTTCATTAGGTATGATATTTTGAAGGTAGGGAAATGTTAAGATCGAGACATCGCCCAGATTATTTATAAAAAAAATTCTAGCCATCTCGACTTGCTAGTCGGGTGGTCGAAAGGTCGTGTAGTCGAGAGGTTAATTATTTTTACAACATTTTTCTTGATTCAACCTGCGACTGAAGTCTTCAAAAAAGGAAAAAATTGTTTAACATTTTTTTCTTTTTTTGTGATGCACAAAAGAAACAAGGATTCTTGTAATACTGATAACAAGAATGTAAATTATTCTCTAAATTTTTAAATTATATCTTTCATATAAAAAAATTGCAGAACATGGGCCATCGAATGAGTGAGTACTGGTTTTTTTATTTCGAATCACAAAGAAAATTAACAGTAACACAAACACTTTCTATTCCTCTTGTGTTCAATTAATTTATGCTCATGTATTAACTACATATGTGAATGAAAAATGACTGACATATGCAATTCTAACTTCAATTCTCGTGTGCTAATTACTTGATATTAACAATAAAGACTCGATTTGTCAATGTCTATTTTTTTTTGGATTCTAGTTACTTAAAACTAGTAATGAAGGCTAGGGTCGGTAATTTCAAAATAATTGTTTACATGTTTCATAGTTAAAGTTATCAATATATATTTCCTCGATGGGGGTGAATAACCAAGTAGCTGACGTTCCCGAGGGAACGAGTGGGCATTCATGAGGAGCGCGTGGCCGCAGGTGCGAGGGAAACCTCCCCATCCTCTCAGTGCACCTTTTGTACAGGAGGGTATAACGTAACATGTTTGATACTTAATTCAGTCTCAGTTCTCGATGGAGGTGGTGTCCGTTGGAGATTTATGGAGGGTGGAGAGGTCTGCTATAAGACATTATGAATTTGAATGAGTTATGAAATTGGTGGTGTGATCTCTAAGCAAGGAAGTATCTATTTCCGAGGAAATCCTATCTGGATAGGTGGCGCATTCGCCGCCGACGCCCCCTCCTTCGCTTATGGGTGTGCATTCTTATTAATTTCCAGTTTGGTTTTACAGTTCAGGATTATTATGCATAGGAAAAGACTCAACTTTCTGGTTGTGTTTTTTTGGTTTTGTTGGGGTTTGGAATTATTCCCTTCGTGCTGAGTGAAAGTGGATTTGTTGCCTTCAACAGTCCCTTCTCGGGCTCCTGTAAGGCTTGGAAACGTTTATGGAGTAGCTATACTGGATTATGGGTGGTTTAGTTAGTGTGGGTTCTTCTTAGGGAGGGAGATGGTGAATTTCTCGTGGCT
Source organism: Pinus albicaulis (assembly GCA_034641835.2). Taxonomy (NCBI): domain Eukaryota; kingdom Viridiplantae; phylum Streptophyta; class Pinopsida; order Pinales; family Pinaceae; genus Pinus; species Pinus albicaulis. Next base: position 918,122,502 of record CM076576.1, read on the forward strand.
GGTTTAAAATTGTGATTCTTTGCATTCATTATGGGCTGGTTTGTTGTGGTCATGCCGACGGGGGTGGTGCATTTCTCCTTGCTAATAGTTAAGGCTTGGGAAGTTACTTGCTGGTTTGCCTATGATCATCCTTGTGGTGTCACGTTGGTCATCATGTTTCTGGTTTCCTTCTTGGGTCGTTCCTCCTCTCAAATTAAGCCCAATTTGGGAAGCTCATGGCGTGGTGTGTCTCTCTCACAAATGGAATTGGCAACCGATACCATATCTATGGGTGAGGCGATAACAGTGGAGGCCGTTCAGGTCGAACGACCCCTGGTGGTTGTGGTGGTGGCAGGGCAAGGTGCTATGGTCAGGTGGTTTATGAAGCTCATTGTGGCTCAGTCGTGGGAGTTTCACCCCATGGGGCCAACAACCCGGTGGGTCAGCTCGACACACCGGTTCAGGGAGATGGGGGATGACACATCATGTGGGATGCAGACAACGACAATTTTTTTGTGTCGAGTGTTGTTGAGATCTGATTCAATCTGTTATTGAATTCCTGGAAACCTCAGAGTGGGTGAGGTAGGAGGAACATGATGAGCTAATTTCTACTTTGAACAAAATGCACTATTTTCAATGCCATGTCCAGGAACGTGTAGTGGTGGTCTGGTGAGGCCAGAACATGTTATCTGAGAAAGTAGAGAAGTTGAAGGCTTGGATGGCCCATTTCGAAGAGCACGTCCATTGTTCCTTCCGTCATCCTTCTCCTTTAGGAACAAATTCAGACAACCTATCCTCCATCACCTTTGATGACTAGCATGGTTACATGTGTTTTAATTGTTTTGTGTGTTTATTGTTGCTTCTCGCATCCCAAGTTGTGGATTGTGTCTCTTGATGTTTTTCTGTTTCATTGTCATATTCTGATAGCGGTAGTCAAAAACTTGGTCAGGGTGAGACTACATGCATTTTTCTACTGATGTACCTCTTTTTGGAAGAGTGAATAGAAACTTGATTTACAAAAAAAAAAAAATTACAAATGTAGATTGTGTTTGATAATCGCCAAGAAAAATTTTCAGGCAACTAGAAGCATATTATATACCTTTTATACATATAAATATTCCTCCAATTAAAATACAAGGCTAATTTGACTTTTTTTCCCAAGCAATCAAAAATATTTTTGAGATAAAAAGCTTTGAATACACTTGTATCATGTGCAGTGATATTACAATGAAAACAATGAATAATAACCATATCAAAATATCAGGGACAAATGAGTAACGATTTTTTTGGATTTTGAATCTCTAAACAAAGGAGAGCATAACTAAGATTTCCATATATATCATAGTTATCATTTTTTTCACTGGTTTCCTCTCTGGTGGCACAAATTCAGGATAATCCTGCAAAATGCATAGTTACAAATTCGCAAGAGGAAATTTATAAACATTGACCTGGTACATGAAAGGAAATACCACTGACAAGATTTGTCTTTATTTCAATCAGAACTTTGGAAAAGGAGTAGAAAAATGCAATGTTGCTCAATGATTGGAAGATATATGTTGTGTCCTTTGTTAACAAAAATCTATTAATAAGTACTTTGATTAGGGTTTCATATAGATGTTTTCTATTTCCAAGAATCATTAGATTGAATTTATGTTAATCAATGTGTTTCTTATTCATAGCTCACTCAGGAAAGAATATCTCTATAGATCTAGATAAATTGGATGAGAAAATAAAAAGAGAGATATGAAAAATAAGGCAAACCTACAAATTTTGTTATGTTAACAACGAGGCCAATAGAAGAGTATCCAGAACACACAATAGTTATACTATTCGAAAACCATAAAATTTCCTACAAGGTTGGAAACTGATACAATAAAAGATTTAACACATTAGACATAACCATATATAGATTGCTTAATATGTGACAAAGAGAATTTTTTTCCCTTTTTCATAAAAGAATTTTTTTTTTTACAACAAAAACAGTTAGATTTTAATAGATATCATATCGAGCTGAAGCACATAGGGGTACCTTGTAGGCACATAATACAAAAATTGAATATATCATAATTTTTTTCATGAAAAAAAGACCTTAGTATGAATGTACAACAAAAAAATTCAAAAAGGACAAGAGTAAAATATGATATATATGACTTGGTGGTTTACTTAGAAATGAGCTTTATATATTTTCTATTTTTGTAGTTTCTGGATTTAGTGAGCCTGTGTGGAAAGTTGTATCATTCTACAAGTAGAAGAACAATATAATACAAAACCCATAAGAAAAGAAACAAAATTGATTATTTGCAAAAGCATGTGATAAAATAAATACTAATATTGAAAATCTAAAAAATATAGGGAAATTTATGCGTCATGAGATTAATTATCATATTAACATTAAAATATTAAAATCTAAAATGCATGCAGACTAGTTTCGGCTTCAGAAATGAGTGAATTATTCATTGTGTCATTATTATGTGGATGCATAATACTGCTATACTGAGTACATCAAATGACAGATGACTGTACTCAAAGTGTATTTCATAAAACTTCCCAAAACACATACCTCTTTATACATAATTTATTTATTTATTTTTTCTGTTCCCTCAGTCACTCCAATGTTTTAACAATGTGGCACGTGTTTTGGATCACCATTGAGATCAGTTCATTGATTCATTCATAATATTGGAACTATAAAAACATGTGGTTGAAGAACAATTGTAGATACATTTTCTATTACACTTTGTAACTATGTTTTAAAATTCTCATCCGACATATATTTTTGATTGGTGTATTGATGGAAATAACAGTTTTTGCCTCGAATTTAGGCTTACATGAAACTGAGTTAACACTGAACATAGTTCTACTATGCTTAATGAATGAAGGCATAAAAGCACCTAATTCAACCATTCAAGAGCTTTCAACATTTCAGAAGTATATGAGTCCAAACATACAAGTTTAGTGATATTTTTATCTATAATATTGATTCCCATATTGTTAGAGTGAAAGCACAAAGTCTAGAGTGACATGAGAGATCAAAAATAAGAAATCAAGTTACCAATAATCTAGAGAATATTTTACAAATTTCTCATTCTCTTGTTTAAAATATATCTAGAGTACTAAATTGCATATGTTAAGTAATAAATACATAGAATTCCTAAGAAAATATTGTTACAAAAACACTATGGTAGTGAGAGACTAAAATATGTCATAATGTCCAAGTAAGATTGATTACATAGGTCAATGAAAAATTTATCATAAGAGCTCACAGTTAAAAAAAAACCAATATATTTATTATTCATAGCAATGAAATTGTGCTACAAAAAAGGGATCACTGATTTCAAATAGTACATATATCATTCACCATTCATCAAAGAATCATTATCACAGGCCAAACATTGGAAACTATTAACACGTGTTATGGTAAATAACAAGTTATTTCTCCTCCTACATAGAGGAGATTCATGTGGTTTAATATCCTCCGATGAACATGATTGTTCACTGTTTTTTGTCTCTGATTAAGTATAATCAGCATGCGTCAGAATGAAATTATGATGACTGTATACGATATGTCGTGTGAGGGATTCTGATCACTTTTGTTGGTATGGAAAAATTTTGGTATATTATTTAAAGAACAACAGTTCGCAAACATAGAATGCGAGATTCCTCTCCTGTAAATTATGAAAATTTCTCTTTTAAAGAGATCATACAGCTCAAGGAGCATTGTAAAAACCCCAATCTAGGGGCTACTATGTTATTTTAACTATGAAATAAATATTTTTTCCCAGGGAAAAAAAATAACAAGCTATTAGCTTGACATGGAAAAAAAAATTGCTACAGAAACGATGCATGCTCATTTCCATTTATCGTCAGTAACAAAGAGCCAAAAAATTATTTGACACCATTGTTATAGCACTTAGGAGTAGAAGAATCACAGTTTCCCTATATTATAGCTAAATTTACAAATTTTTTGAGGTTGATATGCTTTACAAGATGAAACAAAGAAAATTAGGAAACACAAATAAGATGCACATTTTGTTAATTCATTAGATCATAAATTCAAAATTATACATACTTGCAATCCAACACTATATAACTTAGGAAATAAAAATCTTTGTGCAAGAAAGCCAATTAACAAAACCACACAACCTGGAAAAAACACTTGTGCAAATAGAGAAATAAAATTTCTAGAAATTTTGATATATGCGAAAAAAATAGAGAACACAAATGTCTTAATGCTCCTGTAGAGGTTTTTTTTTTGTTTTTTTATTTTTTTTATTTTTTATTTTTTATTTTTTTTAATTTTTACAGAGAACATTTCATTGGACATATACAAAAATCAAGCAATTGAGGTACTTGCAACTTTTTTTCTTTGTTTTTTTTCTTTACTTAAGACAAATTTTTTTTACAATTTATAGAAAATGAGAATTCAAGTTAATATTGTAACAATGGAAAGCAAAACATGGGTATGTATATAATATGCTATAATGAAATTTTTTCTTAATTATATAGTGTTGTTGTGGAACTGAGATATTATGGTCCCATTAACAAAATGACGCATTGGGTTGCCATTTTTTTTTGAAAGAACAAGTTACTCTAGTAACTATGCACATTGGGTTCCATCTATGTGTCGGGAAAAACAAGTAAAAAATAATTGAGTACCATAGTTCAGCTAGATAGTATCAATGAAAATACAACATCCCTAGATTATATTTAAATTTTCATTTTTTTTTTTTGAGTTGAAATGCATTTTAAGAAGAGAAAACATAAAAAAGATACAAATTCTCTTAATTCATTGCACAATAAATTTGCAATTGTATATAACTACAACACAACACTATATAGCTCAGAAAATAAGAACAAAAAAAATCTAACTATCAAATGAAAACTACATGAAAAACAACTATGCAAATAGAAAAATAAGGACGATTTGATCTATGGGAAAAGAAAATGAGAAGAAAACTATCTCAATTCCTCTGTAGTGCCTCCTTTTAACGCTAAGAACTTAATTCAACATATACATAAATGAACACATTGATACACATGCAACTATTTTTTTCCCCCTAACGGAACACAATTTCAGAATTTACAACAAATGAGAATCCATGTTAATATTTCAACAGTGGAGAGAAAATATCGTATATATATATATATATATAAGCAAAACTATATATTAGTATTGCTGCAAGTATTTGTGAATTATGATTTGGTGGAAATAGGAAAAATAAAAATGCAAAGAGGAAGAATATCTTAACTGTCAAAATGTATGAACTTTATGTACGAAAGAATATTTTTGTTTGTTGGTCACAGTTGTTTTATCTTAGCAATAATGTTGTTATCTATTAAAGTAAAAATACCTCGAATACAAAGTTTTCTTAAATTGAAAACTGTAGATGATATGCTTTGCATGTAATCCTGAAAGCTTGTCTCAGAAATATCTGGGCAATGTTCATTTAGCCATGGCATCTACATCATACAATCAGTTTTGCAACTCTCTATTTTGCAATGTGTGTTCAACATTGTGCTCATAGTTAACTGTAGTTTCATCTTTACGGATTATGCATTTAGTTGTGTTTGGATGGAAGATTTGTTTGCATTTACTGCAAATTCATTGAAAAGGAGGAGAGAAAACATTTTTGGCTTTCAACACACCTTCGATCTATCGTTTGTTTGTTTTTTTTTTCCAAGAAAATTGAATCATTATCTTCAAATATGTATTATCAAAATCCAATATTTTGTACATCAAACTAAAACTATTGTTACTTGAACAAAGAAGCTATTAGTAAACGTACCTGTGTTCTTGACATGACAAAAGATAATAAATGTGCTCTTACAAATTCATCATTCAATGGCTCAACAAAAGTTGTTGATTCATAGCGTAATTGTTGACTGATTTTCACGTAATTTATGAATTTTTTTTGAACAAATAGAGCAGAGTCGTCATTGATGCAAATTCAT